>CM053599.1:209771504-209918414 GCA_028646575.1 Pseudocheirus occidentalis
CAGTGTTATGGTTTCTGAATAAAGACCTTGGTTCTGCCTTCCTTGTGGAGAGTTTGCTATATTTTGTGATCCAAAACTACACCAACATATTCATAACCATCATGGGTGTTGTGAATATCTCATTATTGATACAATGCCCTGTATGATTTGTCCCCAGACTGCGGCTCCATTTTCCACCAGACAGGACTACGCTTCCTACTCCCTGCAATGCAGCCAAATGTGCCTTCGTCAGGAGGCATAAACCACGTTTTAAGGTTTGCAAAGAGCTTTCCAAATATTATCTGATTGCATCCACACAATAACCCTGGGAGGGATGTGCGCTGACTGGGGAATAACCGGACAAGCCATGGTCTATAACTGTAATGGAATGCTATTGCGCTAGAAGACGCGATGAGCAGGATTGCTTCAGAAAAGCCTGCGAAGATTTACACGAACTGATGCAAAGCAAAGTAAAGAGAAGAACATGTTACACAGTAACAGCAATACTGTATGATGACCGACTGGGGAAGACTTAGATATTTTAAGCAACGCAAAGATCCAAGATAACTGCAAAGGACTTGTGATTAAAAAGACTCTCCACCGCCAGAGAGAGACCTGATGGCATCTGAATGCAGACTGAAGCCAGCTATTTTTCACTTCCTCTTAAAATTTGTTTTCTTCTGTGTTTTCTTTCACAACATGACTAAGATAAAATATGTTTTATGATTACAAATGTATAGCCTATATGAAACAGCTTACTGTCTCAGGGAGCAGAAAAGGGAGGGAGGGAATCTGGAACTCAAAATTAAAAAAAAAAACAAATGTTTAAAATTGCTTTCACATGTAACTGGGAAAATATTATTAAAAAAAATAATAACCCTAGGATCCCTATTCACATCCTCATTTTGCAGATGAAGAAACTGAGGAAGATGGAGTTTAACTTTAACTGATGTACCCAAGGTCAAACAGCAAGTATCTGAGGCTGAATTTGAACTCAGGTCTTCCTAAGTTCAAGGCCAGCTCTCTATAGTACCACCTAGCTGCCTCACCTATATTTAAGCTGGTAATAGGCCTACTGTTCACATATTGTGCAACATGCCCGCAACCTTCAAATTTAATATATTTGTCAATATTTTGTCTTCTAATCACATATGAAAAAAATTTTAACCTTCATTTAAAAAAAAAGGTTTTAGTTCCAGATTCTCTCTTCTGTTCCTTCTTCCCTCCTCCCCCCTCCCCCAATCTGATATGTTAGACAGGAGCAGTCATGCAAAACATAATTTTTAATAGATTTCTGAAGGCAATCCTAAGGTACAACCTAGCTACCAGTTATCTCACCAGAAGGTCAAAGTGACAATCTGGGTACCTTAATTACAAGATTTAAACATCTGACATTCAAGGATCATTCACACTATAAAATATGATGCCATATTCTTTCCTGAGGGCTATTACCCAACAGCCAGAATGAAAGGTCTTTGAATCATTGAAAAACAATATTGTAATTGAAGACTTATTATTAAGCTGTTTACCATATGGAAAAATAGGGAATTTAAGGTGGAAATGCCAACTTAATTTTAATTCAGTGCACCTGCTTTAGCTCTCGCCTTTGAGGCAAGACGTACACAGATTAATCAAGAAGATTTGGCATACGAGCAATAACTTATTTCATTCAGAATACACTCCTAAGTTTAAAGGCATACAAAAGCTTTAGCCATTATTATTCAATAAATTTATGATGCTAGAATAAATTTTAAGAAAAATCCAAGATACTGAGACTACCTTTGTTAAAAAAACAAAAACAAAACTGGGCTTGATCAACTCAATGAAATGTCAAGCTTAATAAAAACCTTCAAAAGAAAACCAATTTAGCTATGCCTGGAATTATGAACAATAATTCTGAAAGACTGAAAACAATAATATTCATTTAAACACAATCTTAATCTATGCAATTCCTTTTTGAGAACTGCTACACAATTTTTTTGCATTAATTTTATTTTTCTTTCTAAGCTTTCTCTTTTCCTCCACTTCCTCTTCCACCCATTGAGAAGGCAAGAAATGAAACCTTTTATACATATGAAACCATATAAAAATACGTCCACTCCTCCCTCTCAACCAAATAGCAAGGAAAATAAAGGGGACAAATATGCTTCAATCTGAATTCTGAGACCATCATGAACAAAACTTGTAAAGAGCCACTTGTGATTCAAGTTCTCTGGGTGATGAAACCAATTTAAATAGGAGAGAGCTATGGCACATGGAAAATAAAAGAAAATCTCATTGCAGGAGACATCTTTTGGATAATAAATAAGGCAGGAGATACTTATTATTCACTGGTAGCTTGTTTCTAGAATGGCTCATCAAGTCTCTTTTCTCCCCTTCCTTAATGCCAGCAAACATCACTTCTGTTTCAGGGATATATTTTGTGGGGTTTTCCAAGTACCCCATCAGTGTAGCCAGCCTCTTACCAGATGATGCTTCTGGATAAAGAGTGCTGGAGCTAGGACAGTCTTCCATCCAGAGTCCACTTAGATTGAATCCAGTCCTGTGCCTGGACTCTGTGATGCTATGCACACTCATGACCAAACATCTTCTTGCCCTCCAAACATTGTAAATTTGACTCTGCCCCATAATCTTACTTGCTAAGCTCCATCATGTGTCTTACTTCCTCTGACTCACAGCACTTGAATACTATCATGGACCAATCTGATCTGCTGTGCTTCCTTTCTTGCAAATAAAAACTAATTATGCTGATTGTTATGCCAATGAAGCAAAAGGGAACTTTTGAGTTTCAAGAAGAATTTGGACTTTCAAGACTCTAGTAATTGGTTATCCCTTTGCTCAAAAAGGGGCTGCTATGAAAATACAAAAAAATGAGATGCAGTTGTGCTTTGAAGTTCATCTCTACATGCTAGCAGCAAAAGGGAGTTCATTTTATGGGAAGGGTTAGCTCACAAAGAAACTCATTTTTCTTGGAATGCATACAGACTCCTCATGAGAAGTTGCTACCGTGTGTACTTAGTGATAATACTTCTTGAACTGGGAGCTATGGAAAAGTTCCCAGGGGAAAACAGCTACAGGGGTCCTCCACCCACAGTGTGGCTCACTTGCTTTTTTCGATGATAAAGAATTATTATGGAGCCAGGAATGCCCAAGACACAAACCCAAAAGAAGAGAATGACTCTCTAAAATACTGAAATGGTCAAAAGGCCAGGGAAGAAAGAGAAGAAAGGGTATCAGACATCATGTCCAAAAGTGACCTCGAAAGCAACAACCTAAATATGAGATTTACTACCATTTTTCAAAAAATCCTGCATAAAAACTTTCCAGACCCATTAGAACTAGAAAGTAAAGTGAAAATACAACCTTCTAAAAAGAACCTCAAATTGAAATTCCCAGGAATGGCATAGTCATAATCTAAAATGTTCTAGTCAAAGAAAAAAATACTGTAAGTGGCCAGGAAGAAAGTGGTCAAGCATGGAGGAGCCTCAGTCAGGATCATACAAGATTTGGCAGCTACCACCCTAAGGAGAAGAGTGTTTGGAAAATGACATTCCAGAAGGCAAAAGATAAAAGCTTGCCACCAAGGATAAATTACCTACCAAAACTGAGTGCAGACCCATAGAGGAAAAAAGCAGATTTTCACTTCAATGAAACAGAAGATTTCCAACCATTCCTAATAAGAAGCCTGAAGAGAAACTCTGAAATGCCAAAATAGGAGTCAAGAGAAAAATAAAGAGTCTTTAGCAATTGGAAAGGGAATATACACGGATAAAGTGTTTATTGTTTAACAGAGAAAGGAGAATCAATTGTCTAAACCACACATAGGGCCTGGAAGGAAAAGCTTTGATATATGATAATCATAAAAGAAAGAAAAAGGGAGAGAAAGGAAAAGGGAGAGAAATCAAGGCTGTGTGAAACCCTCCATCTCCTGTGACCTGGGAGTGCAAGCAGAGGCTGCACATATGAGGAGGGAAGGGCTGAGGAGAGTGAGTCTCATCTGAATCTCACTTTCATTGGAACTGGTCAAAGGAATATAAAAATACACACATATATGAAAATACAAGGAACAAATAAATAAATAAATAAAAACAAAGAAGAAATAAATTCAAATCAGAGGGGGAGGAAAGCAGATTCAGCGACAGAGGAGTTACAAGCAAAATGAACTTCACCCGCAAAGGGTGGATCGTGAAGAGATCTGAAAACAAAACAAAACAAAAGGGGGTGAGAAGGTATGATTGGCCTCAGAAATGCAAGGGTATGAAGCAGTTCCGAAGGACTCATGATGGAAAGGGCTATCTACATCCAGAGAAAGATTTACAGTCTGAATACAGATTGGAACAAACCACTTTCTCTCTTTTTTGTTCCTTCTTTTTCACTGTTCATCCCACTGGTTATAATCCTTCTTTACAACTTGACTAATTGTTTAATGTGAAGGTATCTGTAGATCCTATATCGAACTGCAGGCCACCATGGGGGAAGGGGGGCAGGGGAAGGGAGAGAAGGGAGAGAGGAGAAAAGGGAGGGAAGAAAATTTGGAACTCAAAACTCTGTGGAACTGAATGTTATAAACTAAAAGTTAATAAATAAATTAAATTTGTAAAGAGGTATAATTGGGAACAGGGAGGACAAAGAGATAGCATAAAAATACCATCTTCTCTCGCCACCATCTCTTACTACAACCTACCTAAAGTGGGTGAGGCAAAGAGAGGAAAAAGTACAAGAGGATATTATGGAAGGACATACAAAATTAAGGACCCCAACTGTGAATGGAATGAACTCACCTATAAAAAGGAAGCGGATGGCAAAATATGTTAGAAGGCAGAATCCAACAATCTCTGGCTTTCAAGAAATACACTTCAGGGGAAGCCTGAATGGTAGTAGAGCAGGAAGAAGGACTGCTGATCTCTACCCTACAGCTTTTCTACCCAGAAACAGAAAATACACTAGACTTGAGTCCAGATTGTGAAACCTCAAAAAAAAAAAAAATTCAGAGTGAGTCATTTTTCCAGGGCAGGTTGGTACAGAGAGACAGACAGAGAAGGCATGGAGACTGGGGACAGAGTCTGGCCAGGAAGGGCCATGCAAAACATTTCAGTACAAGGAGAGATGGAGAATGAGGGCAATAAGACATCCCAAAGCCAATAGGGACTGTGTAGGGATAGATGCTAATTGGCATCTGTCACCACCCAGTTTTAAGTCATAGCTCAAGGTAGAATGAAGAGGGAACCTCTGTCTAGGGGATGTTCCAAGTCATAAGCTACACACTGAACAAGGGATAAAATCTGAAGCAAGCAGCCGGTGTGTGTGGGAGTTTGGTAAGGTCTCTAGCACAGTCTCAAATCTGCATCAGAAAAACCAGGGTAGAAAACTTAGAAGAAAAAGAGAGATTCTGTCACTCTGAACCAGTAGAGCTTTCTACCTTGCTTATAATGGCTAAATGCAATAGCAATCTACGGGAACTCTGTAGCAGGGGTGAGCCCACAGGCATATTGTTCACAGCAAACACCGGGCTCAGAGCAGGAGGGCAACAATTCAGAACAATTTAGAAGCACTGCAAGTTTGTGGGTCCCCAGCCTGAGCTATCCATGAGATTTTGGAATAAGGTAACAAGGATCCCAACTGTCCTTGTTATACTCCCAAGAAAGCAGCAGCAGGACCCTAGAATACACAAGCTCAGTCAAGACATTCCCCTCTGCAAGTGTGAAGAGCCCTGCCCTAAGATAAAGACAAAAGTCAAGAAGGAAGCTGGAATAGTAAGGAAAAAAGAATCCCATCACAAAAGGCACGACATAAACTCAAAAGAGAATAACAAAATATTTATAAGCACAGTCTCAATAGAAAAAAAAATGCAGTATGGGAAAAAGTCCAACTGGATCTCTTGGAAGTGATGAAGCGATAATTTCTAAAAGCTTAGAAATGTTTATATAAGTGAGAGGGAGACAGAGTAGGAAAAAGTACAATAAAGTCCTCCCACCAAACTCTTCCAAACAAATCTAGAAAATGCACAAGACTGAATCCTGATAGGAAAATGCAAGAAAAAGTCACAAATCATTCTTCCAGCCTAGGTTGGCATAGAGAGAAAGACATCTGTGGATGCTGGGGTGGGGATTTTGTCCGAGCGAGGCAAGCTACATGCAGGGCACTCTGGTACCCAGGGAGGCTGTTTAACCCAGCAAGGAGGTTCCAGATCTACACCAGAGCAGTGTAGGGTGTGGGGGCAGTGCCAACTTGCAGCTTTGTCATTCGCTACTCAGTTTCATGTCATGGATCCAAGATGAACTGTGCAAAGGAACCTGCAGCCAGGGATGGTATTCCAGAGCAGGGGGTACTCCAGGGTAGAGAGCAGCCACAGGCCCTAGGTGGAGAAGGAACAACTTCAGAAGCAGAGAGTAACAGTATGGCGCTGAACCTAGGGACTGAACAGGGTCTCAATTCAAACTTCTAGATGAGCCTGAAGCCTAAAGGTAAAGAGAATGAATCCCAGAACAAAACAGGAGCCTGCAGTTCTGTCACTCAGAATCAGTAGGGCTTCCCAGATGGCTGGTAGTGGCCGAGTCCCCTAGCAGCCTACCCAATGTACAGACCCAATACTAGGTCAGGAATTGGCAGATCTCAGAGCAAGGGTGCATCAATTTCACTCTGGATCAGGTCACTTTGGGAGTACTGAAAGGTTATAGGACCCTGGCCTCATCTGGTACTGAAATCTATAATAACACAATATTCAGTATCCCAAGAAAGCACAGTAAGACCAGCAGGGAGGCGGCGAGGTGGCACCAGCCCTGGAGTCAAGAGGACCTGGGTTCAAATCCAGCCTCGGACACTTAACACTTACTAGCGCTGTGACCTTGGGCAAGTCACTTAACCCCAATTGCTCTGCATTCCCCCCTCCAAAAAGCCAAAAAGCCAAAAAAAAAAAAAAAAAAAAAGAATGAGCAAACAAAAGACAATCCTACCAGAACAGGGTATTATGGTAAAAGGTGTGCTCAAAACACAAACCCAGAAGAAGAAAGTGATTCCAAAACATCTATAAACAAAGCTTCGAAGAAAAACACAGCTTGGGCATACATTCAATGAAAATTACTGGAAGAGATGAAGCATGAGTTTAAAAATGTTTTTATAGAGAGGAGAGTGCTAGAGGTAAAAACTGGAAAAGAAATAAGAACTTTGGAAGAAGGAATGGGAAAAAGAATTAATAACTTGGCACAAGAGGCCCAAAACCTTGACTAAACAAATTCTCTAAAAATTAAAATTAAACAAAAGTTAATGACTTCATGAAACAATGAGAAAGATTAAGTCAAAGTTAAAAGATTTCTTTAAAAAAAAAAAAAGAACATGTAAATCATGTGAAAAACAAATGACCTGGAAAAAAAAACTAAGAATCATCGGATGACCCGAAAGTCATGACTAAAAGAGCCCGGACCAAAGATCACAAAAGACAACGGCCCAGATTTCTTAGAAGGTCAAATGTAAACACAAAGAATCCATCAGTCACCTTCTGAAGGTGAACCAAAAGGAAAACTTTCAGAAACAATGTAGCCAAAATTCAGTTTCTAGGTTAAAGAACAAAAATATTATAAGCAGCCAAAAAGAAAGAATCCAAACACTCAAGATTCATAATCATGACCACACATGATTTAGAAGCCACCACAATAAAGGAGTGTGTGTGTGTGTATATATATATAGTTCCCAAATTGTTTTGATCCGCAGCTAAGACTGATATAACTGCCTTCCTACTTTGACCTCAGTTCCTGACCTGGGATTGGGGTGAGCAACACATCTGTGGGCTCTCTACTGCTCTGGATTCTAACATAACATGAAAAAACAACTTACGAGGAGAAGCTAGATTTTCTTCTACCTAAATACTTTTACATAACTAACCAACAGACACAGTCAGATGTGGCCTCAGACACTTACTAGCTATGTGACCCTGGGCAAGTCACACAACCCTGTTTGCCTCAGTTTCCTCACCTGTAAAATGAGGTGGAACAGGAAATGTCAAACCTCTTCAGTTTCTTTGCCAAGAAAATCCCAAATGGAATCACAATGAACTGGGAATCACAGCACTGAAAAATGACTGGACCAACAACTAATAAAGAGAATGATCTTGCATTTCTTATACTTCATGTTGATGAATTTTTATGTGACTGTGGTGACATATTCTCTGCAGAAAATCTTCTGTGAAAGATCGCCATTTCCCTGCTTTATTTTCTTCCAGGATATCCTCAACAGAACGTTCTCATAAAGATTTCATGGTGTTGAAAAAGGTCTGTTGTTGCTGATGTCACTAGCTTTTTTTGGCAGTGATGCCGTGCGTCCATTTCTCCATTATTCCAGCATCAGCTTCTCTGAGATATTTTCAGCATGGATTTTTTTTCTTTGCACACACTTAACTAAATCTGTCTGCTCTTCCCCACCTTATCTTCGGGGCCATTTCATCAGGTACTGAAACTTCAGGCTCTAAATGCCGCCGCTGACGGTAGCTTATCAGTAAAAAGGATAAGCTGTCACAGAATCGCTCATTTGGCATCTACTGCCTTCTTTCCGATCCAGTCTATAAATGTTCTTGAAATGATCAGACTTGTTCAGGTCTCATACCAAACTTTCATCAGCTATGATTTCCCTTCCATTACTTTTTATTGTTCTGAAGGGTGGTACTGCCTATGGGGTCTTCCTCCATCTTTATACTATTCTGTAAGTGAGCTTGGACTCTAAGCCAATTCTCCTCTTGGCACACTGGTGTGCAATGGGGACGTGTGTAATGGGAACGTGCTGACCAGCAACACAATCAAGCGTTGACTGCATGAGATGGTGTCTGTGCTCTTTAGGCCTTGAGGCTGGAGTGTGAGTACTTTCTATCAGAACCTCCTCTAAGTGAGAAAACTAAAGCCTGGACTTGCCTTTTTAGTCAATAGCTCGTTAAGATAAATTGGGCTGGGATCTGTTACATGTTGTCTTCTCACCTTCGCCTCACTTTTAATTTGCTATTGATTTTCCTCCTTCCTCTTGTCTGACGGCATACAGAAAACCAATTCAGAAATGAATTCCTACTTCTGTGATCAACTGTTTCCTCTCTGTTGGGATATGGTCAATCTCATCACTGACTCTCTTCTGAATCTACAGAAGGTTTTTCAGTGGTCTATAAGCCTTTGTCTTCATCTTCTACCTCCACACCATCTTTTCACATACACACACACACACACACACACACACACACACACACACACACGCACAGACTCACACTCACACAGTCACACCCCCACACACACTCCTTCTTACCTACCCACACCACCACTCTAGCTCAGGCTCTCATCACTGACTGCTGGTAAACCTGCCTCATTTCTCTCTCTCCCATTCCAGTCTACTTTCCCATCAAAGTAATTTCCCTAAAGCATAAGTCTGACTATATGACTCCCTATTTAAAATGCTAATAAACATTAATTTAATTATTGGTATTCTTCAGGGCCTGGCACACAGCAAATGCCTAATAAGTGTTTGCTGGTTTGATGTGACATCTTAATAAATAAATTCCAGTGCCTTTCTATTACCTCCTAGATAAAATATAAATTGATTTGCTTGGCATTTAATATTCTTCACAACCAGGCCCCCTCCTACATTTCCAGTCTTCCCATGTCTTACTCCCCCCTTACACATTCTATAATTTATTGATCTATTTGCTGTTCCTCTTACATGACATTCCATCTTGTTTCCATGCCCTTCCATGGGCTCCCCCATACTTGAAATGTTGTCCTCCCTCAGCTTCACCTCCAGGAATCTTCTATCAAGACCTGGTTCAAATGCCACCTTCTACCTGAGACCTTGCCTGGCTCCCCCAGCTACCAAGGGTTCTCTTTCACCTACTGTCAATGCCTATTTATTGCCATGGTATCTTCCCCATGAGAATGGAAGCTCCATGAGGGCAGGGATGATTTTTATTTTTTGCTTTGAATCCCTAATATTTAGCAAAGTGCCTGACAAAGAGTAAAGGCAATAAATTATCACATGCTGACTGCCGAACTTCAAACTCTTTCATTTTATGATCCCAAACCATATAACCTTACTGGGAATGAGGTTGGATATGACCTTAATTTAGAAGACCTGTTATATTCTTCAGAGAATTCCTGTGCTCCTTCAGCTTGTGAGCAGATTGTTACCTAAGCTGGGGTTGTCTTGTCTGTACTCACCATCCAGTGAGAGGACTAAGTATCCCAAGAAATGAGGCGTCCTTTGACATGATCTAACAGGCAAATTCACTAGGACCTGCCAGCCTGGCCTTCTTGATGGTATGAAGATATCTGCCAATCAGGATGACACATTAGGATGGAACTTTTGTCAAATGCAAATGTGGGTCCTCAAGGTGGTACATTCCATGATCCCTGGGAAATCCCTGGGAAACCCCTGGGAGAGGCTCAAGCTGGAGGCTCACTTGAGTCTGAGGAACCTGAACAGCAGTAGAGCTAAAGCTGAGAATCTGAGTAAAGTACAGAGCTGATACGGTGAAGGAGGCCATGGCAATCCACCACGGGGTGTAAGGATGGGAGAATTAACCTAGATCAGAAAAATGGAGCAGGTTAAAGGTCCTATACTGATCACCAATGGGGTGATCTCCTTCTGGCCCAGGAGAGATGGGGGGACCCAGTCAAAAAAGACAAATGTGAAATCTGGGAAAAGAGGCCTTCAACTCCCCCAGATTAGAGAAACTGTCGTTTTGGAAGACAGAGATTGAGGCCTTGAGGGGATGAAGCAGAGGTAGGTTAGGACTTGGGTAAATCACTACAATATAATGCCCAGGCCTATAAATGAGATGAGGAAAAGGCTGGGGGTGATAGAATCAAACCATGCCTACTTTTACCATTTCTCCAAGAACTAGCCCTGCTAAATTCTAGGATTCTATACCACCCACCCCCTTATGTATATAGGGCAAATCTGAAATCCTGAGAAACTTATAAGAGTTCATCCTGGCTACAGAACCTAGAGGCATCCTGTTCCCATCTAGAAAGATCCTAATTCATCTCCTTTCTAAGAGAAGAATTCTATTTAATCAGAAGTAGAAAAATAGGGCAGAGAGTCTTTACAATGGGCACCGCTTTGGGATCCACTCAGAGGGAGTCTGGGGCCTTTGGCTAACTGCATCACAGCAATTATGAAGGCACAAAGGGCACAGGAAACCCTGAGGTGCTGGCCCTGGGGACCGCCAGAAAGCTTATTCTTCCAAGGAAGCAGGAAATGGCATCATGGTGGCAGAGGTGAGGTAATGATACCAACACAGCTGTAGGGGAAGAGCCAGCTGGCACAGAAACCTGGTTTGAGAAGAGTGACTCACAGCCCTCGGGTAAGCACCTCACCCTACATCTGATGCCAAACACAATGGACCTTCAGCATTTCTAGGCCAATTCCACTCAGGATAGGGAAATCTAAGGACTGGTCTGAGAATAGTTTTAATGGGTTTCCTCCTTCCACCCAGAGGACAAAGGGCCTTCCATCACGGCCATTTCCCATACCCACTGGCTAGCAAGGTGAAGAAGAACCAGGAGACAGTGTTTGCTCTGTGTAGCCACCTCAAAAGGTGTTAGATTTGTTGGCCAGGAACCTGGGTTCACCATCCTGGCTTTGTCACTAACTGCATGGTCCTGAGTTAAGTGACGACTTCTCCACGACTAAGTTTCCTCAACTGAAAATTTTGGGGGTTGGATGAGATGGCCTCTAAGATCCCTTGCCAGCTCTAAATCCATGATCCCATGATTCTGTGATCCTAACATTAGGGTTCCCAATTATTTCCTCATCAGGAGCTACATTTGACTTTTATAAGTCTTATTAGTGCCAAGTAAAAGCTTATAAAGGGAATGGCAATGGGGAATTCCCATAATCCAGGAGACCATGGTGGCAGCAGGAGATATGGAGGTTAAACATGTGAGAATTAGAATTGAATGGTAGAAACAGAATATCTAAAGGAGTCAGGGAGAAAAGTAGCATTACATACAAAAACATGGCTACCGGATATCTTCATATGACTATGTTTTCATCAATCAATCAACAAGCATTGATTAAGTGTGTGCCAGGCACTGGGCTGTGTAAAGTCCCTGCCTTCAGTGAGTTCACATTCGACCAAGAGGGACAACATGGACACACATAATAATATTCCAAATTCATACATAATAAATAAGGTAATTTTGGACAGAAAGGCACTGAGAGCAATAGGGATCAAGAAAGGCTTAGCAAAGAAAGTGGTTCTTAAGTTGAACGTTGAGGAAAACTAACTCATACTTGGAGACGTCACCTTCTCCACGGCATCTACTTCAAACCTTCTCTTCTCTAAAGCTACCAGCTCCTGCCTTTCCTGCTCCCTCCTGGCACAAGACCTCAACTCATACTTTCCTGAAAAAAATGGGAGATTATTTTCTGCAAGTCCCCTCTCCTTTCCAATTCCATATTTCAAGTTATTTTGGCATCTCCCTAATTCCATCCTCTGACTTCAGTCTTAGAGGGTTCAAACTCAGTTGACCACATACCCTTCTTTACATTTATTATTGAGACACCTGAACCAACCAATTTGCTTTCTTTTTATCCAAGTATAATGACACATGGGAACATGATCATTTTGTCCTCTTTCTCTTACTTTAAGCCCTGCTCTGGGGAATTTTGACCCTGAATTCTTCTATATCTCAAAGATCATCCCAAGAGAATTTAGTCCCCTGACAAGTTTTTCTGCAATGGCATCAGGAAGTTTCGTTTTCTATGTCCATACCCTAAGAAATCCAACGATTTCTTCATATCTAGTCACCAGCTTCATAGCCCATCACGGGCAGTTACCATGTAATTTCCCCAGCATTTCTGAGGTCCAAAGATGGAAGAAGGGCTCAGGAGGCTTATCTCATTTTTCCAGGTCTCTTTCTTGGGTTGTAAGGTCTGACAGGGCAAGTGCCTCCCTATCTGTCTGTCTATCTGTCTGTCTCTCCTGCCTGCTCCAAGTATCAGATACAAGACAAGCTGTTCTACTTCCTTATAGACATGACATCACAGGATATGAAAAAATTCTTCCAAAAGGAACTTAAAGTGAAGAAATGCAAAGAAATATCAACAAATATCTGAAAATTGTTCAAAATCATGATCAGAGCAACGCAAAGTAATTTAAAATAACCCTGAGGTGTCACTTCATACCAAATTGCTAAAAATGGCAAAAGCCAATGTTAAAAGGGTTGCTGTAAGGCAAAAACATTAATTCAATGCTAATGAAGCTATAAATGGATCCAAATGCTCTGGAAAACAATTTGGAATTATTTAAGAGAAGGCACTAAATTATTTATACTGTCGAATCCCATGAGCCCACTACTAGGAGCCTGAGAGCCATTTACACCCCAACAAAGTCAGTGACAGAAAGAAAGACTCCTATGTTCCAAAATATTCTTAGTAACACTGCTGTAAGAAGAGAAAGTTAGAAACAGATTATGTGTCTCATGACTGGGGAATGGCTGATGAAATTATGATTTAGAAATGTAATTATGAAATAACAAACATGAAGATTTCAGAAAAACATGGGAAGATTTGTATGGCCTGATGAAGCAGAGCCAAAGGAACAATAAACCCAGAAGCCACAGGCTACAACAATATAAGTGAAAGAAAAAACAAAAAACATTGAAGGCGGCAAACCTCAAGACAAATAAAAAAGACAAAGTTCAAAATTATTAAAGGAGAAACAAAATAAAATTAGGTAGGTTTCTTCCCTCGAGATCCTTACGCTTTCTGACAAGTTTTCTCTTTCTCCTTCACCCCTAGACTCTCTACAGTTTTTTTTTCCACTTGCTGGTTTCCAAGACAGAGGGACAAGTTGACGTCATTGGTGCAGGTGCCTTGTCTAGCCTTACAAAGCTTGTGTTGTTGAATCTGGACGTCAAATAGTGGCTGCCTGATCTGAAAACCAGGACCCATGAGTGAAGAATATTAATAGTAAACTACAGAAAGCGAGCCCGATGCCAGATCCGTTCAGGCTCCTCTGGGGGCTGGAATCTCCATCAAGAGGCAAAGGATCTTATCCAAGGCGCAGACTCATCTACTTAGAGAACTGGACTGCTACTATTTATTCCCAGATAATTTCAAGAGGCCTGCTAGGACAGGAGTCTTTCCCAGAACTGACTAGGTTGGAGTTCCTCCACTTTGCTGGCTACTTGATTCACGTCCCTTGCTTTCCAGTAAAAACAAACCCCTGGGAGTTTTGTGTAAGCAATAAATCAGGGTGAATAGTAATCATTCCACTTGAAATATGTTTACATGACAGCACATGTATAACCTATATTAGTTTGCTTGCCATCTTGGAGAGGAGGGGATAGAAGGGAAGGTGGGAGAAAAAATCTAAAATTCAGAATCTTATAAAAAATTTTGAAAACTATCTTTACAAGTAATTGAAAAAAATAAAATACTATTTATCAAAAGAAAGAAAAAAAAAGAAATCATTCAAGTCCCTATCAACAGATCTAGCACCTTTCAAGGTGTCACACAGAGCAAGCACTGTCTCCTGGTTCCTCACACTGCCATCCAGTGGGTATAGGAAATGGCCATGGTGGGAGTTCCTATGTCCTCTGGGTGGGAGGAGGAAGCCCACTGAAACTGTTCTCACACTGGTTCTTAGAATGGCCTATACTGAGTGGGACTGGCCTAGAAATGCTCAAGGAGCACTGTGTTTGGCACCAAATCTAGAAAACTGAGACAAGCGAAGTAAAGTAATGGGTCCAAAGTCACATATCTACTAAGTGGCAAAGCCATGACTAGAACCAGTCATTCCTTCATTCTAGCAGAGGTCAAGTCCCACTTCTATCATGAGCCCTTCCCTGAGGGAAAAACCAATAGGTCGAGGTCATCATGTAATAGCTCTAAGCTTCCTTATGATGGACTTTTTCTAAGAGCAATGGTTCTCAACTTGTGGGCCACGACCCCTTTGGGGATCAAACAATCCTTTCACAGGGGTTGCCTAAGACATATTTCTGATGGTCTTAGGAGCTGAGACACTGCTCGTCTGTCTCCAGGTGGGTGCACCCACATGTAGATATACCCACATATGAGTATTAAAGGGGCGTGGCATTAGGAAGGTTAAGAACCACTGAACTAGAGAGTTTTATAAATGAGTTCAATACCTTGCCTTGAAACGGTCAAGTTCAAGCAAAGTCTAGGCTACCTTCCATGTCTTCTCTGTTTTTTACTTATTTAAAAAAAATTGATTTATCTTCTATTTCTAGATAAGATGGATGTAAAAAAGAACAGAGGCTTTTCATGATCTCTTAGCTAACTATTATTAAGAGTGTGACAAAGCAGCCAAAAATAACGACTGTGATCTTGGTCTCCACTGAAAGAAACAGTGTCCAGAATGAGACAGATTGTGGTTCTTCAGTACCTCAATCTCATCACATCTAGAATGTTGTGTTCAGTTGCAGGGCTCACATTTTTTTTTTGAAAGGCTGACTATGGTCACCGTCCATGGACTAGAAGCCATACCAAAATTGGGAGACTGGTTGAAGGTACTTAGTGGTGGAGAGAAATTATAATTATATTCAAATATTAACATGTAGAAGAGGGCTGAGATTCGCTCTGTTCGGTGACAAAGAGGAGATCTAAGAATGATGTGTTTAAGTTGCAAAGGAGATAAAAATTTCTACTACTTAAAGCACTCCTAAAGTGGAATGGACTGATGGGGAAGGTGATTGAGTTCCCTGTCACTGGAGGTTCTGATTTAGCAGCTGGATGACCAGCTGTGGGGTAATTTGTGAAGAAGATTCCTGTCTGGATATGAGCGGGGCTAGAGGTCCTTTCTAACTCTGAGCTTCTGTGGTTCTATTTAATAGTATACTCTTAAAGGGCAGGGAGCAGGTTTCATTCAGCTTTCTATTTCCCATGGCACCTAGCTGCCAAAACAACCTTCTCTCAACACATTGGGCGTTCAAATATTTCTTCAAGGCTTTCATAGATTCACAGGATGCTCGGGTTGTAAACAACTTCAGAAGGCTTTGGGTCAATCTCCTTATTTTACAAACTAAGTGTCAGAATAAATTACTCCCTTAAGGTCACACAGTTGTTTATTTTGCTTTGTTTTATTTTTAATTGAATTTGGAAGCCAGAATTCTTGAAACCAAGTCCTTATCTGAGGGAGCTTTTTCCTACTAAGATAAGGTGGTAGAGCCAGCTACATGGTGCCATTTGCAGTGAACCTTGAGAACAGAGTTGATGTGGAATGATAGCTTGCCCACCCTTCTCCACTGCCAATTCTGTCTCTGGCTGAGGTAGGGGCAGGGGCAGGTGCTCTGACATAAGCTCAAGATCTTACCTAGATATGTCCCAATGAATCCAAGGGCATAGAAGCTGGAGAGCACAAAGATCATGCCAACTCCCAGGATAACAAGGCCTATGTAGTAGGCTCCCATGCAGTCCAACCCTTCTATCTTCGGCTGGCTCACCATGGCCCGGGTAAAGCTAGAGGGAAAGAGGAGAAAAGACAAGAGGAAGACACGGACGCTTTAGTTGTGGCCTGTAAGAGCCAGGGACTTAACCCCTCAAATTTGCCAAGTCCTTTGAAGCCATCACACCCAGATGCTTGGGCTGATTCTACATAGCAGCAGAACCCTAGGAAGACTCAAGCTATTCAATTCAATAAACATTTATTTATCAAGAACCTACTCTGTGCCAGGCCCTGCGGAAAGCACTGGGAATACAAAAAGAAGCAAAACACAGTCCTTGCCCTCAAGGAGCTTACTCTCTAAAGAGGAAGACAAGGGGCGGCTAGGTGGCACAGTGAATAGAGCACTGGCTCTGGAGTTGGGAGGACCTGAGTTCAAATCCGAACTCAAACGCTTGACATACTTACTAGCTGTGACCGTGGGCAAGTCACTTAACCCCAGTTGCCTTGCCTTCCCCCCTCCAAAAAAAACCCAAAACACAAGAGAAAGAGGCCAACGAGAAAAACTTTCCAAAGGCAGAAGTAGGAAGAGAGGAATCTGGCAGGAGGGATGAGCCATAGGCTATAAGTATAGAGGTCAGACCACCTTTGCTGCCCAGGGTCCTGAGTTGTGCAGGTTCATATACTTTTACTGGTTCTCCACGGCCTGCTGGAAAAAGTCCAAACTCTTCAGCCTGGCGTGGAAGGGCCTACAAGTCAGTTCTCAACCTGCTTTTCCAGCTTGATCTCCCACTTCCCTAATACACATCCTTGACTCAAGAAAGGCATGTTTTCTCATTGAACTTGGAACTGGGGTTTGAAAAATGCAGAAGTGTGAAGAGAAGAGAAGGAAGCAAACTAGAGCCTTGAATGCCAGGGAAGGAAAGGATGGACTGGAAAGGGGGAGAGACTTAAGATATGGAGAACAGTTTTCAGGCTGTAATAATAGTCCAGACAGGAAGGAATGAGAATTTAGATGGGTTGGTACTGACTGATAACAGGTAGCATTCATGTTAAACATTTTATACAAATTGGCTTGTTTTATCTTTGCGACAATCTTGGGCAGTAGTGCTATTATGATAGCCATTTCATAGATGTGAAAACGGAGGCAGATGTTAAGTGACTTAGCAAGGGTCATGCAACTAGGACCTGCCTGGGGCTGAATTTAACCCCGGGGTTCCTGATGCCAGGTCCAGCACTCCATCCATTTTACTACCCGGCTGCCTGGTAGTAGTGGCAGTAGAAGGAAGGGCTCTAATTAGAATCATCTCATACTCTGGATAGAAGCTTGGTGACAAAACAGATGGGAGAGTTGAGAAAAGGGGAGAGTAAAAGCTAACTCCAAGCTTTTCAGCCTGGCTACCTAGGAGGTTAGTGGCATAAAAACAGAAATAGGGAAATTCAGAGGAAGTATGGGTGTGGGAAGGCGATAAATTGAGATCAGAATATGCTAAGAGAGACACGCCGGCGGGAAATCCACGTGGAATGTTCCAACAGGCAGCTGGGAATGTGGAAATGGAAAGTGGGGAGAGGTCAAGGGCTGCACATGTATGCATGTGGGAGTCATTCCCATAGAGAGGGTATTGTCAAGGAGACAAACCAGAGGGGGGAACAGAAAAGAAGGCTGAGAATAACAATACTTTGTGAGCAACAGAAGAAGAGGGGGAAGAAATTAAAGAAGGTTAGTGGCTGCACTACCTATGGACCCAGGACTGATCATGTAGAAGGTATGAACAGGACAAGTGCCCAACAGGCTCAGGCTGCGGTTGAGGTTATCAGCCTCATTCACTAACGAGCTCTACATATGAAATCCATCTGCTAATTGAAACCCTTCTGCTTCCCCTCACCCCCCCTTGATTCTCTGCCTGTGTTATCCTGCTAGATAACTGCATGGTTTTCTTGATTCCTGGTCCTGACCCCTCCTGTCCCACTGCTGTCCATATCTCACAGTGAATTTGGGGGGTGGGCAAGTGGGAAGACCATGACAACAAGTCCAGATGGTTTGCATGGGTCTCAAGACTCTCTTCAATGTTTCCATTCCACTTGGTCAACATGCAAACTCTGCTTCACCTTGCCAGATCACTTCACAGTGCTATGAAGGGCCATCTTCAATTCTCTACCTTCTGGGAAGCCTTTCCTGACAACTTCAGCCCAAAGCATTTCTTCCCTCTGATCTTTTTCCTTTACCCCATACAATACAATCTGGCACTTAACTATAGCTAGCAGGTTCTCCATATTTCTTTTCAGACCACATCGGGGATTTCACTAGCATAAGGAAATTCCCTCTACCAATTAAAATTAGTGATTGTTTTTGTAAAATCAAGTTCCCTTCTCGTCTTGGAGAAATCCCTAGGACACAGAGGATGGTTAAGTGACTTGCTCAAACAGCCAGCCACTACATGTCACAGGCAGCACTTGGAGCTCAGATGCTGCTGCCTTTGAGGGAAGCTTTTTATACTTTGCATCATGCTGCTCCTAAGGCTCTCAATAAAGACCGATTTTATTGATTAGTCGGGGGAAGGTGAACAAAAAAGGAGATAAAGGGAAGGCAAAGGGGAGAAGATGAAGGCCTGGTGGGAAGCAATGATGGGAAGGATGCCCCAGGAGTCTGTGTCCTTTCTGAAGTGAGAACTGAAATTAAAATTGGTAGAACACAACCCACAAAGTCTGGAGTAGCTAACTCCCTTCTTTAGGGCAGGAAAAAGGTGGAGGAAGGGAAGAGAAAGGAGTGTTAAATCATCTTTGGGCTGGATAGAGAAGATTTCTTTGCTTTAGATCACAGACCAAACCAGTATAATTGTTCTTGTTAATAAATATTCCACACCAGAGCTTCTTAAACTTTTTCCACTCATGATCCCATGAGCACTTCTTAAACCATGGGTTTAACACCATACCCACGGTTTAAGAAATTCTGATAGAACCTGGTTGAAGACCCACGGTAAAAGAAGTTCTGATAGAACCTCGTGGAAGAAAAGATAATAGATGGGCAGTATTATGATTAGAAAAGACCATTTGATTGGGAGCCAGAAGATAGGTTTTCTGACTATTCTTATGTCTCCCACTGGGTAACCTAGGGAAGTTAGTTTCCCCGGCATTCAATTTGCTCATCTCTCAAATAGAAATATTATATTGGGGGTATGAGATGTTAGTAGTGGTTGGATTTGGGAGTAGTAGAGGAGGTCCTAAAGAGTAAGAGAAGAGAGGGGAGGGACTAAGATGGTGGAGTAAAAGCAAGAACATGTCTGAGCTCCTACCCCAACCACCTCCAGTACTTGTAAAATATGACTCTAAACAAATTTTAGAGCTACAGAACCCACAAACAGACAGGGAGAAACAA
Organism: Pseudocheirus occidentalis; assembly: GCA_028646575.1. Lineage (NCBI taxonomy): Eukaryota > Metazoa > Chordata > Mammalia > Diprotodontia > Pseudocheiridae > Pseudocheirus > Pseudocheirus occidentalis. The sequence goes on from CM053599.1 coordinate 209,791,235, forward strand.
ATCTCCCGCTGAAGGCAGCCTATAAGCTAAGCAACGCCCAAAAGGAACAGGAAAGGTAGAGGAGAGAAAAGGAAAAGCAGCAGTGAATTTGAAAAGATATACTCACTGGGAGATCTAAGGGTGAGAAGGATGAGCATGGTGGAGGGCATATGGATAAAGATCAGCAGGGGCAAAAACAGAATTGAAATTCTCATCAGAATAGGCCACAGACCGCTTGGACAAAAAAGGAAAGGTATTAAGACATTTAGGAAACAGACCACAGGCTTAGTAAGGAGACATATAATATAGTAGTGATGGGGGATTTGAATTATCTGAACATCTGCTGCCAAAAGCAGTGCGGCCAATAATGTCTGAACCTGTATTAATGACCGTTTCAGCCTTTCAAAGGTAGAGGAAGTAGCTCATTTTTGCCAACAAGGAGAAACTGGTTGCTACAGTGAAGATGATGAGAACTTTGTGGGAAAAGTGCCAGCTCTGTCTGAGAACTGGTAACAGGACAGAAAATTAGGGCACAGTCACAAATACATGCCAGACTGTAGGAAAGAATATTTACTGCTCAACATTTTTATTTAAAGTTTAGAGGTCCAAATTCTATCCCTCTCTCCCTGCCCTTCCCTGATACGGTAAGGAGTCAGATATAGGTTATACATGTGCAATTATGTAAAATATTTCCATCTTAGCCACTTTGTATGAGAAGATTTGAATAAAAGAAACAAACAAAGGCAGAAAGAGCCCTCTTCAGTCTGTATTTAATCACTCTCAGTTCTTTCTCTGAAGGAAGACAACATGCTTCATCACAAGTCCGTTGGGATTTTTGTCGGATCACTGTGTTGCTGAGAGAAGCTAAGTCATTCTTAATTCTTCCTTGAACAATGTTGCTGTGACTGTATACAATGTTCTCCTGGTTCTGTTCACTTCACTTTGCCATCAGTTCACATAAGTCATTCACAGCTGATCATTGTTACAATGTCGCTGTGACTGGATACAATGTTCTCCTGGTTCTGCTCATTTCACTTTGCATCAGTTCACATAAGTCAGTCACAGCTGATCATTGTTACAATGTTGCGGTTACTGTGTACAATGTTCTCCTGGTTTTGCTCCCCTCACTCAGCATCAGTTCACATAAGTCATTCACAGCTGATCATTGTTACAATGTTGCTGTGACTGGATACAATGTTCTCCCGGTTCTGCTCATTTCACTTTGCATCAGTTCACATAAGTCATTCACAGCTGATCATTGTTACAATGTTGCTGTGACTGGATACAATGTTCTCCCGGTTCTGTTCACTTCACTTTGCATCCATTCATGTAAGTGTTTCCAGGCTTTTCCGAAATCATCCTGCTCATCATTTCTTTTAGCACAATAATATTCCATTACAATCATACACCACAAAGTGGTTAGCCATTCCCTAACTGAAAGGCATCCCTCTGATTTTCCAATTTTTAGCCACCACAAAAAGAGCTGCTATAAATATTTTTGTACAAATAGGACCTTAGGAAAGAATATTTCAAAGCATTCTGAGAAAATTCAAGTAGGATCTCGTGGCCTAAAATTCTGTCAGGAAAGTTAGCCATATAGGAAAAGGAAATTCTCCAGCATAAAATTTTGAAGACACTAATAGAAAGAATTACAGTGGGGGGAGGGGAACGCCCTTTGTCTAAAGAGACCAGGGTAGATATGGAGAGAATTTATCAATCATCTTAGATGAGGGGAGGGGGAGGGGGAGAGAGAGACAGACAGACAGAGAGACAGAGACAGAGAGAAACAGAGAGAGAGGGGGAGGGAGAGGGAGGGAGGGAGAGATGCAGAAGATAGGAAGTAAAGGGGAGCTATGGAAGAATTATGTCAGGACCTTACAATGAGCTGAGGCGGGTGAGACAATATAAACTAAAAAAAAAAAAATCCCCCACACCTCTATATTTGGAGAAAGGGGCAGCATGGTAATGTGAATAGTTGGCTTCAGACTTGCAAAGATCTGTGTCCAAGTCCCCCTTCTGACCCACAAACTGGCCATGTGACCCTGGGCAATTCACTTAATTTCTCAGGGTCTCAGGCAAGGCTCTAAGACCTCAGAAAAAGGCACACTGGGACAGGGGGTTTCTTGACTTGTTCCCTACATCCCTGAAACCATAGGTCTATACTCCCTCATTCCCTGAAAAACTGAGGGGAAAACAATTATGAAAGGAGAAAGAAGATTCCAGTTCATGGTGGATAACGCTGGACAGAACAAAACGGCTCAATTCCTATTTGACTTCTGTTTCTGTTCCTCCAAGGAGAATAATCTTTGCAGTAGAAAAGAAAGAATAACAAATGACCACGAGGCAGCTGAGACCCAAGGCCTGTAGGAAGCCGGTAAGGCAGGGCGCAGCTTTCCATGATGAGTTAGAGTCCTCAGGACCACACGAATAGCATCCTTCGATCTTTGGAATACTGGAAAACAGGAAAAGGGATGCTGGACTGGGGAATGGCCAATGTTGTCCTCATTTTTAAAATTTTTTTAACAGACAGGGTTGATGCCTGTATAGTGTCTGGAAGCAGGAGCTGATAGAACCACTGCAGTCTGTCTGGCCCTGGTCGGATCACATGTGAAATATTGTATTTAGTCCTCGGTACTTCATATTAGGAAGGTGATCAAAGGCCTTGAGATGATAACACATGAGGAACAGATAAATAAACTGGGGATACCTAGGGCAGCTAGGGGGTGCAGTGGAATCAGGAAGAGTCATCTTCTTGGGTTTAAATCTGGCTTCAGACACTAGCTGTGTGACCCTGGGCAAGTCACTTAACCTTGTTTGCCTCAGTTTCCCCATCTGTAAAACGAGCTGGAGGAAGAAATAGCAAACCTCCAGTATCTTTGACAGGCAAACCCCAAAGGAGGACACAATGCATTGGACATGCCTGAAATGACCTAACAATAGCAGCAAATTAGGTGAGAAGAGAAAGCAAAGAGAAGTCTTAAAAGGGGACAGGATAGTTCTTTTTAAGTGTTTGAAAAGAATCCCACAGAAAGGGAATTAGGTCTGTTTTTGAGGACCAAGCAGAACCAAACAGCAAATGGGTAGGAGCTACAGAGAAAAGATTTCAGCTCAATGCAAGGAGAACCTTTATAAGCATAGGAGCTGATCCACTGGAATGGGCTGCCTCAGTGAGATCTCAAGGAAAGTCTTCCAGAAGAAGTTGGGTGGTCATTTGTTAGACATGTTACAAAGAGGATTCTCATTCAAGTGTGAGTGGGTCTAGATGGCCGCCAAAGTGCCCTCTGAGGTTTTGTGAATGGCCGACAAATTCAACCTAAAAGAATAGGGATACAGCTAGCAAGTATACTTATGCACACTCATGCACACATGCACACACATGCACCTGCACACGCACACCTGAGTACAGGGTTACATTGACAGAAGCACAGAATTCATAAATCTAGGTAATGGTTTGGTTCTCACTTGACTCTTCTCTGGTCAGATCATACTGGGTTCTGAACAACAAATTTCAGGGGGAACACTGACAAAACTGGAGAATATGAAGCCTATTTCCTCATCTGAAAATGGGGATAAATACAGCACGTCCCTCATAAAGGTTGTTGTGAGAACACATGAACAGCACTGCAAATTTGAAAGCACCATATAAATGTCAAGTGTTGTACTAAGAGAGGGGCAGAGCAAACCCCGTGGTGAGATGATCACAGACCATGGTTTGAAGAAATGGAGAATGTTTAGCTTGATGAAGGAAAGATGAGGAGACTGAGACACACAACTGTCTTCAAAATACCTGAAAGGCTTTCCGGAGGAAGAGTGATTTTTATTTTGGCTTCAGAAGGACAAACTCAACAGAAGGAAGGCTCAGGGAGGCAGATTTCTGCTCCATCTAAGGACAATCTTTCTAAAATTGAGCATTTAAGAGCACTGGCTGTTTTGGGGGATTCCCCTGAGGTTTCTCATCACTGAATGCCTGCTTCTTCACTCAGGAAGGATTCTTGCTTAGGTCTAGGTCCTTCCCCCTTTGACTCTTTCCCTATGTGCCGTTAAGCAGTTTTGTCTCCCCCGGGGCTGGGATGAGTACACACCATGGTCATCATTTCTGGTTTACAGGAATCATATATTTCAAATCCAATTAAGTCAATATTTGGTGTCCCCAGTTCTCCCATTCAGAAGGGAAGGTACAGTTCTTTCCACACATAAAATTAATGGAGGAACAAGTAGCTCTTTCAAGCCACTAGCTCAGTAATACAATAAAGTAATAGAAGGCAATTTCCTTCGGAAAGTAATCTGCATTGGGGCAGGCAGCAGAGAGGTGTAGGAGATGGACACACAGAGCGTGATGATTTACTTTTAGTTCTATTTTTGAAGTCTGCATGATATGTTCTCCCCCACCCCCCCAACAAAACCTCAGGACATGGGGGCTTCTTTCCTGCTATGAAATCTGGGAAGTTCTGTAACAGGGGCAGTAGAGAGGGGAGGAGGTGGCCTCACCAAGGAGCTCCCCCAACCCACGCTCCTTGAGTCAGATGCTTAGGTCCTGGCTGCTTCTGCTTATCAGAGAGGGAGGGCAAGCAGAGTCGGGCTCTACTGCCTCTGGCTTTCTTTCAAGCTTCATAAAACTCCCACTACAAAAAAGAATATAAAACTCCACATCCTGGCTAAAGTGACTCAATGTCAAAATAATCCCTTGCATTTGGATGACATTCTGCACTTTTCAAAGCACTTTTCACATAAGTCTCAGCAAAAGCCTGGGCAGTCAGCGGGCATGAGGCTCCTGTTCACCTTCCATAAGTGAAGAAACACTGATGATCAGAGGGCTGTGGCCAACTTCCCTGTGCTTACACAGCGGTTTAACACCAAGGCAAGGATGCCTCCTAATTTTCAATACTGCATTCTATCCGCGGCAACATATTATCTATCTCCTTATCGCCCCTTAAAAATAAGGGAGGATGATGTCTTAATTTTTGGGAGGGTGGGGGTAGTAAGTGACTTGCCCAAGGTCACACAACTAGTAAGTGTGTCAAGCGTCTGAGGTTGGATTTGAACTTGGGTTCCCCTGACTCCAGAGTAGGTGCTCTATTCACTGAGCCACCCAGCCACCCCCCTACTCCCCTCCCCATCTTTATAAGGAAGTTTGTGATCTTGGGTATTGCCTTGGACTCAGTCATCAAATCTGAGTTTTGGTCCCAGTTCCGCCACATACAAGCTACGTGACGATGGGTACATCGCTTTGTGAGTCTCAATTTCCTATTGTTATGGCAACAGGAACTGGACACAGTTGTCTGTGTCCGCCCCGACCATGCTTAGGTTCACAAAAGACAATTTTACACAGCAGGGCATGATGGGAAGAGAAGGGAACAGGCTTTATGTGGAGAGGAAGACTCCCAAGGTCACCTGTGGAGGACAGGGACAGCTCGCCGGGGCTGACAGAGACAGAGACCGCCGCATCGCTCAGTAAAAGTAATAGAGAGAAGGCTCCCAGCCGCCCCAACGGGCGTCCAAGCTATAACCCAGGGCAGTTTTCTCTTTTGTCTCCTCGAGGTATAGGCAAGAAGCTGCCCGGACAAGCATCCCAGCAACAAGGCCTGCAGAAGGCCTCTCTCCAGGGTGGTCAAGAGCCAGTCCCTGCACCCGGGGCAAAATCTGGAGCAGCCTGGAGGGAGGGGATTATGTTCAGTTGGCTTATGAGTTAATGATGGTAACAGCGGTAATAGCATCTAACAATGACACAGGACCTACTATGTGCTGGGCCTCATCTCATTCAGTCCTCAAAACAAAACTGGGAGGTAAGCGCTCTTATTATCCCATGCTGCAGATGGAGAAACCGAGGTAAGTCACTGCCCAGGGTCTGGTGTCTGACGCTGGACTTGAACTTGGTGCTTCTTGACTCTAGGCCCAGCACTATACAATGCACCACAAAGCTGCCCTTTTAATTGCATAGATTTTCCTGTTCTTTTTTGTTGTGTTGTTACTATTGTTTATTTACTTTTTAACTTGTGAATTCTGGGGATGGACAGGGCTCAGGCTAAGACTGTACTTCCTTTCCCTATACACCGAAGCTAACCACAGTGAGGACCCGTGGGGTGGAAGACTCCTTGGCACATATCAAGTGGGGGTGACAGGATCTCTACCAGCCGTGCACATTCTTTAAAGGTGGGTCACTGTTGTAACTGCCACCCAAGAGAAGGTAAAGGCTGAGAGCCCGGATGGTCCATGGCAGAGACCTGGAGGAGGAGAGCTTCTGGCACCTTCAGGCTCCCATTTTTTCTTCCTCCTCCCTCAGGCTGCCCAAGTTCTCCTGGTGCCCGAGTCTCTTCCATCAAAGGCCTCTTCTACCGAGTCATCTGTAGCATGTATTTATTAGGGAATACTCATGTTTCACTTCTCAGACATTGCTGGACCACAAAAGAAGAGTCTCCTAAAGTGGAGAGTGAAGTTCTCTCCACCAATGGCGGGAACCTACCACAGAGGTGAGTCCACTGCCTTGTTGGCTCTTCTAGTCAAGGGTAAAAATGAAAAGGATTCACGCACCCGCAGCCCAGTCATCAAGGCCAGGCCATGCTGCTAGGCCCAAAGCACATGAGGATATCCCTTAGAGGGGTGCCGGACCTTTAAACTCATCAATGGGAGAAGTGTGTAGTAACATCCTGCTCTAGGTGATAAGATGTCATGGGAACACCAAGCTCAGGACTTCTCTCTTTATCTGCCCCCTGGGGTGAGGTGAAGTGTGAGGATTATGGGTGATGGTGTGTGAGCTATACGTACTTTGTTTTGACAGAACACTCCCACCTGAGCCACCTAAGCCCTCATATACTTTTCCCTTTCACGCTTTGTAAGCAGTACAAACACATCCCACTGTAATCCAGGCGTCTGGCTGCAGTCTCCTGTTTAGGTTACGGGGAGGTGTGGTGCTGTTTGCCGAGATAACGGCTATCTTGAGCCTTGGTAACAAGGCCTCCTTCCCCAAACAGAATTTCTGTTTACCCTGCCTGAATCTGAGGAGGGTTTTGCAGGGTTGCTAAAAGACTCCTTGGGAACTGTTCTGGGCTACCAGCAATCACAGCAGGCAGGAAGGATTCCATCGCCTTTTGCATATATACAAAGCCACACTTCTGGGTTCATTCAGATAGATTGGACAAGGCCCTATAAACACTTGGGGAATCCTGTTCCGTGAGGCTGTTCCTGGTCTGTGTTAATTCAGAGAGCAAAAGTTTTCTTTCTGACTCTGCTGGAAACACCCTGTGAAACTGTGGACAAGCTTACAGAGAAAGGAAAACTTTATTTTTTTTTATTAGCATCTCTTCTTTCTTTTTAAAAAATTTTTTGCTTTTTGCTTTTAAAATTTTGAGTTCCAAATTCTTTTTCCCTCCTATCCCTCCTTGACCCAATGGGAAGGCAAGAAAATATGATCTCAATTATAAATGTGAAGAAAGCACATCTTTAAATGAGGAAGCTGGACCATATGATCTCTCTTTTTTTGGCATTTTATTTTACACTTAAATATAAAATGAGAAAAGAAAAAAAAAACCCGACAACATTGTTATGTACACAGCAGACCACAAGAGAGGGCTCAATATGAAACAACACATTTCTGTTTCAAGAAAACCTATGCAATAAATACTACACACTGTTTTCAAAGCGTGCCTACCTTTTCTTTGCTTCCTTTTGTTTGGTTGGTACTTTAGTCCCCACCCTAAAAAAGGCTATAATTATACATGGATATACACATACAGAGATAGATATAAACATAGACATATACACAAATATACACTCATACATACATATACATAGACAGATAGACTGATGGAGAGATGGATGGATGGATGGATGGATGGATGGATGGATGGAAGGGTGGATGGTAGAGAGATGGATGGATGAAGAGAGATAGACGGACAGATAGATGGATGCATGAATAGAGAAAGAGACAGACAGATATGAACTAATAGATGGACAGACGGATGGATGGATGGATGGGTGGTTGGGTGGGTGGGTGGATGGAAGGGTGGATGGTAGAGAGATAGAGATAGAGATAGGGATGGATGGATGGATGAAGAGATAGACAGACAACTACACTATGCTTATTTCTCTGAAGGTAGACGGCATCTTCCTTCCATGTCTTTCCATGTTTTTCTATATCAACCAACTCCTCATTCCTACACTACAATATTCCTTTCTAGATTCAAACAGCAGATCATATGATTGCAAAGGTCAATCTGAATCTAACCTTCTAGTTATGCGGTCATATGGGTCTCTTATAATCTGGGATGATGCATCAAGATCTACCATAATACCTGGTATGTAGCAGGTGTTAAATTCATGCTGAATGAATGGAAGAACATATTCTTCTCACTCTCATGTCACCGATTTGTCATCCCAGGCCCTCCACAACCTGGCCCACTTTACTCATCTAGACTGTTACTTGCATAAGGGCAGGGAGGGAGTTTCTCTATGAAAAGGGGATAATGGCATCTACCCCTGGGCAGACCAAATGAGGTAATATCTGGAAAGCACTTTCGGGCACACGGTAGGTACAATAGATAGATGCTATCATTATCATCATTATTAATTATGCTCTTTGTAGTTCTTCCTACAACCTGTCCAGTACTTAGTACAACAGCATCCAACTTCAATCCAACTTCACAAAGCCCTCTTCCTCAGAGCTGGTCCTTTATCTGCTCTGTGTAGCTGGGTCCCCTACATAACTCATGCTCAATCCCACCTTTATGTATGCTATACAGATGTCCATTTCCTGCACTGATCCAAAACTTTTTAAACCAAGCTGAATTTTTAGTTATAATAGTTGAATGAATAGTCATAGAGTAGGCCAGCCCTATCCAAAGATCTGCAAAGACCTAAAAAGAGCACCGGAACAAAGAAAGATGGAGAAATCCAAAAAGAAACGACAGTAGGTGCCTTTCTCAAGTCTAACACTGGTTCCTGAGGGCACTAGAAAAGGGGCACTGCCAGAAAAGCCATTGTGCATACAGATGAACAGGCCAGATGCCCACAGCTAGAAAAGAGATGCTCCAGGGACACCTAGAGCTTAGTTCAGTGTCCAAGGGCTAGAAGACTGGAATCTTTACTCAAATGAGGATGTTTCAGGGTGCAGAGCTCAAACCAGGATCCCTAGGGCCAGTGGAAGTTAGAAGCACTGTGACCTGAGGAACTCATTGTGACCTGAGGAACTTGAGAAAGCCCCAAAGACCACATCAATCCGAACTCCATCTGGAGGGGAGGTGGGGAGGGAGGGAAGGAGATGGGGGAGGCAGCGGGTTAGAGAGGGAATGGTACCAAACCCAGAACACTGGAGAGCAGACACAGCAGGGAAAGCCAAAGACAGCAGTAAACCAGGCAATCACTACCAGGACCAAACAAGGCCGTCTCAGAGTACAGGAAGGGGAGAAACCCAGCTGTTGCACAGGTTCCTGAATCAGGAAATGAATTAATAGAAAAACACTACAAAGAAATATCATGGATTCAGGAACACCCAAGACTCAAACCCAGAAGGACGGAGTAATTCCACAACAACCACAAATATACCATTAAAAAAAACAAGTCTTGGCTACAAGGATCTGCAAAGAATGAAGCGAGAGATTTTGTGTTAAATTGTAATTGAAATGAGATCTCGGGAGAAAAGTGCTACAAGGTCAAGATACATAGCCTAGAATAAAAGAGAGAATCTTACCTTACCCGAGACTCTGGGAAAACTGGGACGGACCAAACGGAAACCAATGACTTCACGAGACAATCAGAAATAGGAGATTAAAAAATTTTAAATGAAAGGTGTCCAAAAATAGATATGGAAAACAGGTCAAGGAAAGATTATTTAAAATCACATCCAAAAAAAGTCTAGATTCCTTATTTCGAGAAATTATAATGGGGATTCCCCAGATCTATTAAAATTAGAGGGCAAAAAACTTCTAGGATTGTCATTGTTAAAATTCAAAGCTCCCAAGTCGAAGAGAAAATGCTGCAGGGAGAAAGAATAAACAGTTTGAATTCCACAAGACTTGGCAGTAGCTCCTACAGCAGAGAACATATTCTCATGTGCTAAACCAGAAGGCAAAGGAGATGGGATTACAACTGAGTATGACTTTTCTTGCAACACCGAGTATAATTCTACAGTTTAAAAAAAAACGTAATGGAGGGGAGGCAACCATTCTTGATGAAAAGAACTCCGAAATGCACACTTAGCAATTAGGGGAAAGCTAGACAGCCAAATACATCTGAGCCATCAGAACGTGCTAAATAATGATGAATGTTTACAATACGATAGGAGCAGAAGAGACAGAACTCATGTGTTTCCCAAGGTCACAGAGGAAGGTAAGTAATACAAAGGGAGGCACTCAGGGTACTGTGGTGGTTTGACGGTCTTAAGAGAGAAAATGTAAAGAATAATAACATTAGAGAAGGAGGAAGAAGGACTGATAGAACTTCTTATGTCTCATAAACAGTTTATGCTTGAAATGAGTGTGTAAATACTGAGCAAAGGGAAAGGTAACCAGGCTTCACATGAATCTCACTCTAATCTGAACGAGGAGGAGGGTTGAATCAATGCACCTGTGTACACACGTGTATGTACACACACACACACACACACACACACATGTCAGGAAGGAGGACCCGAGTTCAAATCTGACCTTACTTTACTGTGTGACCCTAGGAAAGTCACTTAACTCCAATTGCCTTAGAAATAATAGATGAGGCCCTGGAGTCAGGAGGACCAGAGTTCAAACCTGACCTTAGACACTTGATGCTTTCTAGCTATGTGACCTTGGGCGAGTCACTTAACCCCTACTACCTCACCTCCACCCCCTCCCCCGTATGTCTCCCCAAAATCATTTGATCATTGAATTATCTTGTTTGCTAGTCTTTCTTTCCATATGTGTATGTATGCATGCTTTCTCTAATCTTACTATGTGTTTTTTGAGAGTAAAAACTCAACCCATTCTACTTCTATCTCCCATGGCACAAAGCATGAAAATCATGATATAGTAGATTCTCAGTATGAGCCTTCCTTAATACACAATAACAACTTTATCCTAATTAACTCAATCTATGTGACTTCTTTGCTAGGCTGTTTGTTTTCCAGAAATAGGTTCAATTTGCTGCCTCTGCCTCTCTCTTGAAACCCAATGCTCCTCACTGCTGTCCTTCTGAGTCAGCATCTCCCCAGGCACCAACACCATGAGCAGGCTGTCATTTTTCCCCTAAAAGATGAAGAAAAGCAAAAGTCCTCTAGCATTCCATGAACTCCCACTCTCTCCATGTTGAATCTCTCCCCCAGGTGGCTAATTAGCAAATTTAAGTGTGAGAAAATCAGAGGACTGGGAAAAAAGAACCCTGGGCTAGGCACAATGGTGACACTCAAAAAGTTTCCAAAGAAAGAAAACAATAAGAATATAGACTTTGGCACCGGTGTAGAAGTATAATGATTCCTTCTCAGGTACCTCAGTCTCCAGAGAGCCTTAAACCGACAATGAACCAATCTGCTGGACCGCTGGTTGATTCATCGCCTCCGTCCCCTCGGTATTTACAGACTCAGGCTGGAGGGGAGAGTGGGGGTTATGAGAAATCCTCTTGTTTCTCTGCTTCCAGCTATAAGCATCACCCTGGCACCCTGACCCCTGGTGATGGACAAACTGCCAACCAATCCCTGTTAATGTCAGCACCATTAATGCTGACAGCCGGTGTTTTTATTTGCTTTTGTTCAATATGACATGTAATTTAACAAAATTAAGAAGGGAGCAGAAAGCAAAGTGATGTGGTCCCACAGGTAGGCGCCTTTATACATGTTAATTGTGAAGCTTCAGTAACAATAGATTGGAGAGGGGAAAGACCGTGAAGACACTGTTGGAAGGGTCCAGGCCAGAGGCGCAGAAGCCGCATGAGGGAAGAAAGGGGGTGGTTACAAGAGATGGCATAAAGCGGCCAAGAGCAAAGGTCTAGAGCTGCCCAGGTTAACCTCATTTTACAGGGGAGAAGACTCAGGTGGAGGAATCTGAACCCGTGTCCTCTAACACCAGAGCCAACGAATGTTGTTGTTCAGCCATTTTCAAGCATACCCTACTCTTTGCGACCCCATTTGGAGTTTTCTTAGCAAAGATAATGGAGGAATTTGCCATTTCCTTCTCCAAATCATTTTATACATGAGGAAACTGAGTCAAACAGGGTTAAGTGACTTAGCCAGGACCACACAACTATTAAGTGACTAAGGCTGGATTTGAGCTCAGGAAAATGAATCTTCCTGACTCCGGGCCCAGCACTCTGTGCACTGCAACACCAAGCTGCCAATGAGTATTTTACTAATATAATGGGCAAAAGAAGATAAATCAAAGAAGATTATAAACAAGGTTATGAATCTGCGTGACTGGAAGCTTGGAGAGCCGCAGGTGTGGGGGGAATGGTCAGTCTTGTTTCCGCATAGTGAGTTGAAGGCGCTAGCAGGACACTCAGATGATAACGTCCTGCAGGCAAAGCTGGAACTGCGGGCCTGGAGCTCAGGAAAGAAATCAGATCTAGATATACAGATTTGAGAGTCATCAGATGAGTCCCCCAAAGGACAGCCTATATTATAGGGAGACAAGAGACCAAGACTGAGCTCTAGGAGAACCCACAGAAGACAGGATGAAGACGGATGAGCCATCGAAGAATCAGACCAAGAGCCAAGAAAGAGAATAAACAAGAATAAGAAATGTCAGATTGCAAATTGACAAAGAATCGGTGAGAGAAGAAATGGAGTCGGTGAATGCAGACGTATGTAAAGACACAGGACAGTAAGACTCAGGCATGTCTGAGGCCAGCCAGGAGAGAAACAGCTGATGGAGAGAGGGAAGTCAAAGATCTGAGGTGGAGACTGAATGAAGATCCAGAGACGAAGATGCTAGAGCCCAAGGAAACATACAGAGAGGGTGCTCAGAGACTGGAGAAAAAGGAAAGACGGGAAAGATACAGAGCAGTTTGAAGGTAAGTAAAAAGAACAGATGGCCCCTTGTAGAAGGAAATGAGACCATGTACTGGGAAGGGGGCTGGGCTGGTACAGCGGAGCTGGGGGAAAGAAGACCTTTTTAATAGACACTGGGAAGAGCGCGATAATCTGCCAGGGCAGAATCAAAGGATCGCTGTGCAACACCCCAAATGAGATTAAATGGCATGAACTTGGGGTGGACTGAGCATGTTCAGCCACACAGGAGTAGGAGTGAAGATGGTAGAAGAGGGAAGGGGGAAGCTGAGGACTGAAAAGGTTGGAACTGAAGCAGATCCAAGTCAGAGAAGGGGTTCAAGGGCAAGAAGCAAAACTGAAGAACAGAAAAGTGAGACCAGATCGGGGGGAAAAAAGGCAACACAGCGATCATAGTTACAGTGAGGATTAAGAGTAGTTAAGAGAAAGGAGAGAAGCCTAGAAGGCCAAGAGATTTTGAAGGAGATTTCAAAAGCTTCCATCACAGAAGTGGTACAAGTGTAGGTGATGGTGAGTTCCAAGGTTTGACATGTGGACTAAAGAAAAGTCTTGTAGCTCAACAGAATGGCAAAGGGAAGGATTAGGAGGCCAAGGTGTTTGAGGGTACCTTCTCCCAATGGCAAGCTCTTCTGGGAACCTACATTTTGAGGAAGGATAAAGACCAGCCACCCTTCATTCTGTAGACTTCTGCCACTGCTGCACATGTAACTCTCACTCTCTTTCCATTTCCCTGCTACTTTTCAGGTCCCTTTTATGTGTTATCTACATTTATTAGAATGTAAGTTCCTGTCTTCCTTTTTGCTTCAATTTATAAAGACAGGAGGAAGCCAGAGGGCACAGTGGACAGAGTGCTTTATGTTACACTTAACTTAGTTAAGTGCTTAAGAAATGACTGACCTGACTCCGTCAATATGAAGTTATAGACTGGTAGGAAATTGTTAATAACAGAAGAAAGTTTCTGGAGGATCCAATGGAATGGAAAGGCAGGGAGGACAGGGACTGAAGATAGGGCTGAGCTAGACAGGAATGAGAATGGAATAGGAGGAGGCAGGAGACAAGCATTCTGCCTCAGCAGACCCTGACCTTGAGTTAAGAGATTAGAGGAGTAATCTCCCCATCATCTGCCATGGTAAGAACCAGCTGTTGAGATGTCCTGTCCTCCTCCTGTGATCACAGAGTACAGCCCAGGTGTGCACTGTCGCTCCTGATGCAGGGGCAGCGGGCAGTTCTCACCAGGGATCTTGGTGAGCCAATCCACAGTAACCAGTAATTCAGGGGCCAGACTGGACTCATCCTTGGCACTGGTGATATGTTCTCATTCCAAGATGTCTGGAGATGCAAGACATCCAGGATATACCCTACGTACATGCAGAACCTACACTGGGGTTGCAGTTTCTGGAGCTTCTGGTGGCAAAGGTCATTTAAATACCGGTCTACCAGAGAAAACAATATGCCTTACCAAGCTACCAAGCAGTCATAATGCCATACAAACTACAAGCAACAATTCAGTGTTTGGTTATTCTGTTGTGGACTGTTTGGTTCCAGGTTATAGGATTATAGGATTTAGAGCTAGATGGAAATCTATCTTAGAGAACTTCTGATCCAGGGGTGGGGAACCCGTGGCCTTGAGGCCGTATGTGGCATTCTAGGTGTCTGGGGGGGGGGGGGGTTCAGCCTTTTGATGAAGTCCAAGTTTAAGAGAACAAATCCTTTTATTCAGGAGAGTTGTTCTATGGAGTTTGGAAAGGGCCACACTTAAGGATCTAGAGGGCCACAGATTCCCCACTCCTGTATCTAATCCAACCCTCCCTCCTCTTTACAGATGAAGAAACTTAAGCCAAGAGAGGTTAAGAAATTTATCTAAGGACACATAGGAATGGCAGAGTGGGATTCAAACCTGGGGACTCTAAATCAATGCTGCTTTCAATGATCGATTCTAGTAAATGGTCTTCTGGGGGGAGAAGATTGAGTGAAACAGCTCACTGAAGTTCTGGATTATCTGAAGGCTTCAGTTATTCTTAATTTCTTCCCCTGTTACTCATGACATCTGAAAAGCTAGCTAATATATATCTTGTTGTTAGGAGAAGTTAGGGTTATCTGGGAAATGTGATTGTTGTATATGGATCCTGAGGGCTTAGCACAAATGCCTGGCATACTGTAAGCACTTAATAAATAATTGTTGAGTTATTAACCTTATGAAGAATCCTCTGATTCCCTCACACAGATTATTAAAAGATCAGCAACGGTGCCAGCGGGGGACATGAGAGAAAACAATTTATAATGACAGAACCTTGTTACACAATATACTGATTTGGGGATACTTAACTTCATAATGCAAAAAGTAATAATACTTGGAAAAAAATCTGACAGTGATGCAAAACTGTAATAATGCAAAATGTCCAAGGGAAAACTACTTCCATCTTGTCTTAATCTTGGTTCATAGGGTAGAGGCCATGAAGACAAGGACGATGCCATAGCTGGCCAGACATGTGGGTGAGAGACAACCTGCCAGAGAGAGAATCCAGGTCTGCAGGTACCGTGGAGCTGACCCAGAAGAGATGAGGATACACGTCTATACCAAGAGAACTTCAAGCGTCCTCTAGAGAGGCCCTTGGCCATGGATAAACAAACCATGGCCCTGGGAGAGCAGCGGGGAATACACTCTGCAGACCAGTGCCTCCGTGACTACCCCTGTCGTCTCTGATCCCTTTTTCTGATCATGCTAAATGATGGGAGTTGGCAGTGACCACATCAACAGACAGCTATTGGAGCTACCAATTTAGGGAAGAAAACGCACTTTAAAAAGTGAGAAGTGCTGCAGAGAAATTGCATGTGGTCAACAATGTCTTGCCCACTGGCCTGAAGCAAGTGACCTGGGCAAGTGGAACACATGAGGGTGATGGCACATGGCAGCAGAGTGGCAAGGGGCTCTGGTACTGAGGGTCCAAGCCTCATCTCCCCAGCCAAGTGCCTGTCAAGGGGATGACCAGAAGCACACAGAAAAGTCCTGTTTATTGTTTCCCAGTCTTGTGCAAGAAGCACTAGAGGATGCCCTGAATGATGCACCAAAATGCCTTAAGGTTTGTCCTTCCCCTATGGCAACTTTTGACTAGAAATGGTGTGTGTGTGTGTGTGTGTGTGTGTGTGTGTGTGTACATACGTACACACTTGTGTTATTTTTATTCATATATGCACATGCACACACATACATACATACATGCATACATACATACACGTGCCAACATATATAGGTAGAAGATGACCAGCATGCACGCAGTAAACTCTTGAATAACCAATCAGTAAATCCGCAAACCTTTCCTTAGTGCCTGCTCAGGGCCCACCACTGTTAGACCCAGGGGCACAAATGCAGAAACCCCCCACTGCCTCACTGAATTCATGAGGACAGACGAGGGCATTCTTTGGGAGGAGTTGTTTTCACAAAGGAGCTAAGGTAGGAGGGAGCGTGTTTGTGTTAGAGGGAGGCCACTAACCTGACTGGAGCAGCGACAGATAAGGTTGAGTAGGGAGATTTGGGTTCAGAAATGCAGATTGGCCTGGATGCTGTTGGGCCACAGTTTAAAGATTTTCATGCATGGGAATGAGAAGCTGTCCTAAAATGTAGAAGGCTATTAAGATGTGACTATCATTGAACCAAAAGACCACTGTAAATTCTTTTCTGTGTCATTCAGAGCTTCAGGCTCACCCCCCTTTACTGTTTGGTTGGTTCAGCGGCCCTGGAGCACAGGGATTGGGCAGAGAATGAAGTATTTACATGATAACCTAGAAACCTGTGAATAACTGACTGGTTGGCAAAGGAAAAAAGTTCAGTGGATGAGGGGAAGCAGCAAAGAAAATGGTCAGGTTGGCCTTGTTGGAAGACAGTGAACTGGAAGAAACCTTTGTATGTGACTCTGCTGTTATGAAACCTTATTTCCTGATCAGCTTGCCTCTTCCCAGTCAGTCCCGGTTCTCCAGTTACTCCTCAATAAAGTGCTGCTTTTTGGAGAGTCATCTGTGAGGAAATTGTAACAGCTTCCTCCCTTCCCTATGCCAACATTTTGTGTTACTGAATTCATCTTATATAATCCGACCATATTCCTGGCAGCCTACAAACGAAGTAGAGCAAATGACCCATCCATCTGCCCCTAAACTTTCTCTTCTGCCTGCTTGCTATTCCTGACTCCTAGGACCTTAGGAAGAAATTTGTCGTTTTTCAGTCACCTTCAGTCACATCTATGTGGACTTGTTTGGGGTTTGCCATTTCCTTTGCAAGCTCATTTTACAGATGAGGAAACCGAGGCAAGTAGGGTTAAGTGACTTGCCCAAGGTCATACAAACTAGTTAAGCGTCTGATACAAGATTTGAGCAAAGGAAGATGAGTTTTCCTGACTCCAGGCATGGTGCTCTATCCACTGTACCACCTGGCTGCCCTTACCAAGAAAAGAGAGACATACCGTTTGGGGCAGTTCTGAGAATTTCCAGTCTGGATCTTTTCCAGGGCCGTAAGATGTTCCTGACTTGTTTCTGGGCAGGTGCCCTCTTTTAAAAAAAATAAGTTAGTCTTTTTCATTATTAAATTAACATTAGTTAACTGAAATATTTCAACATACAAAGCGGAGAAGAGGATTTTACATGCAATGATTGACTTTACTGTGTTTAGTGCATGTTAAATGTAACATTACATTATAACAAAACTGCCCTTCTTCTTTCTATGTGTCAGAGGGCCCATCTTACAATAGCACTAATTGACAATGGAGACCTGGCGAAGGCCCTAGGGACAAGCTCTAACCAAAATTAACTGAAACCAAAGAAAGAAGGCTCAGAATTTCTCTCCTCTATACTCGAAGCCAGCAGGAGGATTGAGGGCAAGAAAGACACTGGTTTTATCTATCTGGTGGGCTCAGTTCTTAGCAAACTTGGGAAACTAGAAACATTTTTTCCACCCTTTTATTACTCTTCTGCCTGGTCTATGCAAGGGTATAACACCTGTCCTGTAGCCTGTTTCTGCAGCAAACAGTTCTAAGTATCTGACAAATTAAGTCCTGCAAAGGTAGTAGCAGACAATGGGCTTAAAAGTATCCCAGGGCCATCTGCATTATACAGATGGACGAACATATATGTGTATATGTGAGTGGGTGCATATATACATGTAATTTATATGTAGTTCAAAAATTTCATTGCTGGCCCCCCCCCCTTTTTAAACATCATAGATATTTCTCATGGAAACACCCATATTTTAACAAGGAACACTTAAATTTAGCTGTCCAAAGTTAAGGATATCAGTCTCTACTGGTACAAATTTTGGCATTGTGGTCATAAGGGAGGCTCTTAACTTCCAGCAATATAGAGGAGACCTATTCTGTCCTTAAAAAAAGCTTCTAATCTAACTGGGAAGACAAAATTAACGTACCCAAAACAATTAAGAACATAAAAATCTTACATGACTAAAGGCTACATTATGTGGTCAAAACCACTGGTACTGTAGGAACTGAGGGCAGATGCCTAGGAAGCCAGAGGAGTAAATCAGAAGGAGATGGGGGAAGTAAGACTTTATTAGCAATTAGGGAAGAATTGAGGTTCTGCTATTTACTCCCTGTGTGACTTTGGGCAAGTTGCCTCCCCTTTCCAAGTTTCTTATGTGTGAAATGAGGTCAGATGAAATGGTCTCTTAAAAGGTCCCTTCTGACTGAAGGCAAAGTTCCTACAAATCTTTCTGACACTAAGACAAGACATTGAGCCTTTTCCACCTTCAACTTTGTCACTTTCAAATTTGTATTCCCTATTTTAATTTTTCACAGATATCAAAGAGTTGCTTTGTGGTCTTCACTTCAAAGTGACCCAAGAAAGACTTACATGAACTGATACAAAGTGAAGTGAGCAGAACCAGGAGAACATTGTACACAGTAACAGCAACATTGTAACAATGATCAGTTGTGAAAGACTTATGTGAACTGATACAAAGTGAAGTGAGCAGAACCAGGAGAACACTGTCCACAGTAACAGTAACACTGTGTGATGATGAACTATGAATAACTTAGTTCTTCTCAGCAATACAATGATCGAAGACAGTTCTAAAAGGCTCATGATAGAAAACACTGCCCACATCCAGAGAAAGAACTGATGGTGTCCGAATGCAGATCAAGGCATATTATTTTCACTTTATCTTTTTCGTGGTTTTTTTTCCTTTTGGTATGTTTCTTCTTTTACAACTTGACTAATATGGAAACATGTTTTATATAACCACACGTATGTAATCTATTTACCTTTTGAGAAAGGGGAGAAGGGAGAGAGAGAGGGACCCTCTTAAATTAACTTAAATTAGTTTTAAAACAAATGTTAAAAATTGTCTTTACAGGCAATTGGGGAAAAAAAAAACTACATAACAACAGAACAAAACCCAAAGTGACCCAGAATCCACTTGGGCGGTCTCTCTCGTTCCCTACAGAGGGCTCCACTATTTTCAGTCAGCACAGACACAATGTGGAGGAACATGAGTGTCACTGAGTTACCTATTAAAACCAACATCTGGGCAGAACAGAAGAGAACTTTCAGATTTGCACTTTCTTGACAACAAAGAGAATGGTGAGCTCAGGGAAACCAGATCCTAATCCCCACCTCCATCGGCTGCACCGAGTCCCACTGTGACAGAGAATGTTCTGTCTTTGGACATGCACTTTGTTCTGCACTTTGGACATGAGAGAATGTTGTTGCCTATGGAAAGAATTCACCTTAAACTATCTGGCCAGGATTTATTTTAACATATTTGTTATGCCTTGGTCAAAACATAGCTGTAATTACATAACTGACTAAAGCAGTCCTGTTGAGGACCCCCTTTAACAGGGGCTGACTCACACAGGGGACCTCACATTCAGTTCTTCTGGACCTTCTCCCTAGACCCATCTTCCCTCACTCCCTTCTCTCATTCCATTCCTAGGGGGGAAAAAAGTACTGAAACAGGAAAACATCTTTAATTAAAATCAGGACTGGTTCAATGCTTATCTTCTGCAGCTAAGAGCAACAATTTCTTGAAACACTCTGTACTTTTTTTGGCACAGCACAATCCTTAAATGTTCAGACACCGTGCTGTGGTAGGAAAGAAGAGAAAGAAATAGGAATCTCAGTGGTCCAGGGGAGTAATGACAGAGAAGCGAGCTCAAGGCAAGATAGTGAAACCAAAATGGGTGGCAAAGCTGGAAGGAGGCCTTTGAGATGATCTTTCTCAAACCTCTCATTTTAAAGAGAAGGATAAAGAGATCCAGAGAGGGAACATAAGCTGCCTAAGTCACACCATAATTGAAACAGAGAGGACTAAAGCTCAGATCCCCCAACTCCCAGCTGTGTTCTCAAAGACAAAAGGCTCTGACGACCTCATTCAGAAAAACGTGTTAGGGCTTTAATGTTAGACCTTCCTAGTAATACTTATATTTAAAAAATAGAAAGCAGAGAGAGGCCAGTGCTTTACTCAAAGGAAAGGACCATCAGCAGTGGAATTCTCAGTTTTACCAAGGGGGTACTTTTAAGATTGTCAGGAACCACACTATGACTACACCAAGGATCTTGGCCATTTCATAGGACCTGAGATTTTCATTTTTGAGGGAACCTGAAAATACAGAAGAACACTTTGTTCTTCCTACTCATGCATGTTTACATTTTATTATCATAATAACTGCAAAAGTAAAAAACAAAACAAAAAACCTTACAGCTCTGGGCAGGTACATTCTGTGTGGATAGTAGAGGGAACCCGACTCCTTGAGATTATCCACTGAACCTGCTCCAGCTGTAGCCTCAGATGTTTCTGGGGGGAGTAAAGAGGTGCTGGACCCCAGGATTCTTAAAGAACAGCCAAAAAGCAGTCACCTAGCCTTTGCTTTACAATTTTTTACTGAGGGGAAGGCTGTTAAATTCTTAAGGTACTCCATTCGTTCCACTCTGGCATAATGCTAATGTAGGAGGTTTTTCCTAATACTAAGTCTAAAACTGCCTTTTTATAAAAGAACTTATCTTCTCTGACATTCTTCTTGGCCCATCCCATGACCCTTGCCAACAAACTCTGCTAACTCCAAATGGGCAGGAGAACTAACCCCACACTTAAGCAGAATGAATGGTCATCTACACTGGAGAGGCTTACTAGAGACTCATATCTGAAATTCTCTCTCTACCAACCATGAACATTCTACCACTTCTACTACACCCTCCCTCTTAAATGAGTATATTACACATTAATCCACCAGCCACATTCGTTGGAATTCAGTTACCAAATCACACAGCTGCCATCTTATGAAGCTTTGAGAAACTGGACCAGATCCAATTAATGGAGGAAGTAAGTAAGTGGAATAAGGGCTCCAAGTACCTTAGGTGGGAGTAGAGAGGAACAAAGACAGACCAGAACTAAGGGTCACCAAAGACAAACTCTATCCAGAAGAGGAGGAAGGCAGCAAAGGACAGATTCACTCCAGGTAATACAGAAAACCTGATACACCTGGGAGTTAAAATTCAGGTCACCTTCTGTTTTCAGAGGGGGACTATTTTGGTTCGTCTTTCTGAGGTGGTTGGAGGGCAGAAGTTTCTGGAAACAGAAGGACAGAATACATGATGACTTTTGAAGCCCAGTATTTAATCAGAAAGTTGATGTTCAGATATAAAAGATTAGTTAATGGTTGGATTACCTGTTTTTCCTTTGATTTTAAGAGTGTACCTCCTTAGAGCCTGCCAGAGGGATCGAATAAAACTAATGCTCAGAATGAAGTTTTTGTATTATCTAGGGATTTTCTTTATTCACACTATTTAGCTCTGGTCTTATTAGCATAGACCATAATCAGGGAAGTACAATGTGAAGGAGACAAAGAAATTGGTTTGTGATTTAGAGACCAGAGTTCTCTGCTACCAACAAGCTGCCAGACCTCGGAGACAATAATTCTCCTTCTCTGTGGATCTGGTCTTCTTCCTCATGGAGCAAAAGGGGCTGCATGAGGTGGTCCCCAAGGTCCTTCTGGCACTGACTTTCTCACTCATCATTAGTTCTCCATCACCTCTGATTCTCAAAGAGCACTGTCCCCATCCTGCTTATTCCTCAGTCAGGAGATAGAGATCACTAGAGTTACACCCAGTTTGCAGAGAAGTAAAAGGGTAGGCCCAGTATGAGCAAAGAAGCTGAGATTTGTATGTTTCTACATTTTGAGCCCCCTGCGTGCTCCCTTTCAAATGCTAGATGATATTTACTCTTTTTGCAGCACTGACGGCCAAACAAAAAGAAGTCTGTGTGTGTCCCATCATTCTATCTATCTATCTATTTGTCTCTCCATCCATCCATCCAGCCATCCAGCCATCCAGCCATCCATCCATCCAATGCTAGCCATTTTATTTTACAAAGAAGCACTGAAGAATAGAAAAGAAATCATTCGATTTAGAATCTAGGATAAGTAGACTGAATACTGTCTTGAACATTTACTGGCTATGTAATCAGGAATGTGTAACTGAGCCTCCAATTTCTCATTTGAAAAATGGACTGATGAATTTCTCCATCCCAGCATATTCTCCATCTCTAGTTCAGTATCTACCCAACAGATTCATTATGAAGAACATTTTATAAGCCTTAAAGCAGTACTTAAATGTGAGTTATTATTTGATACATATCCCCCTATATTCTTCCAGGTGCTGTACCATTAAATTTTTTTTGCTATTATTAATTATTTATATTTATTTATAATATTATTAAATTAAATATTCTTTTTATTTGCTATAAAAACGAGTATGTTTGGTTTTGTTTTTTTTTCCTTGGGCATTTGGGGACAGGAAACAACCGGGGGAGTTGGGAAGAATTTCACCTTTGAGAAAAAGCTAAAACATGCCAGACAGGCAGGAGAAGGGATTACAAAAGGCCAGAAAGTACTATGTAGGCAGAGGGATGAGATGATCTAGAAAAAAGGGGCTGCTCAAGGAGAAGGCAACGGCTTACCAGTGAGACCTGAGGAAGTTCAGCAGCAGGACCACTATGCCCAGACAGTAACATGCGAGATGTGGAGACCCAAAGGCCCGGCTCAGCTGGCGTGTTTTGTACTCCCATCTTGCAACCTACATATGAGAAGGAAGAAAAGGAGAAAATATTTTCAGAAACCCTGCCAACCCATTTTATGTGAACACATCCACTGATATGTCATGTTTATTCATGAAAATAATTGAAAGAAGACCTCTATTCCGCCAATACAGGCTATGGTACGGCCAGGGCTACTTGTTAATATGAGCTGTGTTATGTAGAACATGGCCAAGGACTGCAGAGGAACCAAAAGAGCCCGTGGAGCAGCCAAGCAGAGATGAGGTTCACGCCTTTCACTCAGAGCTCATCCTTTTTTTTTTTTTTTAGAGTCAACTGACTTTTAGTCTATAGACAATATTGAAAGCTTTAGTTATTTGTTTTCCCAGACCAGAGTCAATTAGAAAGGAGATCAGCCACTGCTGCAAATATGAGTGTTGGGTTATGTCTGTACTGCAGATGGAGAAAACAAAAGCAGTCTTTGGACAAGAGTCGGCTTGTCTTCATCCTATCTCTGAAACGTTGTAAGGGGCGATATAATTGAACTGCTTGGGAATACGGAATCATTTCCAAGTGCTTTAGAATCACCATTTACGTGCAGAAAGGGATATGCTAATTATGAATCATGTCTATTTATTAAAACAGGCTACGGACCTTCATTAGATGACGTATACTACTACATGTATTTAAAAGCAAAAAAGAAATTACATTGAAAATACCATATTCCATAATGTAGACTTTTTATTCATTCAGTCTGGTCCCAAGAAAAGAACTCTGAACAGACGTTGATTCCACTTCTTGCCCCTTATTAGCCACAAGACATTGAGCCAGTCACAAAGAAGGAAGACAGGGCTGGAAGGCAACCTTGGACTTCAGCTGGTCCAATTCCAGTTCTGATCAAGAATCCCTTTCTTAAGATCTCCAATAATACAGCCGCCACCTAAAGACCTTCAGGAGAACCCAGTAATTCCTGAGGAAGCATCTCCCACATCTCTCATGAGTAGGTTTTTCCTTCCATCACTGAAACTCTCAATTTCATTTTCATTTATAACACAACTTATAAGTACTAAAGTCACTAGAATGTTCTGAAGAACTGCATATTACACATGTATCTCCAGATTCAACAAATCCAAAACAGAATTTATTTTTCCTTCCAAACTCAACCATCTTTGTAACCTCCCTATCTCTGACTCTCTTTCTAGTAGTCCACGATGGCAAACTTGAGGGTTCTCTTCAGCAATTCATTATCCCCGAGATCCCTGAGATACCAGTTGCCAGGGTTTCTCCCATCCAACCCCTTCTGTCCACTCACATGACCACCACAATGGCCCTCATCTGGATGACTGTATTGTCCCCTAATTAACTTCCCTGTGTCAAGCCACTTCCCTTCAAATTTATCCTCCACACAGGCACCAAAGTGGTGTTCCTAAAGCACAGGATCATTCCATTCCTCAAGAAGCAGCTTGTACTGAACTAGGATAAAACCCGAACTCCTCTGTTGGACATTCAAAGCCCTTCCAAAGCCACTTTATGCCCATCTTTTCAGGCTCCATCTAGTCTATGTGCTAGCCAGGCTGGTCCATGCCAGGTATGGCTCCTCATACAGGACATGCCATCTCTGTCTCTGCCATCCCCTGTCTGTTTTGCATGCCCGAAATGCATCTCTCCTCCTTGGGTTCTCTGGCTTGCTTCAAAGTTCAGCTCAGGTAGAACACCTTACAAGAAGCTATTCCTTCCTTATCCCCACCATAGGTTAATGTCAGCCCCCTAAATTCCTTTCCATCTACTTATCTGTGTGTGTGCTACTTCCTCAACCCCCCATGAAGCTGGTGGAGCAGTGGACAGGAACTCTGGCCTGGAGTCAGAATGACCTGAATTTAAATTTGGCCTCTTTTGTGAGCTGTGTAGCCCTGGGCAAATCACTTAACCTCAGTTAAGTCTCAATTCCCTCAAATGTAAAGTGGGCAGTAGGAATGGCACCTACTCCATAGGGATGTTGTAAAAAGTACTTAGCACAGTGCTTGGCACATAAATGCTTACCCCTTCCTCCCTTTCCAATGGAAAGTAAGGCCCCCAAGGGAAGGAACTGTTTTATTTTGGCCTTTCTATTCCAAGTTACTAGCAGGCTGCCTGGAACAAAGGAGACACTTAATTTTTGTTGAATTCTGAATTAAGTTTCTAGAGACTAAACATGATATATATCACAACATATTTATTACCATTTTTCAAATATGGTAGATGTCTCCTGTGATAAATAAAATACAAATTGAATTGTAAAGAAATACTGAATTCCTAAGTGCATTTAGGATTTTCTCAGTAGCAATTATCATATGAGTAAGTGTGGGAACCACTAAAGAAAAGAAATAAAGAGACTTGTGGTTGAACCCTCTCTGCCACCAACTGGCAGGTCAGTGGTCCTTTCCCAGTCTCAGCTTCCTCATGTGTCTGACTATACTGTCCTGGAGCTGCAAAGGGCTTCAGAAGTCATCTTGGGGATGATACAAGGAAAAAGCCTTTGAATACCTGGTTCAAAGAATCAATGCTAAAGTACAGAAAGTTTGGCTAGACAAGAATTAACATGGGAAACAAAAGTGGCACCTCACTAATAAATCAAAGAGATTCACCTTAGCACAACACGCCCCCTCAAAACCTCATCAGAAGGGAAAATCCAAAAGTGGACACAGGGGACTCTGGTTCAAATGTGATCTGGATGAGGCAGCTCCTGCCGGCTCTGGGCTGCTGTGGTTCTGTGACTGGAAAGGTAAAAATTCTGAAAATCCCCTTTTCCTCACACACCTGGAAAAGGAAGAGTACTAGAAACAGATTGTTGAGTCATTTTCAATTACGCCCAACTCTTCATGACCACATTTGGGGTTTTCTTGGCAAAGCTGTTGGAATGGTTTGCCATTCCCTTCTCCAGCTCATTTTTACAGATGAGGAAACTGAGGCAAAGAAGGTTAAGTGACTTGACCAGGGTCACACAACCAGTGTCTGAGGCTAGATTTGAACTCAAGAAATCAATCATATTTTTGACTACTTCTCTGAACTTTGTTCATTGTTCATCTCACCTGGAATGTCCTTCCCCATTCACCTTACCTATTCAAATTCTTTGAAGTCCAGATCTAATCTCACCTTCTCTATGAACCTTACCAAAAATGTTTCAGTCCACAATGACCAGTGCCAATTTTTTTTTAAACAAACTTAGAGTCATAGAGCATTGGGCCTGGAGTCCGGAGGACCTGAGTTCAAATCTGACCTCAGATACTTGACACACTCACAAGCCGTGTGACTGGACAAGTCACTTCCCCAAAACGAAAAACTATTAAGTCTATAAGAGAACTTGTGGGACAGCTAGGTACACAATGGATACAGTGCCAGGCCTGGAGACAGAAGGCTCATTCTCCCTTATTCAAATCTGGCCTCAGACACTTACTAGTTGCGAGACCCTGGGTGAGTCACTTCACCCTGTCCGCGTCAGTTCCCTCATCTGTAAAATGAGCTGGAGAAGAAAATGGTAAACCACTTCAGTATCTTTGCAAAGAAAACCCCAAGTGTGGTCATAAAGAGCAAGACATGACTGGGTCTGAATCCCAAAGATAAAGTTAGCAGGGTAGAGATTCCAGTTCAACTTGGGATTTCCCAGAAGTGAATTAGGTAAAAAAGCTATTAGTTGGTTCTGGAGAAGTCAATAATTAATTCCATGAAGATATATTCCACTGCCAGGGATCCACCCCTGAATTGGGCAATGGATCTTCTGGGTAGCATGCTTCGGGCCACCTTGAAGTGTGCTCGAGTGAACTCTAGACAAGAAGTCTCAGGCATATAAGGGGAAGAGAGGTTAAGGCTTAAAGGAAGACCTTAGCCTAGGACCAACAACTCCTTAACAGATTTGGGGGGGGATGAGGGAAGAGGACCATGAACCTGAATGAGAGAAATTATGTATTTATTTTTCACTAACCTCAAACTTACTACAATTGGAGTTCAACTCAAAGTCTTGTAGAATTCTGGTGCTCCTTGAGAGAAGCCGATCCTTCCCTTCTAAAGAGAGCTGTAGAAACTGTGATTCCATTTAAAGCAACATTTGGGCAAACTGGAATTTTTAACATTTGTAACTATCAGAACAGAAAACCCAAATCAACTGTACATCCAGTACGTGTTTGTGGCCACAAAGACCACCCGGAGTTATGTGTTTTTATTCAAGCTAAGCAACAATCAGTTTCACACTGATAACTTTAAGTGATAAAATTTAACTTTGCCTCATCTACATTTGAAATGTTTTTTCTTGTTACTTTGTACAATAAAGAAGCACAAATATTACTATATCACAATTTTTTTTATCTTTATTATTTGTATTTCACTTTCATTTCTTTTATAATCCTATATATCTTATTTTATGCATAGAAAAACATTATATTGAGAAGGGGCTCATAGGGTTCACTAAACTACCAAAAGGGTGAAAGCCATAAAAAGTGAGAAGTGGAGCCTGCGGCCTTCACCCTATTGATTTATCAGGAGGCTGGTGAGCCTGCCAGTCTCCTGAGGAATTGGTGAGTATGCCAAACAACAGCCATTGAGATTTATTAATATCCTACAAGCCCAGGACTTTGCTAAGTGCTTTACAAAAGCTTTTTCTAGATTGTGTGGGCCTGGAACAATCCAACTACTAAGTCCCAACAAAGATCCCACCTTCTACAATGGAAGCCTTCCCCAACCTCGAAATCCTAGCACCTTCTCTCTACTATTTCCTGTTTATCCTCTATAGAGCTTGCTCTAAATAATAATACACACATATATCAGATGTAGAGATATAGACATAAGCATATCTGTATCTCTAGCTAATGTGTGCATGTATACACACACACACACATACATACACACACACACACACACACACACACACACTAGATATACGTAGATATATTGGTATATTTATCTTCTTTAAGCTCCTTGAGGGCTAGGACAGCCTTCTGTGTCCTTCTGTATGCCCAGTTCACAGCTCAGTCCCTAGCAGGTGCTTAATAATGTTTATGGGGTATTGGCTGATGTCCCATATGAATGTTACAAAAACCCCGGGAGGGATTTTTATTCCCATGTTATAGCTGAGGAGACTGAGGTCAGGGTTGAGCTCGGGTCTTCCTGATTCCAAACCCAGAGTTCAATTCACTGTGCCATCTAACAAATATATGGTGTTGGGGCGGCTAGGTGGCGCAGTAAATAGAGCACCGGCCTTGGAGTCAGGAGTACCTGAGTTCAAATCTGGCCTCAGACACTTAACACGCACACACACAAAAACTAGCTGTGTGACCTTGGGCAAGTCACTTAACCCCAACTGCCCTCCAAAAACAAACAAACAAAAAAAAACAAAAACAAATATACGGTGTGGGCAAAGTATCTAGATGGTGGACACTGCAGACAGAAAGCCCGGAGGGCATGTTCTGGCCTTGAGGCAGCCAGATTTAGGGGAGTGAGCACTCAGGTATCCGTAGAAGCCCATCTTCAGTAAATCTGAAAGGCATGTTCTTAGGACAGTGGAACAACCTACAGTGTTGTCCTTGAGTGCACTGGGGGCCTCACAGCAGCTGGGACAGAAGCTGTCCTGGTTTTGTATGGACAGCAAGGTGGGCTGCTGCTGAGAAGGGACAATCGAGCTGAAGTCACCATCCCCTCCTCCTTTCCTTTTTTAATCACAGCCCCCTCGCTTCCCCATTTACAAGGTGGTCACTTCAGCAGCAAACTAGGCTGGCCCCTTTAAGAACGGTCTAAGGCTACAGGTTGGAAACACACTCCCTGCTGAGGTTTCTTTGAAGAACGCCTTGAGCCCTGCAGAAATTCGGATTATAAAACATGAAAATAAAAGTTGGGGGAATCATAAATGGGAGTTAAAGCAGATGGTAAGAGAGCCTCAAGCTTGCTCTATTACTTACCCAGCCGTCCATGTTAATTCTTAGGGAATGACTTCAAACAAGAAGTCTGAAAGAAGACAGGTTTTTCACATTAAGGACTGGCAGGCTGTAAAACAAAGTTAAACAGCATGCCAAAGAATCCTTAAAACAGTGACTGCCGAGGGTGTGGTCTGACGGTGTTTATTAGCTGCAGAAATCCAAGGCTGCAACAGCTCGGACATCATTTGTTCTTGTATAATGAATTGAATCAACTGAAGGCTTTTAAGATGGGCCCTGCCTTTTGTCAAATTTTAAGTGGATAAAATAGCGAGTTCTGCATTACTTGGCCCATAAAGATGAATTCTCTGAGAAGGAACAAGGAAGGCTTGAAGAGGGTGAAATATTTTTAAAGATTGATTTGAAGAAGTGGATGGATGCTCCTTTCTCTTGACTCCCCTTCCCACCGCTAATGGCCAGTAAACTTTTACTGCATCCAGCCTTCGGGGCAGGACCCCGCCTGAATGGGGACCTCCGTGGAGTAATGAATCTCGATACAGGCAGGACAAGTGGTAAAGTTTGACTAGGAAACTCAGCAGCTGTTCAGACAAACAGAGATGTTCATACAAAGAGGTGTTCTAGAGAAGAAGGGAGGAGGCATGATGGCCACCATGGTAGGTAGGCAGAGGGTGATGATTCTCATAAGAACCTTTGGGTATAGAGGGGCAGCTAGGTGGCACAGTGACTAGAGCACTGGCCCTAGAGTCAGGAGGACCAGAGGTGACACTTTGCATAGCTGTGTGACCTTGGGCAAGTCACTTAACCCCAACTGCCCTCCAAAAAGGAAAAAAAAGCTTTGGGCATGGCTTTCAAAGTATGGGGTACATAAGAAGAATAACAAACTACTCCTACAGGTTTCAGTAAATTTGTATCAAGAGATCTGGCCCTAGGGCAGCAAGGGTCCTCTTGACCCAAAGAAATGAGGACAACCAGAGAAACTCTGCCTTCCGCGCCATCTGGTTATTCCTTAACCGCATGTGTTTTTTAAGACCCACTCAAAAAGAACTGATGGAATCTGAATGCAGATTGAAGTAGACAATTTTTCCTTTGCTTTTCTCAGGGTTTTTTTTTCCTTTTGTTCTGTTTCACAACATGACTAATATGGAAATGCATTGTACCTGATTACACTTATATAACCAATATCAAATTACTTACTGTCTGGAATGCAAATTTTTATTTAAAAATTAATGTTAAAAATTGTCCTTACATGTAATTTGAAAAAGAAACCTACTACTTAAAAAAGGCTGACTCAAGTCTTTGCATTCATATTTGAGGGATGGCTGGACTGCATTGCCCCCTAGCTTGAGAGTCAGAGTTCCCCTAGGTCTGTCTATAGCACCACAGGCCAAGTAGTGACCAAATGCCTGAAAGGGGTGTTATGCTGTTACATCACAGGTCACTCCACATCTCCATAGGGTACCCAAGGTTCCACTGGGGATTTGCAGGAAAAGGGGAAGGGGGCAACACTGTAAACCAACAAGGGAAGGGGTCCCCTTGTTCAGAGGAAGGTGGGTCAAAGAGCCCTTATTTGGGTCATTTTTTCCAGGGAAGTGTATTTTTGGCATTGCTAATCTGAGTTCTCAGGAGTCAGTACCTAGACTGGAACATGTCTTCCATGACAGTCATTGTGGGAAGGAATAAATGGAAGCCTTTGGAGTTGCCTGAATCTCCCTGTGTAGTTATTATTAAACAAAATCAGGTCCTGGGAGGAAAAGGTGTAAATGTCCTTCCTAGTAATGGAGATGAAGGAAACTAGGGGACTTCATTATACAAACTCCCTTCTATGGCTAGTGAAGGAGATGGATGATGCCCGGTGAAGGACATAAAGTTACACCTATCTATGTGGTCATTCCTGACCTGGTCACACAGTAGAGCAGACAACCCAAGCACCTGGGCAGGGAGTGTGGGAATACTGATCTTCTCAATGCTTTCTCAATTCTTGGGACAGACCAGTCAAAACCAATTTGCTTTTACTTGGGAAGGAGTTCAGCACACTTTCACCACAGTTCAGGAAGGTTTTCTCAATTCTTTATATTGCAACAATTAGGCAGGAAGAGATCCCAAAGAAGCCCCACCTCCTGACAGCATATTGATGTCTGTCATTATAAGGACAATGTCATGTTGGATATAGCCAATATATCCTAGACTGGATAGTGGTACAGGAGACAAACTGCTCAACTAATTCAGTTTCTAGGGATGTTGCTGTGTGGTTTATCTTTTGTTCTTGGAAGGATCGATGACATCATTGTGGTGAGGGAAAGTGGGGGATGCTGGGGGATGTCTCAAAGTAACCTAGAGCTATACAAAGTCATCAGCCTCATCTCTTCCTACAGAGTCACTGAAGTCCAGTAGTAGGACAAAAGTCAATGCCTGGGACAGAGTCAGTACCTGTTCAAGTTCTAAGCATTCCACAAAGCCCTGCTCCAGCTACCTTCACGGCCACAGGAATAAACTGTTCTCAGCCATCCATTCTGTCGGGGGAAGTCTTCATGTGCCTGGGGCAGGCATCCCCCTAACTCACCAATGGGCTTGAGTCCTGCCAACGCCCCACCTGCTGAGATAGCTTTACCCGGGTTTGGCCACTGCACATTCTACAGTTTCTTGGAGCCACAGAAATTTTTAGGGATACATTTTAGGACACCTAAGGGATAACACTAGCTAGGGAGATCCAAGATGATTCTGGATGTAGTTTATAATAAGTTACTGACATTTGCACCTCTAAGAAGGCAGCCCAGAGGTTTCTTGGAAAAAACTATGTCCTGGATCTATTGAGTTACCTGCAAGCCTGCTTCTTTGGAATGGGGATTACAACATGCTTAATGCACATAACATGGGCTCTTTTGGGACCTTGTGATTCGTGGGGCAGGAAAATGCAGCTTTCTTAATTTACTTGGCAAATGTCATTCAGAGACAATGTGTTAATGATCTATGCAAGTTACAATTTGTTTCCTATGTATGTAATGGAATGTTATTATGGTATAAGAACTGACAAATAGAATAGATTCAGGGAACTACGGAGAGACTTGTACAGAATGATGCCGAATGAAATGAGCGGGACCAGGAAAAAAATTACGTAATAATGACAATGATGGTAACAGATCAAAGCAGCAAACAATCGCGATGTCAAACCATGAGAGGAACATACCTCTCACCCACTGAGAAAGGCGTAAGGAGCTCAAGAGGCAGGATGGGATGTGCGTTCTCAGATGCAAGGGAAGATGTCTACTGTACCAGGCAGAGTGGCGAGTGAGTGGCTACTCATCAGCACACAGCAACATTCAATAAAACATTGTTTAAATGCCCAGAAGAAAAAAGAATTCGGAAGGGGACACAAACAGAGCCGTTGTGTTACTCCCAAGCATCTTGATGGTCACTTTTGTGTATCCTAAAATGCGTGTGCTTGTTGATCGCAATAAAAAAGTAAAGGCAGGAAGAGTGTACTTTTACCACTTGATTACAGCACAACACCATGCCGTCTTGGCTACCTGTCGGATATTTGCACATCTTACTGATACATCTTCCCCTCACGTTTCCAAATAACAAAGAATAAAAAAAAAGAGGCGGAGGGTTGGTGGAAAAACATTTCTTGCTTGATTAAGTGACTGATAATAAAAAGACTGGTCTTACCTACAGTCTCAGTAGGCAGACGTCTATCCAGTATGATCCTGATAAAAGGTCTCTGGAAATCCACTAATCTACACGTTGAGTACACGTGATAAAATGCAGCCTCTCCTCCCACTCCTTTTCTTCCCATGAAATACTTTAAATGTCATGTGCTAGAAAAACAAAACACTGAGCTGTGCGATTTACCAGCAGTTACTGAATCTGTCCAAGCCTCCATTTTTACATCTATAAAATAAAGGACTTGACCTGGGTGGGTGGAAGTGGAAGAAGTAAAGTGCAACAGGAAACAGGCTTCCTTTGTCCCATATTATCTTCCAATCCCAAAAGGCTGACCCCCCTTGTAGCAGAACTCGAAACTCTCCCATTTGCAGCTCCTATGCTTGGGGTGACACTGGGATGCAATTGTGAGGTGTAAAAGGGGATGCTTCCAGAAAAGGGTGCTGTAAGAGTGGGGCCCCTCTTATGCACTTATCAAATCCTAATCCAGCTCTGTACATGTCTAATGCCCTAATCTAGACTGCGGAAAGAAGTTATTTCATGTTTATTAGTCATTACAATGCATTGTACACAGCACATAATAAATGTTTGTTGAATGAATAAATGTCAGATTAATAATGTTGTCACATTGCATTGTACATAGCACATAATAAAATATCTGTTGAATGAATAAATATTCAAAATAAACGATCAGATTAGCAGAAATTAGGAGATTTGGAGGGAGTATAACACCTGTGTTGTTGGAAAGGACCCTAGGTTACTTTAGCCCCCAAGAGGACAAAGGTTAGACAAAACCAGCACCAAAGAAGATGTGGCAGCTCCACATTTTGCCACTCTTGGACTGGCCATAGGGCTAGGACCTGATCATCACCAACTGTTTTTCAGGGGCTTTAACTCCAGTTCATATGAACTCTGGTTCTTCCTTCTCCTCTCCATCTCTTAGAACACCTTGCTTCCTTCAAAGCTCAGCTCAAAGCCTCCCTCTTATAGGAGGCTTTCCCTAAAGCCCAACTGCCGTCCCAGCCCCCAAAATCACCTTGGATTTGCTTTCTGCCTATTCTGTGTATACTTATATATGTATTTACAAATGTGCAGTTTACCCATCTACAACGTGAATTTCTTA
Organism: Pseudocheirus occidentalis; assembly: GCA_028646575.1. Classification (NCBI taxonomy): domain Eukaryota; kingdom Metazoa; phylum Chordata; class Mammalia; order Diprotodontia; family Pseudocheiridae; genus Pseudocheirus; species Pseudocheirus occidentalis. Next base: position 209,824,885 of record CM053599.1, read on the forward strand.
AGGGAACGAATCATTTCACTTTTGTCTTTGTACCCTTGGTGCCTAGAATAGTAGGCATTAGTAGGCACAATGCATAGCAGAGTCTTAATAAATGAATCAAGAAAAGAGAGAAAATGTCTCAATGGCGTCCACCATAGGATTCTGCTGGCTCCACTTCTCAGACCCCTGAAGTATTTATTTTAAGCTTCTATTGCTTCAATATATGCAACGAGGCAGCTGAGCCCATCTGGAGGTTGTTATGTAAGCAGAAGATAAATGTTCAATGTGACCCTTGCCAGAACAACTCCATTAACTTGGTGGCATTCAAGTATAATTTTATGTTACATTGAAGAAGGAATAAGAAATTTATCAGCAGGGATTCTGAGTCACACAAGTGATGAGGAGAACACAGGAAGCAGCACATAATGTGGAATAAGTAGATAGGCAAGGAAAACATCACACTAAGCCATACTGTGCTTCATGGCAGGAATACGGAGTGCGGTCTCAAGCTGGAGAGGGGATGAGCCAGTTAGCCAACAGCTTGGCCTTTGTCATGGAAATAAAGCCTAAAATATTCTCTGTGTCTAAGGAAATGGCAAAAAGGGAAATTTCCATTCTGGCTGTAGGATCAGCGACCTAGAACCCAAGGAAGTCCTTGGGAACTCTTCTTCACCAGGGATTTAATGACAGAATCTTTCTTTGGGGTGAAGTGGAACTGGTCTTTGGAAAGAAAGGTCAATGTCTTCCCAAGTCCGGAGTCTCAGGAGACTGGTAACTTCCATTTTATAGGAGAATATATCATGTAGAACCATCACAACATAATGGGGAAGAGCAACGAATGTAGAACCACAAAAATGTGTTGTAATCCTGTCTGCTACTTACTAATCAGATAACACCGAGTAACCCATTCCAATTCTCAAACCCTCAGTCCCAACCCATTCTACTTCTCGAACCCTCAGTCTGCTCCTCTTGAAAATCAGGGTGATTTCCTCAGTTCCCTTAGATTTCCTGGGTGGATAAGTGGTTCTGATCCAATGAGACTGGCTCCTCTACCTCCTCTAATATTTATGTGCATGCTCACACATGCAGAATGGCTCCGCTCCTTTACAGATAACACTGTACCCATCTTCCAAAATCCAACTTATCTTCTGTGTCTTCCATGAACTTCAGCCCAGATGAAAGTGCTCTCTTCTTCTATATCCCAACAACAGGGCTTTGTTCACACTTCTATTGCATTTATCATAGCCTGCCTTGTATTTCTGGTGGGGGGGTGGGGGGTGAATATCTCCTCTTATAGACTATAAGCATCCTGAAGGTAGGAAATGTGTGTTTTTCATTACACAGCCTCTAGAGCCCTCACAGCCTCTAGAGTACTTTGTACATAGGAAGCACTTAGAGACTATATAATAAACTGAACTGAATCAAGACTAGAACAAAGGTTTTCTGACTCCTACTCCAGAGCTGGCTTATAGTATGAGGGGAGAGCCAGGGTCAGTTGGGCACCCCTTCCCAATAAAAGGATTCACCTAAAAGGAAGCACAAGATAGTGGGGACAATCCCCAGAAAGACAAAATGAACAATTTTGACTATACAAAATTTAAGTTTTGTAGAAGCAAAACTACTAATTAAAGTAAAATCAGACCAAAAAAGAGAATCTTGGCAATTTTCTTTTTCTGAGTGGGAAAAAATAACTTTGTAGCATAAATTGCAACTCTAAATCTCTAACACTAAGATTACTAATAAAAATCTCTTACCCATGCTATCTAGCAAACTGATATATACATATATACATATATGCATCTGGATATGTGGATAGATGGACAGAGAGAGAGATAGATGGGTAGATACACAGATACAGAGACATTCCACAAAAATGATCTAGGATATGAACCTTTCTCACAAGAATGCAAAAATTCATCTTTTCTTTTAAATGCTCCAAATCACTAGTAAGTAGAAAAATGTGCATTAAGTCAACTCTGTGGTTTCACTTCACACCAATAAAACAGATCTGTTAACTTCTGGCAGGTAATCTGAGAAAGCTGTGGCACAGATATATTACTGAGCTAAGTTTATGGAAGATAAGACAGAACCAGGTCGCACTCAACCCCATTCGGGATGTTCTTAGCAGAGACAAAGTACTTTGTCATTTTCTTCTCCGGCTCTTTTTACAGAAGAGGAAACTGTGGCAAACAGAATGAAGTGACTGGCCCAGGGCCGCATGTCTGGTAAGTGTCTGAGGCTGGATCTAAAATCAGAAAAAATGAGTCCTTTCTGATTCCAAGCCCAGTGGCCTACAGCTCTTGGGCCACCCAGCTGCCAGTAGGATTGCCTTACACTTAAAAGTTGTTGCCTGTCCTTCATTCTGGAAGAAGACCAAAACATCAGGAAGGTGATGCCGTGACGTGTGAGTGAGCTGGACTTAAGCGAGGCAGGGCAGTGCAGAGTCACCAGCCTCTCTTTCTCCTCCAGAGCCATCTGTGGCAAACTATAAATCAGGACAACTGGGACACGTTGGCCTTTGTAAACTAAGGTCTTTCCCAGGTTTCAGTTGGACTGAAGCAACACCCATTCAGTGATTAAGTCTAGGTAAGAAACGAGACAAAGAATGGCCTCTTTTACCTAATTTAAAAAAAAAAACCAATCTGGGGGGAGAGAGAAGAGGGAAAAGGCGATAAAAGCGCTACCCAAGTGGAATTGGTCAGCTGGTCCCCGGTAAAGCAGCCCATATGCTCACAGGTTATCTTTTGTCTTTTTTTTTTTTTTAAAGAACCCAGGGGGGTGGGGGGTGGGGGGTGGGGGTGAGGCTAACTGGAAGAGTACTAGACCATGAAGGCATGGCCTATCAGGCAGTGGCTTCTATTAGCCTGGGATCACAGATGGGTTTTTTTTAGTGGTATTAGGAAGATGGGGGTCTGCACTCAACCATCACACATCCTTGCTAGTAGTTTCACATCCTTTAATAAACCAGATGAATACTTTGGCTCAAGTCCTCATGGTAGTAGAAAACCAAGCCCAGCCCATGACGGATAATAAACAGATGTACATGGTCACTGCTGAGACAGTCATAGGAAATGAGACATGCTCATCTACTAGAGCTACAAACTTAAATTTGGAATTATTTAAGTAAAGTCACTAAATTCTATACCCTTTAAATCAACAATCCCAGTACTGTTCCCAAATCTATCAAAGCATCCTCAGCGGTATTTCATAGGAGCAAAACAAATAAACAAAAGACTAGGAACCAATAGAAGGGCAGCTAGGCGGTGCAGTGAATAGAGTACCATCCCTGGAGTCAGGAGGACCTGAGTTCAAATCTGCCTCAAACACTTAACACTTACTAGCTGTGTGACCCTGGACAAATCACTTAACCCCAACTGCCCTGCCTTCCCACCCTACAAATGAGAAAAAAAAAGATCACCAATGTGTCCATCAATTGGGCAATGACTGAAGAAACTGTGATACATGAATGTAAGAGTATTACCATAGTATGAGGAATTCAGGGAAACGTGCCAAGACTGATGCGTTGATACAACAGAGAAAAAAGCAGAACAAAGAGAAAAACCTACAACAAGGCCCAAAATTATGTAAATAAAAACAACATGAAAAACTAAAAACAAGATGGAGGACTAGAAACATTCTCCAATCCCCAGGCCCTCTCAAAACTCACCCAAATAGGAATTATACACGAGAGATAAAGCGAGGGCCAGCTATCTCCAAGAGCTGAAACACCAAGAACCAAACAGAGTAACAACCCAATGATTCACCAGCGAAGGATCCCTAGTGATGCCCAAGGCCTAATTCACTCAACACCCCTTCCCCATGACCACCATACTCTGGCAGGTCTACACAAGCCAATCCATAGCTTACAACAGAACTCAACTCTACCCCAATTCCTACCCCCTCATGAAAAGCCAAAAGGTAGAAGCTTGTTCTGGCTGGGACTAGAGTGTGGCTGTGCCTTGTGCAGCTGGGGCAGTGCTCAGCCAAAGACTGGAGGGATGGAGAGAAGCTGGGCAGTATGGTAGTGCTTTCAAACAAAGCATACTGGCAATCAGCTGAGGTCAGTTCTGTCTCTCAAGAAGTCCTTTGGGGGCAGAGACCTAGGCACCAGTGAAAAGAGAATTGCCCAGCATGGGAATGGATGAAAGACTTTTTTTAGTCAAGTCATAAAGAAAGCCAAGGAAGCCAGTGAGCAGAGGTGAGGAGAGCATGACCATGCATGCAGGACAGCCAGAGAAATGCCTAGAGCTGAGAGACAGAATGTCTTTATTTGTGAAAGAGTCAAGAGGCCATGTCACTGAATCAAGGAGGACATGTCAAGAAGAAGACAAGAAAGGCAGGAGGAAGCCAGGCTATGAAGAGATTTGAATGCCAAACAGAACATTTTGTACCTTCTCCTATAGGTAATACAGAACCACTGGAGTTTACTGAGTGGGGGTGGGGGTGGGTGACATGGTCGGATCAGTCACTTTGGTGACTGAATGGAGGATTGTTTGCAGAGGGGAGAGATTTGAAGCAGGTGGACCCTCCAGGAAGTTATTGTAATAACCAAGGCATAAAGCGATGAGGGCCTTTCCTAGAGAGGTAGCAGTACTAGAGAAGAGGAGATGTTCAAGAGACGTTACAAAGGTCAACTCAATAGGCCCTGGCAACAGAATGGATACGGCAAGGGGGTGAGAGAAGCAAGTCATTTAACCCCAACTGCCCTCCAAAAAAAAAAAATGTTTATTTTCTTGTTTTCAACATTCACTTTTACAAGACTTTGAGTCCTAAAGTTCCGCCCCTTCCCAAGACAGCATACAATCTGATAGAGGTTACACATGTATAATCATCTTGAATATATTTCAACATTAGTCATGTTGTGAAAGAAGAATCAGAACAAAAGAAAGACCAAAAGAGAGAAAGAAAAGTCTGCTTTGATCTGCATTCAGACTCCATCGTTCTTTCTCTGGGTGTGGATAAGCATTTTCCATCATGAGTTATTTGGACTTGTCTTAAAGTCTGTCAAAGTTGGTCATCACACAATGATGCTGTTACTGCATACAATGTTCTCCTGGTTCTGCTGACTTGGAAGAACTATGTTGGGAAAGCTTGGCAAAAAGGCTTTTACTCGACCGTCTTGACTCTGCTCCCCCTTTGCAAGGAATTTGACTGCAAAGAGCAGATGAGACATAGAATAACAAATAGGGGAGATAGAGGGATCAAGTGAGAGCTTTTGTTCTGGTTTTCTTTGAGGACGGAGGAGATACAGGAAGGTTTGTAGGCTGTAGACGAGCCAGTAGACAGCAAATGAAAATAAAGGCCAGAATGGGGATGCCGTGATGGGGATTCTATTGGAAGAGGTGGTATGGCATAGAATTGCTTGTGAAGGTGGTCAGTCTGTGATAAGGCTACCTCTTTATGTGGAACAGAGGTAAAAGTGGAGATAGTAGCAGAAACTATGCAATAGGAGATAAAGAAGACAGAAGAAGAGAGTTCATGGTGAATGGTTTCAATTTTTTCTGCAAAATATGAGGGAAAGTTGTCAGCTGAGAAGGCAGGAAGAGAGGGAACCGAAGAGATTTTGAAGAGGGATAAAAAAGTTTGGAAGAGCTGATGTTGAGAGTGGGATAGTGAGTGGGTAAGGGATGTATGACAGGGTTGCCTAGCAACAGAAAGAGCCCCCTTGAGATTGATGAACACAAATCTCTAGTGTGCTCAATCAAAGTAAGTGCATGGTTTTTTCCACCTTCTTTCAGTAGCACATGTGTAGGAGCCAAAGGAGAGAACAGTGGGAATCATCCAAGCCCTAAGCTTGGCAGGAAACAATCAGTAATCAGTGATATGATCAAGGAACCAGGAATTCAAGAGAAGAGTGAATATGGAAAGTATGGGAGCCATGGGGGGGGGGGGGGAAAGAAGGTGAGGAAGCATGCAGGAATGATGGCCAGGAAGGTCACAGTGCGGCAGAGGGAGAGGTGGAAAGACAATGGAATATGGCCAGATAAAGGAAATGTATAAGTGGTACACATGGCAAAATCAAGGATATGCCCATCTTTGTGTGTGGCTGAGGTGCGGTGGAGAAGGTCGTGGGAAGTAAGTGGGCAAAGGAACAGAGGTGGTTAAAGTATTTGAGGGAGAGTCAATATGTGTGTTGAAGACCCCAAATATGAGGGGAAGAGATAAATATTGTGAGCCAGGTACGAAACTCATTGAAGAAGGGGAGTGACCTGAAAATCTGTAGACAACAGCTCCTAGAATTTTGATTGGGTGGTAGAAATGAAGTGCATGAACCAAAAGAAAGGTTACTAAGAGATGGGAGTAGAGGGAGAACCTGGAAGTGGCAATGGTGAGCAAGGAGTAGTCTAATTCCCCTGCCTTGATCAGTAAGGGGGATGACTGAAGGGGCAGCCAGTTGTCCAAGAAGGCTATGTTACTGTTACAGGAAAATGTCCCATTTCAGTTACAACTAGAAGACAGAAGAAGTTAGGACAGGAAAAGATTTAGGAGGAAGTTTGTTGCCTATGGAATAGACATTCCAGAGGGCAGAGTGGAAGGAGTAGGAGGCATTTGGAACTTTGGGTCACAGGATTACAGGGGATGGGAATAAGGAATCAGGTAGTAGCGGATCATGGATGGGATTGGTATGATGACCTAAAAGGGGTTAGAATCATTGGGATGTTTAGGGTAGACCAGAAGGTTGAATAGTGATCATCAAGTGGAACTTGCCCTGCCTCTTCTCTCAGAATGGACTGGAGATCAGGCAGGAAACCAACGTAGGATGAGGTAGAAGGCAGATGGTCAGATGAGAATCCCTATTTCACTATTCCTATTCCCTTCAAAGGCGGGACATTAGGCAGGAAAGTGCACAGGAGGAGATGAAAAGTGGGGGGGGGTGGGGAGGTTCAGAGGAATGCCTCACTCTTCTCAAATATAAAGGAATGCAAAGTAAGTTCAAGTAACAACACAGGACCGTTGTATACCCACCAGAAACCACAAGAAGGAATGGAATGGAATGGTGTTCAGAAAATAAAGGAACTCAAGATGCAATTTCAGTTGACATACCTGGCAAAATTGAGGCTAACCATTAATGAAAAAAGATGGACATTCAAAAAAAAAAAAAGATCAGAACTCTGAATAAATATAGTGACTAATCTTGTTTCCAGAGGACTGAGGATGAAATACATTTTGTTCCTCTTAGTAGAGAGATGACACAGGATGTTGTATATGCTATAACGTCTATTTGATGGTTTATTTTTGCTTAATTGTTTTTCTTTGTTAAAAGGAAAAGTTCCCTGAGGTTTTACCTCACATCCTGCAACTGCCAAAGATGACAAAAGATGGGAATAGTTGATGTTGAGGGGGTTGTAGGAGGATGAGTACATTAGCACATGGTTGGTAGAGTATTTTAAACAGTACAAGCATTTTAGAAAACAATTTGGAATTATGTAAATAAAATAAAATATCCACACCTTTTGACTTAGAGATTCCATTACTAGTTATGCCCCATGGAAGCCACTGACAAGTCCCTACATACAACAACAAAGTATTTCTAGCAGCACTTTTTGTAACAGTAAAGAATTGCAAATAGAGCAAATGCTCATTAATCAAGAACTGGCTAAATTAATTGTGGTGCACAAATGTAATGGAATGTTACTCTTTTCTAAGATTCACAAATAATCTCCATGAAGTGGTAATGTATACAGAGAAAAATGGAAAAAACTACACGAATTGATGCAAAATGAAGTAAGCGAAGCTGTGAAAACAATATGCACAAGGATTATAACAATTTACATGGAACGATCCCCTCCCCCCAAACAAAAGTGAATGCTACAAAATTACAAAGAACAAGCATGGTTCCAGAGAAGAGATATAAGACACCCCTACCTTACTCCTCTGCAGAGGTGGGAGGTCCATAAATATGGACCCCAATGCATTATTCAGTTACGTTAAGATTGTTCCTCTCCCATACCTCCATCCCCTATCTTTAAAATTATTTGTTATATGGGAAAGCTCACTGGGACAAGAAAAGAGATACAAGGGAAAATATGGTGGTGTAAAAAAACTAAATTCATAAGAAACTTATTTAAGAAATAAAAAGGACGGCAGCAAGGTGGTACAGTGAATAGAGCACAGGCCCTGGAGTCAGGAGGACCTGAGCTCAAATCTGACCTCAGACATTTCACACACACACACACACACACACACACACACACACACACACACACACAAACCTAGCCGTGTGACCTTGAGCAAGTCACTTAACCCCAACTGCCCTCCCCCAAAAAGCAAAAAAAAAATAAAAAGGAAGGTTCTATGTAGGAGTGTAGGGGTGGCAATAGGTGGTATAAAAATAAAAGCATCAAATAAAAAAATTGAGAGCCCTGAACTGGGGGTCTTGGAGTTATCAAATAGTAGTAGTTCTGCTACTAATTAGTTGTGACCCTAGCCAAGTCACTTCACCTATCTATGCCTGTTTCCTTATCAACAAAACAGAAATAAAATGTGTCCTCTTTTTAGTAAAAGGATTCTCTTAGAAGAATCAAATGGGAAAATACAAAATAAAATTTCAAAAATGCGAAAACAAAGAACCACCCCAAAAACCACTATAAAAATAAGGGGAAATTAATGTTAAAATGAATATATAATTTATAATTTATGAATAATAATATTCACAATAATCAAATACAAATATGTTTTGGTCCAAACAATCTAACCAAGCTCCCTCCTCTAGTCATCCAAAAAAAAACAAAACCATGAAAATGGCCACTCATATATAATGTCACAATGACCAAAGCTGCCTTTCTGGTGGCTTACCCTCTTTCTTTTGGAAAACAAAAAACCTAAAACAACCTATCCCTGTTTTTAATATCTTTTGTTTTTACGTCATTTCATCTCCCTATTTCCCCTCCCAGAAAGTTATCTCTTATAATAAAAAAGAGAAGGGAAAACAGTTCAACAAAACTATCCAACACCCTGAAAGGCTGACATGACATGCAACGTCTTTGCATTCATAGTCTCTACCCCCACCCCCACCCCCAAAGAAAGGAGGAAGGACCCTCCTGACGTTCCTTCTTGGCCATAATAATTTCACATGAGCTTCAAATGTTTTGTTATTACCTTTCCACGTACTTTGTGGTCATAGAAGGTATTGCTTTCTTGGTTTTGCTGACATCATTTTGCATCCATTTAAACATCTTTTCATGCTTCTCTGTATTCGTTGTTACTTACTGTTGTTGTTCAGTCATTTAGTTGTATCCCAATCTTCTGTCTCAGACACATACTAGCTGTGTGACCTTGGGAAAGTCACTTAACCTCTGTTTACCATAATTATTACCATTCCAATATCTTTGCCAAGAAAACCCTATGGACAGTGTGGTCCATGGGATCATGAGGAGTCAGATACAACTGAACAATAATGTCAATAAAAAACAATGAATACAGAGAAGTATGGGCCAATCACAAACATTGAATATCCCTCCATTTTATTTCAAGGTTGGGTTTGTTGGGGTTTTTTTGTTTTATTTTGTTTTGTTCCGGCGATTTTCTATACAAGTGTTGCTGGGGCTCTGGTTGACTTCCAGACATCTTGTACATTTTTGTAGCTCTACTGAATGGGATTTCCTTTCCGTTATTTGCTCTAAATAATTCTATTACTGTGATTTTTAAAATCTATAGGGTTTTGTGGGGTTGTTTTGTGCACTGCTACTTTACCGAAGCCATTTTCTCAGTCTCTCTGCTGATTTTCACAGTAAACCTGCGTATCATTAGCAAATAGGGATTCGTTTGTCCCCTCTTTGACTTTCCCTGTGCCTCTGATTTCTTTTTCTTTTCTTATTACTATGACTATCATTTCTAAACTGTCTTTCACTGTTTCTGCCAGAGAGAGAGAGGAAGGGAGAGTGCTGACGGTTCTGTCTTTGAATATCAGCATGTGGCATTAGGATGCAGTCCAGGGAAGGAGGCAGGAATTGAAGTGCACAGCATGAGATGCGCCTGCTGGTTTTCCAGGGAGTCTGTCAGCTGCGTACAGCATCTATATCATGCAGCCACATAGGCATGGCCCAGGGAAGAAGAAGCCGCCATGAAGACCCTTCGGGTGGCAGTGGGCAGCAGAAATGGAGACGGGTTGTGCCTCTGCCTCTCCCACCTTTCCCCGATGCCACCATCCTCCTTCGGGTGGTTATCACGGCACTTCATGCCTCGGCTATTTCAACAGTCTCCTAACAGGTCTCCGGCTCCTAATGCCAATTCGGTTCACATATCGCTGTCACGTAAATTTTGTGAAAATCCGACCTTTACTGCAACACTCCCCCCTTCTCCACAATTTTCAATGGCTCCACAGCATTTACAGAATAGTCACAGAGCCCTAGAAATCCAAACTCTTTAAACAGACATTGAAGATTTTTCAGAGGAAGGTGTGTGTTTGTCTTTGTCTGTTCCACTGAACACATCAAATGCTTATCAAATTGGTACATGATGTAATCCTTTGAAGCCTGGTTAATACAGGGAATCAAAGCTAACAACAAACACGCGTTATGGTTCAGAAAGTAGACTTTACGAGCTAAAGGAGACATACCTAGAAAGCAGCTTATTTTTTTTAATAAAACTTTTTTTAAACCTAGGGGTCTACTTTTTTTTACCCAACAGTAAACTCAATGTGAATCAAGTGAGTTTGATGCGGCAACCAAAACAAAATGCTATCTAAGCTTTTGTTGTTTGGGTTCTTTTTGGTCCAGGCAGCTTCTTCATGATCCCATTTGGGATTTTCATGGCAAAGATCCTAGAGTGGTTTGCCATTTCCTTCTCCAGCTCATTTTACGGATGAGGAAACTGAGGTAAATAGGTTTAAGTGACTTGCCATGAATTACACAGCTAGCAGGTGTCTAGATTTGAACTCAGAGTCTTCCTGACTGCAGGCCAGGCCCTCTATTCACTGTGCCACCTGGCTGCCCACGGTCTAATCTTAGGTGGAATCAGGAGTAGTAAGCAGAGGACAGGAGGGACCCACTGTCCTGTCTGTTCAGCCCACACCTATGGAATACTGGCTCCCATTCTGGCGGCTGTATTCTATAAAGGACACTAACAAACTAGATGAGGAGGTGGTGGTGCGTGGCTGTTTTGGTTATGTCCAAGTCCTCGTGACGCCATTTGGGGTTTTTGTGGTAAGGATACTGGGGTGGGTTTTTGTCGTTTCCTTCTCCAGATAAGGTCAATCTGAACTCAGGAAAATGAGTCTCCCTGCCTGCAGGCACAGCCTGAGTCCATCCACCCAAAGAAGGAAAAACTTCCTAAAAGTTAAAGGTACTTAAAAATTGAATGGGTTATACCTAGGAGGCCAGCAAAGTTCCCTTCAATAGAATCCTTCACTTAAATTCACTCAAGGTTTATTATGTAATCCAATCCCAATGTGTCATCTTACAAATAAGGACACCGAGACTCAGAAAGGTTAAATAACTCGTTCCAAGGTCAGGAGGGGATGAGGGATTCGAACCCAGGTCCTCTGACTCCAAATCCAGCGTTCTTCCTACTGGATCATGATGTTGGAGAAGAAATTCACTGTTTGGGCAGACTTGATTCTGATGATCTTGATTCTATGAAACTGCAGTTGATTTTAACCTTCCCCTATATTTCTGGCCTTTTCCTCTCCTTCCACCACTCTTTTCTCCCCTATACAAACTCTCCATCATCTAATACAGGCACCCTTCTCTCTATTTGCTAAAATATCTTACCTTCTACCTAACCTACTCCCCCCCCCTCGCCGCTTTTCCATCTCTTACCATCCACTCAAACCTTCCTTTGAATGCTTTAATAATAATCCCTCCTCTTTACCATGCGTCCGTATTTACCCTGTCTGCAAATCCCATCTTCTCTGTGAAACTTCCCCTGACTGACCACCCATGCCCTCTCACCCTCCTCTGAGCTCCTATGGCATTCACTATCCATACCATGCACAGGGCAGCTATGTGGTGCAGCGGATGGAGTACGAGGCTTGGAATCAAGAAATCTCATCTTCACAAGTTCAAATCCACTCTCAGACACATACTAGCTTAGCTGTGTGACCCTGGGCAAGTCATTTAACCCTGCTTGCCTCAGTCTCTTCATCTACAAAATAGCTGGAGGAGGAAATAGCGAGCCAGTCCAGTTATCATCCCCAAGAAAACCCCAAATGGAGTCACGTGTCTGCCTTGTTCTTATTCACTTCTGTCACATGTCTCATCTGAAGAGGCAGATGCTGTCTGGTATCTATCTCTCCTGACGCGGCCCATGACAGCTAGGACAGTACCTGCCAGGTGCTCAACAAATCCCGGCAAACTGAATGAACCCATTGGCTACTGGCTCTAAAGTGCGTCCGGAGTGTCCAAACTGTGTTGTTTTTGTAGCTTCTCTCACACAAACTCACTCGCATTCTTTATTAACTGATTAACTGAATTTCCTTCTGTATTATTCCTTCCATAAACAGATACAGGGGGTGGCTGGAGGTGACAGCGACCTGCCCTGAGGTGTTTTAAGCCTCTTCAGCTCTGGAGCAGGGCTTGAGGATTAGAGTAGAAAGGGGGGAAAGATGGTGAGAAAGGAAAAAGAGGAACAAAACTGAGCCAAAGTAATGGAAAGCCCTCACACAAATGTCAGGAGGGCTCTTAGTTTAGAGGCTTTTTTTTCCTAAAGCTAAGAGGATGATGGTGTTTTCTCTCCCCAAGGAAAGCAGACTGTAACTCAGGTTCTTCCGATGGCAGGAAATATCCCTAGAGCCTAATAGCCCCAGAAGTCCTCATTCCCTGTTCCCCGACCTTCTTCACCTCATCAACGACATGGCTGAGTTAGGAAGACGAAGGGAGGCGAGCTCACCTGACAAATGAGGCCCCCATTTGCACTCCAATCCCCACTAAAGACAGAGGCTCTAGGTACTTTGTAGGTACTGTGCCATCCAAGGTAAGTGCTTCAACCCCAAGCCTGGAGTGCACCTCCATCAAGACCCTGAGGTACTGCAATTATGTTTAGGGGAGGGAGGGAAGAAGGAAACTGTTTTCCTCCCAACTTTGGGGAATCTGTGGCTGATGAGAAAATCACTAGACCATTAAACACTTTATGGTTAAAGGCTGAACAACACATCAATTTGTAATACAGACCGTACATCATTTGGTCAGAGATCAGCATTTCCACCAAACTGAACTGTACTTGGCAGAATCTGCTGCAAAAGCACCATTTCCCCTTCTGATTTCTTCTCCCACATACGGATGACATGTGGGAATCACCAGGGGGAACATGGGGAAGGAAATAATTCTAAAACCTACTTTCAGCCTACACCTCTAACCTTAGATCCCCTCCTCCATGTGCCAGCTTAAAACTAGATCCTTCTCTGACAATGGCAGGATCTCAGAATAGGAAGACACTTGGTGACTGTCAAGTTTAGCCTGTAGTTAAATATGAACACCACTACAATGTGTCCTGTAAGGGATCACCCAACCATCAGTAAGAAGACCTAAAGGAATGGGGTGCTTGCTCCTGCTTGGGGCAGCTCTAATCATGAGTGCCCTTACATTGAGATGAAATCTGCCTCTACAATTTCCACTCACTGCCTTAGTTGACTTAGCCAAGTCCTTTCAACTCTTGGGTCTCAGAGTCCATCTATAAAAGAGCTGGATGCCATTATTATCCCCAATTTACAAATTAGGAAACTGGTTTTCAGAGCTGCCAGGTTCACACAGGCAGAATTCAAACCTTGGTCTTCAAGTCCCACACTGTAGCCACTATAATACCACAATGTCTCTTAAAATGAAAACCGCCTTCACACACACACACACACACACACACACACACACACACACACACAGAGAAAAAGCAAAAAAGGACATATAGCAACAGCTAAAATAGAGCAATGGAAATAAACTGCCATGAAGGGAAAACAGCAGAAGGACTGAAGAAAAATTGCAATGTTAAAGTGCTATGGGCATAAGAGAATGACAAAACAGCCAAAGAAAACAATTCTGACATAAATATACCTAGACCCACAGGGAGAACATGTAAAAGGCTGACTAAGAGAACTGAAGGATGAGAGCTCACTGCGTCAAACGAAAGCTAAGTATCTTCAGCACACCCTAACCGGGAGCTCAAAAATTCAATAGAAGAAAAAAAAGATTATTAGAGATAATTCAAAAGACCAACTGGCAGACAAGTTTATAAAAAACAACTTGATACAGCCCTTAGAACGTTTTATCAGAAACAACTGATTTTTACTACTTAGTATTCAATTTTATAAACCTGAGAAAGTACAGAATGAGAAAAAATATTTCCATCAAATTTCACCCACAAATATCTGATATTCAAGAATCCTACGGACATCCAGAACTATCTGTAATAGATTAAGCGGTCAAAAGTGCAAATAACCAGCAAAAGAGGACTGACCAACCAGCAGTGACCATCAGAAATAAATACCAAATCACCAGCAGTAAGAAAAATGCTGATTAAAACGACTCTTGAGGTTCTACTGCACAGCCTGCAAAGGGGTAAAGCTGACCATCATGTCCTCCCTTGGGACCTTGTCAGCAGAAGATTGCTTTGCTCTGGTGTTCCCCCCCTAATGCAGAGGAGAATGGAGAGATCCTTCCACAGCTTCCACTTGGGAAGGTGACCCACCCCCCCAGATCAGTCATCTCTTCAGTTCTCACCTGTGTGACTTCATGACTTTGGACATCTTCCATGATGAGCACCTCCCCTACCCCGTCCCCCCCCCATTTCTGTTTCCAGTATCCTTGTGTGTCGTCTTCCCCTAAGAGATTGTAAGCTCCTTGAGGACAAGGCCTTGCTCTTTTGTATTTGTGTAGCCCGGTAGTTAGCACTGTGCCCCATGCAGTAGGCACTTAACTTATGGTGACTGACGGACAATCAATCAATCAACATGAACTCCTTCAGCATTTACTAAGCGCTTACTATGGGCAGCTAGGGGGCACAATGGATGGAGCCCCAGGCCTGAAGTCAGGAAGAGTCATCACCTCGGACATTCACTAGCTGTGTGACCCTGGGCAGGTCAATTTACCCTGTTTGCCTCAGCTTTTCAACTGTAAAATGAGCTGGAGAAAGAAATGGCAAACCACTCTAGCACCTTTGTTCATAAAACCCAGAACAGGGTCAGGAAGAACTGGAAACAGCTGAAAAGGCACTCATTGTGGAGTTCATGGAGAGAAAAACATAAAATACACAGATAAATACAAAAAAACAGAGAGTAAAGGGATGGAAATATTGGCATGGGAGGGGGGGAAGGGGGTAGGGTGGAGAGGATAAGACAGGAAAAGCCTGTTGCTGTAGCAGGTGCTACTTGACTTGACCCCTGAAGGGTTCTAGAAATTCTCAGCTCTCCAAAGATGAAGAGAGCCTGAAGAGAGTTAGGGAATCAATGCCAGTCTCTCTCCTTGGGCTACACAAAAAAACCTCCTACACTCCAGCCTGGAAGCACACTGTTGCAAATTAGGAATAATCACAGGCACCTACCTCAAGTCCCTTTCCCCTCCCCAACAAAAAGAAATTCCAGACCCTTGTCACCATCTGTCAAAGAACTCTACTCCATTTGTCTCACTTACTCAACTGTGGCCAAAAAGACAGGTGAAAACGAATAGAAAAAACTGAAAATTAATTCATCCAAGCTGGGAACAATGATAGCCACCTGGGTGCCGCCTCTAATGAGATGATTTTAATGTGTTCTCCCCATGGCCAGCTCTTCTAAAACATCACCAAGGTGTTTGGGCAGAAGAGATAATAGTGTGGCGACGTCTAGTCCTGTCTGGGGAACCTTAATTAGCGGCTGAAACAATACTTGACTGTGGCTGCTTCCTCCTAATTACCAACAATCTTATCTCCATCACATTTGGGAGATGCTAGTGGCCCATCTATCAAGGTCCCACCTGACACTCAGCGTTCTTGGACTGAGTCTGAAGAATTGATTTTGCAGATTAATGCTCCCTCCATTAGTGAGAACAGCTCAACCTTGCCATTACAACAGCTGATTCTGGAAACAAACCAGGCCAGGCCTGGAAGTTGGGACAAATCAATTAGGTGTTGGGGTTTTTTTCCTCATAAGCCTAGAAGATTACAGTCTGAGCCTGCAGTGAGCATAGTAACAGCAACTTGGGGAGGCATAAGGTACAGTATTTACAAAATACCTGGGGAAATCCACCTTTCTACAGTCTGTAAACAGGCCTTAAGTGACATACCTTAAGACCAAGGGAAGCTGGGAGTTTTGACTTTATAGATATACGGAGTCTTCACCACAGGCTGAGTTTTGACACAGGCTCAAACTAAAGAGCTCAACGTGCTAAGCTGAATGGAATTTCTAGCACAGGGAGCTAAAAATGATCAAAGGAACAGATACAGAACCATAAACTTCTGAAGCATTCAGAGAACTAAGAGCTTAGTTCCAATGCCTCTGCGTTACAGCTAAAAAAAAAAAACCAAGATCCAGACAAGGAACTTGCCCATAGTTTAAAAAAAGGCCTGGCTGACCTGAGCCTGGATAAGGAAACTCAGAAATATCACCTAAGTCACCACATTGTCAAGGACAAAAAGTGATGATGTCAACTCTCTGGCCCTTTCTCTGCTGCCCATCTGCTCACCTGCTTCCCTAGCTGCCCCAACCTGAATGACAAAACCCCATATTCTCACTGTCGGCCCTGATCTTTCATCTTTATTCCCAGGGATCTATTTTCTTCCATTCAGCATCTATTTATGGACATTCTTTATATGCAGTTCACTACACTAAAGACTAGTATTTCCCAAGGCAAATATTCCACTATCACCTTAAAAGTTCAACACGTCCAAAATGAACGCATGGCATCCATTAGGTGACTACCACTATGTTAAGGCCAAGAAAAGAGAAAAGGCCTGCCTCAAAGAAGTTCACCTTCTAATAGGGAGAACAACTTGAAGGGAATTCTGGTCTGGAAAAGCATAGGAAGGTTGAGTTAATCCACACTGCAGTCGACTGGCATACCCTTTTCAGAGGCAATTTATTTGGTTCTGTGCCCAGATTAAGTGATGGAAAACTCAGAAGGGTGAGGTTTACATGTAAAGCGGCAGGTGGAGGCAAGATGGCCTGGGTGGAAGGTTGGATGGGATGTGAAGATGTTCTCATCTCGCCACCCAAAATTTGGTCCCATCTGTCAGTGAGACGACTCCTCTTCCAGCGGATGTTACTAGAAATGTTACCTCGGGTTTTTCTTTCCTTATTTTTTATCCTTTCACCAAGTCCTATTGCTTTTCTCATTAAATGACACTGGCACTTGTCTCTTCCTCTCTATTGCAATGGTCACCTCCTAGTCCAGGTCCTCATTTCATGCCTAGATTAGTGCTACAACTGGTCCCCTTGGAACCCATGGTCCAGAACCCTAAACTCTGGGATTATCAAGATGAGGTTCAATCTTAAGGACCTCTGTCCCAAATCTTACCCTTGTGGTCCCGCTGCGTCCCCTTCCTGATTCTGCCCTGGGGATTTCAGAATAAAAGTTTTGTCTAGGTTTCCAAGAATGTGAGTAAAAAGTCCTCAGGTATGCTGCAAGCATCAGTCAAGGTTCACAATACTGGATGTAAGACAGCTTTATTTCACCCCTCAGGAAAAATGCAGAAAATACAAGTCACATGGTAGCCTATCCAAATGTCCCAAATAGACTCTACCCTCACTTGAGGAGCCTATGTCGTCCTCCAATCTCAAAGCACTACTCTAAGGGTTTAAATTCCTCATGGTAGAAAAATGGACTTTTCATTATTTTTCAAGGATCTTTTCAAGAAAACCCTTTTTTCAACTGACCTACACCATCCAACTAACTCACAGTAGTAGCAAAGAGTAAATGAAAGGTTTTGTCCTTTGTCATCGTGTGTGGATACCTGACTGACCCTCTCATTCTAGTCCCATGTGCTCCTTCATCAGTCCAGAGGACCTGACCTTCCTCAAAAGGCTGGGCTTCACTCAGTCGTCATCTCTCAGGCTTAGTACGTCCACAACTGCCTCTCCATAGCTGGTCCAGGAACTTAGGGGCCCAAGAATGAACACCAATCCACCATAACTCAGGACACAGCAGCTTCAAAGGGAAGAGAGGCATGGATGCTGGTTCTTCCTGATGGCCCTCCTCCAGGGATGGGAGAGGCAATAAATGTGGTCCTTGGGAGAGGCTTCACTCCTGCCCTTCCATCCAAAGGGACTGAAGTTTGCTCTTAAGTCTCTGGTTTGTACTAACTAAACAGTTCCTGGATATTCCCAAAGATCACTTAACTCTAACAGCTGTGTGCGCTTCCTTTCACAGGCCTAGCACAAAAAGGTGGCTCCAATCCACACAATGGGCTAAGTCAATCCAAGTGTCCCCAATGCTGAAATGACAATGTATTCATCTTCATGGAGATATGAATGAGTTTACCAAGCCCAGGGTATCTTTCAGAGTCATTTCAAAGGACTGTGAAGGGGCACAGGAAGACCTGAGTTCAAATCCGGCCTCAGACACAGGACACACTCACTAGCTGGGCAAGTCACGTAACCCCAACTGCCCTGCCTTCTCTCCTCCAAAATGACCAAAAAACAAACAAAACAAACCCCAAGTCATCTTAATTTCATGTTCATATCTTCCTTTCAGGAGGCACAACTGGTCTTTGGTATATTATCAAAGTCCAAAACAGCAGCCTCATCCCTTTAAACTCAACAAGTTGATTCCCTTATCAAACTTCCACAGTAAAAAAAAGTTAAAATCACCAACCATAAACACTGGAATTACCTGGCCTAAGCCTTGTTCTGCATAACTGAAAATACCCTATGCATTCGATCTTATTTCCCATTCCTGCTCAACATGGATCCCCGGAGCCCCACATGAGGGAGGCTGGGTTCTCCTTTCAAGAGCTAACAAGAGTCGGGGACCAAACCCAGGACTAGTCCTTTGATCCTGCCGATAGCTTCCTGAGGAAATCCAGCTTCCTCATTTACAGAATGGTGAGAATTTGGAGATACAAGGGAAAAGACCACTGGATTTGGAGTCAGAGGAGGTGGTTCAAGTCCCAGCCCGATACTTACTTTGTTCAGCGAGTTCAGCCCTTCTCTTGGCTTGATTTTTCTCACAAATAAGATGTGGAGGTTAAACTAGACCAATCTCCAAAATCCTTTCCAGTTCAAAATCCTAAAATCCTGATCTCAAAGGGATGTTGAAAGGCCAGTGAGCTCATCATCATTAAAACACTGAGACCCACAGTCTAACTATATATTCAGTGCCTTGGCTATGGCAGCATTCAATAATACCTATGGATTTCCATAAGCCTATGGTTCTACAGCATCATTATTACTGATATTGTTATAAAATATGAAAAGCACATGCGATCCCCAATACAGGCAAATAAAATATTCTTTAAATTTACTTAAAAATCATAGAGTTACAAAGATCCTTAGAAGTCAAAGAACCTTGGACATCATTTCCAGAGGTGGGGAACTTGGGTCTGAAGGCCGTATGTGGCCTTCCAGGTCCTTGGGCACGGCCTCAACAGAGTCCAGGCTTTACAGAACAAATCCTTTCATTAAAGAGATTTGTTCTGTGAAGTTGAGATTCCATCAAAGGGTCACACTTGAGGCCCTAGAGGGCCACATATGGCCTCAAGGCTGCATGTTCCCCATCCCTGATTCTAGTCCAACTCTTTCATTTTACAGAATTGAAGTCCAGAAAATTAAGCGACTTGGCCAGCCACAGAGTTAACGTGATAACAAAAATGATCCACCTTACAAAAAGAATGGCTCTAATATTGCTTTAAAAACAAGCAAATCTTGTTGCATTTAAGATTAAGATTTGATATACAACAATTAGTTTTCAGGGTAAAGCAAGACAACTGTGTTAAGGATTGTTTAAGCTATCAGACTCAGGACTGATTCTTTAACTATTATTTAATAAAACGAAAAAAAAAAGATTATCCACCTTCTTAGGCAGAAATTTATCATGAGCCACAACATGCCTCTGAAAGGGAATCTGCAAAGATGCCATGAAACAGGCTGGGGGCTTGTCTGGTCTCATGTGGCTTTCTATAAATGATACCAGCTCATGTTTCTGAACCCGCTGTTTATAAGAAGGTCAGGCAGCACGAGGAGAGCTGTGACGTTCATTTAAAAAGACAATTTTGCCTTTGACTCTGAACAAAATTGTGTTCTGCTCTCCCCACAGTCATCCCCATATTACAGTGATCACAGCACTTCACTCCCACTACTCCACATTGCTATAGGAACCAGGCATCTGACGGGTAGCACTGAGTCAGAGAGGAACCTGGTGGGGTGCGGTAGCCATGGGGGCTAAACTAATAAAGCCCCTACTAATGCAAAGGTCAAAACAGTGTAATGACCTTTCCTTGCACATATTTGTTGTGTGTGACTTCTGTGTTCTAAGGTCCCCTTTAGTAATCACTAACCTGTTTTCACCTACACACAACAATTGGAGGGGAGGGAGGAGTAAGTGCACAGTGTGATTTTCCACTCTCTTTCCCCCCTCTGCCCTGCCGCTCCCCAATGCATCTCCTCGACCACTCTAAGTGGCTCCAAGCAGAGAGAGGACAGATACATGGGATGCAGCACCAGGGACCTGCGCTTCAAGTTGTTCAGCAAAACAGTTATATAACAGCCGAGCTGTGTGTAGATGCTATGTCCTAAACCAGTATAAGAAGTCCTTCTGGTGTGCGGTGAGAGAATGTCTCCAAATCCTGCTGAATTAGTTTGTTTACAGGGAAATACACTGAATGTTTCTACAACAGAATGAAGCATAAAAGTCAAACCCATAAAGAAATAATACAGTTTCTGGGCATGATTCCTTTATTTTACTTTTAATGTTTCCTCAACTTTAAAAATATTTACCAGATTTTATTACTATCTCTAAATTTTCCAATCTATTTGAATGAGCTGTTTTAGGTGTTCTGATAACACCCATTTCGATTATTTTGGAGAAGGGGGGAATAAAGTGAATAAAGTGCTTTTATCTATGGAACATGGTAAAACTTGATTTTGTGGTTTAGAAATAATAACTGTTAAACTGCACTGTCCCTTTAGTTGAAAATGTTTTAATTTCTCACACAAATTTTGCAAAGGAAGTGCAGTATTAGCAAATATACAGTGTCTTTTCATAAATTCCCTAATGGGCTTCCCCCTGATACCTTCATAATTCTGCTATCACTTAAGAGAACATCACATACACAACAGAAGAGAGGAAAAAGAAACCTCTGGAGAGAGTGGCCTAGAGCCCACGTAAGTAAACATTTTGTTAATGAAATATAAATGTTGGCACCTCCTTGCACCGTAACGACAGTGGGGTAAGACAATAGCCTCTGATTTGGGGGGAATCTCTGCTTTTGTCAGCATAGGAGGTTTTCTATACAGATGCACATATGGATGCAAGTCAGCTGAAATGTTTGTAACTTAAGGGTCTTACAAGAGCAACCTGGGACAAAAAAGTGAAGTAACCTGCTTATGTAAAGAGCCACAAAGATACTTCCCGACAGCCTTTTATCCCCTACAATTCTCTGTCACTCTGAAAAAGTAACTATGAGAGGCAACACTAACCACTGTTCCATTACCGGGCAATGAGATGCTGCAGTGGACAGAGTGCTGGGCCAGCAGAAGACCCAAGTTTGAATCTGCCCTCAGACAATTTACTAGCTGTGTGACCCTGGGCAAGTCATTTACCGCCTCAGTTTCTTCATCTGTAAAATGGGGATAATAACAGCACTCACTTCTTAAGGTTGCTGGGCCTGGCACATAGTAAGATCTATATAAATGTTAGTTATTATTTCTATCCTGTTAAATGTTCTGATAATTGGATGATGCTGAGAAGTTTGGGGCTTTTGTTGTCCCATTCACCTCCTGAACCTTAGCCTGATTTCTAAAATTACCTTTTTGTTTGGTCTGTGTTTTCTTTCACAACAGGACTATTATGGACACATTCTGCATGACTACACATGTTTAACCTATATAAAACTGGGGAAGGGAGGAGGCAGAGAATTTCAAACTCAAAGTTTTAAAAACAATTGTTGAAAATTGTTTTACATGTAACTCGGGAAAAACTTAACACTAACAAAATACAAAAAAAGTATCCGAGGAAATTGTTTTCGTTACAGTCGATTATATTTCTTTTAAAATTTATTTTTAGTGGTAACAAGAGCAAATGCTAACTGAACACCACATACCCTAAATATACAATCTGAAGCTCTGAAGACATGTTGGCCCACTCCTGATCCTGCCCTATTTGTTAGAGATATGGACTAGACCTGGGATTTCACTCCTACAAGGAGCTTCTGCTGAAAACCTTCCTTTATCAGTGCAGTTCAGCAACTTCTCTCAAACATGTTGCCTTACAGAGCTGCCTAGAGTGCAGAAAGGGTTCTGGAGCCACCATGTGTCACAGGAAGCCACGGCTTCTGGGCCCCGAGGTCCCCTCTCTACCCACTGGACCTCACTGCCTCTTGTGTAAGCACAGTAGCCCTACACATAATATTTATTATTAAACCTCATCCCCTTTCATTTTTGCTCCTTACTCTTTAGCTAAACTTGGTTATGGGCTATTCTTCTTCTACACATTGATTCCATTAGGATCAAACAGTGGTTTTGTTTGCTTTGAATTTTCCCATTCAATTTGAGCTTAATATTCAAGGTGAGAACTCTCAAGTACCTTCCTTTTTTAAATGTTGAGTCCTTTGGCAAATCATACCAGCCTAGTCATCTTTTTTAGTCCAAGCAAGGAATCATAAAGCAACCCTTCAAATAAATGGCAAAGGCTAAAGATGCGATTAGATGCCTCACAATCACATATGTAAGTAAGATCCAATAGCCAAGTCCTAAAATAACTCAGAACTTCCCCGTGAACTCTTCAACAGTTCTACTTCTATTTCCCTTCAATGACCTGGACATAAATAAATTAAGCTGGATTTTTTTCTTTCAAAGTTGTCACTTCATTGGATTTATGTAAAAGATACATCACTTATCCTTTTCCTTAGAACTTATTTCCCAAGAAGAATAAAACTACCTGAGTAAAAGAGAAACTGGCTCACATCCTATCTGAATCCACTCTATTGTCATCACCTCTCGTTAATGCCCATTCTGCACCTCTGCTTCCTAGCAATTGGGATACTTTGTCCTAAATGGTAAAACCTATCACATTAGTGAGAAAAAAGAAACCAACTCAACTCCCACACCCTACTAACATGGAGGGCAAGTGCATCCCTACTCACATGGAGTTGTGGGTAACTTTTTGTTGTCATTAAGTCATGCAATTTCTTGACAAAGATATTGGAGTGGTTTGCCATCTCCTCCAGTTGTAATGTGGCAAGCAAAAGAGAATTTTTTTGCTGTTTTTCTGAATTGAGTTTTAGTTAATCAAGTGCCTTTTAGGCTTGCCTTTGATTTGGACACCATTACATTATATTGCCCTTAACAGGCCTAAGGCAGGAGTTTGAAGATCTCCCCTGCCCTTAATAGGCAGAATGTAATCACATTCCCCTCCAGAGTAGGAGGAGTCTGCTGAAGAGTAGAACAGGAACAGATAGGAGCACAAGCAGAGCTGTGGGCAGGCAGAACTGAGAGAATGTTTGTGACATTGGCGCTCTGTTTGTTGAGTGTTACATTCTCAGACAGAAGCCCTGTCTGTTGTTCTGTGTTGATTCTTCAGACAGAAATACTGTCTCTTATTCTGTATTGGTTTCTCAGACAGAAAGTGAATTGAGATGATAGCGCTAGTAATGTGTGTAAATATTGTCACAGCCCTGGTCACCTTTGCTTTCCTAGAAACAGAAACTGCAAAGACCCTGGAGTGTAACAGTCCCCATGAGCTGAGATATGGAACGGGAGCAGAGAGCTACCTATATGTAAATCCAGGCAAGAGTTGGGAGAGGTCAGCCCATGGAAAACGGGCCAACGGGCCGTGGGGTTTGGAAGCCAGCCTCTAGTCAAGATGAAAGAAGACTCTGGATACTTGGTACTGACTAATGAGATTTGTAACTTACTGCAACCTAGGGGTTGCAGCCTTAAGGATGACTATAAGATATACTGAATGATACGTTTTGTTTAAGACTATGTGGCCACCTTAGTAATGAGTTATGTTATATTGTCGTGAATTTTATACTTTAGTTTCTTGAATGTTGTATAAGCTTAAGTTTATTGCTGAATAGAGTTCATTATACTATGCGATTAGACCCTTAAAGTTATTCACAGTTCCAGTCCTCAGGAAAGCTGCTGTGATCAACTTTACATCAGTGAACTAAGGCAAAGAGAGGTTAGGTGGTTTGCCTATCACACAGCTGGTTGGTATCTAAGCTGTATTTGAACACACCTTCCTGACTCCAGGCCCAGAGCTCTAATCAATGAGTCATATAGCTGCCTATAACATTTTATATACATATTATTATGATAATATACTGTTCTCAAAATGGCAAAAGCAAACTTGTGATTAAACCCATAACTATGATTACTATGTAGGCCCCAAATTTCAAAACCCAGCAGGGTATCCCGGCCTTGAGTCCCAGGTCTTATAACTGTACTATGTGACCATGGGAAAGTCACTTATCTCTGGGTCTCCATGTCCTTGAAGTGTGGTAGACAAGGTGCTTCCAGAGACTCTCAGACCCAATCCTGTCTCTTTTAAACTGTGTTAGTCACTCTCGTCTATAAAATGAGAAGGCTATACCAAACAGTCTCTTCCTTTCAGCTAGAAATCTTGATGTATGAATACAGTATAAAAGTGGAATGGGCTGTTTTGAGAGGTAGCGGCTATCTGTTACTGAAAGGCTCCATTTGTCGGGCAAGTTTCATTTCTAAGTCTAGCACCTCATTTTACTAAGGGGACAAGGCTCCTTGCCCTGTAAGGACCCTTCTGACTCAAAACTCTGTGATCCTGAATGCTGTCCTCTGTCCCATCAGGTTTTCCTCCACCTAAGCCAAACAAGATTGGAAGACTGGTGAAATGGAAGTTCTTCTGAACCTGGGAAACGCTGTCTTTGTATGCTCTACTGCCGGTACATGCACTCCATAAATGCAGAACTGAAGGTTACTACTGCAGAGAAGGACACTACCAATGCAATCTATCCATCCTGGGCCCCTTCTGCCAAAGGCAGGTGGGCACAGGTCTTCAGAAAAGGCTAGAATGACTGAAGAATCCACAAGTGACAATCCCCAGCACCAAAGACATTCTAAAAACCCTTGTGTTTACCTAGCTTCCTCAGAACTGGTGGATTCAAAAGGTGCCTACGGGCTGCTTATCCTAGGCTGGGGCACTTCAACAAAGCTGTGCCTCCCCCTACCCTCCTCAATATAACACAGAGTTCTCCCTAGCCTGTGTGGTTGCTAAGGCTAGCCTACTGTTCTAGACAGGGCCAGTTTTCCCATAACATGTCATTCTGCCTATACTAGAACATGACAAACAGCTGAGAAATTGGGTGGCTGGTAGAGCTACACAGATCTCTTCTGTGTAAGTCACAGATGATATGTACAGTACCAATAAATGCTACATTTGGAGTTAAGGTGTATGGAGCTCCTTCAGCTCCTGGAGATGTAGAGCTGGAATGACACGGATAACTACTTGCAATTTAAGACTATTTGATTAAGTCATACAAATGTATGAGAATGTATCCAAACTGGGGGCTAAACCATGAAGTTAGTGCTTCCCTTCCCTCTTTTCAACAGCTCTAGGACGCTGCTATAGGTACAAGGTGAGAAAGTTTGGATTAGAGTGAAGAATGTTTAAATTTGGCAGGTGAGATGAGAAAATGCATGTCCCTCCTTCCACCTCCACCGGCAAGGTGAGAGACTCAGGTGTGAAATATGACTTCCGCCACCATACAAACGGATGCTCACAAGAGAAGCTTGATGTATAGAGAAGGTGGAGGTTACATCTAGAAATAACTGTGATATAAAAAGTATCAATAACGCTCTTTCAAAACTAAAGACACTTATGTGTGGAATAGGATGCCCTTGGCTAGCTTGAGCGTTTTCAGCTGCCTTCTAGGAAAGAAAGAGCCAGAATATATGCAGAACTTCAGAGCTCGCTTTGCCTTCCTTCCTTCCTTCCTTCCCTAGAATTTAAGAGCTGTAACACACATATACAAGGCAGCCTGAGGTCTAGCAGGGGGAGGGAAAAATAACAATAGCTAGCCCTTGGAAGTTTCTAAGCACTTTACATCTGTTCTCTCCCTTTATCTCACAAGACAGCAAGGCAGGTGCTGGTAACAGCCCCACTTTGCAGATCAGAAAACGAAGGGTGAAATATCCTAAGCAAGATCTGAATTCATGTCTTCCTGATTCAAGTCTAGCACGCAGGTCCCTGCTCCCTGAAGCCGCCACCGAGACCCTCTTTTGCCCTGTGGCTGGGCTGCAACACATCTTGATACATGAAAACCTAAATTTATAACACAGATGATCTAAGTCCATTCAACAAAACATGCATTAATAGCGGATAACTTGAAGAGTATTAAATTTTTTATAGGAGTTTTTTGCTTTATGAAATTCACATACACAGCTCTGCTTTTATGAAATCCTGAAGACACCTCTACTCATCTCAGGAGCAATAAGAAAGTTCTCAGATTTTCTTCAGACAAAATTAATTGCAAGTTCCTTTAACTTTTAAAGGGAAATAGTTAATACGAAGTGTTTTGGAGGAGAACTATGAGGAAAAGGAGGAGCAACAAAAGGAAAGACTGAGAAGAGACAAGGGGAAGGGAGGGGAGTTAAAAAAAGAGGAGCTGGGCAAATAAAAGGAGCGAGAAGAAAAAGGAGAAAGAGAAAAGAGCCAAGTGAAGCAGGAGGCTCCACCAAAATCTTGGCTGGGCAGCACCAGCCCAGTGTCTCAGTCTAAATGAACAAGGTAATGCTCCAATTCAGGTGCTTGGGGAGGAGGAGCAGGACTCACAGATTGGGTCAAGGTGACCTTAGTGCTGGGAAACAGGATAAGTAAAGAGAGGAGAGGAGAGTTACCTCCAAGAAGAACGGCTGCAGCAAACTAAAGCCTCGTCCCTGCCTGGAGCTACAAGCACCTACCAGGGTGCCCTGCCAAACAATCCAATGTCCCCTTGCTCCTGATTTAAGCAATAGCTGTGTCCCTAGAAGAATGATCTGCTACATGAAATTCTACAAATCAAAATCAATTTAAAATGCATTAGAGGAGCTCGATAATTAAAGGAATTGCATTGTGAATTTTCTTTTATAAAAGCAAAAAACCTTCCTATAAAGAAAATTTAATATCCACTATTAATACATGTTTTGTTGAATGGACTTGAATTATCTGGCTTATAAATCTAGATCTTCACGTATCAAGATTCTCACACACATTACATATGTGGTGTGCGTATACACATGTATATATGTATATGTATATGTGTATATGTGTATGTATGCACATGATCAAGTTTCAAGAACAATGCAAAGCAGACAGATATTCTGCATCAGGAGGGAACCATCTCTCTATCACTTCGGGACGGAGGCACATACACTCCCTGCCATTCACCCCAACGGTAGCCCTTTCACCCAAGAAAGCCGCCCAGTTTCACAGCATGTTCTGATGCCTCCTCTGGTTTGCACCTGAAGGTCGTGCGCCACCTTCGCTTGTACCTTGTGTATGTGACAATCATGTAAGTGCCTGTTCATGTGTCTGTATCTGCAAAGGGGTAGATCTTCTGTTTTCTTAGCATCAAGCAGTCATTCAACAAGCCTCACTTATTACTGGGGATGGAGGGGATAGAGTATGGGAGGTGGGTAAATGATACAATTCTCACACATGAACCAGTTAGAGAAGAGTTCAGTGCTAAACTATTAAGAGGTAACCTTATACAGTAACAAGAGTACTTACAATGTAGCCAACGGGGGACCCGAGTTTGACTTCCAACGCTATTGCTGAATAATCCCAACACACAGTCCCACATTGAATAGCTGTGTGACCCTGGGCAAGTCATTCACCCTGTTTGCCTCAATTTCCTCATTCGTAAAATGAGCTGGAGAAGGAAATGGCAAACCACTTCTATAGCTTTGCCAAGAAAACCCCAAATGGAGTCACAACTGAAAATAACTAAATCACAAAAATGCCCATTTACCTTCCACAGGTAAATCTGCTCATTCATAAAGTAAGAGGCTGAACAAGATACTTTGTCACATTCCTCCTAGCTCTGAATCCATACAGCATCCAGTTTATGTATCCCAGCGCTCTGCATGGAGCTCTCCACACAGGGCACAAGTGATCCAAGGTCCTCACTCAAGCAGTGCCATGAGCTACTCTTCCACCTTGGTCATATCCTTGATCCGGCCATCACCCACCACGTCTACATTCACAAACTCAAAATTCTCACCCAATCATAATCTATTGTCATTCCACACCTCCCTCTACTTTGCAACCCTAAACCCTGCTCTTCACCCACATCATGACCTGTGATTCCTCCAGTCCTCAGTTCATAATCTAGCACCTTGGCACTGGCTACTCTATTCCCTTGCCCATCTTGGACCCCTTAGTGATCCAATTCTATACCACCCTCTTGAGTCTCTCTCCCTCCATCCTACCCTGCCAAGCTTTGGCTTTGGATCATCAACTTCCCTCATTTGTACACATGTTCTGCCGGGACTTAGGCAGAGGGGGAAAAAAAAAAAAAATCACAAAACTGGTGATTTGATCCACTACACATTTAGGTTACAGAACCTCTACTGGGCTCTCGCTGCTGCAAGACAATACTTTTACCCTACCCTAATTACCTCACTATCCCAATTCCCCATATCAGCTCTGCCAAATCTTTCCATCCCTCCTTAAATTTCCCATGACTCTTCCCCACCTTCTCAGGTGAAAACCTTTTCTCATATTTTACTGGGGGGAAAAAAACAAGGCTATTCACTGCAAGCTCCCATTCACTGAGAACTCCTTCTTCTCACTTCCTCCTAATCACCCAAATGTCACTGTCTCCTCCTTCCCATTCACATAATGAAGTGACCTTTCCCTCTGCCAAGACAAACCCCTCCATTAGCACAAGTGACCCCATTTTATTCTTTATCCTCCAGCAGGTATCCCCACTCTGGCACTTATCTGCAATCTGGCCACTTCTCTATTGCCTATAAACATGCCCGTGTCTCCCCATCCTCAAGAAACCCGCACTCGGATCATCCATGACTGCTCGCTGTTGCCCCATATCTCTCCTCCCTTCTGTGGTTAAACTCCTTGGGAAGGCAATCTACAATAGGGACCCCCACTTCCTTTCCTCTCCCTCTTAAACTCCCCTCAAGTCTCATCTCTGACCTCAGCATTCCACTGGGAGTTTCTCTCTAAAGTTTCCAAATCTAATGGCCTTTTCCCAATGCGCATCATTCTTGACCTCTCTGAAGCCTCTGGCTCTGTCCATCACCCTTTTCTCCTGCATACTCTCTTCTCTCTCGATTTTCAGGACACCACTTGGTCCTAGTTTTCTTCCTAATTATCTGACAGCCCCTTCTCAGCCTTCTTTACTGGATCCTCGTCCACGTCATGCCTGCTAATTGTGGGTGTCTCATGGGGCTCTGTCCTGGGCCCTCTTTCTTCCTCCTTCATACTATTTCACTTGGTAAACTTATTAGCTCCCAAGGACTCAAGGATCATTCTACGCTAATGATTCTCAGATCTACTTATCCAGTCCTAATCCCTCTTCTCAACTCCACTCTTGCATCTCCAACTGCCGGTTAGATAACTCAAGCTGAACATCTAGCACATATTTAAATGTCCAAATATTAACTCATTATTTCCCCCTGAAGATCTTCCCCTCTTCCATACTTCCCTAATTAATGTCCAGGACACCACCATTCTCCTGGTCAGCCAGGCTCACAATTTAGGTATCATCCTTGACTTCACTCTATCACACACACACCCCCACCCGTATTCAATCTATGACCAAAGCCTTCCAATTTCAACATCTTTTTCAAATGTCCCCTTCTTTACTCTGACACTGTCACCACCCTGGTACAGGCCCCTATGCCCCTCATACCTGGATTACTGACAGGAGCCTGGCAGTCTCTCCCTGTATAAACATATGAAGAAATGCTCTAAATCACTACTGAGTAGAGAAATGCAAATCAGAAGAACTCAGATAACACATCTCACTGGTCTAATTGGTTAAGAGGACAAAACAGGAAAATGATAAATGCTGGAGAGGATGTGAAAAAACTGGAACACAAATGCATTGTTGGTAGAGCTGTGAACTGATGCAACCATTCTGGATAGCAATCTGGAACTATGCCCAATGGGCTATCAACAAGCGCATACTCTTTGTTTGACCCAGCAATACCACCTTTAGGGCTGTATCCCAAAGAGATCATAGAAGTGGGAAAAGGACTCCTCTGTACAAAAATATTTATAGCAGCTGTTTTTGTGGTGGCAAAGAATTGGAAAGCAAGGGGATACCCATCAATTGGGGAATAACTGAACAAGTTGTAGTATATGAATGTAATGGAATACTATCGTGCAACAAGAAATGAGGAGCACACAGACTTCCTAATAACCTGATGAGACTTATATAAACTGACGCTGAGCGAGAAGAACAGAACCAGGAGAAATTTATGCACACTTACAGACACAACCTATGTGTGACAACTAACTTTGATAGACTGGGCTCCTATCAGCAATGAAAGGCTATAAGAGAACTCCAAAAGATTCATAATGGAGAGGGCCATCCACATCCAGAAAAAGAGCTGCAGAGTCTGACTACAAATTGAAGCAAACTACCTGCCCCCTCTCTTTTTTGTTCTCTTTTGTCCCGTCTTTCTCACTGTTCACTCCATTGGTTACTTCTTTACGACTTGACTAATGTTTAGTGTGAAGGTATTTGTAGAACCTCTATCATATTGCATGCTGCCAAAGTAGGGGAAGAGGAGAAAATCTGGAACACAAGAGATTGTGGAACTGAATGAAAGTAAAGAAATAAATTTAATTTTAATTTTAATTTTTAAAAAAGTCTCTCCCCACTCAGCTCTACCCTCCCCTCAGCTATCAAAGTGATTTTCCTAAAGTGAAGGTCTGACCGTGTTCACCCTACTCAATAAACTCCTGCAGCTCCCTATTACCTTCAGGATCAAATAGAGAATCCTTTGTTCAAAGCCCTTTCCTACCCCACTGTTCCAGTTCTCCCCCAAAGTCCACATACTTTAGGATTCAGTAACAGTAAATAGACTCTTTGCTCTTTCTCACACAAAACCCTCCACTTCCTGACTCCAGGTATTTTCACTGGCTGTCTGTCCCTCATGCCTGGAATGTTCTCTCTCCTAACAGCTTCAAGTCCCTGCTAAAATCCCACTGGAAGTCTGCTCCAATCCCCCTGGTGCCCTGCCTCTTCGGATCACTCCCATCAATCCTGTATATGGCTTGTTTGTTTGGAGTTGTACACGTATCATCTCCCCGTTAGACTGCACCTCATTTTGTGTTCCCAGGGCTTAGAATGGTGCCTATCACACAACAGGCATTTGAATGGATCTCATGGGCTTGTATAGGGAGGTTAGGATTTAAGGCCTTGCACCAAGGCCCTTTTACATGGATGTGCCCCAGGCCTCGGAAAAGGTCATCCTGGGCCAGTGGTAGCCCTTGAATATTAGCAAGAGTTGGCTGCATGCAACTAATCTTACTATTCTCAGGACAAAGACCACATTGAGGGAAGCAGTTTGCTTAATTAAACTGCCTTTCAGCTAATCCTGAAAAAAAAGGCAATATCTTGAGAGTAGTAATTGTACTGACGTGACACCAGGCCCCTGGTTTGGGACAAAAAACTCATGTTAAGGTAAACCCAGATGAGGGCGAGCAGGGAACTGGCCTCACAGCGAAAGATCATCACCTCAGCTTCACCTGTGATAACCGCCAGATAACCATCCAATCTCTCTAATGGTGTTTATGTGCTTCTGCAGGACACCCACAACCCTGGCCGGAGGGTGCCAAGGAAGGACTATTTCTAGCTAGAGCATCCCAACCCAAGCACAACAACACAGAACAAGAATTCTTCTTTAACGCACTTGTTACAATCATTTGTGAAATAAAAAAAGAAAGGAAAACATTACCCTCTAATACCAAGGGAGGATATGTACAGGATCCGCTGTCATTGCTCAGAATTTGCAGTCATGTCTCACTCCATTGGAGATTTTCCGGACCAAGACTGGAGGGGTTTGCCATTTCCTTTTCCAGCTCATTTTACAGGTGAGGAAACTGAGGCAAACAGCGTTAAGTAATTTGCACAAGGTAACACAGTTAGTAAATGTCTGAGGCTGGATTTGAACTCAGGTCCTCCTGACTCTAGCCCCAGGGCTCGAGCCGCCCCTGACTAGGATGTACAAGGACAATTTATTCTTCCAAAGAAATCAGACTTCCAGGAAACGGATGAGTTGGAAAAGATCCCTAGAAGTCCATCCGTCTATCCCCTGCCTTCAAATAGGCAAAAGCTGCTACACCACACGATGAAAAAAAATTTCAGCTTAAAGAGATGAGGGACATTTACTGAGTTCAACAACCCCTGGCATTAGGGAAATGTTCCTGAGCTGCTGCTAATTATCCAAGCCTCATCACCAGTCAAAGACTCTGGTATGTTCACTGGTTGCACAGGGCTGTCCCTAGAGATCATGACTGCTCTAGATCCAATGCCCACCCCTGGGTTTTCTCGTTCTATGTGAGCCAAGCTCCCCAAGTGGGCTGGGTGCCGTCCTCATCAAATCCATGAAAGTCAAGTGTACCTACCTCACTTATTTAGACTAGATGCCCCCAGCCTTCCAAAGAAGACAAAGGACTGCCTGGGCCTGCCCCTCTTCTATGTCTCCAAGTACCACCTTCCATCTATTAATCAGTCATGAGGGCATGTGAATTATTTGCATATAATCTGCATTCACTGACTGGCTACCTGATATGTTAATGACAAAAAAATGTCTCACACTGACACTTTTCAAACACAGAGTTAGTCAAGCCCAAAGCCACTGTTTATTACAGACTAATTTACAGAGAACTGAGAAGTCTGGACCTTACCTCTAGCTTACTCCTGCAAAAACCATGGATCAAGAAGCTCCCAACTAGAGAACCCTGCCCTTCTGGAATGTACACAGGCAGGACGAGCCAGCCATGCATACTTGTAGTAGAGGATGGGAGGGATGGAGAGGAGGAAGGGAGGAAGAGAAGGAGGGAGGGAGGGAGGGAGGAAGGGAGGAAGGAAGGAAGGAAAAACAGGAGGGAAGGAAGGAAGGATAAAGGAACAAAAGAAACAATAATCCAGGGTTCAATGGGGATTCTTTCTGCCTTCCCCCAAAATAAGGGGTGATGGTCAAGATCACCGGCAGCAACAAGTACCTTAAACAAGTCAGTACCTTAAACAGAACTCCCCTAACTCTCTGGCTCCAGAAAGCATTAGAAAGGTAAGGTCGGAGCAGGTAACTAAGTCCAAAGAAGGTCTTGCCCATAATTACACAGGTATGCGCCAGTACTAGCCAAGGCAAGACCCATAAGCTACTGCTAAAGAAGGCCTTCCCTCTAAGGAAGTTTAATAAAACATTAACTCTCTGGTACTCACTGCATTTTGGCGTCCTACAGATTTCCTTCAACTAGGAAATTACCTAGAACTTTAGCATGACTTTTGATGTTGGGTTACACACACAGGGCACAAGATATTAAAGCTTCAATGATCAATGTCAGACAAAATTCAGACCTGCACGATCTCATGAATGAGTTCCCCTAGAAAAGAGTATTTAGGACTAGAATCAGGCAGTCTTGATGGAAATCCTTAAGGGACTGAATAGACGTAGGTATGAAAGGTCAGAGGACCTCGGTTCTCCCACACCCACCCTAGCAGGCTTCTAAAGGGGCACAATGGAGAATATTGACCAAGAAGACCAAAGAGAATCAGCAGTTAAGTTCTGCCATCTTCAAGACAGTGACTCAGGGCCGGCTGGGTGGTGCAGTGAATGGAGCATCAGCCCTGGAGTCAGGAGGACCCGAGTTCAACTCCAGCCTCAGACACCTGACACGCTTACTAGCTGTGTGACTTTGGGCAAGTCACTTAACTCCAATTGCCCTCCCCCCCAAAATTTTAATTGGTTTATTAAAAAAAAAAGTGACTCATTGGGGGGTCCTGAGCCCAGCCTAATCTTGCAGGGTTTAAAATATCTGGAAAATTCTATACATACTGCCTACACCCTTTGACTCAGCAATATCTCTACTAGGTGATTCAAAGATGGTTAGGGGGGAAATGGCAGGAACTCTATGTTCTAAATATTTTAGCAGCTCTTTGTGGTGACAAAAAAACTAGAAATTGCAGGGATGCCCATCAACTGGAGAACAGCTAAACAAACTGTAGTATATGATTATGACAGAATGTTACTGTGCTTTGAGAAATGATGAGCTAAATGATCTTAGAAAAGTATGCAAAGACTTGCATGAAATAATGCAGAGTGAAATATGCAGAACCAAGAAAACAGTGTATGCAGTAATCGTTTTTATAACATATTTATATAAGTTTTATATAACAGTAATAAGTTTCATATAATAAAACAATTAAAATATAATAAAAACTTATAATAAAAATAATAAAATATAAGTTTCATATAATAGTAATAATTGTTTTAAGAAAGTCAAAATGTCTTATTTGCTCAAAGACAATTATAAATACCCAATTAACTATAAAGGACATATGAAGAAAAACACTATCTGCACCCAGAATATGGAATAATTTTTCATATATATAGCTTTTTATGTCTAAGGGCAGCCAACTGAGATGGGGGAGGGAGAGAAATAAAAGGGAAAAAAAGGAAATTTACATAACTTTGTTGTGTATTTAAAAGGAATAGCAAGTTGTACATAGTCAATTTGCAGTTTTTATTGTACTGCATTATGGAAATACTTGTTTTATTCCATAAATTTAAGTATATATATAAAATCTCAAAGCTAGGATCCATCAGGGAAGGGAGGAGCCAATAAACAGGGCCTAAAGCCAGTCTCCAAACAGCAGCAGAGAATTCCTGTCCTCAGAGCCATGAAGGGTAGAAGGTCAGCTCTATGACCACACAAACATGAAACAAAGGAGGGAGAAGGGTCTGCAGGAGACATAGAACCAGTATGTTCTCTGCCAGTGGACTGAAGCCACACGGCAGGGACCAGAATACAGACAAAAATGACCAAGACACCATCTTTGTCTTCAAGAAGCTATTTCCTACCCAGGGGAGATTAGACCATGAGCACCTTTAAATTCCAGTAGAAAAACATGGTAAGTTCCACAAGAGAGGGAAACACACAGTTTCATGTGATCTTAGAGTCAAGAGAGATTAATTGTGGTGAGAGAAATCAAGAAACACTTGTACGTAGCTGGGACTCATCAACAATGAGTTGCAGAAATCTGGTAAAAAGAGTTACATACTAGAAGCAGGGAGACCAGTTAGGAGACAAAGCATGTAACAGATGGCCTCAGCTTGGGTGATGGCGGTAGGAAGAGAAGAGGGGATGGATCCAAGAGGCTACTTAGGGAAATGAGCCGGTGCATCCCACCACCAAGAGGAGCCTGAATTTCGGGACAAGACACAAGGTACAGGGAAGTCTTGACGTCCATCCGTGACTTTAGAGGCAGACTGTGCATATCCAACTTGTCTCTCCTAATTGCCCAGCTCAGATGCCAGCTAAGCCTGCCTCATTATCCTCACAGCTGTGGCCAGGGCTAAGTTGGGATCACTTCATTTGCCACACACTGACCTAGTCTCCCCCCTACTCGGCTTATTTTTCTTTCCTTTAAAAAAAAAAGAAAGAAAGAAATGCAGTCATAGTGGCTGGATCCTGGCGTCTGTGATACTCCAAGTTTCTTTCTCAGTGAGTGAAAAGCCTGGATCATCAGGTGAATAGGATAGATAAGGCAGCTCTGTTCTGAAATACATCCTGCTTCAGAAACATGACAAACAGTACTCCAAGTACACTTTTCAGCAGGCTGGTAATGTGGTCCTTTTGCTAATATGGTACCTAATTGTTCTACACTAGCACTGCCCATTTTTAATGCACAAAAATGAGGCAAAGCAATTTGTATGTAGACCTAGTAATTAATTTGACAGGAAAAAATTTAGCAGTCTGTGTGCCCTGTTTGAAAGTGTACGTGCCCAAAAGTAAACGTCTCCTAAAAAATCAGTTCACACACCTCCCCATCCAAACCCCCTAACCACAAGTGAATTAGGAATTCAACTGCTTGGTTTCCAAAGTTGCAAAAAACACGTCTCTTCCAGAAGGTCAGATTCCCCTCCACCTCCCAAAAACAGTAGGAAAGGCAGTCACCAAACAGGTGATCAATCAGCAAGGCTTCTCATTTCTCATGGGAGCTACTGAGAGAGGTCTCAGTTTGGAAGCTTTTTATAAAATATTTGTTTACGTAAACAAGTTACTCTCCCCATAACTAGTCAGAGGCACATAATCTAATTCATACTGGAGTCAACATCTAAATAGTGACGGAGACAAGTTAAAACCATTCTCGAAAGGAAATCATAGATTCAGGACCCAGAGACCTGTGTTCAAATCCTAGCTCTCCTACTTACTACTTAAGTGTCCTTTGCACAAGCCACTCTGAGCCTCATTTCCTCAGGTGCCTTCCCTGTTTTATTTCCTATTTATCCCATACATCATTTGCTTTGGATAGCTTTGTCTGCAGGTTGTCTCCCCCATTAGACTGTAAGTTCCTCGAGAGCAAGACTGTCTTTTCTCTCTTTTTATATCCCCAGCACTTAGCACATTCTGACACACAGGAGATATTTAACACATTTACCGAATGGAAAGAGTCTACAATAAATGCCCCCTAAAGATCCCTTCAAGATATCAATCTATGACCCTATATCTTAGAGACTGAAGAGCACTTAGACATTCTCTCGTGTCCAATCTGGCACCTAGGAGGTTTTTAATAGATTTTTGGATTGACTTTAAAACAATCCCTCTCTCCCCTGAACTTTACAGGAGAGACTGAAACCCCTCTCCTCCCCCCAACCCCAAATGGAAGTTAAATGAAGTCACCTTGTAATGATCACATGGACAGTTGAGATGGTAGAGCAATGGGGGTAAAGGATAACCAGAAAGAAGGAAGTAAAATGGTAGAACCTGTGAGTTTGTTAAACAGCCATGACTCTTAGATGATTTATACATATTGGCTGAATGATTGTTTTACAGTGGACATGTCCAAGTACCACTATGGAAGACACAAAAATAAAAAGTAGTTCCAGCCTTAAGGAGTTTACGGAATAGTTGGGGAACCAAGTCTTATGGACAAAAAAAGCTAACCTGCATTAGACGGGAAATGCTAATTAGATGACACAGTTTATAAAAACTCAAAGACCTGAGGTAGTCTGGGAAAGCTTCCGAGGAGGTACAAGGCAGTGGAGAGCACATACAGGTGCAGAGACAGAAGACCCAGGGTGAAATCCTTCCTACCTGTATAACCTTGGGCCACCCATTTAAGCTCCCCAGGCTTAATTCCTCCTCTGTAAAAGGACAGAGTTGGAGTGGACACAGCCTCTGAGATCCCTTACAGCCCCACCTCGGTGATCAGATGGGTCCCCCCTGGCCTCAAAGGACAGAGAGAAGGGAAGGGCATTGCATGCACATCAAAGGCTTCCAGGCCATAGATGAGTGTCTGTGATGGTACTTTTGGCTTCTTGCTCTTGTTCCTTAAGAGAATCTAAATTCCTGTGTTTGTTTTCTGCTTTTGTTAGCATCAGGCCAACCAGAGTTTTTCTGCATTGCAAACTGAGAGCCCTTAATAGTCTCAGCTCCATCCTTATCCTACACATATGAGTACGGGGGGAAAAAAACAACACACAAAAAACCCCTGCCAGAAACCCAATACCCTTCACAAGGTGGTATGATTTCACCTGAAAAGAATTATTTAATAATGGCTAGCTTTGTAGACTACGCAAACTGGGCAGAAGAACTCTGTCTTCTTGCTAGGTACAGTCCCAGTTCCAAATATTATGTTCTGTGTTAATTGACCCACCGGAACATCTCCCATGGACCTCCGAGGACAAGAACGTCGATGGTTTTCCTGTCATCCGTGGAGGCCAACAACATGGTACAATGTGATCTCTTCCTATTACAGGGAGTACTGCCTTGTCCAACTACGCTGTAGCACAGAGTGAACTAAAACAAGGAAAATTCGGCTTGTTTGGGGTTTTTTTGAAGAGCAGCTGTGATGACAGTTGAGACTCCTCCATACCTGACCTAACTCTCCAGGCTTATTGCATACATTCTTGGAAGGGAAACTAGGCCACTTCTAGTCCCCATACTGTCCATGCTTTCAGGTCTCAGCACCTTTATTCACACTGCGGCCCATCTTTCCCATCTCTCAAATCATAAATATAATATTAGCAGTTTCATGATCTCCTCCAAATGGAAGTGATGGCAACTTCACTCATGTCCTAATAATCTTTATTCCCATTGTAACTGTCATATTCTAACTTGGATTACATCTTTATGTGTAAATGTTTTATCCTTGAATGGCCCTAAAAGTAGAAACTGTGTCTTATTTATTTCTCTCTATAGTTCCCACAGGGTACTCAATGCACACAGTAGGTGCTTAAAGGATACAGAATGATAGATTTAGAGCTGGAGGGCATCCCCAGATCTTCTAGTCCAGTGGTTCTCAACCTTCCCAATGTCACGACCCTTTCATACAGCTCCTCGCGTTGTGGCGACCCCCAGCCATAAAATGATTTGCGTTGCTACTTCCTAACTGTAATTTTGCTACTGTTACAAATCTGATATGCAGGATGTATTTTCACTGTTACAAATTGAACATAACCCACAGGTTGAGAACCACTGTTCTAGTCCAACCTCCCCCCTTTCCAGACAAGGCAACTGGGGCCCAGAGAGGCTGAGACTGGCCCAAGGTCACAAGGCAGATGTTTGTTTTTTTCAATAAACTTTAATGAGTGACAATCAATGAATGAATGAGCGGGGATTTTTAAGTCTTAGCATCAATGAACACATGTGTTTCATATCCATCTAAGCAAGGAGATAAAAGAGCCAGAGTTTAAGAATTAAGAATAACAGGGGTGGCTAGGTGGCGCAGTGAATAGAGCACTGGCCCTGGAGTCAGGAGTACCTGAGTTCAAATCCGGCCTCAGACACTTAACACACACACACACAGACACACACACACACACACACAAATCTAGCCGTGTGACCTTGGGCAAGTCACTTAACCCCAACTGCCCTCCAAAAAGCAAAAAAAAAAAAAAAAGAATTAAGAATAACTCAAAAATTAAAAACAAATGGCTCTGAAGAGCAGTCAGGAGAAGTTTACTTAGGGGAGGGAGTCCCCAAATGGTCGATCAAATTGTCCGCTTAGGAACACATCAGGAATGACTAGCACTGAGGAGACTATTACCATAATTGTTGACACTGTTAACAAAATAGCAAACAATTATGTCCACTGATCTAGCAAAATGTTTTGACAAAATATAGAACCTAGTTATGTTAAAAACACTCAAAAAGTAAAGTAATAAAATAATCTTTTCTTTAAAAAAAATTATCTACTTAATTAAAACCAACTAGATGAAGAGAGGATTAAGCAACCATAAGACATAGTTTCCCTACACGTGACCCACTAGCAAAGAAGTGTAATTACTGCTGTGGAAGTAACTCACATATAAAACTTCATTATCTAGAATATTAACAAGAATTCTAAATAAAGACCGCAGTCCCAAAACCGAGGCTAAAGCTGCTTGAGCTTTACTCAAAGGACTAGTCACTGCTTTCATTCTGCTTTCTCCTAAATGCTCCATGCCACCCAGGAGAGCCCTATGCACCTATGAAGTAGGACCAAGATAGAAACTTTTCTTTTGCAGGGGGGTTAAGTGACTCGCACAAAAGGAATGACATAAATTTTAAACTGGGCATCATGCCACACAGGAGAGTAGGGGAGATGGGGATGAGAGGTGGGATGATGGAGGGGAGGGCAGGGTGGGGAGGAGGGCTGCTGGAAGCACACACTTCTGTAAAGGGACAGGGACAGGGTAGAGAACAGAAGTATATATATGTATGTGTGTGTATGTGTATGTATACATATATACATATATGTATTATTATTATTAACTACATGCAGCTGGGAATTAAGATATACAGGTCCTGAGGTAGGGAGATCCATCTTGCCCTACCAAGGGGGAGGACATAGGAGAGAGCAGATTGGGGGAGGGGCTATACAGTGGGATCGCTTTCTTGGGGTGGGGGATGGGGGGAAAGACGAGAGAAAATTTGTAACACAAAATCTCCTGGAAATGAATGGTGTAAACAAGAAAATAAATGAATTAACACCCCCCCCCCAAAAAGTGACCTGGCCAAGGTCACACAGCTAGTTTTATGTTAAGTGTCTGAGGCTGAATTTGAACTCAGGTGCCCTATTCACAGCCCCATCTAGCTGCCCCTCAAGATACAGACTTATTAACAGATTTAGGGGCTTACAACCTAGTTGGTACCATAAGATTACACACAATA
This sequence comes from Pseudocheirus occidentalis, assembly GCA_028646575.1. NCBI lineage: Eukaryota > Metazoa > Chordata > Mammalia > Diprotodontia > Pseudocheiridae > Pseudocheirus > Pseudocheirus occidentalis. The sequence continues at coordinate 209,865,291 of CM053599.1, forward strand.
AAGGACAGTGTGCAATTCATGGCCTAAATTAAGCATCACACAATGATAGTACGAACCTAAGGCACGTTCTTGGCAGTTAGAGACAAAAATTAAGTTGTGTCTGAAAATCATCACCATGACAGTAAGACCCTGTATCATGGGGAGTTTAACTGGAAGCCAACAATCATAAAGCCTCACATTTTCATATCCACTATCTTAACTGATGTTCCTAACAGCCCAACTATTGTAGGAGAGTGGAACCAGAATCCAGTTCTTCGTGATTTTTCTAGCACCGGCCCCATTGGGCTTGAGAGCCCTGGGCCTGGAGTCAGGACACACAGAGTTCAAAAATCTAGCCTCAGACCTCACTAACTTAAGGACCCTGGGCAAGTCATTTAACCTCTATGTGCCTCCATTCCCTCAACTACAAACTAAGAGCTATCACAGTACCCATTGTACAGAACCACTCCAAGGATCGTATCGCCGGTGTCAGTGAAAAGCTCAGGCCAGCACCTGGCATACACGTGCCTTCTCTGGGGCTTGTTCTCTTCCCATTCCCCACTCCTTTCCGCTCCAGAGGGATCTGATGGAGATGCAATGAATGAGGATAGGGGTAAAGGGCATACAGCAGCGGTTCTCAACCTTCCTAATGCCGGGACCCTTTCATACAGCTCCTCATGTTGTGATGACCCCCAACCATAAATGATTTTGGTTGCTACTTCATAACTGCAATTTTGCTACTGTTATGAACCGTAATGTAAATATCTGATACACAGGATGTATTTTCATTGTTACAAACTGAACAGAATCCATAGGTTGAGAACCGCTGGCTTAGAGCCTTTTAGACAACAGTAAAATCTGGACACCCATACTGAAGAGCCCAAGTAGCCTAGGAATGTGAACATGACACCGTCACCCCCCCCCCAAAACTAACAAGTTTACCGTATGACTGAGCAGCCAACACAACAGCCCCCAATCTTCCTGAAGACGAGGATCCCTTTTTAATGCCAAATAACCCCTGACAGTTACACTCTTAGAAGCCACTGGCTGAGAAAACAGCCACTACCAACTTCATCCTTTAAACATATTCCTATCTTCTCAATTGGTTAGCTCGTAAAACATGAGCACAAGCAACTTGGCAAAAGGAAAGGTCAGAAAAAGATGTTCCTCTGAGGTACAAAGTTAACACTGATAACACAAAACTGTGGACGTAAAAGCTATTATTCATGAGGCACAGTTTTCCAGAGCTATATAAAGATAACATGGCGCTGGCTGGTGCAATCTGAGTCCTTGCAATACCACTCAGAGGACGGCCCCCTCCTCCCAGGAGTCCTTGCCCTCCAGCTGCTGAACCACCTCCCTAAAGTCAAATCTGGACACATCTGTCCACTGGTGACTGTGAAAAAGCCTATGCGTGTTGGTAGAGCCCTGAATGAGCACAGTCACTCAATGCAAGAAAAGAGATCAAGACGTCCATGCTCTCTGACCCAGAGACACTACAGCCAGGAAAGTCAAAAGGGGTCAGTGACAAAAAGAAGGTTGTATACACCAAAATATGCCAAATAACTCTGTGTGTGTGTGCACGTGCATGTGTGTGTGTGCGCGTGTGTGTCTGTGTGTCTGAAAAGAAGCAAAAACAAAAGTAGACGCCCACCCACTGGAGAACACCTAGACAAACTGGGGGACATTCATGCAGCTGAATACTGTTGTTCCCTAAGCATGGAAAGACCCACGTGAATTGGTGCCAAATAAGGGGAGCCAGGAAAACAGGACACACAATGACTCCAATCCTGTAAATGGGAGCAGAATGCTGTAAAACAATCAAAACTGAATACTGTGAAAATTATAAACAATAAACTTGGCCCCAGAGAAGGGACAGGAGAAAACATCTCTTCCTGCTCATTTTCGGAGGTGTAGAATACCCTGGGTGTAGAATATTGCAGTCAATGGCACTTTTTTTTTCTGGAGGTCACATAGCTATAAGGGTTAAGTGTGTGAAATCAAACTTGAACTCAGGTCCTCCTGACTCTAGGATGGGTGCTCTATTGACTGCACCACCTAGCCACCCCCACATTTTTTGGTGATGTATTGATCTGTTTTGATGGGTTTTTTCTCTTTTTATTAAAACTGAATTTTATTAAGCTGGAAACTAAGTGAGGTAAAAACAAAAGACGTCAATTAAAGTTATTTTTAAAAGGCTCTGAAACCCAAGTCACACACTGGGCTTTTTCCCCTCACCAATCCCCAGAAATCTGTTTATTTTGTAATTAGCAAAGCACTGTGGCTGGAGGACTTCTGCGCTTACTCTTTGTAGGTTCAGAGTTTAAAATTAAGCCAGTGGATCAGATCTCTATCCTGCCCCCACCCTGGGTTAAGCAGAAACAGGTGTCAGATCCGCGCTGACACAGGGTAAAGTGTTCCTGAACAGAAAGTCATTTCAAGGACAGAGCATCATATCAACTTCCGATGACTTAGAAAAGGTTCTGGGTAACATAGGTCTTATCTCTCTGGCTAAGACCTAAGCTTGTGCTTACACACACACACACACACACACACACACACACACACACACGCACGCATATGACACCACATACACACTCATGCACGCGCGCACGCACGCACGCACGCACACACACACACACACACCCCTGACATCTGACCACACACACTCACACACTCACACACACCACTGCTCCTAGTACGTTAGTATTTTCTTTTCTTTAATTTTTAAAAATGTTTTATTTTTTGCTTTTTAGAGGGGGGAAGGCAAGGCAATTGGGGTTAAGTGACTTGCCCAAGGTCACACAGCTAGTAAGTGTGTCTAGTGTCTGAGGCCAGATTTGAACTCAGGTCCTCCTGACTCCAGGGCTGATGCTCTATTCACTCTGCCACCTAGCCACCCCTGCTTGAGTATTTTCTCTAATATTTCAGTAATTCAAAGACTTCTGTGTTCATCTTTCCATCTATGCAACTCACCACTCCTTTTAATCTAAGAGGTCTTCCAAAAAAAAGCTGTTGGGACCCAACACACACACACACACACATATTTTGGAAAGGATTTTTTTTTCAAGTGCCACTGTAAGACCCTAAACAAGTCACTTCCCCACTATGGGTCTCAATTCACCCAATGATGATGGTATTAGGACTGTATGAACTCTATAAAGCTCCTTCCAGCTTTATGGTTCTATTTTTTCTTTAAAAAATAATTACCTAGGTAATTCTTGACTTCTCTATTATTTTTACTTCCTACATGTTTAGTTATCTTCCCCATCCTCGAGCTATAGATTCAAAACTAGCGTGTCTTCTGAACTCCGAACCTTCATAACCAACTTGCCTATTGGACACTTTGAAGTAGATATCCCATGGGTATCGAACTCACTATGTGTCCAAAACAACTCATCATCTTTCACCCCAAATCCTTCCTTCTGACAAACTTCTCTATTACTGTTAAGGTGAGAGCACCACCATCTCCCCAGTCACCTAGGCTTCAGTGTTAACCTAAAAAGATTTCATCATTGGCTCTTCACTCTCACCCACCCCACACCCACACCCACGAGAGGCTACCAATCTGGTCATTTTTCCTTCCTATCATCCAGTGTTACATCCACTCCTACTCACCATCCTAATTCAGGTCTTTATCACTGTTCAATTGAACTACTGAAATGCTTTCTAATGGGATCACCTTGCCAAGTCTTGTCTGTCTCCTATTACGCCTCAACTCAGGTATCACGTCAGTGATCTTCCTGAAGCACAGATCTGACAACTACAGGAGCGAATATTAAGAACTCTTTTGGAGATTTAAGGCTCTTCCTCATCTGGCCATTACTTACTTTTCCAGTCTTCTCACACTTTACTTCCCTCCACACACTCTCTATGATCCAGCCATATAAAATATGGCTTCCAGAAACCATCACTATCCCCACCCCAGGGGATTTAGTCCCTTTAACTCTGGGACCCTGTCCTATGTAGGGCCATGTTGTCCTGACTCATGGATAAATAAAATCCTCACCTAGCCCACTCTAACTGGGTCCAGACTAAGCCTCATAACCCATCTGAAGAGGTAGGGAACAGAGGTTGGATTTCTAGGAAATCCTTTGAGGGTTCTTAGTCTGAAAGTAATTACTGGACTCAAGCAATCTTTTGGCAGAGTTAAAAAAATTTATTATTATCCTTTGTAGTGGGCGGGAAAAGCTTAACAGGACCTGCAAAAGTACAGGGATTAGAGATTATGGCTTTAAAAACTCTAAAACTGTCAGTCAAAGGTTAATTATGCAACTAGGTGGGCAAGGGGGTAGTCAAGGAGGAGTTTAGGAGTGGTCAGTGCTTAAAGGGACATGCACTTTGTATATCAACTGCGCAGGTGGATTGCCCATAATTCACTGGGATATCCCCCTTGGAGGGGCTACCAGGAAGTGTGGTTTCTGCCTTGACACTAGGTTACTTTTGATGAAAGATGAATGAGATAGGTTCAATATGCCTGTTGGGAGGAAAGGTTTGATTGTTTCAGGAGGTGCCAAGTTTGGAAGCTAGAATGATTAGGAATTCAGGAGGTACTATACGGGGAGCAAGTCATCTCTTCTGATAATATTGTTCAAGGTTTTTGGGTGCAGATGGCTACTCAGAATAAAGGAGATCTCTAAACTAAGGATTTAAGAAATAGTCTTCATGGCTATGGCTAAACAATTAATGAACTGTCCCTAGGCAGATGTTACAACTGAGGTTACTGACAAAAGCATCCCAGACCCCATCACATCCAGCGTCCTGCAGGACAACAGCACCTACCACTGCAGGCCTCCAGCCACCTTCACCATCCCTGCTTCCCCATCTCTCACTCTGGGAAGGATAATCAAATTAATACGACCAGTTTGAATGGAATGGACATAACAATCTATGACCCAGTGGCTCTGCTCTCAGGCTCAGTGACCAGACCAAAAGTCCTTTCCATAGCAATTGTCCCCTTAGATGATGTACCATATTATCTCCCACAAGGCCAGGCAAATCTAAAAAATCCTGAGATTGGTATGAACTGGTACAGAGTGAAACGAGCAGAAACAGGAGTAATTTATCTACAAAGACCACAATTATACAAAGAAAATACGTTTGAAAGACTTCAGGATCATGACTAATACAGGGACTGTATCCTTTAGAAGACAGATGAGGAAATTTCCTGTGTGTTGGCAGCGCCTAGGCAGAGACTACAGAGGGCAAGTTGTGGATCTGGAGACAATGCCAACGTGCATGCGGTCTTTGTTTTGTTCGCCTCTACTTCTGACCTTATATTCTGATATAAGGTTGGGAGAATGGGTCAGTTACTGATAGTGATGCCAATGAAAGGAAGAAAAAGCGCTTCACTGAAACACAAAACAGAGCAGATGGCAGTTCCGAAAGGTACACAGACAAGCAGGCCACTTTTGTTACAAATGTGTTAAATTTAGTAGACACACACAAAAATGAAACCCAATAAGAGTTAATAGTTTTATATGCAATCCTTTTTCTCTGTTCTCTATACACTACAATGTATCTAAAACTTTTGTTGATGGTTGCCAAGTTCATAGTATGTAAAATAATCTTTAAAAAGTTAACTGTCTGGTACCAAAAAAAGAGAGACATTCACTTTCAGGAACTGTAGATTTAAACTACTTGTTCCAAGGAATTCTGGGTAGGGGGACAGACAGGAAGGGGAGAAGAATCAGTGATTAGTAATGACTAATCAGAGGGACAGAAAGGCACCATGTGACATTAAAAAGACACGGACCAAAAGGACAATACTGTTACTATCACATTAAATTAAATATATACTTTAAAGAAAACTGCATCTAACAATGGTTCACACACCTAAAATCCTCTTTTCTGTTCTTTGTATACTGAAATGTTTCTGTTTGTAAATGTTTGTTAAATTCTCCATTTAATAAAAAGAAAGTCTACATTTAATAAGGGAGACAGTGAATGGAGGGAGGCAGAAGTTCAGAGGACATCCAGGGGCTTCACCTTTCTCCCCTCTGCCATCTATGTGCTAAGTGGGGGCACACGTACAGCTGTATACTGGAACCTGTGCATCTGCGGTGGTGGGGGCCTCCTGTGGCCCCAGGGCTCCCCCCACCCCAGTATACAGTAGAATCAGAGGAAGTAAGTAATGGTGGCAGCTGTCGTCAGCCACACAGCCAAATCCCCAACTGCACCACCAGCAGTTAAGTTTTTCTGTCCTGTTTGGTGCGTGGCCAAAGGCCTGCATATATTCTTCTCCCATCTCTGGCCAGCCACACAACCAGCATTGCCCTATACAAAAAGCTAAATCCTGTATCCCAGGGGCTTCCTTCGGTATTAAGGAAGCTGTAGCATGGTTTAATGGGAAGACCCCTGGACTTGAAATCTAAAGACCTGGGTACGAGTCCCAGTTCTGCCACTCAGTAGCTATGTGGCCAAGGGCAAGTCATGGACCTGCTCCAAACCTCCATTTTCTCATTTATAAAAGGGCGATAACAAAACTTGGTTTTCCTTCCTCAAAATGTTGTAAGGAAAGCACTTTGTAAACTTCCTAGAGCAACGAGGGGTTAATTCTTCCAGGCCGTGTAAAAAACAGGTCTTGAATCCAGGTCATCCTGATCAAGATTGGCTCTCCATCCTTGGAACCACGCTGGCTCTCAAAGGCAGCTAGGGAAGCCCCAAATTGGTACAGCCTGAGAAAAGGGCAGGGTTTCAGTTCCCTAGAATAGGAGCACTACCTAAAGGCAGGCAAGCCTCATATTTTCCAGGTGTCAGGATTCTAGACCTGACGGTGAATATTCTCATAGAACTGGGAATGCAAAGGAATTCAATCCTAGCCAGAAAGGAATCACAAGATACTAGACAGGCATGTCAATGGGCTTTACACTCTGTGAGCCTCTGGGAAGCTATGCCAGAATGGGAATCATCTGGCAAGATCCTTTCTGAAGCATTTAGCTCTAGGCCAGGTCCTGCCTCTAAGCAGATGGCTGGGAAAAACTTTCTGGAAAACATCCAGGGAAAACAACCTGTACTTCAGACAGTACTGAGCAGGCTTTTGGAGTAGCCAAGGTAGCTGTCAGTACTAGAAATGGGGAAGAAGGAAGGCCTTGGTGTTTGGTGGCTGGCGTTGGGTGGAACAGTACTAGACAGAAGCGGGAGAGGAGAGACTGGGCAGAGTCTGGGGTCTGACTGGCTGTGTGACTGGGGGCACATCAGAAGCTCTGTGCCTCAAGCGCCCTCATGGACAAAGCCAGGAGGTGAATGGGCTGCACATGGCTCCTTCTCACTCCTGAATTCCAGTACTGTGTGGTCCTGAGATGGATGGTAAGGAGTATTGTCCAGACCATCCCACCACCACTTATCTTTCCTCCTTTCCAAAGCAGCCAAGTAGTCACTTGGACTCTAGCACTACCACTATACATAACAGCTAACGCCGATGGTGTTTTAACATTTGAGGTGAAAAAGCAATCCGTGAGACTATATTAAGAAACTAAGGGAAAACAATTGTTTCTGCCCTCAAGAAATTTAGATTTTAGGGGCACCTGGGTGGCACAATGAATAGAGAACACTAGCCCTGGAGTCAGGAGGACCTGAGTTCAAATCCGCCCTCAGACAGTTAACACTTACTAGGCGTGTGACCTTGGGCAAGTCACTTAACCAACTTAACTGCCCTCGAAAAAGCAAAAAAGAAACTTAAGACTTTATTTGATGCCACAAGACTCATGTCTGAAACAATGACTACTCATCAATTACATGTCAATCACCTCTTCTGTGCTCGGTCTGTAGGACACAGGAAAGATAAGACAGTCCCTCCTTCAAATGGGTCATAATCCGGCTGGGGAAGCACACAAAACAAGAGCAAACAAAACAGGACTGTACAAACCTAAGTGCAAGGTCAAGCAGCAGGTCTGGATGAACTGCATCCTGGGATACTGTAAGACCGTATAAACAAATGTGAATACGGAGGTGCTGTATCAGCAGGCACCCCAGCATGCCCAGGGCAGCTGCTAGCACAGGTTCTGTTTTTCTAAAGGAAAGCAACTCAAAATGGGTTAAGTCTTACTCTAATCAATCAAACATACATCATTTACCTAGTTCAGGGGAAAAAAGTCAGCAGCCTGAGCTTAAGAGAATGCAAACAGAAGTTACAAGCAGACAGAGAAACAGATCAGCAGATGGGCTTCCAGCCATCTGACCATCACATCCATACCTAGTCAGTTACCAGAGAGGGAAGCACCAGCATCTGGGTTTTCAAAGCCAGGGGGGGTTCACGGGTTCCCAGAGTCCCGTCTGGCCAAATCACACAACTCTGTCCGAAATGAGCCCCAAAGCAAAACCTCACATCAGGGTATATATAGTCTTCTCCTGGGATCAGAGACTGTCACACCCTTCTTGACCCACTGCCCAATCACAGAGTAATAAGGCATGAGCATTCCTGAAGAACAAGCCTCCTGCCACAGGCTCCACATGACCACATTCAGCCTATTAGGGGGTAGAGTATATTTTCAAATCAGGGAAGGTTCTCGGAGTCACTTAAGCCTGTCGGAGGGGCTAGGGGCAGGGAAGATCTTCAGATTCCCATAACAGGTGCCGCTACTGATCTTTTAAAAGACCAAGAAGAATGGGAAAGGTGCTATGACTTGAGGCTGGCAAATGAGGTTCAAGCCTGTGCTTGAACCCCCGTTTGTAAAATCACATCAGTTTGCAAAATCACATTTCTCCCTAGCCTCAAGTCTACCTAGCCCCAAAACACAGCCTCAGTTTCTCCCTAGCTCAAGGGCAGCATGCCCTAACACAATACTTATCTCTCCTCCTGTTACAGCAGCCAGCTGCACCTATAGAATTTAGTGGTTTGACCCAACAGTGTCCTGGCTGAAGCCGCTGTGTATGTGTATCCATCACAGACATAGACTCAGTCATGTGTATACTCCCTTCCCTTATACACATCCTGGATCTCTTGTTAGCTTGGGACATATGTACACTCCCAACATCCATCTTGTCAAACAGGACATTGATGGCTAACAGACCGGGCACTTCTCAGTCAGCCCTGACCCTTAGTTGACTTAAAGCCTGAAAACACACCTCCCCATTCTTTCCCAGTGAATTATGGGCAACAGGCCTGCACAGTTGATGTTAAAAACGCATGTACCTTTAAGCACTGACCACTCCTTAACTCCTCCCTAATCCCTGGCTACTCACCTAGTTAGCATAATTGGCACAGGTTATATACCATGGATTATCTATAAAAATATACCTATGGCTCCTTTAAGGCTGCAGGTGTGTAACAATAAACTTTTACCAACCTGACTTAGAATGCTTGAGCCTAAGAATTCATTCCAGACCAGTCCACTCAGGGACTCTGGTCATTGGGGTCCCTGAAACACCTATACTCATCCCTCATCAGTTCCTATTTTCAAACAGGGTAGAGTGATAAAGGATAATCAGTTTGACCTCTGATTCCCAGCAGATAACAACCATGCTAGGATTTCCTCCCCCTCCCCCCCAACTCCTTCCCCCACCCCATATCTCTAACCCATCTCAGATTTAAGACTTCTCCTACAGACAAAAAAGGGAAAGCTTGGAAGCCACCATTGGAGCTGCTATCTCTACAATGCAGGGAACTGGTGATGGCCCCAATATGGAGGCCCACGGTATCCCAGATCCTGTCTTCAGCTGGCTACATTATCTTTTAATAACCTTCCTTTAGACATCTAAGACTTTTGTGGTTTCCTTTTTTCCCTCCCTACTACTGACAGGGGTACTACATATTGCTACATAATATCTCCTTTGGAGAGGCATTTGTTAGGAAATGAAAGAACTGAAATAAAAGGAACTGATGAATTCTCTTCCACATGTTCCAAAGCTTCAGAAGTAGGGAGCCCTCATTCCAACTGCAGAAGTAAGTGGCCCTCACTGACCCGGGCCACCAGCGCTGACCCACTGACACAATCTCAGACAAGGTCCATCATGTTCTCCAGTAAGTCAGCGGCAGCCGTAAAACCACAGAATTCGGACGCTGTCCCTACCTCCCAGATCTCAAGGCCATGGCAAGCTGGAAAGGAACTGGCAGAAAATCCTACCACTGTACTGTACCCACTGTGTTCTGGTTCCTTTTACCCTCTCGGATCTACACCTTTGCCAGTCAGCTAAGCACTGCAAGAGGAATTGCTGCACAGCCCTCCCTCCCTCCCTCCCTCCCTCGAATAAAGTCAACCGCAAGTCACGTCATCATCTCCCTGATGCCATGGTCCCCTTTGAGAAGGAAGGACAAAACAAACAAAAAACCCCAGCAAATTAAATTGTTACTTCTTCAAGTCCACAGGACGGCACAGCTCAGACTCAAAGTGAATGTAATGAATTGTAATTCAGATGTAATGAATTGGCCTAGGTTGTGAGCCTGAAGGAGTGAGAAGACAACGCTACCCTTGACAATAACAGGGAAGACAGGAGGGAATAAGGGTTTAGGGGAGAAGCTGCGGACACACTGAGCTGAAGATGTATACTGGACATCCAGCTTGAGATGGTGGAAGAGCAGTTAGAGAAGCAAGGCGGGAGGTCCAGAGAGGCTGGAGCACAAACATCAGAGCTGGTGAGGGCAGTATTAGTGAAGCAGTGGAGAGGGAGAAGAAGAGAGGGCCAGGACAGGACTCTGAGGGGCACCTTTGCCTAGATAGTCATAATCTGAATGGGGAACCAGTACAAGAGAAGGAAGAGAATCAGGAAGGAGTAATACCTCAAAAATCTAAAAAGGAGAGAAGGAATTTGGCTGTAAACCCCACCTAGGCAGGAATCTATCCTTGCCCCCCCACCCAAACTGCTGCTACATCCCCCTCTGGGAAAGCCTTACCTTCTCCTCCTCCTACCTAGCAGCCGTTTATATGACCTCTCCTCTTAGAATGTAAACTCCTTGAGGGCAGGGACTGACTTTTTTGTATATCTGGTGCTTGGCACAGTGCCACGCCACCAGTGCACGTGTGACTTCTGGCCTGGAGAATATTCTGGCATGCTCAAGAGAACACAGTTTGGCCACACGCAGCATACCCTGAGCTGAACTGGGTCTCTAACATGATGTAATTGGTGCATATACCTGGTGGGTAGGCTGAGAAAGCGTCACAGAGTCTGCCAGAACTTTGGCTTTGAGGGGAACTGGGTCTTGGTGGGCAGCTGCATAAGTGGAAGAAGGGTGGCTTCATGCCTACCCAACCCAAGACATCCAAATATGGATCCACCAGATCAAGAGCATTCAATACAAAATCCTGACTTAGGGTCTGGAAGCCATGGGCATGTTCTGTTGGAGACACAAAGGGACCCTGCTGGGTAATTCTACCATGATTCCTGGGGGTCCCTGTGTGATTGATGAAATCTGAAATATCTGAGGAAACTGAAGGTTGGAGCTTCCAGGCAGGCACCGCTTCCCTCCTTGCAATCTTTCCCCTACATTCTTATCTTGCACACAACTATCTGTCAATTTAATGTTACAAAAACACTACTTTTTAGAAGGGCACCCCGCTCCTCATCCCGCCCCACCTCAAGAACCTACAATGGCTCCTGATTTCTTACAGAATTAAGTTAAGTTTAAGGTTTTAATTAATGAATTTTTCTCACTAATCTTAGGCCGTTAACTATCACAGGTCAGATGGCCGGCACTGACCTAGCAGGACGTTTTTAATCTTTATGTGGATTCTGATACAAATCCAAACAGCAGCCAACAAGGATACCGCACAAACGAGGCGCCAGGCACTGTGCCAAGCACTTTATAAATATGATCATCTCATTTGATCCCCACAACGGCCTTGAGAAGTAGACGCTATTAGAATCCCCATTTTATTGATGAGGAAACCAAGGGAAAGAAGTAACTCGCTCAGGGTCATAAGGCCCTGCATTTGAACTCCGGTCTTCTTGACACCAGCCCCAACCCTCCTCTATCCGCTGTGCTGCCTAGAATGATTATTGATCATGACTATGAAGCACCCTAGTTTACAGATGAGGAAACTGCAGCTGAGAAAGGTTAAGTGGCTTGACCAAGGACACTCAGCTAGGATCTGAGGCTACATTTGAACTGAGGTCTTCTTAGATCAGAGTCCAGCTCTGCATTCATTGACCCATACAGCTGCCCTTACACAGAGGTCATTTATCTTTCCTGGCAAAACTCGCAGGACCAAAGTCCAACCTGTTGCATTTGGAATCTAAACAAAGGAAGGAAATACCAGCCTCCTCATAACTGGTAAAGTTCCTTCAAATTTTAAGAGTCTAGGATTCTCTCATCTCCCCAGGCTCAAAACCTTTGATCCTACTGCTGAGGTGCAGGCTCTGGGAGCCCCCTAGAGCTCTCCTGGAATCTTCCCACATAAGGCATCTGCCTGAGGCCATGGGCATTTGATTATGGTTTTTGCCCAAATCTTTAGCCCTCCTTCATCCAGCAATTTCCCACTCGATCCTCCTGTTCCACCCTTGAACTAGCCTAGCCCACCATTGTCTGTCCTCTCCAGATAGACTCCAGTAACTTCCTACCCTAAATCACTCATTACTAGAGTCTGACCTCATTGACTCCTCCTGAAGACCCTCCCCAAACTCCTCCTCCAGACCACCCCTAGATTCCTCTGTAATAAGACCCCGGTGTGAGAGCTTCATAGAATGACCGAGCACAGACCAATTGCCCAACGCAAGCCTTACAGATACCCAGGCTCCTTGAGAGTCTACCCCATATGGCTTTTAATAATATTACTTTTAATAATAAACTTTGCTTTTCTTTGGCTGAGAGAAGACTTGAGTGGAATTCATTCAGCAGGACCCGGCATGTTGGGTATTTGGGGGTCAATCAACCCTAACACTGACCCTCTACATTTTTATGGAACCCTAATCTCAACACCCCTATCCCCTCATTTTGCAGATAAGGAAACTGAGGGCCAGAAAAACAAAATTTTCTTAACATCACAGGAATAACAGGGCCACGACTTGAATCTGGGTCTTCTGACTCCAAATTCGGCAGGTCTTTCTGCATTATTATGCTTTTCCAGCTAATTCTCTGTACTTCAGTAATCTGATGGCTGGCTCTGCTCTGCTCTCCCTCCATTGGCACAGAATTCAGTCCATCCAAGGCTTCTTGTTTTGTGCACTTCTTGTTGGCGTCTTTACAAAAATCCTATATTGTCTGTAAAAGAGCTACACAGCCTGTGAGGGGACTTTCAAATGTCATGAAAAAGTCTGGCTGCACGTCCAGTCCCCTTCCCTTCCGGTTACACACTGGAAGTCTTCAAGCCTTTTACACCATTGATTACTGTGGCCTATTTATGATTTATTCTCTTACACAGCAGTCACTTTGGCTTCATAGTCTTAGAGTCGAGCCTCAGCACCCCATGTTGGAGGACAACCATCGAGTGCAGGTAGAATAACAGAGTGTGAGGCATGAACGAGATCCGGGAGATCATCCATCCAAATGTCTCTTTTTATGTATGAACACAATTTGTTAAATTGCTTTAAAACGACATCCCAATTGTCATTAGCCTTTATTCCTTTAGACTCTGGAAGCCAAATATATTTCCTGCTTGGCCAGGAAAAGATTCATCTCATGTGGGATTATTTCAGATGAAGTGACCCTGACTGGCTGAACCAGGATGACCTGGGCTGAGACTGGCCTCCCAGGGGAAGTTTTGAAAGCTCATTAACAAACTGGAGAAGGAGGTCATTAAGCAACCCTAGAGACAGTTGTCAAGTCTGAAGGTGATAAACACCGGCTTCTCTCCATTTGTTGTTAGATGGCTTCTTAATGAGTCCAGCCCAGCTTTCCCTGGCACACTTGGAATTAGTGTTCCCAAGGACAGAGGCCAGGGAGGCCACTGCTTGCAGTCCTCCATTCTGGAGGGGTCAGATGACTCCAATCCTATACTCTTTGCATTAATACCAACCACCCCGATGATCCCATCCCAACCTGACCAAACCCATCACATTCAATGACTGAGAAGCCCACGTTAGCAGGTCCTACCTCTGGCATTTTGAGGAGCTCTGTGCTGCCCAGGATAGCAAGCGGTTCAGGGAGGAAGCAGTAATGCTGGAAAAAGGGAGGGTTTGGGATGGAGGGCAGTCTGAAGAGTAGGCAGACTACCAACTAGTCTGATAAAGTAGTTCCATAAGGTGCTCCTGGTTAGACATGTTCTCCCTCCCAAGTAATAGATTAAGTTTCTACAGATGAGCACAGAATCACAGCCATAGAGCTAAAAGGAGCCTCAGAGACCATAGAGTCTATCCAACCCATTTTACAGAGGAGGAAACTGAGCTCCAGAGAGATTGAAAGACTTGCCTAAGGTCACATAAGCAGTTAAGTGTATGAAGAAGGATTTGAATCCAGTCCCTTTGCCTCCAGGATCTGTGTTCTTCCCACAGTACCTATCTTAGGTCTAAAGTAGTTCTAATGGGGGAAGTTTACAAAATAGCCTTCATTCCCACATAATCCTTATGTTGATCCATAAATAAAGGTAAAAGCCACTTCAGGTTATCTACAGCTCCTTATCTAAGATCACCAGAAGCCTTAGGTCTGGCCAAAGACTGTGGAGGACAAAGTAAGGCTGGTGACCTTGCACAGCCCTGCCTCACTTAAATCCAAATCACCTGCAAGTCAGGACATCACCCTCCTGGCCATCTAGTCCAGATCTGGATAACCTGCAGCCTCATGGCCACATATGTGACCTTCAGGTCCTCAAGTGTGGCCCTCTGAGTGACTCCAAAGGGATCTGAAACTGAACCAAAAGCAAAGGGGTTTGGTTTGTTCTAGGAAGTTTAGATTCATTGAAAGGGCCACACTTTAGGTGAGGACCTAGAGGCCGCAGATTCCCCACCCCTGATTCTAGTCCAGTCCTTTCATTTTATAAATGGGCAGATTGAAGGTGGAGGGACTAAGCTTGCCCAAGGCTCGTCACTGTTGTAGTGAGGAAAGGGATTCAAAGGCAAATCTGTCAGACTCCAAGTCTCCCCCCTTCCAGCTGTGGCTCCCCAAATGGATTTCCAACTCTGAGAGGGCAGGAGGGAGGAAAAGAGGGAAGGGGCAAAAACTAGCCATGTGACCTTAGGCAAGTCACTTAACCCCAACTGCCCTCCAAAAAATAAAATAAAAATAAAAAAGAGGGAAGGGGAAGGGGAAAAGGATTGCTCATCCATATGCATACCATATATTACTAATTTGTCACTACACACTTCTTCAATCAAAGCATTTAATAAGCCAATCACTACCACAGAAGGTTCCACAAAATTTGACATTATCTTAAAAGTTGGGAACCACTCATCTAATCCCCTATAAAACGTACAGTGGAGGAACTGACCTCTACTACCAGAAAACAGTAGCAAGCTGCCCAAAGCTACCCACAGCTAGTTACCGTCAGAGCCAGGACTAGAACCTGGGACTCCTGACTGCCAGACAAGCTCTCTTGCCACCTGATGGCAGCAGATGGGAGGCAGATAGCAGAGAGGGCACTGGCTGTTCTTTGGGAAGCCATGATTCACAGCGCAAAGGCAATGAGGACTCTTAGTCATGTCACACTGTGTACGCTTCTAAAGCCTAAATGGTAACACTGTGCATGGCAGGAGCCAGGCTTCGTGAAGGATGTGCGCTCCTGAATACATTGCCTGAGTTACCACTGTCACTCCAATGCATCTCCTGCCCCTGCAGCACAGCCAAGAAATTAATATTCCCCTCAATATGCCTCAATCACTGCCTGAGCCCCCACAAAAAATCCATAGTCTTGAACATGGATTCTTGGGTTCTTCTTAGGATGCTAAGTTTGGCAGGGAAGTCACCGAAACATTGTGATTAATTACCCACAGCATCAAGCTCAAATTCCCTAGCCCAGCATTCAAGGCCTTCCACAAAACATTTCATTCATCTATTCATTCAACAAATAGTTCCTGCGTGTCTACTATGTAAAAAGGCTTGTACTGGGTGTTAGTGGAGATAGAAAGAGTCTGCCTTAATGAAGCTCACAGTCTAAAAGAGAAAAGGCAGATCCACAAACAACCCCAACATTAGCTGCATGCAGAACCTCCATAACTCAGAAGAAAGTCCCTTTTCCCTTCCCTCGTGTCCAACAAGAAGAACAAGCTCCTGCAGCCCTCTCTCACCCAGAGCCACTCTGAAGCTGTCAGTGCCGAGCCCCACTGTTGCTAAGAAGGGCAGGGTCAAGGCCAGTGGCTTGCTCTTCCCACTCAGGTCAACATGAAGTCATGAATCTGTGGCTCCTTTACCAGCTTTACCAGTCTAGCATTTCTCTGCTCTTGGGTGGAGAAGTACCAGAGACAGACTAACTTTGTGAGATCTGAGAGGTCAACAGACCAGAGGCCCAGTGACAGGGCTCCACGGTCAAGCCTAAAGAAGCAGGCCCTCAGAATACCACAAGGCCCACCTCATTCTGCTGCAAAAAGAGGTGTGGACTAGATCACATTCTAAAATGAACCCTGCAGCCATTTTAACTCAGAGTTTACTTTGCCCAAGATATTAAAAGGGGTAAAGGAAGAAGGGACAACAGAAAATGTTCCCTCCTCAGTGAATATCCCTTTCGAGGAGCTAAGTGATTTTAACTAGGTAAATGACGCCCTGAGGTGCTCCTCACTGGGTGAGGGGACCTAGGCACTTACATCAGAAAAGTCTGCACCCTTCCAGGGGTACCCCTCAAACCCTCAGGGGAGCAAAAGAAGTGGGAATTTGAATAAGGATCCCAGGAGTCCATAGTAAAGCTACATACTCTTCTATGTGTTGTCTCTTTCCAGCAAGACATAAGCTCCTTAAAAATAACAATTCTCGGGTGGCTAGGTGGCACAGTGAATAGAGCACCGGCCCTGGAGTCAGGAGTACCTGAGTTCAAATCCGGCCTCAGACACTTAACACAAAAAACTAGCCGTGTGACCTTGGGCAAGTCACTTAACCCCAACTGCCCTCCAAAAAGCAAAAAAAACCAAACAAACAATTCTCTCATTCTTTTTCATGTGTACACTTAGTGGTTGAAAAAAATTAATGAGAAGACAGGTCCCTTCTGCCCAAGGAGGATGGATGGAAAAGATGGCATCTGAACTGGGCCAAGAAGGCCAGACCTAGGGTGAAAGAACACGGCAGGGCAGAGTAGTCCAGGTAGAAGATGGTAAAATGCTAGCCAGGGCCATAAAGTTTGGCTTTGTGCTGTTTAATTAATTCAGTTAAACTTAAGGAACATTTATCAAATGACTACATTGTGCTGGGTACTCATAAGGGTAACAGGTGGCCCGGGGATAGGCTCCAGCCTGGCGTCAAGAAGACTCATCTTTCTCAGTTCAAATCCAATCTTAGATACTTACCAGATGTGTGATCCTGGGCAAGTTGCATGACCCCATTTGCCTCAGTGTCTTCATCCATAAAAATCAGAAAAATGACAAACCACTCCAGAGAAAGTGCCGAGAAAATCCCAAATGGGGTCATGAGGAGTTGGATGTGGCTAAAAACTGAACTGAACCCTTATTCTTGTCAGCACCGTCCCTTCACAAGCAGCTCGTCCTGGGTCAGCAGCCACCTGGAATAGCTTTCTCAGAGCCAACTGTCATGCTCTCCACCAAACCTCCCCTCTGACTCATGACACACATCTGTGAAATAGCTGGGATCAGAGAGGGGCAGAGGGGCTATGGGTGACTTGGAGCAGAGCCAACTGTGGCCCTTCTGAGGAGGAAGCAAAGCCCAGGAGACAGGAGAAAGGAGGACAGGGCCCGGCGTTCACAGCTTAGCTAGCAGGGCACCCTCCGGTGTGTAATGCAGGGAAGGCCTGGCTTTGGCCAACTGCAGCCTCAGTCCTGAAGCCGTGGGAGAGGAACCTCTGTCCCTTTTTACCTATGGTTGCCTTGAGATGAGTTAATCCCTAGAACTCATTGGAGGAGAGAATCTTAAATTTCAAAAGAGGGGCAAGATTTCCACTGTTATTTTTATGTTTTCTAGAGTAATCCTCGGGGCATGTTTGCGTATGGCCAAGCCAGAGAGTGATGAAGGGCTGTGGTTTTGAGGCGATGAGCTTTTCCTCTTTG
Organism: Pseudocheirus occidentalis; assembly: GCA_028646575.1. Taxonomy (NCBI): domain Eukaryota; kingdom Metazoa; phylum Chordata; class Mammalia; order Diprotodontia; family Pseudocheiridae; genus Pseudocheirus; species Pseudocheirus occidentalis. The sequence goes on from CM053599.1 coordinate 209,883,282, forward strand.
CGCTTAATGAAGAAGCTGGGCTTCAGGGCACTTCAATCTGTACTGGGTCTCCCACGCCCTCCCCAGCACATTTATTTGTCCCAAAATTTCTGTTTTTCACATTTATTAAAGGTCACCTTGGAGGGGGGGGGCAGGGAACAACCTTCAACCCTCTGGCATTGTTCATTTTCTTATTATACTCTGGTCAAAACAGGTACTTCAGAAATCTATTTTCAAGTGCAATCAATGGCTATGAGTTCAGCAAAGGCACCAAGCAGGTCTTATACTTCTCTATAGCTTCCACCTCATAACTAGGTAAAGAACTGTTTTGAGTGAATGAAATTATTAGCTCCAGCCTTGAATTTAACAGTTTATCACCCATCTTGGTAGCACATGTGAATCTTAGGCTGAGAAAGCACTGAAACAGCTGTGGAGTCAGTCAATGTGGGAGCTGCTCCCCTACTTTTATTGCCACTTGCAACAAGTGGCACTAAAGAAGAGGGGGAAGAAAGAAATGGTGAGTATGCCAGCCATCATGGCAGGAGAACGAGGATGACAGCGCCAAATGAGAAAGATGAAGATTTGACCTACAGAAACCGGCCTATGTGATCCCAAACATGAGTCACGGACTGCCTGCCAATGCCTGCCCCCAAAGCTTTCTGGTGACAGTAGCAATAGGGAAAGGAGTACGATGCCATCCCTAAAGTACTCTCTATAGGTGTAGGAGACCACCTACCACTTTAGGTAAATAAGGTACAGTTCTGCCCAGAGACAGGAAAAGATTTTCTTCCAACTCTGTGATTTTAATGAAGCTACAGATAGAATTCTTCACTCCCTGCCCCGCACCTGACTTAACTATTGCAATATCATGTAATCCAGAGCTCTCACAATATTGTACAAGCAACAGTCAACATCAACCAATATCCTTACATAAGAAGACAGAAAAGAATCAATTAGAAAAGTTTTGAACTAGGAAAAAAAACCAATTGCGAGTTATGAACAGTGTGAGAGCCATTTCTGCAAGAGCAGTCACCTGTGTGATATGATTTTGGGGTGAGAAAACAAGACCTTCCAGTCCCAAAATAGAGGATCCACCAACTTATTATACTGTCTGCTATCCTACCAGCAAAGTAATCCCCTGACAAGACTTCAAAGGAGACAAACAAACAATTCTTGAAAAAAAGAACTGCAAAATGTTAACTATCATGAAAAAATGACTCCAAGTCAACAACACAAGGAGAAAGGCAAAACAAAACAAGTCTGAGGGTGCATGTGCTTCACACCCAGCAGAGCAGCACTGCTGATCAATGGGCTGAAACGGTCAACAGTGGAGTAACGTGCTACTGAACTGTGGACTGGTCCAGCCAGCCAGACAGGAAAGCAACACCGAACTATGCTTTAAAAAAAGCTAACTGAAGCATCCACAGCCTTTGACAGTCACCGCTAAGCATTTACCTCCAAGACACTGATAATGACAGAAAGACTCTGTATGGACCAGAATATTCAGAGCAGCACCTTTTGGGACAGCAAAGGCCTAAAAACAAAACAGATGCCCTTGTAAAACAAAGTTTGTTGCATAAATGTACTGGAATATTATTATAACATAACAAACAATGGACATAAAGAATTCAGCGAAGCAGGGAAGACTTGTGCAGACACAGGCTGAGAGAAGCAAGCAAAACCAGGGAACCCTAAAGTACAACTGCCACAAATGTAAGTGGAAACAACAAAAAAATGAAACTAAAACAGTATGTAATTAACCAACTTGTCCAAGGTGAAAAGATAAGAAAATGAAAACCCACTACTTGGAAAAGTGAAGGATTGCATAAGGGTCCTTTCCTTTGCTATTAGACTCAACCAATGTGCTGGCTAATTTTATTTAACTGGGTTTTTTTTTCTAGTTCTTTTCAATTTGTGGTAACAAGGAAAAGCAATAGAGAGGGAAGAAATTATTTAGAAATGGTGATATAAAAACAATAGCATGGGGCGGCTAGGTAGCACAGTGAATAGGGCATCAGCCCAGACACTTGATACTTACTAGCTGTGTGACCTTGGGCAAGTCATTTAACCCCAATTGCCCTGCCCTCCCCTTCCGCCTCCAAAAAAAAAAAAAGGAAAAGAAAAAGAAGGGAACCTAGCACCACCAGTTGACTTTAAACTCTACCAAATGGTGAAAGTCCAAAGAATTATTTGGTAGTGATTAAAAACTCAAAAAGTTGATCAATAAAACAGGTAAAGCACTATATACAACATCCAGAAGCAACTGATCATTGTAGCACAATGGATCAATAAATCCAAGGACTCCAACTACCAGGACAAAGATTCACTCGCTACACAGAAGGAAAAAAACCAAACTGCTAGAAAAAAAATCAGAAAGCAGTCCGGCACCAGATAGGCTTTGAGCAACACATCAGCATGTATCACACTAAACTCTAAACGGATACATGATCTAACCCCTAAAAGATCCCATCCCATCATAAATTAAGTGACAGAAAAAGGAGACACCTTTCACAGCTATGGATAAAAGATCTCTTAATCAAACAAGAGAAAAGGAAATCAAATTGACACTTTCAATGACATAAAACTGAAAAGTTTTTGCACAAACAAAACCAATGCAGTTAGAATAAAAAGGCAAAAGGTTTACTAGGGAAAATATTTGCAGCAAATTTCTCTGTATGGCATACAAGATATATATATTAGAAGCAGAATCACTTCCACTGACCAAAGGATGTGGTTCCGCAAAGAAAGAAAAGCAAGCCATCCGGGAAAACAATTACTTCAAATCACCAATCATTAGAGAAAGGTGAATTTAAATAACTCCAAGATTTCACCTCCCATCCATTAGCAAAGGTGACAAAAAAGGAAACTGGCCCTTGTTGGAGGGGCTGTGGAACCGCCAGGCACTGCTGAGGGACATGTGGAATGATCCAGGGGTTCTGGAAGGTAATTTACAAGTAGACCCCAAAACTCACTCAACTTTCTGATCCAGTGATGCCCCCCCCCCAGTAGGCCTCTAACCCAAAGATTCAAAGCGAAAGGGAAGGAATCCACATTGTAAAAATACTCACAGCATCGTTTTTACTGTAGCACAGAACTGGAAACAAAGTAGGGGTTCCTAAGGTGGGGAATGGGCGAACAAATTATGGTATATGAATGCAGTGGAACCTTAATGCAACAAAATAACAAAAGGGGTGTATTCAGAGAAACCTGGGAGAATCTGTACCAGTGAATGCAGAAACAGAATCAGGGGAATCATTTATACAGTAACAATATGACTGTGCTGTAAAGAGAGCAGCCAAGACTACTTGGCTGCTAGTAGCAGTCTATTAGTTGTCTAATCGAAGGAGCCAACCATGACCCCAAAAGCTCGATGACAATAATAGCAGGTGATAGACTAGATAAACATTTTCATATTCAGCCAACGTGCAGATCTGTTTTGCTCACCTCTAGGTATCTATTATAAGAACTTTTTTCTTTGCTAGACAGAGGGGGATGACTCGTTGGGGCGTCAAGGTGGTGCAGTGGATAGATAGAGGGCCAGGTCTAGAGTCTGGAAGACTCATCTGTCTGAGTTCAAATCCAGCCTCAGTCACTTATTGTGTGACCCTGGGCAAGTTATTTAACTCCATTTGCCTCAGTTTCCTACATCTGTAAAATGAGTTGGAGAAGGAAATGGCAAACCACCGCAGTATCTTTGCCAAGAAAACCCCAAATGAGATTGTGAAGAGTCAGGCATGACTGAAACAAAAGAACTACAACACTGGACAACTTATTAGGGAGGCTTAGTGAGTTAGTCATAATGAACCAAAAAAAATAATGTCAATGAAACATTTAAAAATGAACAGAAGAGAACAATAAGAAGTTCAGAAGGAACCACAGACAAGCAGAACAACCAATGTTGGTATTAATCAAAATTATACACTTTTGGAAAAAGCTGTTACATCACAGAGATCGTGATTCCACAGTCTTTGTGGATGAGTACTCCTATTCGTTGCTATTCATGTTCATAATAAAGAAAGAAAAAACCAAAGGAGATGAACCAGAGGATCCTCCAAGTCACCTTCCAGCTCTAAATTCTATCACCCTTCTTGTTCTACCACCACCACTAGGACCAAGAACATCCAAACTGGACCTCCTTCAGAGAAGAGCCAAGAAACGAGTTAAACTGTGACTTTACAGTTTTCTTGAGGGGTGATGCCAACAGAATAAAAAGAAGCAGTTGCCACCAAACACAGAGGAGTCTGGGCCTGTGCTGCAAAAACCTGTATACGACACAATTTAGGACACATGGTCTATACAGGATTCAATTTTCAAAATTCAGGTCCCTAAAAATTTCCAACTAGCATCCGACAAAAGCACTAACTCTAACGCCTGCGAACAAAACTTGAGAAAAGGAACTTCGGAGGTGCTGGGGTGCTTCTGATGATGGACAGGATGGATAGGAAGGTGATCGCTATGACCAAAGGACCCAATTAGCATCTGCTCTTCCTACCGAACCTCACTGCTTCTCCTTCCCTGTGAAGGATATTCACATAAAAACAATGATGCTGGTTATCTGTACAGAACTTTATCCATTTCAAGGCTCTTCCATATCCATGATTTCACTTAGGTATCACAATCACAGCCATGACTAGGGACAGCTAGGAAGAGTGGGTGGGGGTAGGGAGAGGAGAAAGGGTGGTATAGAGTCTCACTGGTGAAGACTTTGCTCCATCACTGATGAAATCTCACTATATAAAGCAGAAAAGTCCTCACTGAAGATTTACTTTTCCTTCATAAGATGTGAAATTCCCTGACAAGATTAACTCTTTGACCAAGTGTGAACTCCTCTTATCCAGAGTTAAGTTAACCTAATTTTGAAGATGAGATTCACAGACTGCCTACTTGGCACACCTTACTGCCTTTGAAATGAATGTGCTTGATTTGGTCTTTCAAAGAAAAGCAAGAGAGCAAGAGCAAATCAAGGAGGGAAGAGAACCAGAGATGAGAAGGCCAGATGAAGGTGGTAGGAAAAGCTGCCCAGCTGGCTAGAGGAAAGCCTGACCAACCAGCGGCCCCTGCAGGGAAGCACTTAGCCCCAAACAAGCGGGAAACCAGGTAACCCTCAAGACTGTAGCAGAGGCAGGGTTGAAGCACCAAGGGGCTTCCCCCCCCCTCCCCCCACCGGCAATTCTGGGAGATGCAGGAACACCAAATAGCAACAGTCTCTCACAATTTCTGATTCAGGTGACATCTCTTAAATGTCCATCTGGTGATAGCCAGATTTCTAACTCAGGCATAAGGATCTCTGGCACCCAGGAAAGGCCTTCAGATATATTTATTCATGTCAGTCACCCAAATTCACTTGTCTGCTCTTCAGTGAGATCTTAGCAGGCAGCCTGACATTCTAGGTGCAACAACATGCTGGCCTTCACTCAGCTTTCTAATCTTACCTCCCAAAGCTCCCCAACCTTGCCCTACAATCCAAAGTTGAAAACAAATCATTTTTGTACGACCTGATGTTGTGGAGTTATCGGTATTTTTGCTTTGAAAGGATAACAGAAGTAACTGTAACATAAAGTGAGACATTCCTTTCCATTTCAAGCTTGCTCTACAGCAAGGAGGGAAGATAAGGAGTGGAGCCTCAAAACTTGATCAACATGACTGAAGAAAAGGGTAAAAGTAAACACTGTCTGCCCATCTTCTGGGAATCTGTCCAAAAAGGAAACGTGTCCTTGGAAATACGGTATCACATGGCTTATCTGACAATGGGTAGCCAGTGTAACCGTGCAGTATGTACATGCGTAATGCCAACCGAGCTTACCACGTTCCAGAAAAGGGGGTTGAAAATGATGCAGAGTACGGCAGCCCCAAAGCTGAAATCTGTGACATCGATGTAGCCGAGAAGCCGGGTCATAATGGAAAATTCTGCCTGGAAGGAACACAGCTCGTTAGTGGGGTGATGACATAAGATCAGAGCTCAGGATCCCAAAAGAGACAAAGGATCCTCTCCAGGCCATCACCCTCAAAAGTAGCCTTGCCTAAGCCTCCCCGCTCTCTAACTCATCTCCTCACCAGACCCCAACACCCACTGCGCTCACTCTTACCGGGCCTTTGCAAACACCATTAACCTGCCCCGAGATGACCCCACCCCTCCACTTTACCCAAGTTTTACTCATTCTCCAGGGCCCTTCTCAGCTGTTACCTCCTCCAATAAGCCTTCCCTGACTGCCCTAGCCCCCACCACATAATAATCATTATAATAGCTAACATCTGTATGGCTCTTCATATGTGCCTGCATCATGCAAAGCACTTTACAATGATCTCATCTACAATGTGTTTAAAAAGGATGGCTCACAAACTAGGGGAGAGGGAAATGAAGGTGATGCAGAAAAGTCAAATACCTACCAAAATAAGATCTTTTTGTAAAAAAGAATCTGATGGAGTGAATGAAGCAGCAGAACTACAGGCAAGAATGCTCAACACTTTCTCCCCAGTAGGTAACAGAGGTAGGTAACAGAGGAAGGCAAGGAATGGAAGCCTGGGCACTTCCTAAGGGTGTGGCAGATCAGTATGGGAATATTGGAGCCCCTAAAACACCCATTTTGCAAACATTAAACCAAACCCATACAAGTAGGGAACTTTAATCTTTCCCAGGTCACTGCACCCTAGGGAAGTCACTACGATGACTGAAATGTCCATCTTTTTCCAGCACGTCATGGTCCTGGGGGGAGGGATGGGGGATCAGGCTGAACACTGGGCACCAAGTGATTCTAGGATTAAATCACTATAAGAGTAAAAACATCTCAGAAGAAACAAAGGTTTGGAACAAGCCTAAAAAGCAAAGTAGGGCTACAGTTCATATAACTTTCAATTATCACCCAACGTGAAGAGATAAAAAGGAGCTGGGGAATGAATCATTTAAAAAATTGGGGGTTTGATTCCCTATCTGCAATGTGTATTCTAGAATGAATCCCTTTAACATTCTGGGTCTTGGTTTTCTCTCTTACAGAATGAAGAGATTGGATCACCAGGGGTGGGGAGTCCACAACCTCCAGCCTCTTTTGTCTCTGACAAAAGCAATCTTGGCTTGTGTATGGATCAGGGAAGGCAGGAGAAGGGCAGAATCTCAGTTACTAGACTCTGGGAAAGATTCAGCCATTAGGTCAGGGGCAGTCAGTCTATTTCTCAAATGGCACCTTCTGGGATTCCAGAATTGGGCACCTGCCAACCCCTAACAAATGGCACTCAATTCAGGAGATTTGGTCTCTTTCAGATTTCTGTGTTGAGAGTTAGTTTCAACAGCAGCCCAAACACTGTGATTTGAGATATGACCTTATTTTTATGGGCTGTCATATTAAGAAGTCACAAAACATTTTTATTAATTTAATTTTCAACATTCACTTCTACAAGATTTGGACTTCCAAATTTTCTCCCCATGCCCCTTCCCCCACCCCAAGAAAGCTTGCATTCTGACTACCCTTTCCCCCAACTTGCCCTCCCTTCTATCAAAGCCCCTCCCCCCCTTTTTCTCATTCCCTTCCCTTCTATTTTCCTGCAGGGCAAGAGAGATTTCTATACCAAATGGCCTGTATCTCTTATTTCCCAACTGAGTCACAAAACATTTTACATTTGCTGGCAGACAACAGGAAGGCATGAATGCCCCAAACTAAGGGGTAGGAGTTCACGGGAGATTCTCAGACACAATCCCAAAGGACTGGAGGATTCAGCCTCCCATTCCATTTGTATGAAGATAAGAGGTGGGCTTCTGCCCGGGAGGCCACCTCACGGGCTAAATTCTTATTCTGGCCTGAAATGTGGCCAGTTGTATGAAAATGTAGATGTAAATGCAGAGCTTGGCAGGAGAATGGAATGAAAAGGGGAGAACACTTTGGGCTTTCCGCCTACGGAATTAAAGCCAGACCTCACCCACTTACTTGCATTGACAGCCAGAGCCAAAATTAAAAAATCTCTCCAGTCTAAGTCTCATCAATACAGTGCTGCAGATAGCTAACCCATACAATTAACCAGAACTCATTACACTCCTCTCCCACACAGCTCTAGTAAGTCAGTCAGTCAGTCAACAAACCCTTATTAAGCAACTAAGTGCTGGGCACAGCGCTAGACAGTCTCTGACCGTGGAAGCTCACAATCTACTCAGGCAAACACTGTACTAGTAACCCTCTACCTATATCAAGCTATATGCAGGATAAATTGGAAATATTGACAAAGGGAAGACATTAGGATGAAGGGGATCTGGAAAGCATTCCAGGATTGGAGCAAAACCAGAAGAAATGCCCAGAGTCAAGATCCGTAGTCAAGGCCATTAGATCAAAGTGTGTTGGCCTCAGTTGCCTCATCTGTAAAAATGAGTTGGAGAAGGAAAGGGCAAAGCACATCCATATCTTTGCCAACAAAATTCCAAAAGATGTCACAAAGAGTTGGACATTACTGAAATGACTGAACAACCGAAAAAGGCATAAGAATATTGGAAAGACGGGGCAGCTAGGTGGCACAGGGCACACCAGCCATGGAGTCAGGAGGACCTGACGTCAAATCCGGCCTCAGACACCTAACACTTACTAGCTGTGTGACCTTGGGCAATTAATTAACCCCAATTAACCCCAACTGCCGAACCTCCCCCCCCTCAAAAAAGAAAAAAAAAGGATACTGGAAAGGGCCGAGGGTCTTTGAAGCACTAAGAGAGGATCTGGCATTTGATCCTGAACCCCACAAGTTTACTGAGTAGAGGTGGGGGGTGGGGGTGGCATTAGACCAGCTCTTTAGGAAGAATATTTTGTTGGCTAAATAGAGGATGGTTGGAATTAGGGACTGAGGCTGGCAGACTCAAAGGTCTACTGCAATTGTCCAGGCAGGAGGTGATGAGGGTCTGCACCAATGTGGTGGCAGTGTCAGAGGAAAGAACAGGGCATATTCACGAGACGCTGAAAAGGTAGCCTGGATGTGGGGGGAGGAGTTGAGGGGTGGGGGAGATAGTACTAGTAGCTAGGTTGTAAGAGGGGGGTGGGGGGAAGTTTTTAGGGGGAAAGGGAAGATAATGAATTCAGTTTGGGACATACTGGATTTAAGTGGTCCATTCAATTCGAGATGTCTGAAAGGCAGTTGGAGATGTGAACTAGGAGGTCAGCAGAGGGGGTGGGGGGAGGATGGGCAGATTTGAGAATTACCAAAGGTGATTAAATCCATGGAAGCTGATGACAAGGTCAGACCTGTATAATGACAACACATGCTCACTGCGGCTGGAAGGCTCAGGACCTTCACCTACCCTTCTAAAGCATCACATGCACAAAAAATTAAATGCCAAGCACAGCCTGAGAGCTCAATGTACTTAATTGTATTCTAATTCTGTGAAGGAGCATCTAGCTGGCACGAGGACAGAGCACCAGACCTGGGGTTAGGATGACCTGAGTTCAAATTCAGCCTTAGACAACAGCTGTGTGACCCTGGGCAAGTCACTTAACCCCATTTGCCTCAGTTTCCTCATCTTTAAAATGAGCTGGAGAAGGAAATGGTAAACCAGTCCTGTATCTCTGCTAAGAAAACTTCAAAAGTAATCATAAAGAGATAGACCCAACTAAAAATAACTGAACAATTCTGTGAAAATTGTTAATCCTTTAAGAGATACGTCTAGGTTCTGTTAAACATAAGTCTATATGAAGAACAACTGCCTATTAAGCAGATTTATTAACCTATTCCTATGAAAATATTACCCTCTTCCCATATATGTATATATAATTAGCCTAGTCCTATATATTCTTCCTATTTTATCCCATATTATTCTCTATAACATTCCCATATATTCCTATATATATATATATTCCTATTAAATGGCCCTTGCGCTCATTTCTCCCAAGAAAACTAGTAATTTCACTAATTAACTCTGTAGACTTGAAAAGATCCTAAAGAATCCTTTGAATCACAAAAAAATTCATTTTGCCATAGCAGATTGCTAATTCTCTTTTGCTGCACTGTTATTCCTATTAGCCAGAATCCTAAATTCACTGAGCCGCCACATTCTCTGGCGATATCATATAACCAAATTGGCTTTAATTCAACATTCAGTTCATTCAAGTGGAGTCAGCCAGTCTTTGGGGAGTGTTTTTATGGGCAGCCACCCTCCTTTACCCTAAGCCTACAAGCATCTATAAAGTTCTTACCCTGCCAAGGAGAAAGAGGAAAAATAATGAAATGCCCGTTCCATTCTCATCCAGCTAGAGGAAAGGGCACAGACAAGGCAGATCTCGAAGAACACCGTGGAGAAATGAAAGAATCCAGATTCCAGGGCTAGGAAGGAAGCCCACCTAAGTGAAGCAGGTCAACAAAGGTACAAAGGAGAGCTCCCCTGTTCAGAAAAGTCATTCCCTCTGTCTACATGACAGCTCCACCCTCAAAGGCCTGTGTACTTCCAAGCGTTAAGCACTCTAGTTCCTCTTTCAAAACGTCATTTAGGCCCTTTTGGTCTGTGATTAGAATAGCCTCGAACAGAACAAGAACAAAAACTGACACTGTCATACAGTACTTTAGGTTTTATAAGTATAAAATATATATTCACATATATGATCTTCTTGGATCCCAGAAAACTACCCTTCAGCATAGGGAGTGAAGGGATTTTATTTTTTTTGTTGTATTTTATATTCCAAACTGTCTGCCCTCCATACCTCCCCATTTGTACTAGAGAAGGCACTATTTGTTCTACGTATGTGTATACACACATATACACAGATATATACATATACACATGTAAACCCATACTATGCATACCTCTATCAGTTCTCTGGAGGTAAATAGCATCTTCATGAAGGAACTGTTATCCTTATTTCCCAGATTAAGAAACTGAGGTTATGTGACCTTCACTTAGGAAGCAGCCACATATCTGCTCTGAGATTCAAATTCAGAGTCCATAACTCCAAATTCAATAGTCTTTCCTCTACAACACAACTGAATCATTCCCCTCCAGACTGCACTTGGGACTCATCTCTTCAGGACTTTCTCCACCTAGCCATAGAAACCTCTGAAAGTTCACTCTGCCTTCAGCCCCTGTCTCTTCTCTCCCTGACTGGCTGGCTCCTCCAAGAGGCTCCATTTTAAGGAGGATGCTCCCGTCCACTATTTCTTCCTTCTTCTCCAGGGTATATTCCAGGCTCTGGACTTTATCGTGCATTTTGCCAGTACCCTCATCTCTGCCCTACCCCTTTTCAGCTTTCTTTTCTGTATAGTCTTTCCCCGTCCCCCAGAATAAGCTTACTGAAGGGAGGGACTGTCTTTCTGTTTTGTATTCCCAGTGCCTAGAATACAGTAAGCATTTAATAACCGATTGTTGACTGGACCACATAAGTATGTTAAGTGCCTATGGAAACTTTGAAAGGAGACCGAATGCATAGCAGAGAGCCAAAAAGAATTAGCAAGATAAATTTTGCCAACCCAGAGGGAAAAGGAAATCCAGTGGGGGATCCCAGTCAGAGGCTAGGTAGGTAGCAAGACCACAAATATACACCCACATATCACAGAATGATCCTGGGATCATAGATCCAGGGTCAGAACGGACTAGGGACTGCACAAGCCAATGGCACCAGCTCTTGGTTTCTGCAGGGGCAGCAAGGCAGCTATGGTCTGTGCAAAGAGTACTGGACTTGGAGTCCAGTCAAGTGAGCTAGAACCTCTGGGCCAGCATTCACTAAATGGTGTCTGAAACTCTTCCCACTCATGACCCAAGCTAGTTCCAGAATTGGAAATCTGAAGAACTGAGCTTCGAACTGCCCAGAAAACAGTGGTAAGAGATTCCCAAAGTCAGCCGAAGTAGGGTGTGAGGCCCAGGAAATAAGGGCTCACACAGCAATGGCTAGAGAAGGAGGAAGGGCATCAGGCAGGAAGTGACTCCCCCAGGGTAACCAAAAAAGCAACCAACTACCCAAGTTAAGAATCCAGATCTCTTGACCAAAGCTGACCCTTTGGTAAAATGACACAGCTGGCACATCTGTCTAGAACACCTGCTAACTTCCCTTTTTCTGTACACGTTCCTCCCCACCCTCCACCCTTTGGGCACCCAATAAACACAAGAAACCAAGTTCATCCCCATAACAAAGGGTAAACTCATTTCCACTTAAGTGTTTAATGACCACAATAAAGCCAAAAAAAAAAAAAAAAAGCAACAGTGAAAGGCTTCTGCATCAATGCAGTGCTTTCATAGGAATGAGAATGAAACTGGCTTCCTACCTCAGAGCCAAGTAGTCAGAAAAGGGAGCAGTGGGGAGAGTCATACAGAAATGACAAAGAAAATGTTTTGTTTTTAAAGCCTGAATGAATCCAGGGCAAGGTTCTGTCTTTGAGGAGCAGGAAGAAGACGATGCTTAATGCTTAATTCAAAGGCTGGAAGTTCTATGGGTGAGACTGCCATCCAGAAGGGCCTACTCAGCATCCTTCCAGCTGATGCTTCCAGCCATCTCCTAGACTGATGTACATACTTATGCACAGAGTCAGAGGAATGAATTCCTCAGGCATTCAAGATATCTGTGTAGGAGATTTTTTCCCCCACCACAAATAAGCAGTCACCCTGTTCTGGATGCCTTCTCACTAGGTCACAGAATTTCTAGACCATTAGAGCTAGAGCTAGAAGAATGCTTCAAGACTGTCTAGTCCACAGTGATGTCAAACCCAAACAGAATTGGATCCCTGCTGGACTGAAGAAATTAACTACAAACTAACATTATCTCTGGGGTACCCAGATTTGTTTTGTTGAACACTGCCCAATGGGGAGTTGGGCCAGGAGTCTGACACCTCTAAATTTACGGTGAAATTAGTAAATCACAAAGGAAAGAGCATCAGTGAGAGGAAGTTATATGGTGAAAACCAGATCAGGGGTGAGGTACCTACAGCCTCGAGCCACATGTGGCCTTCTAGGTCCTTGGGTGCAGAGTTTTGACTGAATCCAAGTTTTACAGAAATCCTTTTATGAAGGGGATTTGTTCTGTGAAGTTGGACTCAGAGGGTCACATGTGCCCTCGAGGCTGCAGGTTCCCCACCCCTGTCCAAGATCATACACCTTGTCAGAGACAGCTCAGGACTAGAACTTGGGTCTCCCACCAAACCATAATTCAGGGTGTTTTCCACTAATCTCCTGGGAGAGACTGATCAGCAGAGGACAAGACCCAGAGAGAGATGGGAAAATAAAGCCATGCCTGCCTGAGCAGAGCAGTGTCTTGTGGTCTCACTCTTACTTTTTAACCCGCCAGGCTCTCACCTATCAGGAGAGACAGGATAACCTTCTCAACTTCCTGGGAGTTAAATCTTCCTCCCAATTCAACCTAAGCTCCAGGACTGTACAGAAAGGAAGCCAGGCTACTGAGAACAGTGTAGGTGGGGTTCTGACAGTAGAATGTCCCAGTCTCCCCCTCAGCCACCATGAAGAACCAAAAACTATTCAGTTCTGTTATTGATGGCTATGGCTCTTGGCCAATTCCCAAAATCTGTAAACAAAATTTAGGCAGAATACAAACTCCCTGAGTACTAGTATGAATAGCTATGCTTACATTACAGTCAATGGGGATGAATTTAATACTACATTTTCTTCTCTACTGACTCCCCAAATAATGTCTTGATTCTTCATGGACTGAGTTAATAATGCACCTATGGGTTCGGAGTAACCTTGATTTGCTTTGGGGATTGCATTGGCAGGGAAAGACTAGTTTATTCAGCAATTTGGGAACAGTTCAAAGCAATGTTTTTCCTGGGGAATATCTATCTACAGCAAATCAATCAATAGCACTGAAAACATGACTTATACCATGACATCAGGACAAACAGTGAAGGACAAGAGTCAAAGTCACTTTGATTTCCAGGGACAATTTCCCCCTACGTTGGAAGAGAGGAAGAATTAGGGGGTCCTGAGAAGGGCTGGAGCGACCTAACCCAATTTATCTTGTCATTCTGTGCTTCAGGAAAGTCAATGTATTTGTTACTTGTCACTTGACTTTGTATGATTACCCCGCCCCTCCCCCCCAAATGAAGGTTTAGTCAAGAGCTGGCTCCAAGGGGGATCTTTGACACTTGCCAGCCCTCCTGAATGTCCTTTACAAAATGAGACAATATTTGAATTAATAATATTAGTAATTTAAGGTCTGCAAATTTTAGTGAATTTGCCTTTAGTGAAGGCTATATTTTAGTGAATAGAAAGTAGGTCTTAGGAGTCAGAAAACCTGAATTAAAGACCTGCCTCTGATACACACTAGCTGTGTGATCATGAACAAGATATGGAATCTCTCAGGAGAGCAGGCAGCTCCCTGAGACCTTAATTTACAGATTAACGGCCAATCTGCCCTGGCACAGGGATTATCCACATAGTAATAAAATTCAATCTGATCTTTCCCTCATCAAAAAAAAGTTAGCAACACACCAGACTCACACGGCCACCCTGTGAGGTAGGTACTACAGGTACTGTTACCCCCATTTTACTAATGAAGAAATGGCAGACTTGCCCAGAGTCACTCAACTGGTGACACGGAAGATTTGAACTTAGGATCTCACAGGATTACCGTGAGGAAGAGCACTTAATACACTTGTAAAGCATTTTATAACTTATAAATGCAAGCTCCTGCTATGTATCACTTCACTTTTCAGTCTGAAGACTTAGGGTTTACCTCAAAGCACCTGTACCTGCTCATTTGCATGTTACTCTGATGACCAAGTTTTTGAAGATAATTCACAAAGTCTGTACAAGTACACACCATCAGGACTTTGCCTTACAAGTCTCTGCTTTGAGATTCCATCTATTTCCGACACCACGTTGCATTTAAAAACGGAGACTGCCAACAGTATGAGATTTTAACTTGCGACCTTGTCTCTGACACTGCATTTAAAACTGCAGATTTCCTGTTAGTGTGCTGAGGTATCTGTCTCCCTAACTAAACTGCAAAATTGGCCACAGGAATGCTGTTGCCTGCTTTATGCTTCATCACTTATAAAAACTAGGCAGAGAATGATTATTGGTTGACTTGCACAAATATTCATTTGAAAAAGTTGGTCTGAAAGAGGCTTTCTCAAAAAAACCAGATTTGCTGTCTGGGTATCCTACTGTGTCCCATTGCAGAGTGGATGTCCTGTAAACCCCTCGAGGATCTACAAACATTCTTGTTCCTATCCTATCCTTGTTTCCAAAGGAAAAAAACCTGTGCACCAGTGGCCGCTGCTAAGACCTCCTAGGGCCAATTCAGCCATTCTCATTCCAGCCAACTGGCAGTCAACTTGCATCATATGGTCACCGTGTTGAGTAATGGGATCACATGGTAGGGGGGGGAAAGGAGGCAAGAGGAGAAAAAATGGACAGAGGCCATTTATTGCTTTGATTGCATCAGGGTAACATTAATCATAGCCCACCCCTAATCCTAATTCCACAGAATCGGGTTTGGGGGGCAGGGAGAGAACTTTTTTTTAAAGCACAGACGCTAGCTGAGCCAGGGTAAAGACACTCACTCATCCAGGGATGCTAGACAGATGGTTCCTGCATATACAGGCACTCCTGTGAGTATGTGGGGACCATTAACCCCGGGAGCTGGTAACTTTCAACCCTGCCTACTTGGGCACTGAGTTTACTTTATCTTGCTTAGAATCAGAAACGGAGGGGGGATTGGAGATGGGGTAGAAATGATACTAGTGATACAATATAAAACTTGTAAAGAGTTTTTTTTTTTTTGTAGATCCATTTACTGTAAAGGATTTAACAGAATCATTCAAAACAGCTGCAGTTCCACAAGGCAAAGCATACTAGTCAGTTGGGATAGTTCCAACCCAGAACCCAGCAAATGCTCTACAATGTTCCTTGTCTGTACTATACCACTGAGGACATGAGGAGGGAAAGTTGCAAGCAGCGTTAGCTAGCAATTCCTTGGCCTACAAGCACTAAGAAATAGGGAAGGAAGGAGGGAGGGAGGGATGGAGGGAGGGAAAAAAAGAAAACAGATCTTCTACTACAGGACATAAAAACTTTGTAATATTTTGCTTTCTCAATCTGAAATTATATTCATTTCCATATCCTAAACAATTAAATTAGATGAGTTCTTTGGTTTGTCATCTTCCTTTCCTAACAGTTATATATTCATGTATAAGATTAGGACGCATTCTTTCAGAATGAAATGGGGATTATGTCCTCCAAAGGGGAAAATTAGATATAACTGTAAAGGTTTTTCTACTTTAAAAAGTTGTTTTTAATTAAAAGCAATAGTAAACTTTGAGAAAACAGGATCAGATTGTGTGTATGTGTGTACATATACATGTATTAGGTATTTATTATATATTATTAAATATACATTATTATTGTTATTAAATACACATACATGTATTGGCTTCCACATGTTTACAATGGGAAATTCAGGCTTTGAGTATGTTTTAGTAATGAGCTCTCAAAATTAAATGAAAAATCAGCATGTAAAACTGATGACTGGAGAAAGCAAAATTATTTTCCTATTAATAAAAAGAAACAGAAAGACTCAGTTTCACAAGTCGGACCCTCATGGATTTCTTTAAGATTCTTCCTTCAGCCTGTGGTTGGCAGGTACAGGGTTTAGATAAAGATAGAAACTGCATGGCATATGTAAAAGCTTAAATTCTCTGAAGTTTTGGGTGACTCATGGGCTCCTGATGTTTGAGCTGGTTATTGGAAAACTAAATTTAGGAGGGCATACTAAATTATATTGATCTGTTTTGCAAAAGATGAGAGCAGAAGCATCTAAAAATCTATGCAGAAAGCAGAAGAAGCCGGTGTTGTCCAAGTCCTCTTCAGAGCTGCTTTGAGATAGCCTGAAAGGAAAGCCTGAAAGGAGATGTCTTCACAAACCAGACAACTGTAGGAGACATCTGAGCCCTAATAAGATACGATGTGCTGATGAAAAGGACACTGGGAATAGGTTACTAGGAAAGTGAATGGACGTAACACTGCTGTTTCTCCAAGACCCACCTACTGCATGGAATTTGTCAATGCCTCAGTCCCTGGTGGTCTCAAAGAGCAAGGGGTGAATTAGTTATAAGATTGAGCCTGATGGTCTGGAGACCATCCCCTCCCAAGTTAGTCCTATTAAAATAAAATTAAAATTTCTTTAGTCCCTCTTCTGTCTTGTAACTTCTCCCACCCCTTTACTCAGGTAGCCTTTCCAGTCATTCCATCATTTTAATCTGTATCCACACCCCAGGACAGTCCATCTTGGTCACTGCGCCCACTTCCCATTCAATCCGGATTCAAGTTGATTCAATCAACCTGGGGATTTTACTAGGAAGCCTAGAGGCAGAGGGACAAATGGAAGGCTACAGTGTAAACCTGCCAAGCAACATTTATTAAACGCTAACTACACTTGGCTCAACTGTGGAAGCAGTAGAGTGCTCCATAAACATTTGTTGGGTTTTCTTATTCCTGCCTTTGCACACAAGATCCTAGGCCTGGAATGCTCTCTGCCATTGACCATCCCCTCCCCCTCGGAATCCTTAGCTTTCCTACAAGCCTCTGCCCCAAAACCAGCCTCTACACTGTGTAAGTTCCAGATAGTGTCCGTTTGCTGTTGGTCTTGTGCCCACTGCGGAAGGTAAGCTCCTTGAGGGCAGGGCCTGCTTTTGAACTGCGTCCCAGGACTTGCACAGATGGGGTGCTTAACAAACGTTTCTAGGAGTGGAATGAAATGGAAGCTATTTAATACGAGTTTGGATGGGAGAGGGGGAAGAACGGAGCAAGGGCTCTAGACGGGAGGCAGGATCAGCTTGGAAGGGAGAGTGGAGGAGGAGAAGACTGTGCAAAGTTCTCATAACTTCCCCTTTTGCTGAAGGGAGGATGGGGGGGGGCGGGCGGGAGGGAGGAGAAATCCCCACCAGCTCTTAGCTCCGGAGGCCGCCTGGTTTCCAAGTCCCCTGGGTGCAGAGGCCAGCGGTCCCCGGAGCGCACACAGTAGGGCTACCTGCGATCAGAAGCCCCGACTTGCCGGTCCGCTGCTCCTCCCAGCCCGGGGCCCGGCCGGAGCGCCTCGTGCCCCTCCGAGGGATCGCACCCCGCCCTGACTGGACCCCGCAGACACCCCCAGCCTCCAGGCACACGCCTCCCAGCCTGGCTCCGCCCACTACCTGGTGAAGATCCACATTCCCGAGTCCTGCGCAGCACTCGTACTCCGCTACCCGGCCCTGCATGGTCCTTCCCCCCGCCTCATCGTCCGCCCATTCAACTCAGGGCCCCGCGGCGGCCGCCACCCTGAGTCCCCTCCTGGGGCGGGTCAAAAGGGCCCCCGACCTTCGCTCGCCCTTAAATTTCTTGGTTCATGCTCACTGGCACTTCCCAGGTTAATCCCGTCCGCCCGGGATGCCGAGTCACACGCTTCGCGTAGAGCCTTCTGGGAAATGTAGTCCGCTCCCTCCCCATCCTCCTCGGCCTTCCACGAGCCGCGGAGCCCTGCTGGAGGGGATGGAACTACGAGTCCCAGGAAGCCTGGAGGGGCTCTCCCCTCTCTCTTAAAGAGAGCCTCAAAGGTGCGTCTCAGGTGTCCGAGAGCCACCACGTGGCCTCCGGTCCCTGGCCCCCTGGGCCGGCTCTGGGTCCGGCCGTCCGCGCTCCCCAGCCCCCCGGCCCACCCGCGCTCTCCACGCTCCGTAGCGAGCCTTCGGCACAGAGCCCCTTCTCATCCTACCTGGGGTGACTGACCTGTCGTCCCTGTCCTCCACTGGTGATGGGATGGGAAGGCTAGGATGGGGGGAGTAGATATAAGTGACTGCCCCTGCGGCACTCGAGGAGGTGGACTTTGTCCTGCAAAGAGCCCCCTCCCCCATCCTGACCGCCTCCTCCCCCATCCCCTTCCTCCTCCGGCTGTTTGGCCTGGGGCCGTGCATGCCTAGTACAAACAGTTCCAGTTAGACCCAAAGGGATGACGCGCAGCTTCGGCATCGGGTCGGGGAGTAGCTTCACCATCTGCCCCCTCCAGCTCGCCCTTGACCCGGCCAGGGTGTTGCCCTTCAGCCCGGGCCACCCGGAGCCCAACTTGCCGGCTGTGCCATCCCCCAAGTCCATGCCGAAGGAATGCCCGCATCTCCCGGGGCAACTGTCGATCGGTTTCCTTGGGCTCGCGAGCGGGAGGCAGCAGAAGCGTTCAGAAACCACTTTATTTGCCAGTCTTTCCGAGTGCTTGCTGGAGAGGTTGAAGGCTGCCTTAGAAGGGTGCCTTAGAAGGAGGGAAAGGGTGAGGGAGACTGGTGCTGGAGGGGGGCCCGGATTGCCATACTGCTCGGGACCATACGGAGATCTGCTTGGCCTTTTCACTGAGCTTCCTTCTCTTCCGGAGAATGGAAGCTGCCTGAGTGCAGGAACTTTCCGTTTACGTCTTGGAATCCTTAGGCCCTGGAGAAGTGCCCGGCACGTTGCAATTGCAAAGCAAATTGAATTGTTGGATTTTGAAATAGCACTTGGGAGGTATCTGAGCATCTCCTTTCCCCCAACTAATCCCTGAGCTCCTCCAAACCAGAGACCATTGTTATATCCATCTTTTTTGTCTCCCTAGAACTCCTGATTATAGAGTAATCCGTTCAATAAAGACTTCATCGAGCTCCCCTTTTTTCTACTTCCTAACCTCTGCTTCCTGGCCGGTTCCCATTTCGGACATCAAGGAAACGTTACTGGTTGTAGAAATGGTTCTTTTGAACCGACGCAGCCCTGTTTGCAGCCCTGTAGTAGGTGGACAAATAAACTTGTTACCCCAATGGACCATATGGTGATGATAAGGTCCTGGAAGCTTCAAGGCTCCCTTCTCAGTCATTGCCCGTTGTCAATTACTGAACATGACATTGAGCATCAGAGTAATAGCCTGACTTGATTCCCTTGAAAAGGAAGGAAAGGAGGGAGAAATAACCAGTTTTGGAAATACCCAATGAATCTTAGGTATTACTGATGAGGTGCAGGCTCTGGGTGCCCCCTGGAGCTCTCCAGGAATCTTACCACGTAAGCCATTTGCCTGAGGTCCTTCGCCTTAAGTTGTGGCTCCGCCCAAGTCTTTAGCCCCATTTGTTCCAACAGTTTCCCACCCTGGATCCTCCCATTCCACCCGGGGCCCACCATTGTCTGTCTTCTCCAGGTAGCCTCTAGCAACTTCCACCCTTAATACTGGAATCTTACCTCATCTGACTCCTGAAGACTCTCCCCAAACTCCTCCTGTAGACCACCCCTAGATTCCTCCCACAACCTTCCTGTATGTTAGACCCCATCTTTCCTCCATGTGCTGTGAGAGCGCCATAGAATGACCTAGCACAAACTTACTCTGTCCTGCTTGCCCAATGCAAGCATCAGGGATACCTAGGCTCCTTAAGAGACTACTCCATATGGTGAACTTGGAATGAACTCTCAACAAACTTTGCTTTTCTTTGGCTAAGAGAAGACTTGAGCCGAATTCATTAGGCAGGACCCGTGTGTTGACATTTTGGGGTCTGGAGAACCCCTAACCCTAACCACATCATTACTACCAATCATACTTCTCAATAGGTATATAGGAGGCAAAATCAAGCTTTATTATACATGCTTCAGCAAAGACCCAGAATTTTCAAATAATTCTGAATCCAGAAAAAAAACAGATTTCTTGAAGTTTATACTCTGCAATTAAATAAAATAGATGAAGAAAGAGAATACAATTTTTGTATTGTAGATGTCGAAATTTACTACTACTGACATACATTGCAAAGATACCCTTGTGAGGTTTCCATTTCAAAGAAAGCAGAAGAATAAAATCCTGTCAGATCTAGTTTACAAAAAGTCTTCCAACAAGGGAGGAATCGGAGTTGTAGTCACCTCAAGTATCACAAATTCTTTTACTAGGTGAAGTTTCTTATCTCAATCTAAATAATTGGGAATCAGATAAATCTCTGCAGCCAAGTGGCTTTTCTCTAAATTAAAGTCTTGCTGGACACAAATTAGTAATGGAGAAAAAGAAATTTCAAAAACCTCGTACACCATCACTGTATCCTCATGTGTTCATATCATTGGAAGCCTGCGGTGACTACCTAACTTTCCCAAAGCTCCAACCCTTGTCCCACATTCCCCAAAATCTGAGCAAAGTTTTTCTTTTAAATTGACTTTTATCTTCAAATAGGGAAAGGTCAATATTGGAGATCAAACTTAACTGATGCAACTGGGTAGATCTAAGCTCCTCCCACCCACCCACTCTTTCCCTTGGTTAACATTTCAAACATCCTTTTTCAGAAATTAAGTATATAAATTGTAATGGGATTCTAGTCATTCAGATGAGAAAGTCTTCTTTGATCACTGTTCAGCAGGAACTTTTGTTTTTATCATAAAACCATTGAATCTTAGACTGGCATTTGACCTGAGAGTTCCAGTCCAATACAGAAACCCTGCTTGAGAGCCCCAGTGAGGGGATCATATAGCCTCTGCCTAACACTTCCAGACTCATAGCTCCCTCCCTCACAAAGCAGCCCTTTAGGTTGCTGAATGACTCTAGTTCTTACTAAGTTCACTACCTTTTATCAGGCCTGAAATCTGCCCCTAAATAACTTTCACTCTTCTTTTTCTTAGTCCTGCCTTCTGAAGCTACTCAAAACAAGTCTCCTTTCCATTTAACTAGGCACCCCTTTTAATTCATTCAATTTCATTCAGTTGAATGAACATTTATTAAGCACCTAGTATTTGTTAGGTGTTAGTAATGATGAGGTGTAGGCTCTGGGACCCCCTTTGAGCTCTCCTTGAATTTTTGAGGTACATACTCTGGGAAACTTCTTCAAGTCTGACTGAATCTTCAGGAGGCATTTGCAGAGGCCATAAGTATTTCATTATGGCTGGACCCAAACCAGTTACTAGCCTGGCCCTCCATTGTCCATCTGCTTCCCCCCTGGAGCCTATCAAAATATCAGTTCCCCTCCCCAAACTAATTACTGGAGTCAGGCCTCATTTGTTCCTCCTGAAGGCTCTCTCCAGGCTCCACCTCTGAACCACCCCTAGATTCCTCTGTATATAAGACCCCATCTTCCCTCCATTTTTGTGAGAGCACCACAGAATGTCCTAGCAGAGGTTTGCTCTGTGAGAGCGCCGTGGAATAGCTTAGCATAGACTTGCTCTGTGTGAAAGCTCCATAAGCTTTCTGTGTGACTGGTTCCTTAAGAGTCTACCCTATATCTTACAAATACACTTTACTTTTTCTTTGGCTGAGAAGACATGAGTCGAATTCTTTCGGCAGGACCTGGCATGTTGGTATTTTGGACTCTCGGACAACCCTAACCCTCTTTGGGTAACCTCTTCATTTTTATGGTCTCTGGTGGTCTAGTGGTTAGGATTCAGCGCTCTCACCCTGGCAGCCCAGGTTCAGTTCCAGTAACAGTAACAGACTACCACTGAAAGTTTCTGAGCATACCTAGGCCTTAGCAAGATTATTTTGGCAAGATGGATTAGAGACAGTGGTTCTCAACCTCCCTAATGCTGTGACCCTTTAATACAGTTCTTCATGTTGTGGTGACCCCCAATCATAAAATGATTTTCATTGTTACTTCATAACTGTCATTTTGCTGCTGCTATGAATTGTAATGTAAATACCTGATATGCAGGATGTATTTAAATAGAACATAACCTACAGGTTGAGAACCTGAATTAGAAGGAAAGGGACTAGAAACAGGAAGAGCAGTTGGGAAGCTATTGCTACAGTCCAGACTAGAAGTGAAGAGAGGTTGAACTTAGGACAATAGTAGCATGAGAGGAGAGATGTAGTTCTATAATCAACAGGACTTGGCAACTGATTGACTGGGAGCAAATAGAGAAAGAAAAAATTCGAAGATAAAGGATTCAAGCTTGGGTGACTTGGAGGGTGGCAGTTTCATAAACAGTAATAGGGAAGTTGGGAGTATGGACAGTCTTAAGAGGAGAGTAGTGAGTGCTGCTGTGGTGAGAGTGGGCTGCCCCAGAGGAGATGTGGTATTGGACCTCAGGGAAGAGTCTGAGACTAGATACATAAATTCTGAAGTGGAAAGAACATGGGAATCAGAGTTGTTCAGTCGTATATGACTCATTGTGACCCCATTTGGGGTTTTCTCAGAAACGATACTGGAGTGATTTGCCATTTCCTTCTCCAGCTCATTTTACAGAGGAGGAAACTGAGGCAAATAGAGCTAAGTGACTTGCCAAGGGTCACATAGCTAGTAAGTGTCTGAAGCCAGATTTGAATTCAGGAAGATGAGTCTTCTTGATTTCAGGTCTGGCACTCCTATCCACCTAGGTACCAGATTCAAATCCCCATTCTGTATCTGCTACTTGTGTAACCTTAGAAGAGTGCCTAATAGCTAGAATTGTAGAGCCAAGGTGTTGGAGAAACAACAAGTCAGCTGGACTCTGCCAATAATTTTATCGATCCACTCCAAATAACTTTAAAATAACACTTCAAATCACATTTTGGAGCAGCAAGGCCAACAGAAGGTCAAGGAGAGACATTTTTTTTTCAGCCAGAAGCAGAGGGCTGTGGCACAGAGATGAGGGGCAGCCTGAAGCTTAGGATGGGACAGCTCCAAATGGCAGGTCTGGGAGGCAGCTTGGGGACCAGCAGCAGCTGGTAGGGACCGCAGAGGGGTCAGACAACTGATCAGAAAGAGATTACAGGGCGGCTAGGTGGCACAGTGAATAGAGCACTGGCCCTGGAGTCAGGAGGACCTGAGTTCAAATCCGGTCTCAGACACTTAACAGAAAAACTAGCTGTGTGACCTTGGGCAAGTCACTTAACCCCCAACTGCCCTTCAAAAAAAAAAAAGCAAAAAAAAAAAAGAGATTACAAAGGGTTCATTCCTGGCACTGGGTACAACTGGTGCTAATTAGCCGCTCTATTACCTACACGCAGTTCTGGGTCACAATGCCAGGGTGGCACTTGTGATTGGTCACAGGGGAGAAAGAACCCTGTTTACAATTTCAAGGCAGATAGGAGCACCAATGCTTACAACTGCAGGGGAGTAGGGCCCCTTCTTGCATGAATCCCAGGAGAACAGTGACCACATGTCTTCCCAGATCACAACAACTTGGGAGCACCAAAAATTTGTGCACCCCCAGAACTAGCTCGGAAAACAGGAGCATGAAAAAGCCTGAAGTTTGGGACAACGTCTTCCCGTGCCAAGGTGAGCAGAGCCCAACTTTAACAAAGTTCAAATTCAAGAAATATACTGGAAAAATAAGCAAACATCAAACAAATCTGATTGTAAAAAGCTACTGATGTGGAGACAAAGGTGCTTTGATGACTGAGTTGTACTTTCCCTGGTTTATCTTCTAGAGGCCCCCTAAAATACAGAGGTACCCTAAAGGTTGAGTTGCTCATTCCCTGGCCTTCTAAAGTCTCCCCTTATTTTGAAACACCACAAAACTTCACCTTATCCTAAAATTCCTGGTCTCCTCCCACCCTGTTATAAATTCCTTGCCCTCAGCCTGTATCTCTATCTTGCAAGACTTATCTTGACCTTAAAATTCCCCTTATCCTAGAATTCCTTGTCTCCTCCCATCCTGTCATAAAGATTCCCTTGCCCCCCCCTTATCTTGTGTCCTTGTCTTGCAAGATTTATCTTGT
The DNA here is from genome assembly GCA_028646575.1 of Pseudocheirus occidentalis. Lineage (NCBI taxonomy): Eukaryota > Metazoa > Chordata > Mammalia > Diprotodontia > Pseudocheiridae > Pseudocheirus > Pseudocheirus occidentalis. Next base: position 209,907,809 of record CM053599.1, read on the forward strand.
CCCTAAATCTCCAAGCCCCTATAGAAACCCTAAAACTTATATCACCATCCTATAGACTGTATAGCTTTCTGGCTATATAAGTCTGGTCCTTGTTCTACAAAATTGCCTTTGTTTTGCTCATTGCTAGCATGCTTTTTCCTCAGTAAAGCTCCCTTTGGCTAAAGAGAAGGTCTGATTGAATTCTCTCAAAAATCTGAACCAGCTCTCCCTACCCTGCACTAATACAATGACAGCCAACACCAAAACATAAAAAGACGATGACAATGTGAACTCAGCTACAAAAAAAGCCTCAAAAAAATGCTAATTGGATCCAAACCGAACTAGAATTTCTGGAAGTTAAAGGAAGAGATAACGGTAATTGAGAGAGGCAGCTAGCTAGGTGGCACAGTAAATAGAGCACTGACCCTGGAGTCAGGAGGACCTGAGTTCAAATCCAGCCTCAGACATTTGACACATTTATTAGCTGTGTGACCTTTGGCAAGTCACTTAACCCCAATTGCCTTCCCTTCCCCCTCAAAAAAAATGAGTAATAGAGAAAAAAATTGGGGGGAAAATAAGAGTGATGCAAGAAAATTGTGAAAAGAGAATTAACAACTTAGTTTAAGAGGCACAAAACATATTGAAGAAATAATACCTTAAAAAACCAGAATTGGCTAATGGTAAAAGAGGCACAAAAATTCACTGCAGAAAAGAACTTCTCTAAAAGCCAAACTGATCAAGTGAAAAAAGAGATACAAAAGAAAGTAATTTCTTAAAAATTAGAATTGGGCAAGTGGATGCTAATGATTCCATGAGACTTTAAGAAACAATAAAACAAAAGAAAAAGAATGAAAAAAAAGAAAAAATTGCAGAATATTTCATTGGAAGAAACAACTGATAGAAAATAGATAGAAGAAAGTATTATTGGAGTAGGGGCAGCTAGGTGGCACAGTGAATAGAGCATAAACCCTGGAGTCAGGAGGACCTGAGTTCGAATCCAACCTCAGACACTTGATACTTACTAGCTGTGTGACCAAGGCCTTTGATAGTCAGTTGTGGGGACTTATGGAAAATTATACCAAAATTTGGTTATCTGGAGAAGTTGATGATATTGTGCATCAATCTCATGAGGTCATACTTGCCTGGGTTCTGGATAACAATGTTCTCATGCTTTCCCAGTCACCAGTGTAGTGAAACAAGGTTGTGTGCTTGCTCCCAAGCTTTTTAGCATGATGTTTTCATCCATGTTGTCAAATGCCTTCAGTGAGGACAATTGTGGCATCAAGGTCAACTACTGCACTGCTGGTAAATTCTTCAATTTGAAAAGCTACTAAGACCAAGTGGAAGGAGTGGTGGTGCATGATTTTCTGTTTGAAGATGACTGTGTACTCTGAAGCTGAGATGCAACAAAGTATGGATCAGTTCTCTGATACTTGTACTAATTTTGACCTAGCAATTAAAACCAAGAAAACACAGATGCTCCATCAACCACCACACACCATCCGTACGTGGAAGCATCAGTTACAGCAAATGGAGAAGTTTTGAATGCTGTGGAGAAGTTCACTAATCTTGGTAGTGTACTTTCTGGGGATGTGCACACTGATAATGAGGTTAATACATGAATTACCAGAGCTAGCTTAATGTTTGGGAGGCTCCAAAGGAAAAGTGTGGGAGAGAAGAGGTATTAGACAGACTACCAAACCAAAGGTCTATTGGCCTCATTGTTGTATGCCTGTGAAACCTGGACAGTATACTAGTGCCATGTCAGGAATTTGAACTGCTTTCATTTGAATTGTCTTAGGAAGACTCTAAAGATCACCTGGTAGCATAAGGTACCAGACATTGAGATAATAATGAGGTGCAGGCTCTGGGAGCCCCCTTGAGCTCTCCTGGAATCTTCCCATATAAGGCATTTTCCTGAGCTCTCTTGTCCAGCAGTTTCCCACCTTTGATCCTCCAGTTCCACCCTTGAACTGGCCTGGCCCACCATGGTCTGTCTTCTCCAGGTAGCTTCCAGCAACTTCCCACCCTTAATACTGGAGTCTGACCTCATCTGGCTCCTGAAGACCCTCCCCAAACCCAAACTCATTACTGGAGTCTGACCTCATCTGACTCCTCCTGAAGACCCTCTCCAAACTCCTCCTCTAGACCACCCCTAGATTCCTCCCACAACCTTTCTATACATAAAACCCCATCTTGCCTCCATGTAGGCTGAGCCATAGAATGACCTAGCACAGACTTACTCTGGGTCAGACTTGCTCTGGCCCGCTTACCCTATGCAAGCCTTAGAGGTACCAAAGCTCCTTAAGAGTCTACCCAATATGGCGAACTTTTAATAAACTTTACTTGTCTTTGGCTGAGAGAAGTCTTGAGCAAAATGTAGGCTTACCAAAAAGATTATTTTATGGAGAACTCACACAAGTCAAGTGTTCACATGGTGTTCAGAAGAAGCTATACAAGGACACTCTGTAAGAGGGGACCTAATGGTATGTATTTTGCTCCCACAAAAGTTATTGGAAGATAATCAATAGCTGTGGGGAAGCTCTTGCTTATCTTACTTCACAAAAACTAACTGGAACAATGAAAATAGCCAGAGGGAACTAGAAAGTGGAGGGTGTAGCACCTAGCTGGAACCTTAGAAGAGGTCCAGCTGGGCTCAAGTATCCTCACTACCACACCTATATTGTATATATTGAGGCAATGTGGGGAAATAAAGTGAAGAATTGGAGGAATTTGACTCAAGCTAAGTCAACCGGGAAGGATGGAACTGTATAACTTCACTCCTGCTTCAGCATCAGGGTGAGTGTGTCCCTAGGGAGCACCACACCCCCTCCTTTGATGGAAGTGTAATAAACTCCTTCCTCTGCACACTCTGTTTCTAAGTTCTTTGAGTGAGAAGGGAGTCATTGTTTAAAGGGTTATATGTTGTGTATCTTCCTAAGGGAAGCAGTGGGCAACAGAAGCTTGTCCCAGGCTAACTCCCTGACTCGCCTAACACCGGGAAGTCCTGTGATCCCCAAAAGTGTGTTCCTCACACTCTGGTCCTTCTGAAGAACTTTGGAATTAATTGTGTGACAAGGGAGACACTGGTACAGGACCACTCAGCATGGCATGCCCACAGAAAGTATTGTACTGTATGAGCAAAGCAGAATTAAAGTAGCTCAAGAAAAATGCAAGATGTGCAAATTTAGAGAATCCACCCCAAATGTTCCCATGAAGTACGCACCTGCCTGTGGTAGAGCATTCTGAGCTTGTATCAGTCTGATCAGCCACAGTTGGACGCACTGTAACTTGTTTCTAGCATAGTAATGTCTTTTTGGTCTTCTTTGAGAATGAAGAACAACAGCCAACCCAGACCTTGGGTAAGTCACTTAACTCTGATTGCCTTACCAAAAAAAAAAAAAAGAGCATAGATATCACATTTAAAGAAATTATAAATGAAAACTAGCTTTATATTTTAGATCTACCTCCTGAAAGAGATCCCAAAATGAAAACTCCCATGAATATTATAGCCAAATTCCAGAGCTCCCAGTTCAGGGAGAAAATACTGCAAGCAGATAGAAAGAAACCATTAAAATATTGTGGAGTCACAATCAGGATAACACAAGATTTACAGTTTCCATGTTTACAGGAGTTATTCCAGAAGGCAAAGGAACTAGGGGTGCAGCCAAGAATAACCTCCCCAGCAAAGCTGAGTATGATCTTTCAGGAGGAGAATTTATTATTTAATGAAATAAAGGATTGTCAAACATTCCTAATGAAAAGATTAGAGCTAAAGAGAAAATGACATTCAAACACAAAACTCAATAGAAGTATAAGAAGGTAAACATGAAAGAGAAATCATAAGGAACTTAAAAACAGTTAAACTACATTCCTACGTGGGAAGATTTTACATATAACTCCTAAAAACTTCATTATTATTATTATTATTATTATCATTATTACTATAGTTAGAAAGAGTCTACATAGACAGAGGACATGAGTGTGAGTTGAAAGGTGAAAGAGAAGGAAAGGGAGAAGGGAAAGGGAGAGGTAGAATGGATAAGATTTTTCTCACATAAAAGGTATGCAAGAAGAGCTTTCAAAGTATAGGGGAAAGTAGGGGGAAGGCATTGCTTGAACCTCACAGTCATTGGAATTGATTCAAAGGGGGGGGAATATATGTGTGTGTGTATAAAAACATGTGCACACACATAAATACATGGATACATATATGTTTGTATACCCACATACATACATACACACACAAATATTCAGTTGGGTATGGAAATCTATCTTATCCCACATGGAAACAGGAAGGGAAAGAGATGGGGATGAGGGAGGGGGAGGATAAAAAAGGAGGACAAATTAAGGGAGGTAGTAGTCAAAAGCAAAACAGACTTTTGAGGAGGGATTAAGACAAAAATGGAGAAGGAAGAACAGAAGCAAATGGGATGCAGGGAAATACACAGTAACCATAACTAACTGTGACTGTGAATGGGATGAGTTCATCCATAAAATAGAAGCGGAAAGCCACATGGATTAGAAACCAAAATCCAACAATATGTTATTTACAGGAGATAGGCTTGAAACAGAAAGACACAGACAGAGTTCAAATAAGGAGCTGGAGCAGAATCTATTGTGCTTCAGCTGAAGTAAAAAAGGCAGGGGTAGCATGAAGTCAGACCAAGCAAACACAAAAGTAGAACTAATGAAAGAGAATCAGGGAAGTTACGTTTTACTAAAACATACTATAGACAACATAATGATATCCACATTTTTGTAGCAAGTTCCTCACTTCTTAAATAGGTAGGAACTAAGTCAAATTTAGAAAAACAAAAACCATTCTCTGTTTCATGGACAGTTAAGTGATCGAGTGCCAGGTCTGGAAGTCAGGATCTTCCTGAGTTCAAATCTGGCCTCAGACACTGATTACTTATGTGACCCTTAGTAAATCACTTCATCCGGTTGGCCTCGGTTTACCCATCTGTAAAATATAATTTTCTCACTTTCTTTAGCTTTCTTGCTTTTGTGTGTGTGTGATATGGGTGATATGCAAATATGTTTTGCATGATTCCTTTAACATGGAGCTGGAGAAGGAAATGGTTAACCACTCTAAGAAAGCCCCAAACAGGATTGACAAGTGAACAACAAAAGGTATGAACAAGCAGTTTTCAGAAGAAGAAATCAAAGCAATCTATGGTCATGAAAAATGCTCTAAACTAACTAATTATTAGAGAAATATAAATTAAAACAACTCTGAGGTACTACCTCACATCTATCAGGAGGAGATGAGAGAATCTGAACACTGCCGCACTGTCGGAGTTGTGAATTAAGCCAGCCATTCTGTAGAAAATGTGGAACTATTCCTGAAGGCCCGTAAAACTGGGCATGCTCTTTGGCCCGGTTACTAGGTCTGTGCCCCAAAGAGATCAAATCAAAAGGAAAAGGATTTATATTATGAAAATACAGTAGCTCTTCTTGTGGCGGCACAGAGTTTGAAATTGAGGAATGCTCAACAGTTGGGGAATGGGTAACCACGTTGTGGCGTACAATTGTGATGGAATAATATTGTGCTATAAGAAATGGTTAGGGATGGTTTTTTAGAAAATCCTGTAGAGACTTGTATAAAAGTAAATGAGCAGAACCAGAAGTACACAGTAACAGCAATATTGTAGTGATGATCAGTTGTAAAAGATTTAGCTGCTCTGATTGATAAAATAATCCAAGACAATTCCAAAGGATTCATAATAAAAAATGCTGTCCCTTTTCACAGAAAGAACTGATTAACTCTGAGTGCAAATTGAAATATAAATTTCTCACTTTCTTTAGCTTTCTTGCTTTTTTTGTGATATGGGTGATATGCAAATGTTTTGCATGATTCCTTTAAAATGGACAATTGATTTTAATTCTATTTTAAAGACTTAGTTGAGTTAGTATAGGTTTTAATAGTCTCCTGTGCCTGTTAATCCAAACTGCTTACCATCCTAACTTCACCCTTCACCTACATCCTAGAGAAACTTGCCTAAAGGTCAAGCTTTTGTCCTATAATTATCTCCACCCTTTTAAGGAGGACTCTGGCAAGAATCTGGCCTGAAATATGATTAAGAGACTCCCCAGTGATCGTCACCTGTTTCCCTTTCCTTTATAGAGATGGACAATAGAGACATCCTTGAACTCCTGGGGCATAACTCCTCTTTACCTTATAACCTGGAAGATTTCCTTCAACTTTTGTACGAGCAATGAACCACCTGCCTTGTAAATCTCTGCTGGAATAGAATCAGGACCAGACTTTGTCACAGGAGAGGAACCCAATGACATTCAAAATCTCTTCTTCTCTTGGAAGTTTGGTTAGAGAGCAACCTGAAGCATACAGTCTGGTTTCAGCATTGACTGATAGAAGTCTGTTGAGAACCCTAGGGAAGGGTTTAGCCCTTCTCTCCAGGATCATGTCCTTAATCATTAATCAATGTGGCCCCATCTTCTCTGAGGAGCTGAGTTGCACCTTAGGTCTTTGGCCCATAAATAGCCTTTAGGGCATCATAAAATGCTTTGGATTGTTCCTACCTACATAAAACTGAATTTCATTTGCCTTTTTACTGAGTCAAGAATACTGTATCTCTCTAAGTTTCACTAGCATTTTAAAAAATTTATTTAGTATTTAATTTTTCCCCAGTTACATGAAAACAACAATTTTAAACATTTGTTTTCAAAACTTAGAGCTCCTAATTCTCTCTTCTTTCCTCCCTACTCCCTGTCATTGAGAAGGTAAGCAATTCAATATAGGTTATATATGTGTAGTTATGCAAAACATACCCATAGTAGTCATGTGAAAGAAAACATAGATTTAAAAACTCAAAAAAAATAAAGTAAAAAAAAAAACAAAACAAACCACTCAGCATTCGGACACCATCAATTCTTTCTCTGGGAGTGGACAGCATTTTTCATCCTAAGTTCTTCAGACTTGTGGCGGTTCATTGCATTGCAGAGAAGCACAAAGTCATTCACAGCTGATCATGCTACAATGTTGCTGTTACTTTGTACACAGTACATTTCACTTTGCATCAACCCATATAAGCTTTTCTAGTTTTTCTGCTCATCATTCCTTATACTACAATAGTATTCCATCATAATTACATACCACAACTTATTCAGCCATTCCCCAATTGATGTCCATCCCCTTGATTTTCAATTCTTTACCCCCAGAAAAGAGCTGCTATAAATATTTTTGTATCTATTTGTATCTATAGGTCCTTTTTAAAAAAATTTTTTTAGAATACAGACCTGGTAGTGGTATTGCTATGTCAAAGGGTATGCATGATTTTATAGCCCTTTGGGCATAGTTCCAAATGGCTCTATAGAATGGTTTTATCAATTCACAACTCCAACAACAGTACATTAATGTCTCATTTTTCGTACATCCCCTCCAACATTTGTCATTTACTTTTTCTGTCCTATTATCTAATCCAATAGATAAGAGGTGATACCTCAGGATTATTCTCTTCTGCATTTCTCCAATAAATAGTGAGTTAGAATATTTTTTCATATGGCTATCCATAGCTTTAATTACTCCATCTGTAAACTGATTATATACCCCATTGTTTATATGTTCATATAACATATGAAATATGTTATATATTTCCCAGTTACATGTAAAAGCAATTTTTAACACTGGTTTTTCATAACTTTGAGTTCCAGATGTTCACCCTTCCTCCCTCCCTACCCACTCTCATCAAGAAAGCAAGCAATTCAATATAAATTATACATGTGTAGCCATGCAAAACACTTCCATAATACTCATGTTGTTTCCTTTTACCCTGTCCCTCCTCAAAAGTTTTTCCTTTGGATTACCCCCTCCACCAATCTGCCCTCTCTTCTCTCACCCCTTCCCCTCTTATTCCCTTCCCCACTACTTTCTTGTAGGGTAAAATAGATTTTCATACCCAATTCAGTGTTTATATTATTCCCCCCTTAAACCAATTCCAATGGGAGTAAAGTTCTCTCATTCCCTCTTACTTCCCCCCTCCTCCCCTCCAATGTAAAAGCTTTTGTCTCTTTTATGTGAGATAATTTACCTTTCTACCTCTCCCTTTCTCCCAGTACATTCCTTTCTCACCCCTTAATTTTATTTTTTAGATAGCATTCTTTCATATTCAATCCACTCTGTGCACTCTGTATATATTCCCTCCAAATACCCTAATACTAAGAAAGGTCTCAAGAGTTACAAATATCATCTTTCCATGTAGAAATGTAAATAGTTCAACTTTAATAAGTTCCTTATGATTTCTCTTTCCTATTTACCTTTACATGCTTCTTTTGAATCTTGTATTTGAAAGCCAAATTTTCTATACAGCTTTGGCTTTCTCTCAAGAATGCAATAAATTCCCCTATGTCACTGAATATCATTTTCCCCCCACATGGATTATACTGATAGGTGTAGGTGTAGGGTAAGTGATTATTGGTTTTAATCCTAACTCTTTGACCTCCAGAATATCATATTCCAATCCCTCTGATCCTCTAATGTAGAAGCTTGTGTTATCCTGATTGTGATTCCACAATACTTCAATTGTTTCTTTCTGGCTGCTTGCACTATTTTCTCCTTAACCTGGGAACTTTGGAATTTGGCTATAATATTCCTGGAAGTTTTCATAGTGAGATCTCTTTCAGGAGGTGATTTGGTGGATTCTTTCAATTTATATTTTACCTTCTGGTTCTAGAATATAAGGACACTTTTCTTTGACAATTTCTTGAAAGATGATATCTAGGTTCCTTTTTTTTTTTATCATGTCCTTCAGGTAGTCCAATAATTTTTAAATTATCTCTTCCGATCAGTTGTTTTTTCACTGAGATATTTCACATTGTCTTCTATTTTTTTATTCTATTGATTCTGTTTTATAATTTCTTGATTTTTCAGAGTCATTAGCTTCCATTTGATCCATGATCCGTTTTAATTTTTAAGGAGTTATTTTCTTTTTTTTTTTTTTTTTTTTTTTTGCTTTTTGGTGGTCAGTTGGGGGTTAAGTGACTTGCCCAAAGTCACACAGCTAGTTTTTGTGTTAAGTGTCTGAGGCCAGATTTGAACTCAGGTCTTCCTGACTCCAGGGCTGGTGCTCTATTCACTGCGCCACCTAGCTGCCCCCTGAGTTATTTTCTTCACTGTGTTTTTGTACCTCCTTTTCCATCTGGTCAGTTTTTCTTTTTAAGGCATTCTCCTGATTGTGGCTTTTTGGACCTCTTTTACCATTTGGCCTAGTAGGTTTTTTAAAGAGTTATTTTCTTCAATATTTTTTTGGGTCCCCTTCACCAAAGTATTGACTTGTGTTTTTCATGATTTTTTTTTTTTTTTGCTTTTTTGGAGGGGGAAGGTAGGGCAATTGGGGTTAAGTGACCTAAGGTCACACAGTCAGTTTTGTGATAAGTGTCTGAGGCCAGATTTTAACTTGGGTTCCCCTGACTCCAGGGCCAGTGCTCTATTCATTACACCACCTAGTCACCCCTTTTCATGATTTTCTTACATCACTCTCCTTTCTCTTCCCAATTTTTCCTCTACTTCTCTTACTTGATTTTCTTTTTTTTAATTTTAATTTACTTTCTTGATTACATCATTCATTTCCACAAGGTTTTGAGTTACAAATTTTCTCCCCTTTTTCCCCTACCCCCAAGCCCAAAACAGTGATCCCACTATAAAGCCCCTCCCACAATCTGTTCTCTTTTATGTCCTCCTCCAACGCCCCTCTAACTTTATAATAGGGCAGGGAGGGTCTCCCTACCCCAGTCCCTATATGTCTTATTTCCCAGTTGCATGTGGTTAATAATAATAATTATATATATATATATATATATGTATATATATATATATATATATATATATATATATGTGTGTGTGTGTGTGTGTGTGTCTGTGTGTGTCTGTGTGTATATGTTTGTTTGTTTGTTTTAACATTGATTGAGTAGCTTTAAATTCTAGATTCTTGCGGTTCCTCCCTTGTCACCCACTCCCACTGGAAGGAGCAGCAATTCAATACAGGCTGTACACATGTAATTATGCAGGACATCTCCATGGTGGGCATATTGTGAGAAACTGATTGTATGTCCCTCCTTCCTATCCATCACCCCCCCCTTATTTTGTTCTCTACCCTGTCCCTTTACTGAGGTGTGTGCTTCCTGAAACCCTCCCTGCCAACCCGCCCTTCCCTCCATCATCCCGCCTCTCATCCCCATCACCCCTACTCTTCTGTGTGGCAAGATACCCAGTTTAGAGTTTATGCCATTCCTCCCCTAAGCCAAATTTAATGAGAGTAAATGAAAGTAAAGTTGTAACAGTTATCCCTTGCCTCTTTTATATGGGATGATTAACCCCATTTTGTCTCTCCCTGTCTCTTCTCATTCAAGTCCTATCCCACTTCAAAATTTCACCTTTTAAAGTATCATCTCTTCCTAATCAATTGATCCTGAATACTCTATGTACACATATATACCTATGCTCAGATACGTATTCATACACTTATATACCCATGCTCAGATATGTATTCATACACATATATACCCTCCTATATAGACATATGAGTAGGTATACATATTTATACATTTGTATTCCCTTCACCTATCCTCATGCTAAGAAAAGTTTCATAAGTCACTATTATTGTTT
>CM053599.1:209918914-209945015 GCA_028646575.1 Pseudocheirus occidentalis
TCAAGGGTGGGAAACTATTGGAACAAAGCGAGCTAAAGACTTGGGCGGAGCCGCATCTCAAGGCCCATGACCGCAGGCAAATGTCTTCCCTTGGAAGGTTTACTTTCCCAGAGCCTGTACCTCAAAGAATCAAGGAGAGCTCAAAAAGGGGGGGAGGGGTCCCAGGGCCTACACCTCATCATATGTATGATGTGTGTGTTTGTGTGTCTTCCACATCCCTGCTCTTGACCCATCGCCACATTCAAGGGAATAACTCAGTCACTCCATTTTGGTCATTTCATATTTATGCGTTGTGGCACCAAAGAGAGGGTGTCATTCTTCAAGAAGGAACAGGATTCGGATTTCATTGGCAGCAGGTTTTGTGTATGTATGGACACACACACACACACACACACACACACAGAGTAGTTTGGAAGTAGAAATGGTGAGTGCAGAGAACTCTTCAGAAAGGACAGTCAGATCAGGGGAAGGTTTTTTCCATTTGTTTGTTTGTTTGATTTTGTTCCATTCTTAAAAGTTAGAAAAGCTGTGGGCATGTTTGTAGTTAGAAGAGAAGCCTCCAGTGAAGGTGAGGTGGAGAGGGGTTAGGGAGATAGGAGCGGAAAGAGAAGCCATAGAGACTGGAGCAAACATCCCTGAAGAAATGAGAGCAGGCGAGGGGCAGCTAGGTGGTGCAGTGAATAGAGCATTGGCCCTGGAGTCCTGAGGACCTGAGTTCAGATCCAGCCCCAGACACTTAACACTGGCTGTGTGACCTTGGGCAAGTCACTTAACCCCCAAATCAGTAGCTCTAGATGGAATTGCTCATAGTGGTCCATCCAATAAGTGTCAAAGTGATTTGTCCAAAGTAGGACATGGGAAAGAAGGGAGAAGGATAAAGGATAGAGGGAAAGTGAATGTGAATCCACCAACGACATACAAATTCTTCTACCTTTACTGCCAGATTAGCTGAAGACTTTGGTTGAGTATTCATGATTGGAAAAGCACAGCAGAGATCTTTTCCTGGGGCCCATTGCCCTGACTTCATGGCTGAAAGTCAGGTTTATTTTTATATTTTTTCGGGAGAATGGGAGGGCGTTCAGGGAAGTAGCTCCTTCCCACTGAGGAGGTCAGGAAGACAATAAGGAAGTAATTATCATCCCCCCTGCCCATTGGGACTCGGTCCACCTACGCTGCAGCTGGGCCTGTGACTTCTAGGCTTTGTCTCTGGGCCCCCTTAGGAGATTGTACCAAGTGTCAAATACAGATGAAAGTAATATAGATGGAAACCCTCTGGGGGGAAAACAGCTTTCAAGAACTGAGTGGCAGGCTCTATAACCCCGTTCTCACACAGCTTGTCATTATGGATTCTATTTTAAGGACTTTTCAATATGTTTCTCAATAACTTCCACAATCACTCAGAGGTGCCTGGAGTTTACATCCACCCCAGCCTCTTCCCTTCTGAACAGAGCAAATGAGTGAGCAACAGAGAATCAGAACAGAGAACCCAATTTCCACACCCATCCTTTCTGCCTACATCTCAGCCATAATAAGGGCATGACTATTTTTCCCTCACTGTACAGAATTGAATGCCACATCCTCCCCCACATGGAAAAGCTGGGATTGGCTTTGAAGGTCTCCATCCCAGGATCCTATCATAATAGCAGATTATTCTGAATCATTCAGGGCTTGATTATTCAGTCTATTGATTATCCGGGGCTCCCTTATATTTCCTCTTTCACTATAACCTTCCCCCTCTTTTCAGGAGCTTGACCTTTGATTCATTAGCACCAGGTTGTTCCAGGAGGGAATTACAGAGTAGGTTAAGTTTTGTCTTCTAGATTTGTTAATTTTCTTTCTATGCTGCCTATTCCCTTCCAGCACCTTTTCTCTCTTCCTAGATACCCACTACCCTTCATCTAGCCCAGAGGTTCTCAACCTGTGGATTATGTTCAATTTGTAACAATGAAAATATATCCTACATATCAGATAGATTCATAACAGTAGCAAAATTACACTTATGAAGTAGCAATGAAAATCATTTTATGGTTGGGGGTCACCACAACATGAGGAGCTGTATTAAAGGGGCACAGCATTAAGAAGGTTACGAACCACTGATCTAGCCCTATCAAGAAAACTGATTCACACACACACACACACACACACACACATACACACACACACATTGGTACCCACACCATTCAATGCCTGGAGTTCAACATCTATCTTTATTCTCCCACAAAGAGAAGTAATCTCTTGGAACAAATACATTTAAAAAATAAATTAGCAAAACAACTCAACTTAATGACAAAAAGGCCATTCCTTTTCTGTCAAGAGGTGGGAGGTTTGGTTCTCTTGAGGTAGGAGGAAAAGATTATAGCAACAGATTAGAGTGGGGGACCGTGGGAGGGAGAGAGAAGATGTAAAGAGTGAAAAAAAGAAAAGATGATTGGGTGAGGGGAGAGAACTTCCAAGCAGTTAAACAGAAATAAAATTGGGAGACTGGTTTAAGGGAGGAAATGATTGATTCAATCTTGATTATGTTGACTTCGAGTGGTCACAAATACAACCAAAGGGAGGTATCTACAGGCTGTTGGAGATATGTGATTGATAATTAAAAAGAAAGAGTATAATGTCTTCTGGGGCAGATCTGACTCGGACCAATTGGGTGGTTCAGGCTCGAAAACAGATAGATAAGAGTATTTATTGAGTGCTTACTGTATGTATGCCTGTTACTGTGCTAAGCACAAATGCATGTAAAAAACAAGATAGTCCCTGTTCTCAAGAAGCTTACATTCTAATGAGAGAAGACAACATGCAGCATAGAAAGGGGACAATATCAAATGCTAGACTGAAAATGAAAGAGGAGGAGGGAAAGGCACCCCCACAGGGACAAGGTCCATCCAGAAGGGTCCAGGAGCACATAGGCTAAACCTGGTTTTGCAGAAAGCATGGCTGTCATGAGTTCTTCCTCAAACGAAGGAGTTTATGGTGGTAGATGTGTTGTCAATGTGAAGATGGCTGCTGGAATGGGGGTATATAAGGATTCTGGGGAGTCATGGGCTAAACCAGAGTTGGAGTAAACTAAAATCTTCAAATGGAGGCTTGAGGACAAGCTCACTCCTGGAGGAGGGAGAGGCATTGCCTGTGTGAAGATGGCCATCAAGGAATGGAATAAAATGAGATACTTGTAGACCATCTAACATTTCACAAAAAGAGGTTTCCTGAACAATAGCACAGAAAAGATACTTAGCAGAGATACAGCATTGATATTTGCCAGAGTGATGCACTCAATTCAGCTGCATGTGGTCAAAACGAATCAGCCCCAAGTTCTTGGCCAATGACTTTTTGTACTTAAGTGACCAGAAGTGGTTTCATCAATGGTTTGAGTCTTAATCCCCTTTACCAATTAAGTTCCAAACGTGGTTTCATGACCTTTTAGGCAAAATCTAACCTAACCTATGTGGCAAGGACCTGAGTAGATGTTGCTTCTTTTGATGGGGTGCTGGGATGCCTTTGTAACTTTGTTTGTAACATTGTCGTAACTTCAGTCTGTAAAAATCTCCCTTGTGTTCAGTTACCTGTGTCTGTAACATCAGTCTGTGCAATTAAGTTGCAAAAGTCACACTTCCCCTCAGTCATAAAGCATTAACTCTGCCTCTCCCCATCCCCCAGCCTAAAAGCATTTTCCCTGAAACCATTAACTCTGCCAGCTATAACTATCCTTGCTTGGTATAATAACAAGCCATAACTATGAATCCTTCAAAAGCATTCTCTAAACAAATCCTTAGTTAGAGAAATGTATACCTCTTTTGTTCTAGTGGCCAGCTGCAAGCTATGAATCTTTGAATGCATTATCAGCAAGGTAACTCCTCCCAACAGATACATACTGAATCCCCAGTTAGCCCAGCTTCCTAACATCCATCTTGTCAAAAAGGACTTTGATGACTAACAGACTGGGCACCTCTCAGTCAGAATTGACTGCTAGCTGACTCGGTGATGTTCCAAAGCAAAAACCACACCTCCTGATAGTCCCTCCTTGGGCTTTCTCCCAGTGAATTATGGGCAATACGCCTGTGTAGTTGATATAAAAACTACATGTCCCTTTAAGCACTGACCACTCCTTAACTCCTCCCAAATCCCTCCTGTACACACCTAGTTAGCATAATGGCTATCAGATTTATGGTTTTATTACTATACAATCAGTTTTATTTATTTATGTTTTTTATTTATTTATGGTTTTATTACTATATAATCAGTATCCCTAATTCCTGCAGGTTGCAGGCTTTTTCTGACACCCCCCTGCCCGCTGAAAAGCATACTAAACTTTCACAAACTTGCCAAGAGAGTTTGGACCTGGTAATTCTTTCAGACTAAGAACTGTCAAAGGATTTCCTTGAAATCCATTCCCTCTCCCCCTCTTCATTTTTGGTGACCACAAAGGGACCCCTCTCACTCAACCTCTTCACTTCCATGCTTTATCCCTTCATGAAATGGTCCAATGATCTTGTAAAGGATCTCCCACCACTCAAATGGTCTTAGGTTCATTGCTGGACAACCCTGACTTCAGTCAGCTAATCAGTAATAATTTATTAAGTGTCTGCTATGTGCTTAGCACTATACTGAGAATGGGGATGCAAAAAAAGGGAAAAGATGGTCCCTGCCCTCAAGGGCTCACAGTCTGATGGGGGAGACAATAAGCTAACAAATACATACAAACAAGTCATACATAGAAGAAATAGGAAATAATTAACAGAGGGAAGGCACTAAAATTAAAAGGGTTTGAGAAAGGCTCCCTTCAGAAGGTGGGATTTTAGTTGGGATTTGGAGGAAGCCAGGAGGCAGAGATGAGTAGTTGCAGACATGGGGGACAGCCAAAGAAAATGCCCACAACTGAGGCGTGGAACATCTTGCTTGTGGAACAACAGCCTTAGGGACTGGAAAAATCTAGCATAGTTGATATTACCGGAGGAACTTAATTCAGATACAAAAAATGAGAAGGCAAAAAAAAGCATGACAAACAAGCAATGTTAATGGTGCCTTGAAGGAGCCAACACATAGAGGAGAATGAAGACCAGAGATTCTATACTTTGTATCCTGCCTTTGGAAGGACGGAGTTCTGGAGCTCAACGATCTGATTCAAGTGGTTGTGACCACAAATATTAGCCATTCACCAAGGATCTCCTTCTGTAGAGTGAGCAAGAGCAGCCCCAAGAACAACAGGGCCACAGCACAAAAGATGATGCTTCTGATACAATCGCCAATCCTCATCACAGATCACTCATTTGTAATGAGACAATAAGAGATCATTCAGTCTGTCCTAGTGTCAGAGTCAATACTGACTCCCCAGCAAGTGCTCCCCAGATCACCAGCCAGGCAGCCAGGCCTTCCTCCTTTCTTGAAGCCTCCTTTATGGGGGGAGGTAGTAAGATTGCCAGTCTTACCCTTTTAGAACCCTCTGATGAGTGGCTGCTCCCTTTCTCTCATGGGGACTTGGCAAGGATTCTCCCTCACCTTCAACTGGGGAATCAGGATTACCAAATTGTCTAAAGAATGTCCTTTCTTCCAGATAAATCCGCATTCACTTTAGTCATGCAGAAACAGTTTCATTTCCCGTGTGTCTTTAGAAAGCAAAGCATATCCCAACAATGCTATCCTTTGTTCTACTCCCTCCTTCTCCTCCCCTCCGCCCTTTCTGGGAGTTTTCTGAAGAATCTAGGGAGGAAAGGAGACCTGCCAATTAACAGAGATAGCAGACATTTTCCTGGGGGGATGGGGCCTTCTGGGAGTCAGGGACCATAAGGCCCTGAGCAACTCTGCACAAAAGATGGAATAAGGAAGAACCAGAGAGAGACTCAAAAACACTGTGTTCCAAAGCAGCCTGTGTTTATTGGGTCTCTCTGGAGAACAGATGAACCAGAGAGCCCTCTCTCTTCCTAGGGTGGTACTGATACTTCACAGACTTGGCTTTTGGGAGATGGGATGCCTAACCCTGGCAGTTAGGGGCATGATGGGAAAGCGGTTATTTCAAAATTGCGCCACACTGGCACTCTGACTAGCACGAGGAACACTCTTGGGCATCAGTAGCCCCCTCATTCTCTGCTGGGATGGAACTAATATTGCTGCTGCTGGCTCTCATGAGTCTGCCCACTCTGCTGCGGCCTCCCCTGTTGCTGTGGTCTGTTGCCCAACGCCCCAACAGAGGTCAATAGCTTGTTCTAAACTGAATTTAGAATCATCTGGGTTCTTCTGTGTTTCCCCAAATTGGCTGATCAGCATGGACTTTAGATTTTCTTAGGGCTGATCTCCCGTATTTTATTCCTCATATGGGCCACTGTCTTATCTGAGGCCTTTGCCCCCATGACCCATCTGGCCCAGTCATTTTTATGTTATCAGGGTAGTGATAGACCTCAGTGCCTTCAGGAAGAGTGGCCTTTGTAAGGAGGCTGAGCACAACTATGGTAATAGGAAAGAGAGTCTAGTTAGTTGCGAGGATAGTGAAGGTGAAAGTGCACTCCTCCCCAGGCAAATGCAAACTTCTCTTAATTAAAATCAATTGTGGTAACAGAGAAAAAGGCTTTAGCGAGGTTGGAGATGTATACCAGTGCGTGAGGGGCTTGGGCTACCTGGCTTACCACACCGACCAATTCAGACATGGGTGCAACAGTCAGCATGGCCTTCCTCAGAGGCAGGGGATTTATTTTGGGGGGGGGGGTTGTTTATTTTTTTGGTGTTTTTTTGTTTTGATTTGTTTTGGTTTTGCTTTTTGGAGGGCAATTGGGGTTAAGTGACTTACCCAAAGTCACAGGGCTGGTAAGCTTGTCAAGCCTCTGAGGTCAGATTTGAACTCAGGTCCTCCTGACTCCAGGGCTGGTGCTCTATTCACTGTGCCAAGCCACCGAACTGTTCCCGAGGAAGGGGATTTGTAAGAGGAGTTGTTACATCCAAGGATTCTGGGCTCCTTTGTCTCTATCACTAAGGAGAATATTTAGCTTTTGCTTCTTCCAGGACCGGTATAGTTTCCTGTTAACCACTTGATGTGGTTCAGGCAATACCAAGGTTTTGCATTCGGCTCTAACCACAATAGTGGACATAGAGGTTACCACAAGGATGAATACCAGCTCCCAAGAGTTCTCAGTTCCCCTCTACTTGATGGTTTGTCTCCCCTTCACCACTCATGAAAGCTAAGATGTCAAAATAGATTTGCTGGGGGTTCTCTGGTATTATAACTCATCTGCCAGAACCTAACATACTCCTCTATGTAAGTGTGGGACTTTAGATGATATCCTAGATGTGGGTGGAGGTAAAGAGCCCCCTGGATAGCATGGTACTCTTTCACTAGTACCCTGACTGGCCATTAGTCTTTTCTTTATTAATCTCATTTCAGTTGAAATGCCCAAGGCTCCTTGAGGGAGGCATCATCACCAAGTGGGTACCTTGCCTCTCCCAGCCATCCCCAGAAGAGCTATATGCCCATTCAGCCCCTGAGGGTTTCTGGATCTCCCATTCAAATTTTACCAGTTGGTCTGCCCAGGCTTATATGTTGATGTGATTTGGAAGGCCCATTGCTAAACCCCAGACCACTTAGGTGAATTTATGCTCAGAAGCTAAATTCTAATTGTTCTCCACACTAACTAGTTATAGGGTAGAGAGTAATGCAGGGTGGTGAGGCCATGTGTATACAGGGTGGGGAATACAGTGGCATAAAGTCCACCAAGACTCATCTTTTGGGGGAATTTTACCCTGTCCTCTGCTGACCATAGGAAAACTGGATGTAGAAGGGAAGTAGTCTTTAAGAGATATGGTAGAGGGCATCTAGGTGGGTGATACAGTGTCCAGAGCACTGACCCTGGAGTCAGGAGGACTTAAGTTCAAATCTAGCCTCAAATAGTTACTAGCTGTATGATCCTGGGCAAGTCACTTAACCCTGATTGCCAGAGAGAGAGAGGGCACAATTTCATCTACCAAGACATCCTGTGATGGGAACTCTACTAGTTTAATCAGCCTTCCTGGTCACCTAATGGTGTAAAAGAGTCCCCTCCACATGGAGTTGGGTCCTTGAAGATATCCCAAGGACAGGACAAGTCACCACACAAAGCTTTTTACCATGCTTAGTGCTTTATCCCCATCGAGTATGCTATGTCTAAGTCCCTTTATATTGATTGTTCAATGACCTTTGAGCATCTCAATTTGTTCCAATACCAGATCTAAACTAGCAAGACACTAGCCAGAGTCAGGTCTTGCCTAAAATGCAGTCAAGTATATATAATTCCCTATGTCAGTGGCCTAAAAAGGGACAAGGACAATCCCATCTAGGATTGCTGACTTTGCATCAGTCATCTCCTATAGGGTTCTTGAGCTGATAGAACACAGTTGTCCAAGTGGAAGAAGTTTTGCATTGGTCCTAATTGACTATGCCCTCAGCACCCATTGTTTTGTTGATTCACCAAATTGTTGATTAAGTTTCTGAAGACTCTCAAGAACATCAAGAATGAAATCCTACTTGTTCTCCAAACCCTGCTGCAGATGAATTCATCCCCCACCTCAAGGGCAATAGGTGTTCAGCCACCTAAAGCACAAATTTCTTCAGCACTTGCCTAACAATACTATGGAAAGATTATTGAATGAGGATTCTGCACTGATTCAATTGGACACAAATCCCCTGCTGCCATATTTGTGATGGGGCACTCCCCCGTCAGCATCATGTGTCAAGCCAAGCCTACAGAGCTCCTAAATCCTTATTCCCTTGTTATTTTGTACTTGGGCAACCAGCAAAGTATGTCAGTGATTTAAATGTTGTATTCTGGGCCACCTACATCTCAAAGATAGTTTCATTACCTTCTAGAGGAAAGTTGACTAAGCCTACATGGCCAAGACCTCAATGGATGTTGCTCTTACCATAATATAGCAACCAACAAAACTAATGCAATTTTAAGAGTACATTCAGAGAGATACAGTGACCAGAAGAAAGGAGGTTATAGACTTACTGTACTTCCCCTTGGACAGACAATAGCTAGTACTCTATAGTGTATAATTTTTTTATATATGTATATACACACATTATATATATATAATAAAGTTCTTTTGAGTTTTGTATACCACATTTTTTTAAAGATTGAAACTATGAGAGAGCTAGCAGCTCAGTGGCTAAGAATGCTGGAGTTGGGGTCAGGAAGAATCGAGTTCAAATCATGCCTCAAACGCTTTCTGTGCAATCTTGGGCAAGCTATTTAACCCTAACCTCAGTTTTCTCATCTACAAAATGGGAATAACGATAGCACCTACTTCCCAGGGTTGTTGTGAGGTTTAAATCAGATGATGGATGTATAGTACTTTATGAAATTAAGGCTCTTTATAAATGCTAGATTTTATTTAAAATCATGCATATGAGGATCAATTAAAGGTAGTGAGACTGTTTAGCATGGAGAAAAGAAGACTTAACATGGAAAGATGATGATTGGCTTCAAAGACTGGGAGGGCTGCCTTCTGTAAGAGTGGCTAGGTTTGTTCTGCCAAGGTGTAGGACGATGCAGAAGGGCCAGATTGCTGTACTCTATGTAGGGGAAGCCTTCATAACACAGAGAGCTATCCAGGAGTGGAATGGGATGCCTTGTGAGATCCCCGCACTTGAAATATTCAAGCAAAGGACAAGTGATCTGTTTCTGGGGATGCTGTAAAAGATAAATCCCCTCAACTCTGAGACCCTGGGACACTTTTCTGTGTTTCTAGAGTTGGTCTTCCCCACCTGTATGGAGCTTTAGCATCCAAGCAAAAGGTCTTTGAAACACATTTTCTTGCAATAAAATATATGACTGTGATGATCAGTCTTTACAAATAGAGCCAGGATTGAGATCAAAATGCTTGGCCTGGGGCAGCTAGGTGGCGCAGTACATAGAGCACCGGCCCTGGAGTCAGGAGGACCTGAGTTCAAATCTGGCCTCAGACACTTAACTAAAAAAAAACTAGCCGCGTGACCTTGGGCAAGTCACTTAACCCCAACTGCCCTCCAAAAAGCAAAAAAAAAAAAATGCTTGGCCTACAGCCCCACCACAGCAAAGGACCATGAGATTCTGAGCCCCAGTTCAATAAATTAGGCAAAGACATACCAGGACACACCCCTTACCCCCCCTCAGCATAGCCAGGGAAGTGGGCAGACTCCAGCTGCAAGAAACACCATACTAGGTGCTTTAGCATAACCCTGAGCAAACAGGTAGACACCAATCCTATGGGTGCCTAAACAAATGGAAAGCCACCATTGCAGGCTGCCATTTCCCCCATCCCTGACATGCTTCAGCATAACTCTCAACAAATAGGCAGCTTTCAGTGGCCTGACCCCCAGGTGCTTCATTGTAGCTCCAGAGAAACACAGAAACACCCCACTGCTTCAGCACGTGCTAGACTCTAGTGCTAGAACCCTGGCTCAGCACTAAATAAGCTGCCAGACTCCTATAGCTGCCTTTAGGTCAACATCAAGCACCAGTAGGTAAACAGCCAGGTCTGCAGCCTCTGGCATAAGAAGTCCAAGACAATGTCCTTCCCCCACCTCTCCCTGGTGACAGAGTTCAAATTTAAAAGAAAAGAAAAAGACCAAAAAGATGAGCAAAAAAAACCCCAACAACAAAAAAGGAATCTGGCCATAGAAAGTTATTGTGGTGACAGGGGAGATAAAGACACACACTCAGAAGAAGACAGCAATGTCAAAACATGGGCTAAACCCCATCCAAAAATAAGAAGTGGTCTCAAGCCCAGAAAGAACTCATGGAAGAACTCAAAAAGGAGCTTAAAAATCAGATAAGAGAAATAAAAGAAAATTTGGGAAAAGAAATGAGAGCAATGCAAGAGAAAGATGAAAAAGCAAAACATTGTCAATGAGGGAAAAGGTGAAAGGAGAGAGAAGAAAACGGGAGGAAAAACAGGAGAGAGTGAAATACACAGTTAACAATCATAACTGTGAATGTAAATGGAAGGAAAGCTCCCATGAAATGGTAGTGGATAGAACTCACTATTCAACATAAGCTGCTGGGAAAACTGGAAAACAATGGGGCACAAACGAGGTATGGACCATCTTACACCATGTACCAAGATAATGGGTACATGATTTAGACATAAAGGGTGACACCATAAGCAAATTAGAAGAACAAGGAATAGTCTACCCATCAGATCTATGGAGAAGGGAAGAATTCATGACCAAAGAAGAGATAGAGAGCATAACAAAACATAAAATAGGTAATTTTGATTATATTAAATTAAAAAGCATTTGCATACACAAAACCAATGCAGCCTTTCTCTGTTCTCCACAAATCTCTCCACCTTGTCCCTAAGATCATCCATTTTCCCAAACTGAGAGCCTAGAAATTGTGGAGGAAGAGTGAGGTAGAGAACATGAACCATATTTTGTCCTCCTTCCCTACTATCCAAAGAAAACCATGAGGTACATCTTTGCAGCTGCCACCTGGGTCAGGGAATATTTGGCTTGATGACATAATCAAATAAATAGAAGGTTGACAAAGTGTGACTTTGTGATCCCAGACGAGGCATGTAAATTCTCAGAGTCCCAGCAAGTCCTTTTTTTCAGTCTACATGTTGCAGAACAGTTATGGATCTTCACTGGGGAAGGAGCTACATCACTGGGGAGTTACTTAGGCTGATGAAATTATAGGTACTGACCAAAAATCATCTTTCTGGTCTATTGTAGAAAATCACCTTCAAAAGTCTGACAGACAGACAGACAGAGAGATAGATAGATAGATAGATAGATAGATAGATAGATAGATAGATAGATGATAGACAAATAGATGGATAGATGGTAGGTAGATAGATGATAGATAAATAGATAGATAGATAGATGATAGAGAGATGAATGATAGATATAGGTATAGATATAGATATAGGTATAGATGTAGATATAGAAATATAGATATAGGTAGAGATATAGATGTAGATATAGATATAGGTACAGGTATCTATAGATATAGGTATAGGTATAGATATAGATATAGGTATAGATGTAGGGAAAGAAATATAGATATTGATATAGATACAGGTAGAAATATAGGTATAGAAATATAGATATTGATATAGATATAGGTATAGGTATCTATAGATATAGGTATAGATATAGATATAGGTATAGGTATAGATATAGGTATAGATAAAGGTGTAGGTACAGATGTAGATGTAGATATAGATATAGGTATAGGTATAGATATAGATATAGATATAGATATAGATGATATAGAGATACAGGTATAGACATAGATATAGATAGATCAGAGGGGTGGGTACCTGAAAAAAGTCTAGATCACTAATCCTTGATTGCATTTGTCCAGATGTCTGGAAAGATGGGAGAGCTGCTACCTGCCTCCCTGTAGTGATGGAAACAACCTAAATTGGCAATGCCTCCTAGGGGCCCAAGGTTATTCTTCAGGACTCTGTGACTTCGTCACCAGGGATCTGTCTCTGTCATTTATTTCTTCCATGACTCATAACAGCTCCATAAAGGTCTCCCTGAAGCCGAGCACAGGATTCACAATGCAAGAGCTACTAAAAATAGGGCTCTTTCTTTTAGTCAGAGCTTAACTTAAAAAAGAAAAAAAAGGTTAAGCCTGAAGACCTTTGCAGGGGTTCTTAGCCTGTGATCCGTGACTGTGTTTGGCTTTGGTTTTTTAACAAGTATTTTGATAACTATATTTCAACAGAATTGTTCTCCTTTGTAATCCTATGTATTTTATGTGATACAATATTACTCTGAGAAAGAATCCATAGGTTTTACTGGACCGCCAAAGTAGTCCTTGATGAAAGAGAATTTGAGAACCCTTATTCTAAACATAGTTGTTTGGGTTCTTTTGCTTTTTTTTTCTTTTTGGAGGGCAATTGAGGTTAAGTGACTTGCCCAAGGTGACACGGCTAGTCTTTTTGTGTTAAGTGTCTGAGGTCAGATTTGAACTTAGGTTCTCCTGACTCCAGGGCCAGCGCTCTATTTACTGCACCACCTAGCCACCCTGAAAACCCTTATTCTAAGGAGATTGTAAGGACTGAGGAGTCCCTAGGAAATGGTTCCTTATTCCAGTGAGTACTCAATTCCTGAAACGTTCTCCTGATTATTTCAGGGATCAGTCACCCTTGGGACGAGGTTTTTTTTGTTAGTTTGTTTTTCTCTTGTTTATTCTGTCGTATTTTAAGTTCCAAACTATCTCCCTTCTTTCCCACTCCAAACTAGAGAAGGCCACCATTTGACACAGATTTATAAATAGATGTAAAACTGTAATATGAGTACTTCTGTTTTATCAGTTCTTTCTCGGGAAGGATATGACATCTTACTTCATAGATCCTTTATGGTAGATTGGAGCACTGATAGTACTCAGAATAACTTGGTTGTTCAGAATTGTTCTTTGTATACAATGTTCTCTTGGATCTGCTCACTTCACTTTTCGTTATTTCCTGCAACCCTTTCCATGTTTTTCTAAAAAATCAACCAGCTCATCATTTCTTACAGCATAGTAATATTCCATCCCAATCATATACCACAACTTGTTCAGTCTTTCCTCAATTGATGGACATCTCCTCAATTTCCAATTCTTGGCCACTGCAAAGAGAGCTACTATAAATATTTCAGAACAATAGAGTCTTTTCTTCCTTCCCTAATCATGTTGGGAAACAGACCCAACAGTAGTATTGTTGGTCCAAAGCGTTATACAGTTATATAACTCATTAGGTATAATTCTAGATTGTTCTCCAAAATGGTTGGATTGCTTCACAGTTCTGATGGTTCTTTTTTGCCTGGAAAGACTCTCACTGAGCAGAGACAGGATCCAGCATCATGAAGGGGATAGTCTCCCACCTCGTCCTCACCCCCACCCCTTATATCCCAAGGAGCTGGGTTCAAATCTCATCTCTGTTATTTACTAGCCTGTACGACGACAGAGAGCAAATCACTTCATTTTTCTCAGGGCAAATTTCCTCATCTTTAAAATGGTGAAAATAATAGGGGTTACCTCACAGGATTGCTGAGAGGATTATATAAATAATGTATGTAAATTACGTTGCTAACCCTAAAGTACATGGAAGGGTTAGCCTTTATTATTGAAGATCAAGATGGTATTTTCAAGTCAATAAATAGAAATGTAACTTCTGAAAACAAAAGTTTAAAAGCTTTTTGTGCCACAGCCCCCTTTGGCAGTCTTGGGATGTCAACCACATATGAGAGAACAGGCTAACAAAGGAAGGGCAGCTATGTGGTTTAGTGGACAGAGAGCCAGAAGACACATCTTCATGAATTTCATTCTGGTCTCAGACATTTACTAGCTGTGTGACCCTGGGCAAGTCACTTCACCCTGTTTGCCTCAGTTTCCTTATCTGTAAAGTGAGCCGGAAAAGGAAACAGCAAAGCACTTCAGTTTCTTTACCCAGAAAACCCCAAATGACTCATGAAGTCAGACATCACTGAAACAACTCAACAAAGTTGAGTTCCTAATAAAGGAAGTCAAGTATATTGAAATGCAGTTATTAAGAATAAGTTCGTGGACCCCTGCTCCTGGGGGCTCACCATCCTTTGTCTTTAACTCTGCTGGAGATCAGCACTCCCAAGTTCGAGAAATCCATCAGCTTCTGGCTCCATAGTGGTAAGGATTGCAAGCATGTGACACCATGGTTCTCAAGGATGCCCCTTTTCATCCTTGGAATGGTCCAGGAAGGAATAGAGTAGTGACTATTCTGAAATGACTCAAAATTGTATTATAACATATAATGATCTTTTCCTTGTTCGAGAGTTTTTTTCCCTAAAATTGTTTTAGTGCAGAGAGATATCAAAAAGCATGGTGAAACTCTACTATTTTGGACATCTCTCCTCTCTCTCTCTCTCTCTCTCCCCCCTCTTCTCCTCCCCTCCCCTTCCCCCTCTCCTCTCCTTTTATCTCTCTCTCCCTCTCCCTCTTCTTCTCTCTCTCTCTCTCTCTCTCTCTCTCTCTCTCTCTCTCTCTCTCTCTCTCTCTCTCTCTCTCTCTCTCTCACATCTCTCAGAAATGACTTGGACTAAATAATAATAAAATAAATTATACTGTCTCAAGTAGGCAAAACAAAACCAGAATCCAGTATCCATATTAATGTTTTTCCCCACTCTAATCCCCCCTACCCCCTGTCAATCAATGAATGATGCTGGCGATGAGGACAAGGAGCCCACCCTCACAACTCGCCTGTCAGACATAGGCTCCTAAGCTGGAAGCACAGCTGTAATGAGTCCTGGTCAAACCAAACGGAAAGAAGACTAATAACGCTCATGGTTCTTTAGAAATACCTGAGCATAGCAGTGAGCTAGCCATGCAACCAGCTAGAGCAGATCTCGCTGCTTCCTTCCTCCTCCCTTCATGCTGTGCCTCCTGGGTGAGCACCTGTCCCAGCTATCCTCACCCCTGTACCCACCCCAGCCAGGATGTCTCAGGGTCTATATAACCAATGCAACCTCCTCCTTCAACTGAACTGGAACATGCTTTGCCCTGAGCTCCAAAATGGTGAGTTACAGCTTCATCTGGGGCAGCTGGGTGGCATAGAGGGTAGAGGGTCAGCTCTAGCGTCAGGCAGATTCATTTTCCTGAGTTCCCATCTGATCTCAAACACTTACTAGCTAGATGACCCTGGGCAAGTCACTTAATCCTGTTTGCCTCAGTTTCCTGGAAAATGAACTACAGAGGGAAATGGCAAACCATGTTAATATCTTTGCCAAGAAAACCCTAAATGGGGTCGTGAAGAGTCGGACATGACAGAAATGATTGAGCAGGGAACTCAGGAGGTGACTCATTGTAAGTAGTCTGATGTTTTCACACCCTTACCCTTGTTTTCAGGCCTTTTGATTCAGAATTCACCTATATTTGGACTCGTGTGAGGAACTAGGTAAAGCAAAAAAAAAAAAAAAAAAAAAAGCCATTCATAACCCTTTACGAACACACTCTCTCCTCTTGTTGTCTCTCTTTCCCTCCCTCCTTCCCTCTCTCCTCCTTCTCCTCTCTTTCTCTCTTTCTACCCCCCTTTTCTCCTCCTCTTCCTTCTCTCTTTGTCTCTGTCTCCCCACCCCACACCTTTTCCTCTCCTCTCCTCACTCTCTCTCTCTGTCCCTCTGTTTGTCTGTCCATCTGTCTGTCTCCCTGTCCCCCCTTTTTCTCTCCTCACTCTCCCTCTGTCTGTCTCTCTCTGTCCCTCTGTCTGTCTCCCTACCTTTTCCTTTCCTCTCCTCACTCTCTTTTCTCTGTCTGTCTCTGTCTCTGTCTATCTGTCTCGCCTCTTTTCCTCTTTCCTCCTCACTCTCTCTCTCTGTCTCTGTCTCTCTGTCCCTCTGTCTCCCCCCCTTTTCCTCTCCTCTCCTCACTCTCTTCTCTCTGTCTGTCTCTCTCTCTCTGTCTGTCTCCCTGTCCCCGCTTTTTCTCTCCTCACTCTCCCTGTCTCTGTGTCCCTCTGTCTGTCTCTCCCCTTTTCCTCTCCTCTCCTCACTCTCTTCTCTCTGTCTCTCTCTGTCTGTTTGTCTGTCTGTCTCCCCCATTTTTCCTCTCCTCTCCTCACTCTCTTCTGTCTCTCTCTGTCTGTTTGTCTGTCTCCCCCTATTTTTTCCTCTCCTCTCCTCACTCTCTTCTCTCTGTCTCTGTCTCTCTCTGTCTGTCTCCTGCCCTTTTCCTCTCCTCTCCTCACTCTCTTCTCTCTGTCTCTCTGTCCGTCTGTCTGTCTCCCTGTCCCCCCTTTTTCTCTCCTCACTCTCCCTCTGTCTCTCTGTGTCCCTCTGTCTGTCTCTCCCCTTTTCCTTTCCTCTCCTCACTCTCTTCTCTCTGTCTCTCTCTGTTTGTTTGTCTGTCTGTCTCCCCCCATCTTTTCCTCTCCTCTCCTCACTCTCTCTCTGTCTCTGTCTCTCTCTGTCCCTCTATCTGTCTCCCCCCCCTTTTCCTCTCCTCTCCTCACTCCCTTCTCTCTCTCTGTGTCCTGACAGGACTCCTTTTCTTGTCCTTGTTCTGTCCTCCCTTAGACCTCCTAAGGGACTTGAGCCGAAGGCACCGTAGTCTGATCTGGAAGCCAGAATACCAGCTCATTCATTTCATAAAATGACATGGCCAGAAGGGAGTCTAGTGGGAAGAATACTGAGATTGGAAGACCCGGATTTGAGGTCCAGCTCTGACAGTAAGTTACTCATCTATAAAATGAAGATAATTTTGGCATCTACCTCACAGGAATGTCCTGAGAATCAAATGAAGTCATATATATAGGAAGCCCTTTGCCCAACTTAAAGGGCCAGTAAAACGTTAGCTTTCGTCACCAACACGACCACCATCATCCTCATGCACATGTCACTTAAGTAACTGGATCTCAGTTTTTTTTGTACAACAAGGATTGTTGGATATTGTACTGAAAGGAGTCTGAAGAGGTCGTCTAATCAGTCAGTTTTACAGGAAACCAAAGCACAGAAAGATAAGCGCACCCGGCTTGTCAGAGAGGGAATGTGGTCAGAAATCTGCTTCTCCTGGGGCCCATTCTAATGTTCTTGCCTTGTCACCACAAAGAGAGACATGAGAAGGCAGAAGACAGACAGCCCAAGACATTGTCTTCCTTTGCAGCTGGGGAACACCGTCCAGAAAACACAATCCACTTAGAAGGTTGATCAGTGAGCCCCAGCCTTGAGTCCCCGGGAGTTTAGATGATACTTCTAGGGTTCTGCTGAGCTGCATTTCCATGTGAAATTCAGAGCATATGTGGAGTTCAGCAGATCAGGGCACCTTCCCCTAGCTGAGTGGAAAACCGCCAGGTGCTCTTTCATTTCTAACCCAGGCTGGAGGAGGATGAAGTGGTTCAGCGTCTCACATTCTATTTAACTATCCTTGGGGAAGTCACTTCATTTCCTGGGACCTCAATTTCCTTGTCTAGACTGTTAAGTAGTTCAGTAGATAAGAGTATTGGACTTGTAATAAGGAAGAACTGAGTTCAAATCTGGTCTCAGACACTTGTTAGCTGTGTGTCTCTGACCAAGTCACTTTACCCTGTTTGCCTCAGTTTCCTCATCTGTAAAAATACAGAAAAGAAGGAAATGTCAAACCACTCCAGTATCTCTGCCAAGAAAACCCCAAATGGGGTCATGGACAGATGTGCACAACTAAGCAACATTTTCCAAAATGCATTCCATGCCTGCTTTTAATAACAAGAGATCACATGCATACGGTGTTTTACATATGTTATCTCAAGCCGATAAGGGCTCAGCCCAAAGCCCTAAGGCACTTGAGTGCAGACCCCTTTCCAAGCTGAGGTTGAACCTTTCTTAATTACTTGAGCAGCCACTAAACCGTCCTGATCTCATCTGCTTTATTATTGTCTTCCCTCTATCTCTCCTCTGCTACTTACTGAGGGCCAGACTGATGGGAGATTCCAATGAGATACTGTATGTAAAGGGCTGCCTACATGTCAGCTGTCAGCATGATCATTGTCATAGCCACTTGTATAACACTGGCCAAGTCCAGTCTCTTCTCTGAGCCTCTGTGTCTTCACTTCTAAAATGAAGGGCTGGGCTTAGGAGCTCGTAGGTGCCACCCTTAGGCAGCTTGGTGTTGCACTGGACAAACCTCTGGGCCCAGAGTGAGGAAAGTCTCAGTTCAAATCCAGCCTCAGAGCTCACACACTTACTGTCTGTGTGACCCTAGACAGGTTATTCAATCTCTGTTTGCCTCAGTTTCCTCGACTGTAAAATGAAGATAATAGGAGTGACTAGGTGGTGCAGTGAATAGAGCACTGGTCCTGGAGTCAGGAGGACCTGGGTTCAAATTTGACCTCAGACATTTAACACACTTACTAGCTATGTGACCACCCCCGACTGCCTTGCCTTCCCTCCTCAAAGAACAAAAACAAAAAAACAAAATGAGGATAATAACCTCGTCTACTTAGTGTAGTGCCCAGCACATAGTAGGTGCTATAGAAATGCGTACTTCTTTTCCTTCCCTCCCAGATCTAAATCTTAGTTCCTATGACATGACACAGCTGTTTCCTGTTGCCATAGCAACAGCAGCAGTGCTGATGATGACAATCCAGTTTGCATTTGGGAGGAAGGAGTGGTAGCAGCTACCGTTTCATAACGTTGGCCCCAAGTCAGCCATTCTAGGTTTCCAGGGGAATGTTTTCTCTGTCTCCATTAAAAACACAAAAAAACCCTACACAGTTGAAAGAGCAATAGTCTAGGATTTAGGGGACCTGGGATCTATTACCAGCTGGCACTAATTCTCTGTGGGTTAATGAGTGAGTCACTCCTGCTTCCATTTCCTGCTCTGTCAAAGAATGGGGTTAGAAAGGTTAGACCTTCAAGGTCCCTTCAAGCTCTGATATTCCCTGTTTCTAATGGGTGCCGGGAACCTGGAGGTATGATCGGCTAGATTCTGTAACCAACAGAATCAATAAAACCAAACCATATGTAGTCCGTCAGCCAGAGCACAGAAGTTCCTGAATATCATGCTTCCAACATGAGCACTGGACCAGAAGAGAGTTGCACAGTAAGGACAAGGACCCCACCCTCACAACTTGCCTGTGGCACCTACGAGCTCCTGAGCCCAGCCCTTCATCTTAGAAGTGAAGACATAGAGGCTCGGAGAAGAGACTGGGCTTGGCCACTGTTACACAGGTGGTTATAACAGTGATCATGTTGACAGCTGACATTTAGGCAGCCCTTTACGTACAACATCTCCTTGGAATCTCCCATCAGTCTAGCCCTCAGTAAGTGGCAGAGGAGATATTAGAATTCAGCTCTCATCTAGTCCAGTGCTCCATGTATTATACCAGTGGTTAGACAGAGTGACATTTGGAAAACAGAAATCTGTGATGTTTGAGAGAGATCCCAGCCTGTAGATGCTGGTAAAATGGCTCTCTGGGGAAAAGAAAGAAATATTTTAAAGTTTAACATTCATCATTACCATTTCCTCCATCATGATCAGGGATGGGGAAACCTGAGGCCTCGATGCCATATGTAGCCTTCTAGGTCCTCAGGTGTGGTCCTTTGACTGAATCCAAACTTCACAGAACAAATTCCCTCAAGATAAGGATTTGTTCTGTAAAACTTGGACTCAGTCAAAAGGCCACACCCAAGGAAGGACCTTGAAGGTCACAGGTTCCCCACCCCTGGAGACTCAAGACAATCAAGGGAACAATAAACCAAGCCCTGATCTGTAGCATTTGCCTATTTGCCAAGTATAAACACACAAAAACTTAACAGTTGGCACTATGAAGCCAGCACAAGCTGCATCCAGCAGACCCCTGGTGATGACATCTCTGCTCAGCTGAGGGAAGCTTTGATCTCATTCAAGGGGGAATTCCCCCAGGTCTCAAGTATAGTAAATGATCTCAGCCTGGCTTCCCTACAGGGTCACTTCTTCCCAGAATCTCTCTCTCTCTCCAAAGACTTCTCCGAAAAGAGTGAATGTACAGAGCTGGTTTGAGATGACTCCATCACATCCCTATCTGAGCCCATGGAGACCCTAAACAGCCCGGTGGCACTGTTGCATTTAGGGTTTGGGGAAACAAAATCAAAGACAGGAAAAGTATATATGGGGGGAAAGAAGGAGAAGAAAGTTGGCTCTATTCTTTCCTTTGGTGCTTAAGGGGGCCTTTTAGTATTTTAATCAATTAAAAAAAGAGGCAGTGCACAGAGAGTTGGCCTCAAAGTCAGTAAGACTTGGGTTTGAATTCTGTTTCTGACACATGTTGGTTTGTGACCCTGGATGAGTCTCAGTGCCTCCTGGACAAGGACCAGCTCTATCTTCCATCATGCAGTAGACCTGGACTGATTAGTAACCCTAGAATAGTGGTTTCCCCCACGTTGACCTCACTTTCTTTATCCGCAAAATGAGGGGGTTGAACTAGAGATAGATTCTCTTTCTCTCCTTTCTTTCTTCTTCTCTCCCTCTCTCCCCTTCTTCTTCTCCTCCTCCTCCTCCTCCTTCTTCTTCTTCTTCTCCCTCTCCTCCTCTTCCTCCTCCTCCTCCTTCTCCTTCTCCTCCTCCTCCTCCTTCTTCTTTTTCTTCTTCTTCTTCTCCTCCTCCTCCTCCTCCTCCCCTTCCTTATTCTCCTTTTTCTTCTCCTCCTCTTCCTCCTTCTCTCTCTGTCTCTCTGTCTCTCTCTCTCCTTCTCCCCCTCTCCCTCCCTCTTTTCCCCTTCTCCCTCTCCCTCCCCCGTCTCCCTTTCCTGTCCTTCCTTCCTGCTCCCATACTCTGAAGTCTCTCCACACTTGCCTAGCATTCTCACATCAGAGAATTCTCCACCAATTAGATGTCATTTCTCCTTCTGTGTACACAGTACTCAGCACCACAGGACTGTCCTTCCCCCAAACCATGTAAGACTTTGGGTTACATTTGTATCACTCAATTCACCTCCTCAAAAGTGCACCGTACCCCCCCTTCCCTACTCTGCCTTTGAAAGCTATGGAAAAACACATAGTACATATCTTCTTTTTAAAATTTTTATATTTTATTTTTTCCAATTAACAGCAAAAACAATTTTTAACATTATTTTAAAAAATTTTTGAGTTCCAAATTCTCTCCCTCTCCTTTCCACTCTGAGAAGGCCAACAATTTAATATAGATTATACGTGTGCAGTCATGCAAAACATGCTTCCATATTAGCTGAGAAACACATAGTGTGTTTCTTTCTTCCTTTTTTTTTTTTTTTTTGCAAGGCAGTCAGGCGTAAGGGATTTGCCCAGTGTAAGTATCAAACGTCTGAGGCTGGATTTGAACTCAGATCCTCCTGATTCCAGGACCCCTGCTCTATCCACTGCAGTATGCTAGTTGTCTCCATGGTATGTGTCTTACGAACTATAGTTTTAATAATTTATTTTTGAGAAAATAAGTTATTTTTACTATTATAAATGCCCAAATTAACCGTAAAGGACATATGAAGTAAGATGCTGTCTGTGCCCATAGTAGGAACTGATCAATAAAAATATGTAGAGAATGCTTTTACATATATGTACACATGTACATGTATGTGCGTGCATCTAATGGTAGGCATGGGAGAGACCAAGGAAAAAAAGGAGAAAAAAGAAACTTATATGCGAATTTTGTCGTATATTTAAAAGGAAATGCAAGTTGTGCTTGGTAGATTCACACTTGCACATGCAATTGTCTTTTAAATTTTGTGTTATGTTATGGAAATGCTTCTTTTATTCCATAATTTTTTAAAAAGGCGTTCTGAAAAAACCAAGAATTTTCTTAAGCATTCACAGAGGAAGCTTAGCATCTAGTCACCTTTATCTGAGGCATATACAATCATTTTCTGTAACCCATAAAGTATGTTATATACTTGTATGCAAATAATATTTTAAAAAACTACAGTCCCTTTTTGGAACTGCTTTCTATCTTCTAGGTCACTGCCTAAGTACGTATATATGAAAACACACACACTCAGACATACACTTGCACACACTCACACACATACACATACACTCTCACACACTCTCACTCACATACACTCATACACACTCACACACACTCTCACACACATTCACACTCTCACACATTCTCACACATACACACACAAGCATACTCACACACACACTCTCACTCTTGTACACACACTCACACATACTCTCACTCACACACATACACACACACTCTCACTCACACAATCACACGCATACACACACACAGGCAAGGAATCAGAAGCTAGAAGTTCTCTCTGTGTAACGGTGGAGAGGGTATTGTGTAGCGGGAGTTCCTATTAAGATATGGTTTAGCCTAAGTGATATTGCAGTGATATCCTGAGACTCTGGTTCCAAGACCCCAGCATTCTGTGCCTTTGTTGTCTCTGCAGTGAAAGGAGGGACTTTGAATAGCTAAACTTTAGGTGTCCTTGCAGCTCTGCTACTCTGTGAGCCTCAGATGTCCTTAAAACAAACCTTGGCTGCTCTGAGGTCAACTTAAACCCTATTCTGGGCAGGTGTGCATCTGATGCTGTTCACTGTGTCCCCACAGGAATATGCCCTCATGCTGACACTGGTCAGATGGCTCTATCTTGGGATCATCTCCTTGACTTTTCCATAAATTCAGCTCTTCTGTTTGTTGTTTAGGGCCTTCATTTATTCATTAACACTGTAATCATTCCCATTCGAGAGATTGCAAATCCCTTCTCGCCCTCCTTTCCTCTTTCTACATAATGATCATCCCTATGTAGGAGACAAGAAATGGCAGCGTTAGCTGGGAAACGTTAGACAAAAGGTCTGAGGCTACCGGAAGGCCTGGCAGAGATGGAGGATGTATGTGTGTGTGTGTGGGGGAGACTACAAGATCTGACCTTTCTCGGTAGCACAAGGGCTTTCTAGATTGACTTTGTGACTGTGAAGACTCATCACCATCATCACAGAATTGTAGATGCAGAGCTGGAGGGGACTCAAGGGAAATCTGCTCTGATTCCTTTATTTTACACAGGAAGAAAGTCAGGACTAGTTCGAGCGACACATCCAAGGTCAAAGGCCTTGTTGAAGTGGATATGAAGGTGGGCCTGGAGTCAGAAAGACCTGAGATCAAATCCAGCTCCAGATATTTACTAGCCGTGTGACCCTGGGCAAGTCACTTACCCTCTGTTTGCCTCGGTTTCCTCCGTTATAAAATGGGGGTCATAATAGCACCTACCTCCCAGGGTTATTGTAAAGATTAAATGATATTATATTTGTAAAGCACTTGGGAACAGTGCCTCGTACACAGTAGGCACTTAATAAGTGCTTGTTCTCTTCCCTCAAGTAATAAACATTAGAGTAATTTGAATACCTGTTCTCTGACTCCAGACTCAGGACTCTGTCCACTGTACTACTTGGTGTCATACGGTTGTATCTGCCTCTTTTGACCCCCATGGGCCAGTTTGGTTTTTTTGGCAAAGACACTGGAGTGGTTGGCCATTTCCTTCCCCAGTGGATTAGGACAGAGGTTAAGTGACCTACCCAGGATCACACATCTGAGGTCACATTTGAACTCAGTTCTTCCTGGCTGTAGTCCCTGTGCTCTGTCACTATGCTACCTCCATAATCACCATCATCACTTGTCATGTCACCATTCTCCTTTACACTTGGATAGTACTTTCCAGTTTCCAAAGTCCCTTCACTTGATACTTTCAACCCCATGACAAAGATAAGACAGAAATTATCTCCCCCTCCCCTTTTTGGGCAGATAATTGAAATAAGACTCAAAGAATGTGCCCAAAGTCACAGAGTTAGTAACTGGCTGAAGCAGGAGTAGAACCATGTCTCCTGACTCTTGGTCACACACTCCCCCCTTTGTGCCACACGCTGTGCCTGCTAAGGCGGCACCGTGGCAATAGGAAAATCAGGGAACTTTTACTGAGCAGCTCCTCCACACAAACACTGTGCCAGGCCCGGAGTCTACCAAGAAAAAGAATTCATTTCTGCTCTCGGGGAGTTTCTGCTTCGTTGAATATGATTTCATGAGTACCAGGAAGATCACCCTGACCTCTCAACTATCTTCCTGGTTGACTTTGATGTTTGAAATTCAAGAGACATGACCTTTACTTCCACAATTAAAGAGATGAGGCTCAAAACTGGGCAAATCCCCAGCTAAAATGGCCCCAAATTATTTAGAGTCTTACTCTGGTGAAAGTGGCCTATATGACCTATTTATTGTTCAATTGTTTTAGTCAAGTCCCACTCTCTGTGACCCCATTTGGGATTTTCTTGGTAGAGACACTAGAGTAACTTACCATTTCCTTTTTACAGATGAGGAAACTGAGGCAAACAGGGTTACGTGACTTGCCTAGGGTCACACAGTTTATAAGTAGCAGAGGCCAGATGAGTCTTCCTGACTCCAGGTCCGATATTCTATCCATGTAGCTGCCCTAATTCTACTGTTCGTTAAGATACTAAGTTAACTGTAACCTTTACCACAAAACTGTAAATATATCAACTCTTAATCCCCATAAAAAGATCCTTTTAATAAAAAAAAAAAAGCAAAGACTACATTCTAGGTTCCAAATGATGGTGTGCACTCGAATGTTTTTACGTTGAACCAAATGAATCCCCAGAGTGAACTCTCAGTTTGGCTGTTTTCTTTCTTGCTCCGCCCAGCCCATGTGTTTTGTCACCAGCTGCCCATAAGAGTCACCTTGCCCAGGGTTGTTAACAAGTCACCCTGCTTGGCTGTGGATAGCAGCGGTGATGACCTCAGGAGCAGGGCACACTCCCCTTCCAGCCTTGAATGACTCATGCCTTGAGCCCATCAGAGGGATGACCTTGCCCCAGAAAGTAAAAACCAAGGAAACAAAAGCAAACTATTTACAGTCAAATATCCTGAAATTCAAAAGAAGAAAGAGACTTTTGGTAAGAGAGCCTGGGGCCCCAAAGAGCAAGGCTGCCAAGCTAAGTTCCAACACAAACTGTGCTTCCCCGGCTCCATTCCTAGGGGAGTGAGTTTTATCCTCTGTTCTATGAGACCAAGACTGATCATTGCAATAACTTTTTTGGATTTTTGTGGACTAGTCAGTTAATTTTTGTCGTCTGTCCTTCATTCTCAGAAGAAGACCACAACATCAGGGAGGGGATGCCAGGACATGTGAGTGAACTGGATTTAAGTGAGGCAGGGCTGTGCAGAGTCACCAGCCTCACTTTATTCTCCAGAGCCATCTGGGACCAATGGCAAGATATAGATCAGGACCTCTGAAGATGGCCCAGGATGCCTTGGGGGACTTTGGCCTTTTCAAGCTAAGGTCTTTAACAGGTCTCAGTTTGATTGAGACAGCACCCATTCAATTACTAAGGCTTAATAAGAATTGAGTTGGTCAATAAACATTGTTGGACACCTACACAGAGCCAGGCACTGAGCTAAGCCCTAGCAAAAGACAGTCATTGCTCTCAAGTCTATTGGGGGAGACAACAAACAAACAACTGTGTATGAAAAAGCTACGTAGATTGGAAATACAGAGGGAAGGGAACGGAATCAAGAGGGATCAGAAAAGGCTTCCTGTAGAAGGTGGGGTCTTAGCTGAAGAGGAGCCCAAAGAGGGTTAGGGTTGCCTGAGACCCCAAAATACCAACATGCCAGGTCCTGAGGAAAGAATTACACTCAAGTCTTCTCAGCCAAGGAAAAAGTAAAGTTTATTGAAAGTTCAAGTTCACCAC
>CM053599.1:209945515-210024200 GCA_028646575.1 Pseudocheirus occidentalis
CAGAATTTCACCTTTTAAAGTATTATCCCTTCATATTCAATTGATCCTGTACCCTCTATATACACATATACACACATATGTATTCATATGCATATATAGCCTCCTATATAGACATATGTGTAAGTATACATATATATTCATTTGTATTCTCTTCACCTAATGAGAGGAGACAGTTTCATAATTTCTTGGGATATGGTATCTGTTTTTTTGTTTGGTCACGCTTTTCAGGTAATCTGATTTTGTTAAATAATTTCTCCTTAATCTCTTCCCTACATTAGTTGTTTTTGATGATAAATAACTCCCGTGCTCTTCTAATTTTTCAGTCTTTTGACTTTGTTCTAACATTTGTTCTTGTCTCATGGAATCACTGGGTTTTGGGCTCCATTCTGCTTTTCAAGGAGCTCACTACTTCAGAACTGGTGCTTGCCGCCTTCTGTTCTTAGTGACTTATTCTTCCCTTTTTTATACTTGAGAGCTCTGATGCCTTCTTTATCTCAAGCTCCAGTTCCTTCATATACTCTTGGACTCTCTGTGCCCGTGTCATAATGCTTTTCTTTGATGTTTGGATTATACTTATTGTGGAGTTCTACTCTCTTTTAGATTTACCTCTTGGGTTTCTTTTAACTCATAGTACTCCTTCATTGCATTCAGAGTTTTCTTCTGTTCCCTCACGTCTCCAGTTTCAGTTCCTGGATTGGAACTGCGTGCCAGGGCCAGTCTCTGACCTACCCCATAAATCTTGATGAAGTGGGCAGTTTGTCTGATCCTATCCCTATTTCAGTCCGGCTGCTCCTGCAGCTGCCTTGCTACTTCTCCACCTTTTTCTGCAGTCCTGGTCCAACATAGAGGAGCTCAGTTCCAGCACTGGGGCCATGCCCCACTCTCTGTTGCAACCACTGACTTCTGCCTTGGTCTCCTGGTGCCCCAGTAGGAGTGCCGGCCTCATCCCTGATTTGGCCTCCTTTTCCTTGCACAATCACCAAATGGAAGTTGGCTTTGTACCCTGCTGGCGTCTTGACAGGCTACAATGTGATACTAGAACTTGCTGATGGTTTCATGTCTTCTGGAGGGTCCCAAGGCACCTTTTACTCTGGACAATCCTTGGTTCTGTCTCCTTGATCCTCTGGGAAAGCTACCAGATTTTAGAGACCACCCCAGTTTCAGGTCTCCTGAAAGGCACTGTCCCCCTCTCTGCTTCCCTAGGCAGAT
This sequence comes from Pseudocheirus occidentalis, assembly GCA_028646575.1. NCBI lineage: Eukaryota > Metazoa > Chordata > Mammalia > Diprotodontia > Pseudocheiridae > Pseudocheirus > Pseudocheirus occidentalis. Next base: position 209,946,725 of record CM053599.1, read on the forward strand.
CTCTACTGGCAGCTGGCTCTGTCCCCTGTTGTGGCCATGGCCCTGGCTTCAGGCCTCCCGGAGGACCCACAGGCACTAACACACTGCCTGGGGCTGATTCATCTATGTGTCCTTGCACAGTGACCTACAAACATATGATTTCTGTGCACTGCCATTGCTCTGAAAGACTAGGGCCAAGATCCCACTGACTTTAGGCCTTGTTTACCAGGTATGATGCTGGCTTCTGCTATCTTCTTGTACAGCCCTGGACTTCATTCATTGGTGTTTCCCTTGGGTTTTATTGATCCCTGATATGGATGTTGGTACCCTTTTCAATCTTAGCCAGTGAACTTCTCAGGGGCTCTGGGCTCAGTACTAACCTTTCACATTGCCCACTTTACAGGAATTATGAGCCAAGCTTTGTTGGAAGATAAAGAATCTGAAAGGCAGTGATAAGGACTGAGTACATTTCTGGCTGGCAAGGGCCTCAGCTTGTCACAAATCAGAACGAATGCCCAGAGCCCAGGAAGGAATGTTGAGTCTGAAGTCCAGTCTGGCCGGAATATGAAGCGAAATAAGAAGGATAATGGGAAATAAGGCCGGGGAAGTTGGTTAGGGCCACATTGTAGAGCGTTTAAAATACCAGAGCGAGGATTTGTATTTTATCTTAGAGTTGCTTAGGTTTTTAAAAAGGAGGGTGATGTGTTCAGACTTAGGAATCTTGCTTCAGCAACTGTATGAAGGATGGATTAGAGGGAGGAGAGAATAAAGGCGTGGGGACAGATTAGGAGACAGGGGTGGGGTAGAAATGATGAGCACCTGAACTAAGGTGACAGTGGTATAAGTGGAGAGAGAGGACCAGATGGGAGAGCTCTTGGGGAGGAAGAACTGATAAGACCTAACCAATGACTGTACATAGGAGGTTAGAGAGACAAAGGGCAGTTAGGTGGCACCACAGACAGCGTGCTGGGCCTGCAGTCAGGAAGACCTGAGTTCAAATGTGGCCTCAGACTCCAGTTGTGTGAGCCTGGGCAGGTCACTTAACCTGTTTGCCTCAGTTTCTTAACTGTAAAATGGGTCTGATAATAGCACTTACCTCGCAGGGTTGATACAAAGACAGAATGAGATGATATTTGTAAAATGCTTAGAAAACAGCAGGTGTTTAATACATGTTTGTTCCCTTCCCCCTAAGCCCTGGGGAGACACAAGCTTTAAACAGCTGACAGATATCTCTTTAAGGTTTGCAAAGTGTTACATATATACACATATATACATATGAAGCTTAAATAAGATTATATATGTATATAAGATATATAAAATCTTATTTAAATAAGATTTCTATATATAAAATATTATTTAAGCTTCACAACCACCTCATGAAACAGGTCCTACAGTATCATTAGGTTTTTGTCCCCATTATGTGGATGAGAAAAAATGAGTTTCGGGAGACCTGAAACTAGTGTGGTCTGTAAAATTTGGTAGCTTTCCCAGAGGATCAAGGAGACAGAGCCAAGGGTCATGAGCCAGAGTAAGAAGTGCCTTGGGGCCCTCCAGAAGGATGAGGTAGCAGGTATCAGAGGTGGAATCTGGTCCTTGCAGAGCTTATAGCCTAGAAGGGTTAGATGTCCCACAAAAGGTAACTCTGAGATAAAATGTACATATGAGGCCTGCATTCAAGAGGTGAAAAAAAGCTGTACATATGGAAGGGGCAGGGGAGGGTCATAATGATTCCATGAGGCCTCAACATACAGCCTTCATTGTATTACAGACTCCAAGAGAGTAGTTAGTGGAGTATCAGTAGTCACCTCAAGGACGGAGCTCAGTGCAGCCCCGGGCTCCAGAATGATCATCTTTAGGAAGGCTAATCAGAAAGCGATCCAGGTAACTTGCTCATGGATAACAGTCTTGTTCAGCCATTTTTCAGTTACGTTTAACTCTTCAGTATCTCATTTGAGGTTTTCTTGGTAAAGATACTGGACTAGTTTGCCATTTCCTTCTCCAATTCATTTTAAAGATGAGAAAGCTGAGGCAAACAGGGTTAAGTGACTCACCCAGGGTCATGCAGCTAGCAAGTGTCTGAGGCCAGATTTGAACTCAGGAAGATGAGTCTTCCTGACTCTAGGCCCAGGTGCTCCATCCACTGGGTCACCTGGCTGCCGAATACCCTTTCATTTCGATTTAATTTTTAAAAACCACATCAATTAAATTTCACGCTGGATGTTGTAAGTACGACAGAGGTAGAAGACGGGTTTCCTGCTCTTGTGAGTTTACTAGGTAGCTGAAAAAAGAAGAGAGACACCCACCCAATGACACAGTCAGAAGCATCCTGGGGTTAGTCTGCTGGACTTATAGTCACGAAGACCTGAGTTCAAATCCTGCCTCTGATATTTACTAGTTGCGCTACCACGGGCAAGTCAATTAACCTGTTTCTCAGTTTCCTTCACTGTAAAATGTTGATAACAATCACAGAATTCAAAAGTTGGAAGTGACCTGGAGGCCACATTGTACAACCCAGACATGGAAGGAATCTCCTCTACAGCTCGAGGCTCCAGTGGGTTAGTTTATGTGCACTGTGGCTGATGGGGTCTGCAGGGCCATCCCATCAGAACGCTCAGGGCTGCTGTTCCTGGCTCTGGGTGACCCCATGGGAGCTTCAGGGCTTGCTTTATACCCCATGTGACTCACTGACTTTGAAGTTGTCATCCCCATCATCATCCTGCCAGGCAATGCGTTAAGCACTTCAACAATTACTGAACAAGACTCCTCTTCTTGACTCTGGACACAGAAGTAAGCATCTGAAAGGAGGCAATTCCTGCCTCAGTCCTTTCTCCTTTCTAGCAGTCTATTAGGTGAGGTCTGTTTTGAGCTGCCACCCAAGAGGAGACTGGGGGAAGGAGGAGCCTGCCCTTACCCTGACCACTGACTCCAGGTAGCTATCCGGACGTGGCATTTAAAGGATATGTTTATCCTGGGCAAGTTTATCCTGAAGCTGAGTCTGGGCTGCCTCTTTTTCCCTGATCTGGGGCTGAAAGACCCCCAGGTGAATAAGTCCAGCCTTGGAGGCAATCTCGTGATCTGGAGGTCCTGGGTCCCCTGAGTTTGGAGCTAAATGTCGTCAAAGGAGGATTCTCCAGCAGCTACTCCAGGATACTTGGAGACAACAGTCCCAAAGAAGGTGGCCATTTTCCCAGCAGACACTTAGCAGGACTTGTTTGGATAGGGCAGAGCTGAGATGAAATGTAACCTGCCCACTTAGCAGTCCCACAAACTGCTTTATGTCCTGGGGAGGTCTGACTGTCAGCCTCCCAGGAGTTAGAAATCACTAAATCTTGTTTTAAGTTGATCTGTTGAGGCTGCTCTGTGAATGAATGTGCTTAGCATTTCTTTAGTATGTTGGAACAAATGACTATCCCTTACCTGATTCATACTGTGCAGTAGATGCCCTGTAATTCTTTCCCTTTGAGAAACTCTGGATATGAGCCATAATCTTAGCTATAGGGAGCAGGTGAGGTGCCCTAGTACCTCTGGGCCCAACATCGGCTCCTATTGTTAAATGTTATGTAACTTAGATGTGCTTTACAAACTTTAAAGCTACAAAACGGCTAGCTATATTACTCAAGAAAATTACAAGACATACTATAATTAAGTGCCCAAATGTGCTGCAGCGACAGCAAATCCTGTAGAAGCGAGAAGGAGAGAGGAATCGGTGAGCTGGGGGCAGTCAAGCATGGAAGGCTTTAGGAGGCTGGGCTTGAACTGAACCTCGAAGGGGTCAGATTTGAGTAGGCAGAGAGGAAGTGAGGTGGCACAAAGGGATAAAGAAATATGGAGGGCAGTGAAGAACAAGCTGAACCGTCAGTTGAGAAGGAGGCAAAAGGCCTCAAGCAGGCAAGGTGGGGCCGGCCAGTGACCTGCGCTTGCTGCCGCCGTCCTGGCTGGAAGTCCAGAATCTTCCTCAGTACCCCCCTGTCAGTCACTAGTCTAGGGATGCCTCACTCTGGGCCACAATGGTTTTTGGTTTGGTCTGTGTCTTCTGAGGCGAAGAAGCCCTTCTACTTCCCACAGAGCAGCAGAGAGCAAAAAAAGCAGAGGGGGCTTAGCCCTGGGTCCCACCTAAAGTCTCCTGATCTGGGAGCTCCCAGTGGCTAGCAACTGGTTCTTAGGAAGAAGCCCCAGTAGCCGTGGTGGCTTAGAGGGCTGAGTGTCGCTTCCAGGCTCCGCAGCCTTCTGCCGCCTCCTAGCGGCCAGCGGCCACACTGCCTCACAAGCGAGTCAGGTCCCAGCCCGGGGCTCCCTCGGCACATAGGGTGCCTGGCGCTGTGAGCGAAAATAAGAAAAAGAGAAAGAAGAGCCGCTGGTCGAGGGTCGTCGGGGTCCCCGGGGGCGGGAAAGAGGAGGCCGGGACTCTCCACAGAAGCTCGAAGTTGAACTTTCCGGGAACTTTGGTCTCCCACCCACTCACCCACCGTCTGTCCCAGGGGTTCTAGACCCCAGAACCTGCCTGGGCGCCGTCCGCTTCTCAGGAACAAAGAGAAGCCCCAGTTTTATCTGGCCGCCTGCGCTGGGACGGCCGGGGAGGGCAAAGTCCGCACTCCCGAGCTCCCCCTGCACCCCCCCCCCCCAGCCCAGGATTCTGCCCTCTGCGCCCCTACTTCAGAACCCATTTCCTTCGGTTCTCCCCGCCATCCCCCCGCCCAGATCGTTAGAGTGAACTCAAACAATGCCATCCTGTAGGGCAAGGAAATGGACCCTGGCTGGACGTAGACTGGGACTCAGTTTCCCCTTCCCAGGGCTCCGGAGATTGGGCTGAGGGAAGAGGAGCCAGTTCATTAAAACCAAGGGAAAGGAGAGCTTCTATTCCCGGCAGCCCGGTCCCCGCCCCCCGGCCAGCCAAGCCCAGCCCAGCGCGGCCCCCCGCCCAGCCCAGCCCAGCCAGCCCCGGGCGGCCAGCCCCGGCTTGACGCACGGATGCTGGGAGGGCGTGGCGGCCGCCCCCGGTTCTCTATATAAAGGAGGCGCCGGCGACGGCTGGGGAAGCAGAGCCCAGCTTTGTTTGCTGACAGCCCAGACCAGCCCAGCCTAGCCGAGCCTGCCCAGCCTCTCCGGGCTCCCCCGCAGCCCTCTCTTCGCGCCTGGCACCCGGGCACTAAGTCCCTCACTTTCTCGCTCTTTCCTTCCTTTCCCGTCTCCTGCCACAAATGAAACTGGCGGCGGTGATCAAGAAGATGTGTCCCAGCGACTCAGAGCTGAACATCCCGGCCAAAAACTGCTACCGGATGGTCGTCCTGGGCTCCTCCAAGGTGGGCAAGACGGCCATCGTGTCGCGCTTCCTCACCGGCCGCTTCGAGGACGCTTACACGCCCACGATCGAGGACTTCCACCGCAAGTTCTACTCCATCCGCGGGGAGGTCTACCAGCTGGACATCCTGGACACGTCGGGCAACCACCCCTTTCCGGCCATCCGGCGCCTCTCCATCCTCACAGGTACGCGGGGGCTCGCGCCTCTCCTCCGCCCTAAGCCTGAGCACCCTGGGCACCCAGGCAGCGCCCCTCCTCCCCTCTTTAGGCGTCTCCGGCCCGTCCTGCCCTGGCCTTCCCACAAGCAGCAGCTGGCCCCCTTCCCCGAAGGCATCTATTCTCCAAAACTCGAGTCTGACGTTTAGTCATCTCCGAGGTCAGGCTTCTGTTCGCCGTCCCTTTGCTTCTCCTCTGCCCTTCCTAAGGTCCGAGACCTTCTATTGCAGTCATCCTAGGAGTAGCGAGGAGTCCCCTCACTGCAGCCCGCAGCGCCCCACCCCCCAGCTCAGGTAAAGCTGTCACTGGCTTGCTCAGTGGACTCACGGCTTCTGTATCTCTCTTCCCTCCCTCTTGCAGGAGACGTCTTTATCCTGGTCTTCAGTCTGGATAACAGAGACTCCTTCGAGGAGGTGCAGCGCCTTAAGCAGCAGATTCTAGACACTAAGTCCTGCCTGAAGAACAAGACCAAGCAGAACATTGAAGTGCCCCTGGTCATCTGCGGCAACAAAGGGGACAGGGATTTTTACAGAGAGGTGGACCCCAGGGAGATAGAACAGCTCGTGGGAGATGACCCTCAGCGCTGTGCCTACTTTGAAATCTCTGCAAAGAAGAACAGCAGCCTGGACCAGATGTTCCAGGCCCTTTTCACCATGGCCAAACTGCCCAGTGAAATGAGCCCAGACCTCCACCGAAAGGTCTCCATACAGTACTGCGACATATTGCACAAGAAGGCTCTGAAGAACAAGAAATTCTTGAAAGAAGGTAGTGGAGGCGGGTCAGGAGAGGCCTATGGTATAGTGGCTCCCTTTGCCCGAAGGCCCAGCGTCCACAGTGACCTCATGTACATCCGAGAGAAGGCCATCGGAGGTGGCCAGGCCAAGGACAAAGAGCGCTGTGTCATCAGCTAGGAGCCACCCACTCCTTGTACTGAGCTAATAACTAAAACAAAGAAGATTTTTTTTGTTTAAGAAAAAAATAAGATGTTCTGGCTGACCCTTACCCCGGTGGTATGGGCTCCAGGCCAGCATCTGACCTCCAGGTCGGCTTCCCTGGGGGTACTTACCACCTGACCTTCCCCACCCTATATGATGGGGTCACGGTGGACTGTGGCTGCTCTTCCTCTGAAGCACCTGAAACTTGGGAGAAGGAAAGAAATGACTTAAACTGGAGAGCCCCGTCTGAGTCATGGTGGGGAAGGGGGGGATGCCCGTCAAAGGGGGTCTTAGGAAGGACAGAAATGTGAATGGGGTGGGGGTAGTGGTCTGCAAGTGTGTAACTTGTCATCTCTTGCCAGGATACCAAAAAAGGGGAGGTGTTTTTCTAATATAAGACTCCTGAACTGGCACAGGCATCTGGCGAGACCCTCTTCCCCAGGCATCAAACCTGGGATGTGGTTGAGGGTCAAAAAACCCAGGCAACCCGACAAAAGCTAACTGTGTTTACATGTATTTTCAGTGGAAAAAAAAGGAAAAAAAAAAAAACCAAACTTTGCACTTTATAGTAGATATGTTGTCATGGACATGAACAAAATCTTTTTTAAGTGTTTATACTGTGTGTGTGTGAAAATGTTATGGTTATTATTAATTTTTTTTAAATCAAAATAAAGTCGTTAAAAAGGAAAAAAAAAACTTTCTTTGCCTTCTTTTTTAAATGATGGGAGTAGGAAACTGTTTTCCACTGCTATGGAATTCAAATCTCGAGCCAGCGTTACGACTTCTGCCAGAACTCTGCTGTAAAAGTTTTGGCATTCTGAAAATAACATCGGCATTTTTAACAAAAAGAAAAAAAGGCTGCAGATGATCATTCAGAGGCAAAAACTGCTTCAGAAAGCAAAGTGGCACAAGCACAAGGTCCTTCTATTTGTGCTAACACTTCCATATGGAAAAAGACCATAGGGAGCACCAGGAAAAATGGATTTCAGGATCTTTATAACCAAACAATTATTTTTCCCTGTCCCTTCACCTTGAATCTCCATCCTCCCCTCCTAGTTAAAGGCAAGGGGTTTACTTATTTCTTAAATTCACTTTCAAAGCATCCCAAGTACGCTTCTAATACGCTGTTCTCAGTGTTGATCACTACCTGTATGACCTTGGATAAGGTACCCAAGCTCCTCTGTAAAATGAAGGGGCAAGATTAAATAAGCTCTCTAAAACGGCTTCCAGCTTTAAATTCTGTGATCTTAATATTTCCCAATATCATTCTTTCCTTTCTGACTTTTTGTGGTTCCAACACTACATGAGCTGAGAGCCAAGTTTATTTCTTTGACAGGGTGGTGAAAGTTTTCTTTTGAATAAAGTAAAAATGGACAGAGGGACAGACATCCAACTTAGATGGTTCAACAAGTATTTAATGAGGCCAAGTTTTTCAAGCAAATGAAGAGCAGCACAAGTGTTAAGCCTTGGACCCTCTGTATATACAAAGAGCATTTAACAGTTATGGTGGGAGACAAAGGAAAAACAGGAAGTGGGGCAGGTTGCAGGTCATGGGCATTAAGCGGCTACTATGTGACAAACAGTTCTATCCTATAAGCAAGACTATGCTGATCAATGTTTAATAACAGACTTTCAGGCAATGTGAACAGGACACTTGGCAATTTAATCTACAATATTGACATTTTCTCCAACAGTTTCAGTTTAGATAATCAACAAAACAATAAGTCAAACCCCAATTTTTTGCATTTACCAATTTCTGAGGTGTAAAAGCTCAAGCTTAATAACATCACTGTGCCTGAATGAAGAATGTACAAAAGAGACACTATAAAGCCTCTGTACCCACCTCACAAACCCTAAAGAGGGGAGAGGAGAGGAAGAGAGGGGGGAAAGAGTAGACAGAGGGGGGAGAGAGAGGGACAGAGAAAGGGAGAGAGAGGGAAATACAGAGGGGGGAGAGAGAGAGAGAGAAAGAGCGAGGGGGAAGAGGGAGAAGGAGGAGAGAGACAAAGAGGGGGAGAGAAAGAGGAAAGAGTAAACGGGGGAGAGGGGTGGGAAGAGAAAGGGAGGGAGAGGGGGAGAGAGAGGGGGGGGAGGTAGGGGGAAAGAGAAAGGGAAAAGGGGGGGAGAGTGCACAAGTATAACAAAAGACACAGGCTTTTGATAACATTAAGCTAATTATACACTTTTAAAAGTTACCAATGCCAGGCATTTTTAACAGACCCCAGAAATGGGTATTCACAGATACAGACAACAAAACGAGGTGGTAGCTGAGGTAGGCAGCTCTAGCAAGTCCTGATTCAAATGAGTCTGACATAGAGCTCCTTTTCAGATACTCTGCCGGAGCCTTAGATCAGGCCCAAATATTGATTACAATAAAATTTCCAGGCAATCATGGATTTGGCTGAGAGGTATTATGTGACACAGGGGATAGAGAGATTGCCTCAGAGTCAGAAAAGGATGGTTCAGGTTCCCCCTCTGACACACATGGTGTGACCCTGGGCGAGTCATTTAACCTCCTGGTGCTCTCTGCACTTCTCTCAGACTGAGTCTCAGAAAAGGCTCTGCCCGGTCCTGGCAGAGGGCACTTGCTCAGCCAGGTGTTTTCTATGCCAATGAAATCACAGATCTGGTTCCTATTTCGATCCCTAAAAGATCTGGTCTGTGGAAGGTCACTAGGTAGAACTAGTCTAAATAGCCTTTGATCCCCCTGACAACCCAGTTAAATTCAGAGCTTCCTGTTTTGTAGAGAGCAACAAGAACTGCTTTTCGTCCTACTCTGCACTGTCCCCCGCTCCCTTATTATACCAGACACATTCTAGCTACTGTGGGTGAGCTCTTGGCTCCCAGTAAATAGATGACTGAAGTTCAACTTGCTGAAGACGGGAACTTTTCAGACCGAACCCCTTCCAAAAAGATTTCAAAGAATATTTCCCAGCACGCAGTAGGTGCACAGCATCCTACCAGGCACCTGCCTGGATGAGCAGAGGTTAGAAACCCAAATTTCTGCCCCCAAGTAATATTAATTCGCTTGTCTGTAAGAGGCAGAGAAGCCACTTCAATGCTGATTTAGTGGCCAAGGAAGTTGGTACAAGGCTGCAGTGGTCACCCTCACAAATCAGAGGCAGGACAGGGAAAACATGCAGGCACTTGACAAATATCTGAAAAACAGAAGCCAGATGTACAACTCCCGTGCCTGAGCACATTCATGGGACAGTCCCACACCAAAAGATAGGCATAATCAAAACTGGCATTTCGATGACTCTTTCAATTAAATGTGTTGGTTAATAGTCAGCCATAGGAGACCAACAAAAAAACCATTGATTTTTCTCCCAGTATAACAGTTTGAATCTGAACCTCAAAGGGGGCAAAGAGCAAGGAGAGGACTTTTGCTCACCCAAAAAATCATTTTCCTTATGCAGTAACAGAATCACTTGCTCTCTCCATCCCAAAGGATAATTAGAGCCGATTTGGCCGTCCTGGCATAACTGTTTACTCTGGCACTAAGAGTGTGGCCAAATGTGCTAATTGAAGACAGCAGGGGACAATCTAAGTGAGTAGCAAGAATGTGTGGGCATAGCAAGACCCGGACAGCACGAGGCCTTCAGGAGCTGCCTCACAGGTTCGCTGACTGACACCCCTACTGACACTGCTATCCTCACCGGCTCAAACAGACAGAAAACAAGCTATTTAGGGCTCTGACTGCCATGAACAAAACAATAAAAATCCTCCCTGTGGTGCCTCCATGCATTCAAAATTATATTCATTCTCACAGAGCCATCCATTAATCACATTAAACCCAAGCAGCATGAAGAGTAATTTGGCCAATTAATTCTATGCAAAAGTTTCATGAAACTTCCATAAATAGGAACAGTATGTACCTCCTACACACCGAACACAACCAAGGGGAAGGGAGTGTAGGATGGAGGAGAAAGTAAAGAATGGCCTCTTTTCCCACTGTGTCCTCCAGCACCGCTGTCAGAATCAAAAAATGTGACCGATGGCTACTTCCTAGGCGGCAGCCATCAGGAAAGGACACTGCTCACTTCCATTAGGAGGCCTTTACTTCACACCAGAAAAATGCTTGTCTACATGCCTCCAACCAGCCACGGAGACCTAACCATCGAGCACAGCCAACAAAGAAGCAGGCAAAGAGCTGCTCCAGAGAATGAGGAGCTGGGGTCCATACAGAACCACACCTGAGGGGCGCGGGAGGGAAGGAAAATGTCATCTGGCTTCTCTGAGGCAGTTTTTGTCCCTTCTGTCACTGTGGCACGCCCGCTTTACTCTTTGGGGATTTCAAACATACAGAGACTCTTATATTTTTGCAGAAGTTCATTTTTGGTTCTGACTTGTTCCCGCAGACTCTGCAGCTGCTGCTGTTGCTGTGCTGGACTCGAATTGATACCGGGCATGGTGCTGATCACTTTTCGCATCTCTTGGAACTTGGTCTTGAGAGCAGTCAGCTCCTGGTGCATGTCAACACTGTCTTTGTCCATACTGCAGAAGGCAGAAAGCAAAGGTTAGCACTGCCGGCTAGGAACAAGGATTTATTGTGTCTACAGTGCCATGCGGGGTACAAACAGCAACTGATAAATGGCAGTGGGCTAAAACATGGAATCTGCTTCAATTTAGGACACTCTTCACAGATACCAATATGACCCTTCCCATCAACCATGAGGTTTTTAAACAAGCTAGCAATGGCTGAAAGACTGGGGCTTTAACTCGTTACCCTGAAGGCTTGTTGCTCCAAGGATGATTACCTGCTTTAAAAAAATCAATTCTACTATTTGGATATTTTCAAAAAGAATAAGATCTCCCTTATTATTAAATAAACTCACCCCAATAAAGTTGGCTGAATTTCCCTTTCTGGCTTCAGGCCAAGTTCCCTTTTAAATACTTTATTCACTTCTGCTAGCACTCAAAAAAGTGTTGAGGTGCCTACCATGTGCTAGGTATTATTCTAAACTAAAATCCCTACTTTCAAAAAAACCTACATTCTATCAGGGGAAACAGCATGTACCTACACATAGAAAAAGAAAGTGGTTAGGGAGGGAATGCACTAACAACTGGGGAGGTCAGGAAAAGAGGCGTTCTATGAAGCTGAGGAAGGAGTATGTTCCAGGAGGGGGTGTTGGTAGGGAGGGAGTGGCAGAGATGAGAGATGGAGAGCGAGAAACAAAGAAAAGAGCTGTTTAGCTGGACTACAGAGTGGAGGGGACAGCAGTGATACGTAATGAGGCTAGAAGGTCAGGACGGGGGGGAAAGAGGAATATATATTTTATCCTGGAGGCAACAGGGAGCCGCTGGAATTTACTGAGGAGTGATATGGTCTGACAATAAAGAAAATTATTAAATCTCCCTGTAGCCACTGAAATGGTCTAAAGAAGAGGTGCTGATGGGGCGGCTAGGTGGTACAGTGCATAGAGCACTGGTCCTGGAATCGGGAGAACCTGGGTTCAAATTTAACCTCAGACACTTAACACTTACTAGTTGTGTGACCTTGGGCAAGTCACTTAACCCCAACTGCTCTACTTTCCCCTCCCCCCCCCAAAAAAAAGAGGTGATGAGGGCCTGGACTAAAGTGGTAACTCTGAGTAGAAAGAAGCAGTCACAAAAAAGAAACGCTGTGACAGCAGAAACCCTAAGAAGCCGCTGGATATGTGAAGAGAGAGCAAACAGGGCTCACACGAAAGCTACAAAGGTGAAAGCGTGAAAGCGTGAAAGCGTGGTGGGCCGCCTCCTCGCCAAACACCTCACCAGCTGGACCATCACCCACATCCTGCAAGACCTAACCCAAACTCCCTGCCCTGGCCCCCTCTGCCTACACTGGCAGGGCCTCCCTTTATTCCTCAGCCCCTCCTTACGGGCTAGCTGCCAGCCACCGAACACATAACCTGCGCCGTGCTCCCTCTCTAGTTGTATGACCACTATGGGACTGAGGCTGCCATTGCTACCACTGGCCCCTTGGCTCACCTCAGCGCACCTTCGCTTTTATGATCTAAGAGGCTCCTCCATGATCACCATTCCTCTTTAAGGTATCGTCTCTCCCTCCCGACCCCCACTAGAATAGGAGCTTCAGTCTAAGGGAAGGGGCAGTAGCCTGACTTGCATCTGAAGTCCCAGCATTAAATGCATGGTGATGGCCACAGAGTAAGTGCTTAATAAACGCTTTTTCATTCACTGATTCAAACTTGGAAGAGAAGTGGGTTCGGAGGGAAATGCAACTTTTGTGTAGAACATGAAGCATTTGACTCACCTATAGGACATTCCGTGGGAAATGCCCAACAGCCAATTACTGCTCGGCTACTGACGCTGGCTGTGTCTACGCAAGGCTTTGAGGTTTGGAAAGCGCTTCACAAATGGGATCTCATTTGACCCTTACAACAAAGCAGGCACTATTATGACCCCAACTGTACAGATGAAGTCATTAAGACGGAGCCACGTACTCGGGGTCATGCAGGTGGCGTCCAAGGCTGGGCTGGAGCTCGGGTCTTCCTGACTCCAGGGCCAGCACTTGACTGTGCCTCTCCCTTGTCCATTATTACCTGCACTGAGATGACCATTCAAACCATGGGAGCTGATGAAGTCACCAAGTGAGGAAGAGCCGAGTAAAGAGAAGGGGTCCGCCTCAAAGCTCTAGAGTGATGATCCGTCCAGCAGATCAGAGCTAGCACTGGAGCACTTTAAGCCTGGCAAAGGACTCTGCATGCTAACTTATCTCAAAGGAGAGATGTGGTCAGACAGGCAGGAGAAAAATCAAGAGAGGAGAATCACATCAACCGAGAGCAGAGAAAGTCTTCGCGGACAGAGCACGGTCAGCAACGTGGACAGGACAGAGGTTACAAAAAGGATGAGGCCTAAGAAAAGATCCCATCTGACTCCTTCCTCGCAGCCTGCTCTATGCTGTCTTCACCACAACTCACCTAGATAAAAGGAGGGTCTAACGAATGGCTCATAGGCATTAAAAAAAAATGTGTGGATAAGCATTTGAAAACAAGCGGCTGATTCAATGAAAACTAACATTTAATTCAATAAGCTGTTCTAAAATTAGACCACTGAGGCAGGAAAGGGGAAAGTTTGTCAATTATCATTTTTTTAAATAAAATTTCTTTCCTAGTGGGGACATTTCAGACCAGATGGTACTAATTCATTTTATTATTCATTTTTCCTGAGCTTACGCAGGCAGGGTAGGTTTTTTTTTCCAAAGGTAGCATATTACTCCCTTCTAAGTCAAGTAACTGCCACTGACTATTAACTATTTATTGATTGTCTGTATCAGTACAAGAATAGGGCTTTTATTTTAGGAACCAAGAGTCATCCAACCATTTAACTACTACCTCCAATCTGTTGTACTCAATTTAAATAACCGACCAAGGGTACACCTTATGCTAAATTCCGGGAAAAGGGCAACCGGTATTCTTGAAAATTACAAATAATTTTGAAGATAACTAAATAGGGAGAATTCCAAACAATTTTTTTTTAAAAAGAAGTCATCTCAACGCAGATCCACAAGCAAACTCAAACCATCCCCGATGACTACATCATTATTGTTTGTTATTGTTCAGTTTGTAGAAAGATCTGACTCTTCAGGAACCCATATGGGGTTTTCTTGTCAAAGACTGTAGAGCAGTTCGCTATTTCTTTCACCAATGCATTAAGGTAAACAGAAGTTGAGTGACTTGCCCAGGGTCACATAACTAGTGAGTATCTGTGGCAGGATTTGAACTGTGGTCTTCATGATTCTGAGTTCAGCACTCTTTATCTACTGGCCATGAAGCCATTTAGTTAAGGCTGAAAAATTATGAAAGGAAAACTCTCTAATGTGATATAACCAAAAGAATATGTAACTAAAATTAATCTGGGAGATAATTTATGCTCCTTCTTAGCCTAAAGAACAAGATAGCTTAATTAGGTTCAAAAATATAAATAACTGGCTAAATCATTACTAACTTGATTACTAATTACTTATTAAAGACATTCATACGACCCTAAATTCCCTAATGTCCAAGGTCACCCCACTTCTTAGGCCACAAAAATGCTTCAAGTAAAGTAGGTCTAAAGAGAACAACAATTGAATATAACACAACGCACATTCTGCATGGATGTAATATGAATATATATTCTATGGGAACATAATATTATATTCTATATGGACATAGAATCAATATGAAACTGTCTTATAAAGCGAGAAGCTGAACTGAAAGGAGGTCAAACAGTACAGAGGAGTGTTTCCCTCCACTGAAATCAGTCCCAATTGGCAGAGTCTTTCTGTAGAGTCAAAACAGCACAGAACTCTCAGGGTGAGGAAAACAGTATATTCAGGAAATGCCTCACACTCAGTGGGGTTCCTTCTAAGCTAGGACTACTTTGAAACACTCAAACTGACCAAAAAAAAAAAAAAAAAAAGCTTTTCATAGAGCAGCTAATCCTCACAAAACAAACAAAAGAAGCAGCCTTTAAATGGGCCTGGGCTTTTGTGTTCAAGGCTAGTCACAACCGTACCTTCAGAAAAAAACAGATTAGTAGAACACATGAGGGTCAAGAAGAATAGGAAGAATGAAATAAGGCCAAAGTCAAGAGCACCTCAGCATCATCCCAACACGCTTCAAAAGGAAGACAGAACACAGAGCCGGTCATTTGACAATTAGAACTGTATCCATTATATTAGTTCTCTCATGAGATGCTCATTTCATCTTCAAAATCCAACCTGGTAGAAAGAAACTAAAGGCTGTACAAAGGTAGGATCTGCTGCTGCTGCTGACAAATCCTAGGAAATGAGCAAAGCTGAAAGATACAAAATCAATCCCTGAAATCAATGACCTTTCTATAAAATATTAACAAAATCCAAATGGCAGTCATAGAAAGGCACATTTCATTCCAAATACCTACAAAGTTCATAAAGAATCTGAGGATCACTCTATTACAGCAAACAAAAGACTTCAGTTACAAAGTGATTCTTACAGAAAGAAACAGCTGAAAAGCTAGAGGAATGAATATTCAGTGCTCGTGATCGAGTGAGCCAGGCCACTATGATAAAACCGACAGTACTGCCCAAGTCAACTTGGATTTTTAGTGCTTTACCAATCAAACGATCAAAGGAACAACTTACGGAACCTGAAAAAATGATAACAAAATTCATTTGGAAAAACAAAAGATCTAGAATGTCAAAGGAAATTATGAAAAGGGGTAAGGACAAAAGAGCACTTCCAGATCTCAAGCTTTATTTATTTATACATATGTCTATTTATATCATAAAGCAGCATTTATCCAAATCACCTATTACTGGTTAAAAGAGAACGGACAATCAGTGTAACTAGATGAGGGGGAATCAGAAGCAGCAGAACTCAATAAACCAGCATTCAAGCAACATAAATTACTAAAGAAGTAACACCCTACTTCTAGATTATAGATATGCAGTCTCTTTGACTCTGGGAAAGCTGGAAAGCACTCTGGCAGAAATCAGACACAGACCAGGCCCTTATCTTATACCATATTCCACAATATATTCCAAATGGATACATGATCTTAACATTAAAGCTCCGATTATAATTAGAAGAAAACATAGCATCTCTCTCACAGCTATGGGGACAAGAAGAATTCTTAACCAAACAATGGAGACAGGGAATTACAAGAGATAAAAGACATTTGATTACATGCAACTGAAAAGCTTCTGCACAGACAAATTTATTCACCTAAGATAAAAAGAGAAGTGACTGAATAGGGAAAAACATCTTTATAGTACATTTCTCTAATAAGGGTCTGATATCCAAGAAATAAAAAGTGTGTGTGTGTGTGTGTGTGTGTGTAAAACAAGTCACTCCCTAATAGACAATGGATTGATAACTGATCAAAGGATATGAACAAATAGTTCTCTCAAAAGAATTGCAAACTATGAGCAACCACATTAAAGATGTTCGAGATCACAAATAATAAAAGAAAATGCAAATCAAAACAACCCTGAGGTTTCCCCTCACACCCTGGAAAAGGACAGAATATGACAATAATCAATACTGGAGGGGTTACAGGAAAAAATGCAAACCCTCACATTGCGGCTGAAGCTGTGAATCGGTACAACCATTTTGGAAAACAATTTAAAATTATGCAAAAAAAGTGACTAAAATATCCATGCCCTTTGACCCAGAAATTCCAATCCTGGGTTTATACCCCAAAGAGCTATTGATAAGGAAAAAAGTCTCCAACACAACAAAATATTTATAGCAGTCTGTGTGTGTGTGTGTGAGAGTAGAGAATAAAAAACAAAGCAGATTTCTATGAAATGGGGGATGACTAAATAAACTGTGGTACAAGAATGTAATGGAATATTACTAAGAAAAAGGAATGTGACGAATACAGAGAAGCATGTAAAGACCTACATGAACAGATGCAGAGTGAAGTAAGCACAGCCAAGAAAACAGGATATACAATGACTACAACAAGGTAAACAGAAAGAATAACCAGAAACACACCCACAGACACACACCAAAAATGAATGTTGCAAAATTTAAAAAAAAGTATGGGTAAAAGAAGAGACATGAGAAGAGGACATTTCTAATCTTCCCCTCTGCATGCACGTATTTCCAGACTTTTTCAAAGTACTGATCAGTTATGTTGATTTTTTTTCTTTCTTTCTTTTGTCCTAAAAATAATAGTTGTTTTATAGAATGATAACATGGGAGGGGAAATGATGGGACACTCAGGAAAACCATGGTGATGTAAAACACAAAAAACAATAAAACCTCATTTAAATAGCATTTATTAAGGAACTGGGCCAATTACTTATGTATATGATACAAAATGTCCTCATCACTAAAATCCTGAATTTTGATAAATCACAAGATTCAGGCAGTGACACCCAAGAATAGTCAAAATTACTAAAATATGACTACTCTGGCGCAAAAAGTTATAATCCTGGCAGGACCAAAGTAAAAGTCTTCTTTATAAAAGGCACTACAATTTGATAGTTCTCTCAAATGATATCCACAAATGTGTGCTTTCAAGTCACTCACTTTCTTCACTGGAAAATGGCTGAGGAGGCAACAATGGCCAATGAACTGGGGTGTTTCTAGAGTACTACAGGAAGGCTAACAAACCCCTAATGGGCAAAATTCTCTCTACGGCGCTGACCTGATGAAGCCATACTTGCTGCAGCAATCCCAGCACAGTCCCCACCTGGCCTGAAGGTCCACTCAGCTTAAAAAGAGGTACTGGTGTATACAGCAACAGGGCAGCAACAACACGTTCTAAAGAACCAAGTCCTGCTGACCCACCCCAAGCATACTTAGAGTAATTTTAGGTCATTTGGTTCAAGTTGACACTGGCGTCTCGATAGAACAGCAGAGTGAACAAGGTTACCTTTCTCTCCTGGCATTCTCAAAAGTGGATCAAATTACCTCTGTGTGGCCCCCACCTTCCTAGACACTTTCATTCAACATGGTAAGTGGGCTTATTTTCATGACTGAGGCAAGTAATTCACGCTAAACAACAAGGCAGAGAAAACTTTGGTACAGAATTCCAAAACTACTCACTTTAAAACTGGGATCTGATAAGAATTTGGGACAGTATCAAAAGTGTTGAAAAACCAATTTAAACAACTTTAAATGTACTTCCAAATGGGCAAAGACAAGGAAAGGAACAGTCAATGTTGCAGTGGTTATAGAATTGACAAGAACATTAATGCATTATCTGTGGAGTTATTAATTGGTACAATCGTTCTGGAAAGCAATTTGAAATTATGCAAAAATGTATATACCCCTAGAGATTCCACGGCTGGGCATGTATTTGTCACTGACAAAAAGAAAGCCTTTTTTTATACACCAATTACTTATAGCAGTACTTTTTGTGGTAGCAAAGAATTGTAAACAAAGTAGTTGTCCACTGATTGGGGAAGGTAAACCAAATCAGAGTACGGGAACATAATGGATAAGGACCTTACTGCACTGTAGGAAATGACAAACATGATGAAACTTGACTTAGAAGAACTACTGCAAAGTGGGGCAGGCAAGGCCAGGAAACAGCACCCACGACAACTGTAACAAAGAACCACCACCAGAAAACCATCTCTGTAAAAGACTGGACAATTCTAAAGAACAAACTCGACTTGACAGACAGACAGAGGCTCCCTCCCCCTGCTCCTGCGCAGAGGTGGGGGTCCAAAAGTGCGAAACGCTGCATGGAAGGTTAGATTTGTTTTTCTAGGGTGTTGACTGGTTTTAATGGTGTTTTTCCTTGTTAGTTTTCAGACTGGAGGCTGCACAAAGAGCCTGAATATCCCAGATTTGCCCCGGCTGGAAGTGCAGCGTTGGCATACAAGTCTGACCTGCCACATTTCCAACCGGAGATGCTTGATGAAAATCCCTAACTGTAGAAGACATGACCTTCCACTTTCCTCTATTTTTTTTTAGTGGTGTGACTTCTCATATGTAGGTTCAATTGGAACTGATAAGAGATGAGATCCAAGGTGCTAATCAAAACCTATTTCTCATGCATCTGCTTTTAAGCTTTCCTAGTAATTCCTGTCAGATGAAGACGTTCCTTCCCAAAGCAGTTCGTGTTTTTGGATTTTATAAACTGCTGTGCAGTTTTGTTTGTAGGTCTTTGCTTAGTCTACTCCATGCACTTAGTACTGTTTTTAAAAAATCTGTTTCCAGGCTGCTTTGATAACTATTGCTTTGTGGAACGCTTAAAATGTAGTCATGCCAAGCCCACTTCCTTCCTCTTGTTTTTATGATGCCTTTTATTATTCTTGACCTTTTATTATGCCAACTGCATTTGTTATTATTGCTAACCAATAAAAATTACCATCACTCGTGGGTAATTTGATTAGTAAAACAGAAAGAGAGAGCACTCATTACGCCCTTACTAGATGTCAGGCATTGTAGAGCAGGTATTGTATAGCTATACAACAGAATAGAAACACAAACAGTGCAACAATCCTGCTCTCAAAGAGCTTACTTTCTAGTGGAGATCTTAAGACACTCCATAAAAGTGAGCCTGAAAGGGGAGAAGGGCATGGGAGCAGTAGGGTTTGGATCTGTGTTCCAGGGCTTGGTTCACCTGCCAGAGGCCATGATAATTCCCAGAAAAAGGAGTCCAAATTCCAGATGGAGAGGAGGGAGGTAAGAAGGCAGGAATGGAAGAGCATTATTTGAAGCTGCTGGGTAGGAAGATTTATTAAATAAAGTGCTAAATCTGTTCAATAATATGGTTTTATCTATTCTTTCCTTCTTTGTTTTTGTAAACGATTGATCAGCGTATGGGAGTTATTTGTTCATTAACTGCTTGACAGAAATCACTGGTAAATTCATTTGGCCCAGGACTTTTTTTTTTAACTTTTTTCCCCCTCTTGGAGTTAACTTATGGTTTGCCCAATTTCTTTTTCTGCCACAGAAGGTGGTGGGTTCCCTCTCATTTGATTTCCTCAAACAAATGCTAGATGATCATTTGGTAGAGATGTTGTACGGAGAAGCAGAAAATGGGCCAGATCGCTTCTGAGTGCCTTCTGGCTTGGATGATTCTCTGACCTCACCATCGAAAGAATTACAGCTTCAGATTGTACATTTATGGACGAAGGACTGAGATCAAGAGAATGTAAGTGAAGCCCAAAGTCCCACTTGTAGTAAGCAGCAGAGCTCGGATCTGAACTAAGTCTTCTGACTTTAAATCTAGTGTGATTTCCACTTAACGAGTTCCATTTTCAAAAATAATAGTGAAATGGGAGCCCCTCCCCCCTTTTTGTTCCGTATTCTCCAAAGAAAGCACGGATAAACTATCATGAATTTTTTCATTATTTCAACAAATATTTACTGAGCATCTGCTATATGCAAAGCACAATGTTATGAGATACACAGAGTTGATTGTCTTGTATAGGAGATAACAGGCACACACTAGTAAAATATTTACAACACAAGAAATTATATGCAACAGAAAACTCAGAGTTAGAAGGAATTTATGTAGCCAAAGGCCCTAATCTTACAAGTGAAGAAAATGAGTCACAAAGAGGTGAAATAATCTGTCCACGACTATACAGCAATTTAATTGAGCTAGGAGAATCCAGGGCTTCAGACTTGGGGGGTCACATAACAGGACAAGAGGAAAGGATCAAGGACCAGTCTCACACCAAGGCCTATTCCACTGCCTCATTTTGGCAGGCATGTGGATCCTGGTTTCTCAAGGGTCATGAGAGCTTAAGTGTAAGCACAAGCAGGTTTCCTATTGTGGAAAAGCAACAGGTTGGGTCTGCTACTTGGTGATAAATTCTCTGACAATGGAAAAGACAAGGAAAAACACAAGAAGTCCCTCAGTCCTATTTGGCCTTCCTTTTACTTCTACAGTGATAGTGGTGATGTGTCAGAAAAAGGAACAAAGGGAGAACAATTTTTAGATCATCCATGAATTTTCACTTGGCTGTTAGTAGACTAAATGTGAGATTCTTGACCACTGACCAGTGTACATGTGAAAATTTCTATTTTTAAAACTGCAGTTATGGGGACAGCTGGGTGGCACAGTCAAGAGAGCACAGGCCCTGGAGTCAGGAGGATCTAAGTTCAAATCCAGCCTCAGACTCTTAACACTAGCTGTATGACCCTGGACAAGTCACTTAACTCCAACTGCCCTGCCTTCCTCCTCCAAAAAACAAAAAAAATGCAATTGTCACATTATTCCTGGAACAAGTGAATTATATTAATCTTAAACTTCCCGTTATAAATAACACCAGAATGAGAAAAATGTGACGATTAAATAAAAAGATGCTTTTTCTAAGTACTCCCTGAAGAGACAAATAAAAGGATCAGCAGAACTGGTTTTAATGTGAGCCCAAAGGCAAAAAGACAGTATTTGCTGATGCATTTTGGCCATCTTTTTTGGCAGTGCTCATGACACCATTTGCAAAAAGGCTTCCATGGAAAAAACTGGAGCTTTATATACCAAACCCTGTCACGAAAGATGATGGAGTAAAGAAATTCTTTAAGAACCTGATAAAATTCTCCAGAGTAAAATTAGTATCTCCAGGCGACACTCCATGATCTCAATGCAGATGAGAAAAGGGGAGGATGGCAAGAAGTTTAAAAAAAGTATCAAGAAAAAGACGTGAAAGGGACTGATGACTGGTAGGGCCTTTGGCTACAGAAGTCTAGGGGTTGGCATGGATAAGTTATGTTCTGAATCCTTGGATGAAACAATCAAACTGACTAACTCACAGACTGATGAGTATTAGACACCATCAAGAAAGCCACTGTGGAGGAGGCTATCGTGTGAACTGGACCTTGAGGGATGAATAGATTTTGATAAGACTAAATGGGATTGGGGGGTACGATATAGGCGACCATAACAGTGAGAGATCTGACTGTTTTCTGGCAGAAAAGGTCCCCCAAATCTAGAATGGTTGTTTTAGGCTAATGCTGGGGAATAACAGGACGTGGGACAGAAAGAATGGAATAACCACCAAATTTTAGAACTACAGGGAACCTCAGAGATTTTCTAACCCAAGTCTTTCATTTGACAAGGAAAGAAATGGAGGTTGGGTGAAGCTAAGTCACTCTACTAGTTAACCACAGACCAGAGATTAGAACACAGGTCTTCTGTGCTCTCTACACTCTCCTATGCAGCCTTTCCCAGTCTGGGGCTACTGGAGAGGATGGGAAACATTCGACAGATGTGAAAGCCTATGCAAATACAAGACATTACGTGATCTCCTTTGACCCTTCCAATATTGAATGCTAGACGAAAGCAATGGAGGGAGAAGAGATGAAGGACTGGCTCCATGAGAGGATCCCGAGCCTAGAACTCACGTCTGGGAACTGGGGTGTCAGTGGGAGAGTGATCAGAGGAGTAAAAAGTGAATGGAACAAGAACAGGCAGAGAGAAGCGGGAGCCCTGGAATGCTACAACTGAAAGGCACCTCAGAGATGGTCTAATTCAACCCCTTCACTGGGTGAAGAAGACAACTTAGGCCCAGAACACGGAAATTATCCAACCACATGAGGGACCAGAAATTTCTAGGTCTTCTAACTTCTAAGAGTACATGTTCTTTTCAAAAAAGGCCACCCGTCCAGTCGTCCTGATGTAGATTTTGCCGCTGGACCCAGATGGTTCCAGAGGAGAAAGAGAGGCTGGTGACTTAGCACAGCCCTGCCTCACTCCAATCCCACTGATCTGCACGTCACACCATCGTGTCCCCAAAGTCAGGGTCCTCTTCCAGACAAACTCTTTCCAACACTCTCATCTGTCAGGGATCTGCCAGCGGATTGGCAGGTGGTAACCAACCGTCTACAGCTCAGATATTGTGAGAGAGGAACAAAAGAAAGCTCCTCATGCTCAGCTACAGGCTGGACTTCACCGCCTCTTTCAGTTCTGCGGTGACAGGCCACCCTGCTCTTCTCCCATTAGCTTAATTAAAAGAACAACTGAAGACATATGGTTTATCATCCTGGGTCAAATTCAAGGCCTAGATTAAGTTTCTGAAGGGGCACTAAGGGCTGGTTGTCCCCCTGACATCGCCTTCAAGGCTTAGGAATTCACCGCCACCAAACTATCACGCTAGGTCTTCCTTCTCAGTGTTTGTGGGGTTCTGAAGGAAAGCATGGGAGAGAAGAGAAGAGCTATTAGACCACGGAAGGTCATGGGTTGTGCTGACCTAACTGCCAGCGCCATGCCAGGAAACTGAGTCGCTTCCATTGAATTGTCTCGGAAGAGGATCCCCTGGCAGGACAGGGCAGCAGACACTGAGGTCCTGACTCTAAATAAACTGCCAAGCCTTTAGACTCAACTCCAAGGGGCTGGCCAGGAAGGCTATTGAGTGGAGAGCTCACACAGAGCAAGCATTCCCACGGTGGTCAGAAGAAGCCATACAAGGACACTCCCAAGATCTCTCTTGAGAACTGTGGAACTGATTGTGTGCCCTGGGAGACCCTCGGGCAGGTGTGCGCACATCAGAGAAGACGCCTGCTCTACCAGCGGAGCGGAACCCAAACTGCCCAAAGGTAAGGCAGGGTGGGAACCCTTGGAGAATCCGGCCCAAGCGTTGGCACGGACGTGTGTGCCCGACCTGAGCTCCTGCTGGTCTGGTCCGATCCGGCACGGTCGGCCACACGGAACCCTGACTCGGGTGAGCACCGGGCACACACTAAATGCCTAATCAATGCGCGTTTACTGTCACAGGGGGGTGCCGCTCGCACCGCACCTCCGTGCTACAGAGGGACGGCCGGGACGCCGCAGCCCCGACGCCACGCTCCACGCACGTGGCCAGCTCCGCTTCCTCTCGCTCGTTACCGCGGAAACAGCCACGCCCACGCGGCCCTCCACAAACGCACCCGACTTCCCAGAAACGGGCGCCCCTGCCCAGCTTATCCCCGGGAATGCGCGGGGGGGGCGGGGCGCGCCCCTGCCCAGTTTATCCCCGGGCATGCGCGGTGGGGGGAGGGGAGAGGGGAGGGGCGCGGGAGCACGGTACCATTTGATGACGTCATGGACCAAAGGCAGGAAAGAGTAGGTCTCCTCCTCCTTGAGGCCCGGCGGCGGAGGGGGCTGCAGAGGCCCCGACGCCGGAGGCTGCGGCTGCGACGGCTGCTGCTGAGGCTGCGGCGGAGGCTGGGGGGCGGCCAGGGGCTTCTGCTCCGGCAGCGGCGGCTCCTGCGGCGGCGGCAGCGGCTCCTCCGCCGGGCGCCCGGACACCACTCCGACGGACGCCATGGCCGGGGGGCCGCCGGACCCGGCGCTCCGTCGAGTATCGCCGGGGCCTGGGCGGGAGTCGCTTCCTTTACACGTCACTGGGCGCGCCGCGCCGGGGCGAGCTGAGTACGGGAGAGGCCGCGAGCCACCGAGCAGTCCGCCGCCCCGCCCCCTCCTGCGCTTCTTAGTGCGCATGTCAGGGGTATGTGGCGGGGCGAAGGAGGGGCGAAGCGAGACGAAGGAGAAGCGGCGCGGCGCGGGGCGGGGCGGGGCGGGGCCGGGCGGGGGGACGGAATTGGCTGTTGCTAAGCAGCGGGGTAAGTCCGTGAGAAAGCTCTTCCCTTCTCGCCAGTCAATCAAGCAATTATTAAGGGCATCCTAAGGCCAGGCTGTGTACTGCGTGCTCGGCATACAGAAAGACAGTACCTGCCCTCGAGGAGCTTACAGTCTAATGGGGGAGAAAACCGACAAATGCAAAGCAAGCTGTATACTGGACAAACAGGAGACAAACGGAGGGCAGGCGCTGGGATTAAGAGGCGTTGGGGAAGGCTTCCTGCGGAAGGTGGGGGTTTAGCCGGGACTGAAAGGGAGCCCAGCGGGTCAGTCGTGGGAGACAGCCAGACAAGAGGCCTGGAGCCAGGGAATGGAGGCTAGGGGACCTCCGGGCCATGGGGTTGGTGTGTGTGTGTGTGTGTGTGTGTGACATGTTCAGACCTGTGCGTTTTAGGAAAATCTCTTTAGTGGCCGAATGGAGTAGGGAGAGACTTGAGGCCGGCAGACTCCCCAGCAGGCTTGTGCATGTATTGCACATGATAATCAAGGTACAAGGTCATGAGGTCCTGTACTATAAAGAAGAGGGGGCGCATTTAGGAGGTGTTGCAAAGGCGAAATTGACGCGCCTGGGGAACAGACTGGGCGTGGGAACCTGAAAGATCAGGAGGAAGCCAGGATGACTCCGGAGATTCCAGCCTGAGGGCCCGGGAGGACCGTACTGCCCTCCACAATAATAGGGATTGTTTGGGGGGGGGGAGAATAATGAGTTCTGTATGGGGTATATTTGAGATGTCTGCTGGACATCCAGTTCAAAATGTCTGAAAGGCACCTGAGGTGTGAGATGGGAGGTCAGGGCTAGGATAAGTAGATTTCAGAATCATCAGCATCATCGAGATGGTAATTAAGGCCTTGGCACCTAATGAAATCACCTAGTGTAGTAGTATAGAGTGAGAAGAGGGACCGGGACAGAACCCTGAGGGCCCACTATGATTAGAGGTGTGATCTGGAGGAGAGTACATCGAAGGAAACCGCTAGGGAGCTGTCAGATTTGGCTTCATGGGGGGGGGGGTGTGCCGATACATATTTAAAGAGACTCTAGAAAAAGAGAAAGAAAGGCCATTGCATACTCACTTTTAAGTTAATCTGTCCATCGTTTTCATAGGTGTAGAACAGATAATGAACAAAACAATATTAAAGTCTAACTTATAGCTTTTGCAATCACCAAAGTGGAAGTGGTTCAATAGACTCTCAGTAGTAGGTCCCATACTAGCCTTCCCTGAGGCATCTGTCAAAATCTGGTACATCACCTTGCCTGAGGTCGGCCCTTTGGGAGGACTGAGGTTCTCCAAGGAATGGGAGCTAGACATCATTGGCCTTAGGGTTCCTGAACGCTGGGGGTAGAAGTGGGGATGGGATTGGAAACATAATCTCTCTCCCTTAGGCTAGTGAGCCTGAAATTCACATCTACCTGCCCCCTCCATCCCTCTTCCCATACTGTCCATCTGCCCTTCTCTCCCATCACTGCCAGTCCATGCCTTCAAAACTAGATTCCAAACCTACGTCCAGGAAGCATTTCAGTCAGTCTGAAGCACCTACTACTTAAGCAGTGCCTTAAGTTTTGAGAATATAAGGAGTAGCAAAAAACTGCCTGCCCTCATGGAGCTCACAGTCATAAACAGCTGTGTGCAAACTAACTCTATGCAGGATAAATTGGGTATAATCCATAGAAGGCACTAGAATTAAGGAGGACCTAGAAGATGAAATTTTAGCTGGAGACTGAAAAAGGGAACGGAGGTCAAGATGGGGAGATGAGGAAGAATGTTGCAAGCACAGGGGACAAGTAGGGAAAATTCATGGAGTCTAGAGATGGGTAGCAAGGAAGCTAGTGTCCCTGGATCTCAGGGCATGGAGAGTGAGGCATAAGAAGCCTGGGAAGGTGAGGGGCAGGGGCAGGAAGCAGCTGGCTTCCACCAACATGTGTTCAAGTTTACTGCTTGAACATTTAGGTGTCTCAGTGCACTGGACCTGGAACCAGGAAGACTTGATTTCAAATTTGGCCTCAGGCACTTCCTGAGCCACATCACTTAACCCTCCTTGCCTCAGTTTCCTCATCTGTAAAATGAGCCAGAGAAGGAAATGACAAACTATTCTGGTATTCCTGCCAAGAAAACCCCATGGATAGTGCTGATACGCTGTGGTCCAAGGAGTCACAGAGTCCGACACGACTGAACGACAACTAAAGCGGCTTACTATGTGTGAAGTGTTATGTAGACACTGGGGATACAGAACTGAGGAATACAGAGTCCTTGCCCTCAGGGAACATACACACATGCACAAATACGATGAGGAATGCAGATGAGGAACTTGAAATCCAGGCCACATAAGTAGTAAATGGAAGAACCAACATTGGAACCCCCGTTCTCTGACAGCAGATCTAGGACTCTTGCCTACACCGTGCTGCCTTAACCTGGCATAGAAAACTCCCCACTGCCCGTCTCCTCTCTACCTTTTGGTCTTGTTCCGTATTACACTCCACTACTCTCCATTTCAGTCAAAAGGTGCTGCTATTTCCTATGTGATGTTACAGCTCTGTGACCTTACTCCGATCAGCGTGACAATATTACCAACTAGCATTGATGGGACATTTTAGAAATGAAGCACTTTACAGGAACTTCACGTTATCCTCACAACAACCCTGGAGCTAAGTGCTATTACTATCCCATTTTGTTCTATTTTTTATTCTAAACTTAAGAAATAGAACAAGCATTTCTTTGGCAAAGTCGAATGGCCAAAAAAAAAAAAAAAGGATTTCACATGAAATTGCAATTCTGTTCTGTACAACTTGCTTTTTCTTTTGAATATATAATAAAGTTATCATGTAACTTTCTTTCCCCCACCATTAGACACAAATATGTATATGTGTGTCTATACTCATACTATACTATACTATACTATAAATACTTGGATTTATCAGTTCTTTCTCTAGCTACAGATAGCATCTTCTTTCATAAGTCCTTTGTAGTTAAATTATCCCCATATTATAGATGAGAAAACTGAGGCAGACATCCTCATGACTTGCCCAAGACACACAGCTCGTAAGTATCTTGAGGCAGGTCTGTAACTTATATCTTCCTGGCCCCAAGCCCGGTACCCCGTGCCCTTGCATGGGGCCAGAGTCTAAGCATTGCCACTGGCCCTCTGTACTTGGTTCTGCCTTGGTGGGTCCTGACACTGCCTGCACTATGTCAGATCAAGTGTTTACCAGTCATCCCTCAGCCCTATGCTAAGGACTATGCACTTCCCCCCACCCCCCATTCTCCAAGCCCAGGTGCTGCCTCTGTCTCGGAACTGCCAATGCTGGCATGTAACTCCGTGCCCCTGTGCCGGACGGAGTGTTTCCTCTTCGCCCCCTCTCCCCCGCGCCTCGGATGGGTGTTCATACCTTGTAAGGCAGCTTTAGGAAAACTTTAACACTTTCTTTATGCTTTTTGCACTTTGTAGTTGCACCAAAACTTTTAACGTCTCCTTTACAAATAGTAAACACTTAATAAACAATGAATGAACAAATGAGTCTGACTTCCTACCAGCTCCCAAATGCTCTAGGATTCTAAATACCACAATTATCTTTCACTTGACCCAGATTACAGTGTGAGATACACTAATCCAATGATATGTGCCTTATAATTTACAAGCAAAAATGGGTTTCAGAAAATGCTCTGAATCGCTATTGATCAGAAAAGTGCAAATTAAAGTAGCTCTGAGGTACCACCTCACATCAACAAAATGGGTGTTGGAAAATTGGAACATTAATGTGCTGCTTGTGGAGTTGTGAACTGATCCAACCATTCTGGATAGCAATTTGGAACTATGTTCAAAGGGTTATAAAACTGTGTGTACCCTTTGATCCAGCAATACCACTGCTAGGTCTATATCCCAAAGACATCCAAAAAAGGGGAAAGGATCTCTTTGTATTAAAATACTTATAACAGCTCTTTTTGTGGTGGCTAAGAATTAGAAATCAGAGGGATACCCATCAATTGGGGAAAGGCTAACCAAGCTGTGGAATATGATTATAATGGAATATCACTGTGCTATAAGAAGTGACAAGTAGGATGATTTTCAGAAAAACTTGAAAAGACTTACATGAACTCATGCATAGTGAAGTGAACAGAACCAGGAGAACATTGAAATTGTATTAAGCTCTTATGCATGTAATACATTAATATTTTCTAAAAAATAATATAATTGGGGGCAAGGAACAAGGTTTTGATTTCATTACCTTGCATGCAGGTGTCAAATACTGTAACTGCTGCATTTGCTTTGTAAAAGATGAAATAGCCATGGCACATCTGTTTCTGGATATTTCTATTTACACTGAGCAATGAAAGTTTTAAAATGTCATTTTCTCCCATAAATTTGCTATCGTATAGGGGAGTACATAGAGCTACAAATGTCAGAAAGTTAATAATTTTTCACAATTTTTTAAGCCCTCTGAGTTTTCAAAGACTATGAATTTTCCCCCTTTCATTTAAAAACCAATCAATATCTAACTTTTTTTTCTTTCTTTTCTTTTTGGAGGGGGAAAGGCAGGGCAGTTGGCATTAAATGACTTGCCCAAGGACACACAGCTAGTAAGTGTTAAGTGTCTGAGGCCTTATTTGAACTCAGGTCCTTCTGTCTCGAGGGCTTGGTGCTCTACTCACTGTACCACCTAGCCACCCCAGTATCTAAGTTTTGAACTTCCAAATTATTAAAGTAGAATTCACACCATTAATGACTATGAACAGATTATTGTTATATATCTTCAAACACTTGTTTCTCTTACACGGAGACCACAAGTGGGCATTTCTGTGGTCAGGGAAGAAGTGTTAGTACTGTTGAGGGGACTTTTCATCAAAGCTATGACCCTGTACATGATACTTTCACCTTCATGACATTTAGACCCAAGGCAGGTAGAGGAATATGCTGGCCACTTTAATGTTGCAGATTTTTAAAAAGATTTTTATTTTTATTTTTTATTTGTTTTATATTTTATTTTTTCTATTTTACACCCCTGTAACAGCAATCAGTTTAGCAAATACTTAGCACTTAGTAACTTAGGGTTAAGTATGGAAGGTGTGAGCCCTGTCCCCTGTTGAGAGGGCATGAACTCCCCTGATGATGTGGCAGAAGGGAATTGGCTGAGACAGGAGGCCAGTGTGTGTATATAAAGAAGAATTCCAAAGACAGAGAGACAGAATTGGGATTTTCCTGTTGGAGGAAGCAGGATTGTCTCAGTGTCTGGGAATTGGGCTGCTGTACTGAAGAAGTGAGTCGGAGTTTTCTTGAGAGAGAGCATCTCTTTCAGTATCTGGAAGCTGACTGAGAACTGAGATGGAGTTTTCCTGAGATCAGAATCTAGTGAAGGCCACCCAGAAGGTCAATATTCTTTCTGGTTCCTAGGGCCAACTGAACTGCTGGAGGACTGAAGAAGCTTGACCAGGATAAGACTTTGTTTGTTCATGACCTGGCTCATCCTTGAGTTCCAGGCAAGAGAAGTAGTGAAGGGTTTGAGATGTGCTGGACCCTGTGAACTTAAGTGTGTGCCAGGGACTGCCCTGAGGACTGGACAAGGACCTGGGAGCTGTCTACCTCTGAGGACTGGATGAGAACCTGGCAGCTGGTAGCTTCTGAATCCAGGTGACTGGTAGATTCAGGAGGGAGCTGGGACCATGGAAGGGGATACAGGGAATCAGAGAGACCACCCAGAGTCAAGATGAAGAAAAGGTCTCCCCTTGGATGAAATTGAGGTTTGCTGGACACCAAGGGGTGGAGGGTTTGTGTGGTTTTCTAATGACTGTACTGGTGATTAATTATATTAGTAATTGTGAATCTAGATTAGTGACTGATTAAGTTAATGGTTTCCCCATGAGTGGGAGACTGATATATTGTGAATTGACTGAATGATTAAGTGAGGAGGGTTTCCCGCTTAGGGGAACAAAAACTTCTTTTGTTCCTTGTTCTAAATTCTGTGGCCACTGTAGTGAAAACTGTGTGACCGTTCTAATGTTAAGCTGTTATGAACACTATATTGTGATTTTCTGTGATAAGATGTAGTTTTGTGAATATTATATTGTGATATATTGTGAATATTTCTCTTGATTTGTAATGGAATAAACGGAGTGTTCACCATACTGTGTAATCTGAACCTTAAAAGCTATCACAGTAGCATTCTTTTTGGAATCTACTGCTTCATGGCGTTACAACCCCCTTCCCTGTTCACCCCTGAAGGCTACAATTAAGTGTGGATATGCTTAAATATAGATATATAGATATACACACACTTACACACATACATACATGCATACATACATGCATACACATATGTATACATAGACATATACTTTCCCTAACAAATTCTACTTCTGATCATGGTTTTCATATTCATGGTTGTCTCTTATTTTCTATTCCTCCTAACTCCTCTGTTACTTCTGCCTTCTACCTTGGCCTCCTGTTACTTAACCTAGCCCCCCCTCCAAGGATCCCTCCTTGTCCTCCTATTCCCTTAAATCTAAATACCCTTCTATACCTCCCTTTGACTTGTTCCCTCACCTTCCCTTCTAAAAATCCTCCCTCATCCTCCCAAGGATTCATTCCTTGTCCTCTCGTTCCCATTGATCTAAACACCTTTCTATATCCCACCCCCTAACCTATTCCCTCATCCTCCCTTCTAGAGAGCCCTCATCTCTAGAGATACCTCCCTTATTCTCCCCTCCCCACCCCCTTAGTGTTTTATTTCTGTCTGAATTTAGAGAACTTTAATACTCTTTTAGATATATATGTATTATTCCCTCTTGAACCCATTCCCAATGAAAGTAGGTTTCAAGAAGTAACAGCCCTCCTCCCCCATATAATTCCTTTATGTCAATTCTACCTCTCTCGCCTCATTTGTATAAAATAATTACTCTTTTTAGCTGTCCCTAAACAGTTTTACTTTTAAAAATCATATCATGCTCACGTCCACCCCACCCAATAACTGAAAACAATCCTAGACATACATTTTACGTTTTACACGCTTAAAGGGAACAGTTCATCCTTATTGAGTCCCTTGTAATTTTTGGTATGAACCTTATATTTCCTGGTTCTGTTCATTTCACTTTGCATCAGTTCTGTTCTCTAGTTGATGAGCCTGCCAAAAGGTACTATTAGGTCAAAAGTTATGCACAGCTTAATGGTTTTTTGATTGTTGTAACCCCATCTCCCATACAAGCCTAAGATGCTTTCCTAGATATTCCTAGATCCTGAAGGATAGCCCTTTGGCACTTTGCTGAATGGTGGAGGGAGTGGAGGGCTTACCTAATTTTTAATCAGCTGAAAGACCTTATGAGTAAGTAGGGAAAGCAGTTATATCTCTAGCATTGTATCCCTAGACTACCAATATTTGATTAATGATAGATAGAATTCAAGCCTAATCCTCCTCTGAGAGTTGAATGACAGAGTAAGTGCTCACCTGGGCTTCCTTTTGCTCCCCACAAAGGTTGAAATTGAGATCTTTCTTGGAAATTAGGTGAGACAGATTCCAGCAGATATCTCTCTATAATTGCTACAGAAATGCTAACCATTTTATTTTAAACAGAAGAACCTACACTTATGTTGCATATAAATGGGGAGAATGAGTCCAAAGTGTGACTACAATGCAGTTCCATATTGCTTTCTGGAATGGCTGGGGCAATTCACAGCAACAAGAGCAATGCCTGCCCTCCTACAGCCTCTAAAAATTTCCATTTGCCTTTTGTAGTGGGGTTGAATTGGCATATAGGGACCATCTCATGGTGTGTGCTCAGACTTGTCATTTTTTATTCCAAATGACCATCTGAGAGTTTGGACCCTGTTACAGGCTCTGCATGAATATTGGCTGAAGATCAGGAAGAGCTGATAACTTCATGGATTAATGAAAGGGAGCATCTGCCCCTATAGCCACTCTGTTCTTTTCTGGCTACAAGTCATCTCCCAGCTCTTTCAGACTGTTCATAGAGGGAGGGCAGGGAAGGAACAATTTGCCCTCATGCTTACTCTGTACACTATGAGGCTGTGAGAACATGACTTCTAAAACACAGGTCTTGCCTAGGCAAGTGTCAGCCTGGGTTAGAGCTACCTTTTTTATGTTTGTCCTTTCCTGTTCTTAGGTTAAAAAAAAGTACCTGTCTCTACATGGACAGGTTCACTCTTGGAGACAACCTCATGAGTTTGAGAAATCCAGAAGTTCTGGGTCCCATGGGGTTGGAGTGAAATAAGATCAAAGGAGGAGTCCACAGCAACTACTCCAATGCTCTCGAAGGGGAGACCACAAAGGAGAAGACAGGCTTAAGCCTGGTGATTTTGTCAGCAGACGATGCAAATGCTAAAGTGAAATGGAAAATGCATGATCAGTGGTCCTACAAAGTACTTTATGTTTTTATAGGGTTTAACTAACTATCAGCCTCTCAGCAGACTGAAACATTAGCTTTAAGTTGTTACTGGATTCTGTTTTTAAATTGTTCTTTAAGGGCACATAGTTGGCGCAGTGAATAGAGCACTGGCCCTGGAATCAGGAGGACCTGAGTTCAAATGTGACCTCAGATACTTAACACTTACTAGCTGTGTGACCTTGGGCAAGTTACTTAACTCCCAATTGCCCTTCCCCCTCAAAATAAATAAATTGTTCTTTAATGGCCACATATGTGTCTTATATTTAGATATCTCTTGTAAATGGGAATAAATTACCTATTCCCTACTCGATTTACTTTGTGCACTGAATATAGCATCCCCTTTTTGAAGAAACCTTAGATGTTGGTCACAATCTAAGTTATATGTATATATGTACAGTGTGGTGATTTAATAAGACAGTGAGTGGGTGAAGAGAGAGCCTAACTGCTCTCATTAGAGGGAGACTCCCCCTAGTACTAAAAATCTACCTTCCAGGTTCACAACAGGGTGGGCATAGAGCCTAGACCACTATGGCCCAAGTAGTCATTTTTCAGTGTTGGACTTTCTTTGTCTTCTCTGCCAATCTGATGGCTGTGAAACAGCCTCAGACTTGTTCTCAGTCACACAGTTATTATTTGTGAGTTTGATCATTTTTTTCATATGGCTGTTGATAACTGGTCTTTATTTTGAAAAATGTTTATTTGTGGAATTGTAGATAAAGGGCTAGAAGCCACTGTAGAGTGCATCTAGGCAAATCCCCTGGTATTACAGAAGATAAAATGATGTCCAAAGCTGCATCAGTAATAAGTACCAAAGGCAATATTTGGTTCCAGATTCTCTGTTTCCAGAGCAAGGGCTCTCTCTACTGTCTCACATTGTCACAGGGCTGGAATGTTTGCAAAGACTGCTGAGTCCATTTGGTGAAGGAATGGTCATTTGGAAAAGTGTGAGTATAGTTCCCTGATGCCTAATAGCATGGAGGGGAGAAGCCCTGAAATCCTGTTCTGTAAATAGAAGGGCTGCTCCAGAATCTTGTTGTCAATAGAACAGTGGAGGGAGCGTTGTCACATTGTTACAAGTGGGCAATGGGCCACTTGTAAAGAAACAGAATGTTCCTTTGACCATTTATCCATTGAGAAATGACTCATGTTCTTATATAAAGTATCAACTCTTTAAATATCTTGACTGTTGTCAGAGAAATTTGCCTCAAAGATTTTTTTTTTACTGGTTAACTGCTTCTAGCTGCTTAATTTTGTACACAAGCTTTTCTATTTTATATAATAGAAATTGTCCACTTTGTCTTTTTATGACATCTGTATTCCTTGGTTAGTTGAGAATTCTATCCCAGCATATATGTTGGTTTTATATGAGTGGTGAGTGGGCTGATAAATATTGTTGGCAAAGAGTGGTTGGCCTATCCAAGCATGATCGTGTTTCCTGTGAGAAAGTTGGGGCCTCCTCCTCCTTCATTTCCTTCCTCTCTCTTGCCTCTCACTCTCTCCTTCTTGGTCTCTCCAGAAATTCCACCCCATGTCTCTCATCCCCATCTGCAGATTCGTTGGTACATGCAGATGCGCAGAGCTGGTCTTTTAAGGAGACAAATTAGGAAGCTCCTTTCATGTCTTACCACTTGAAGCTACAGGTTGAATTATATTTTAGACCAGAGGAAGAGCAAGTTGTACCTAAAAGATATCTTCAGTTTCACAGACTGTCCTCTTTCTGTTCTAGTATGAATGTGGAAATGTTTTATTTAGTGTTTAAATAAGAATTATTTTTTAAAGAATGTGAGCTCCACACCCATCAGATTAGCTAAGATGACAAAAAGGGAAAATGACAAGTGCCGGATACAATGTTGGTGGAGCTATGAACTAGTCTAGCATTTCTGGAAAGCAATCTGGAACTATGCTCAAAAATATTAAACTGCTTTGGTCCAGTAATACTGCTACTAGGACTATACCCCAAAAATATCAAGGAAATAAGATTGGAGAGAGGGAGAGAGAGAGAGAGACAGAGACAGAGACAGAGACAGAGAGAGACAGAAACAGAGAGAGACAGAGAGAGAGAGACAGAGAGACAGAGAGACAGAGACAGA
Organism: Pseudocheirus occidentalis; assembly: GCA_028646575.1. Taxonomy (NCBI): domain Eukaryota; kingdom Metazoa; phylum Chordata; class Mammalia; order Diprotodontia; family Pseudocheiridae; genus Pseudocheirus; species Pseudocheirus occidentalis. Next base: position 209,981,627 of record CM053599.1, read on the forward strand.
GAGAGACAGAGACAGAGAGAGAGACAGAGAGAGAGAGACAGAGAGACAGAGACAGAGAGAGACAGAGAGAGAGACAGAGAGAGAGACAGAGAGAGACAGAGACAGAGACAGAGAGACAGAGACAGAGAGAGACAGAGAGAGAGAGACAGAGAGAGAGACAGAGAGACAGAGACAGAGAGAGACAGAGAGAGAGAGAAAAAAAATATATTTAAAATACATAAAATATTTATAGCAGTTTTTTTGTCACGTCACAGAATTGGGAACTGAGGGGATGCCTATCAGTTGAGGGGCAGGGAGAGTGGCTAAACAAATTGTGGTATATTATTTTGGTAGAATACTATTGTGTTATCCTGTCAAAACTCAGATGCATCAGAACCAGCTTCAAATTTCTTCATGACCCCATTTGAGGTTTTCTTAGCAAAAGCACTAGAGCCATTTGCCATTTCCTTCCCCAGCTCATTTTACAGATGAGGAAACTGAGGCAAACAGGGTTACATGACTTGCCCAGGGTCACATAGCTAGCAAGTGTCTGTGGCCAGATTTGAATTCAAGAAGATGAGTCTTCCTGACTCCAGACCTGGTAACTTTGCCACCTAACTACCCTCCCAGTACAACATAGATATTTGTTTTCTGATTCAATATGCCACCCCATTTCTGTTTGAATTTGACACCATTGCTCTAAGAAATAATGAAGGGAATGGTTCCAGATAAACCTGGAAAGACTTTTTATGAACTAATACAAAATGAAGTGAGCAGAAGTAGGAGAGCAATTAATACAGTAATAGTATAAAGATAATCAAGTTGGAAAACTTGGTATCTCTGGTCAATACAATCACCAGCCGCAGTTTCAGAGGAATCACGATGAAACATGCAATCTGCTTCCAGATGGAGAACTGATAGACTCAGAGGGAAAATTATTTTCTTCTTTCCATCTTTCTTCCCTATTTTTTTTTCTTTCTTTCATTTTGGATATGGCTAATGTGGGAGTTTGTTTTTGTATGACTTTCCATATTTATAATAGATTTTGTTATGTCTTGCCTTCCCAATGGGTGTAACAGAGAGGAATTTGGAATCAGAAATGAAATAAAAGTGAATTTTAAAAAATGAATAGAAGCTTTCTGAGACCAAGGACTGTGTTTTTGCCTTTCCTTCAGTCCCCACTGTGTACCTGACATACAATAAGTTTTTAATAAATGCATATTGACGGACTGAAAATGATAAAGACTTGATCTCTCTTCCGCACTCCAGTCCCTCATTTCAAACCACCCGTTTGACATGTCCACATGAATATCATATATACATCTTAAACCAAACACATTCAAAACAGAACCCCTCGTCTTCTCTCCCTCATCTTCTCTCCCTCACAGACAGTGATCTTAGCACAAAAGCAACAATATTCCACTGCTTTATTCTCTCTCAGCTTATTCAGTTGTTCCTCATTGATGGACACTCTCTGCCTTAGTTTGCGCTTCTTTGCTGTTAAAAAAAGAAGATCTGCCATAAACATTCTTGGACATGTGGGTCCCTCTCCTCTCTTCCCTCCCTCTCTTCGATTTCTTTGGGATATAGACCTAATAGCGGTATTCCTGGGTCAGAGGGTCAAAGCAGTATTTTCTATAACATAGATATGTTCACATTCTTTCTCTTCTCAATAAATTCCAAGGATTCCCTATTACCTCTAAATAAAAACTCTTCAATTTGTTTCATCCTTTGTATCTGTATCTCCCATGCCTAGCACAACAAAGTGCATAATAAATGACTGTAGATTAATTGAAAGATTGGCATTTAAAAACTTTCACAATCGGGTTCCAACATTTTTTCCCAGGTTCATTACTAAGTGGGACAGTGGACAGAGCACTGGGTTTGAAATCAGACTCGTTTTTGAGTTCTAATCTGGCCCCAGATACTTACTAGCTGTATGACCTTGGGCAAGTCACTTAACCCTATTTGTTTCAGTTTCCTCACTTGTAAAGTGAGTTGGAGAAAGAAATGGCAAACCACTCCAGTATCTTTGCCAAGAAAACCCTGAAAAGGGGTCACAAGTCAACCACGATTGAACTGACCCGACAACAAAACCTTCCCTGTACTCTCTGATCCAGACTAATTGTCCTTCTTACTGTTTCACATACAGAATACACATATGCTCCATTTCTCATGTCTGTGTTTTTGTTCTAGTGGTTCCTCCCTCCCTAGAATGTATGCCCTCCCTACCTTTGCATCTTAGAATTCCTAATCTCTTTCAGGACCCAGCTCAAATAGTACCTCTAGATGATAGACTCTGCTCTATACTTGTGCCCAACCCACGTATTTATGTGCATATAATCTATTGTATACATGTCTTCTCCCTGAATAGAATGTAAGTTCCTTGAGCAACAGGACTATTTCACTTTTGGTTCTGCATCCCCAGAACCCAGTACAGTGCTTGGCCCATAGTAGGTGTTTCATAAGTGCTTGTTGACTAATTGATTGTCAGAGTCCTCTTGAAATTCCTCACCCACAGTTACTAAAGACTCATGATGGAAAATGCTTTCTACATCCAGAGAAAGAGCTATGGAGTTTGAATGCAGATGGAAGCAGACTGTTTGCTCTCTCTTTTCTTTCTCCTAGTTGTTCCTTTTTGTTCTGACTCTTTTTTCACAACACGATGAATGTGGAAATATGTTTAATATGATTGTACATGGAAAGCCTGTATCAGATTGCCTGCTGTCTTGGGGAGGGGGGAGAAGAGGGAGGGAGAAAAAATTTAGAACTCAAAATCTTATAAAAATGAATGTTGAAAACCAAAAATCAATAAATACAATTTTTAAAATGTTGTCACCCAGATTTATATTGTTTAATGGTATCAATAATTTCCATTGGCTTGCTTTTTCAGTGTAAACCACTGAAAGCCAAGTATTACAGTAGCACTTTGAAATTTGCTTGTCAAGGGCCTAATGAACAGGCTCTGGTTGTCTTGCTATCCCAGGCCTTGTATGGTGAATAAGAGGATGGTAGTACTGTTAAAAGGCTTTTATTCATCTTAATCGATGACTTTTGTGGAGGGCAGATCACAACCAAGGAGGCTTGTTGATAACCACATGTGCATAAAAAGAAAGAAACTAGAAAGAAAGGACTGAAGTGGAAGGTTATGTTTTGATCTTGAGCAGGGTTTTTAACCATTTCTGTGTGTCATAGACCATCTTGGCAGTCTGATGATGCCTACGGAACCCTTCTCGGAATGATATTTTTTAAAGTGTAAAATAAACTACATAGGACTGCGAAGCAAGCCAATTATATTGAAATACAGCTACAAAAACCCCACTGAGCTCACAGATCCTTTTGTCCTTTCCTTTCCCTCTCTCATTTATTTGCATGAGAAAATCAATCAGGCTTTAGACCCAGCTATTGCTGATTTGTTGAAAGGACAGCCCCTTGAAATGATTCCAAGGAGGCACAATTTAGCAGTCAGAAATTAAGTGTGAGGTATGAGGACCTTTTTAAACCAGTTATATTAAAAATTGGAAAAGAGACTTTGTCCTTAATAAGAAGGGGAAAATAAATGAATTAGATAAATAAGTAAAAAATATAAATAAATCAGTGTGTGTGCACGTGTGTGCATGTGTGTGCATGTGTGTGTGCATGTGTGAGTGTGTGTGTATATCTTTATTCTTAGCTGAAAAACACCCTCCCAGGAGTCAGATCGTGCCTGGGTATGGTGATTTCTAGACTCAGTTATGAGGGAAAGCTGTTACTTCACCTCCCTTTGGGAGAGATGTAGTGAGAATATAGAATTCTATGGCCTTAAGTCCTATGTGAAAATGTAAAGTACAGAACTTGAGGGGCCACTTCATCATTAAAGCTGTACAATATGGTTTCTAGAACCTAAAGATTACCTAACAGAGGAAGTGAGATCCCCAACTGCCATGTCTGAGAATCAAGGTCTTTTACAAACATGGCAGGTGACTGGAAGAAGGGGAAAAAATCCCCCAAAGCAACATTTCCCAGATGGCTCCTTAGTGGAGCTGATGGGGTATAGGACCTGAAGCCTCCCCAAAAAGCAACCCAGCTCTTGAACTTTTCCACACATTCCCTGCCTAGATAATAATACTTTCAACTCTTCTTGCATTGTGGCTGTGATCCAGTCCAGGTCTTCATTATCAATTACCTCTGGACCATTCCAGGCTACTTCCCACCCATTAATCCCATCTAGACCCTTTCTCTGTTACCTCTGGATCATTCCAGACTTTTTGCCACTCCTTGATCCCATCCAAATCTTTCCACAATCTTTTTCTCTATTAAAAAAAAAGTTGGTCTTGCCCCTACCAAATGCACAGATTCTTAAAATTTGCCCACTTCTATTAGCAACACAATAAACCTTGTCTCTGACTGAAAGAAGGCTTGAGTGGTTGAATTCTTTCAAGGCAGACTCACGCCCTTTGCCCTTGCATTTCAGGGTTCCCAAGACCCCTAGACCACAACAGAGCTGCCACTGTCTTCTGGCTAAATAGACATCAAATTTCTATCTTGACCACCAAGGAAGAATGTCAGTGCAGGATCTTAACTATTTGCAGCTCTCTTATGAGTAGCAAGTGCTTCTAGGGATCTGGAAATAAATGATATTAGAACTAATCGTCCCTGGGAGTTGTGCAGAGTTACAGTTTCTGATTAAACATCTCAGCACAGTGCAACCTGTGACTAGGAAATAACCCTGTATTTCTTGTGTGGCCCACACCCTTGTGTGAATGGAGCCACTATGTTTCTTTCTCCTCCATTTAGGGGCAACTTTTCCTCTAGTTATGATCCTCAGATCCCTCTCCTTAAAAAGATTTCTTTTTTTTTGGAGGGGGAAAGCAAGGCAGTTGGGGTTAAGTGACTTATCCAAGGTCACACAGCTAGTGTCCAGTGTCTAAGATCACATTTGAACTCAGGTCCTCCTAACTCCAGGGCTGGTGCTCTACTCACTGCACCACCTACCCTCCCCTTAAAAAGTTTTCTTTAAACTTGCTAGGGAAGAACAAGGAGTTGTCTAAGACAACTAGCTGTATGGAAAACAGTTATGACTCTTCATTACCGGGCTTCTTTCTCCCTCATTCCAAGCCTGTTGTTTATCCTCATGGTTTCCAAGAGAATCCACGAACTGTCCAGATTCGTTTCAATTTCTGTTTTGGGGGAGTTTAATAATATGCTTTCAATAAAATCCCTTTGATTAGCAATTTAGCAAAAAAAAAATTTCCTTCTCTCTCTTTCTATATAGCCAACCATTGCTTTTTATGGAGCTTTTCTTCCTTTTCATTGGCTTAAGGACATTCCTATAGACAAGAATATCTTAAACAAACCCATTTCTTTTGAAAACTCATGGCAAAATATATCTATATCTATACATACAGATATATCTATATAGAGACTAGATATATGTGTGTATATATGTGTGTGCATGTATGCGTGTGTGAATATATTTGTGTATATATGTGTGTGTGTATATATATGTGTATGTATATATATGTGTATGTGTGTGTATATATATGTATGTGTGTATGTGTGTGTGTGTGTGTGTGTGTGTATGAGAGAGGGAGAGAGAGAGAATCAACTTTTAAAGAAATGCAGAATGGAATATATTGGTTTTGTGGGGGAGAGACAAAGGGATAGAGGTTTTGCCACTGAGTTTCTTGGCAAACTGGGCTATAACCACTTTGGTATTCTGCATGGACTCTTAGTAATCCTGCATTACTCAGCTGTAACATCTTCTTTTCACTTTCTCGTTCCTGTTTGGGGTTATGGGGGTGCTGAGCTCCCATATCTCCTCGTTATCATTATTTAGCCTTGGGTCACCCCTCAGGTGAGGGTCCATTGGACTATGTATAAGGCTATGTATGACAGGAGAGGACAGAAAAGGGAGACAGGCTCCTCTCTTGCCTCCACTTATCATGGGTGCAATCCTCCTGCTCCTCACTGCCCTCCTCCAATACATTTGCTTTTCTCTCCATCTGTCTGATTTTATCTCTTTGAGTGATATGTCTCCTATTTTTCTCCTCTCTCTCAGGGAAGGGTGGGGGCTGAATTTACAGCCTCCACCCTGTAGGTCTCCAGGCAGACAGATATCTGTGAGCCCCTAGTTACATTTTCAGGATTGTAAATCAATAAGCCATTGAAAGACTATTAAGGTGGCATGGACACAAGCCGAATCACCTTTCTAGGCTTTGAATTCTTCCTCTGTACAAGGAGGGCATTCAACTAGATATCTTCTAAAGGCACTTCAAATTCTGCCAGTCTGTGATTATAATAATGCTGGAGTGTGTGTTTTCTTTTCTAAAGGCAGCATGGTATGCAGTGGTTTGAACACAGGAAACAATTTTGGTTCTATTGGCTAAGTAAGGGGTTGAGTCAAGAGCTCTTTTTCTTAAGCCTCATAGTCTTGGAATCCAGATTGCTGTGACCATTTCAGAGATTTTGCCTCTGATGATCAAGGAGACTGAAGCTTTGTCTGCTGTGGGATTGATTCAGAAATGGACACAGCAAAGAAAAAAACACTAGGGTCCTATAGTAGGTTGTAGAATGTAGAAAATCAGCAAATGGCAGCCCTTTTTCTTGTCAATTCGCCTGAGATGAGCCTTGATCAATTAGAATGAACATGGTATAATGAAAATCTCACTGGTCTGGGTATTGAGAGATCCAGGTTCTGGTTCTGGCCATGTCATTCATTCACCATATGTGACCTTGAACAAGACATTTAACTTCTTTGGGGTTTTATTTCTTTATCAGTAAAACATGGGTCTTGGAAACCAAACACTATGCAATTGTAATGAACTCTCTTAACAGCCGAGAAGAAATGAGGAAATGTACCTTTCTTTGGGGTGCTGGGAAACTATGGGTGTGGTACGTTGCTTACAAAGCCAGACATGGTCACTGCCTTGTTTTGGTTTTCTTGACTATTTCCCTTTGTTCCCATATGTCTGTGGTGTGTGTGTGTGTGTGTGTGTGTGTGTGTGTGTGTGTGTTTATGTGAGAGAGAGAGAAAAAAAGAGAGAGAGAGGGAGGGGGGAGGGAGGGAGAGGAGAAAAGAATGAGAAAAAGAAAGGAGAGTGAGGAGGGAAATGAAAGAGGAGAAATGAGAGGAAGAGAGGAGAGAAAGAAGGAGGGAGATGAAAGAGAGGAGAAAAAGATAAGAGAAGGGGGAGGGAGATAAAAAAGAGGAGAGAAATAAAAGAGAGAAAGAAGAAATGTGAGAGAGGAAAGAGAAAGAGATGAAAAGAAAGAGGAGAGAGAAGAAGAGAGGAGAGGGAGAGAGAAAGAAAGAGAGGGCAAAAGAGAAATAGGAGACAGAGAAAAAGAGAGGAGAGGGAAGACATATGTGTTTGAAGCAGGTATATATGGAAAGAACTATTTATTAAGTAAAAATAAAAGGCATCAACAAAACTTTAATTTCACTTAAAAGGGTTTGAACTTGATCTTTAAGGTTTCTTTCAGTTGTCCCTCTGAAATCTGTACCCCATTTCAGTTTTGTCCCAGGCTACACACCCAAAGGGAGGGCAGTAAGTGTAGGGAAGTGACCAGCTCATGGTTTTTCCATGCTGTTATCACGTCTCTCAGCAAAGTATCAAGGCAACAGTTTAGCCTTTTTAGAGCAAATCACTTGGCTACTGTGTGCCCCAGTTTCTGCAATAAAAAGATTGGAGCCCTATGGTTCTTCCAGGAGTGCTGCAGAATTGGCTAACAATTTAGAAGCACAATGTAACTCCTGCATATTTTTAATTTCTTGGCTTGCACTTCTTTGCGAAAGGCTTCTTAAATAACAATTCCCTAATTTTTCCATCAAACTCTCAGTTAGAGAGAATATAATGAGGTACATGAGGGAGCGAGGGAAAGGAAAAAAGGGTCAGGAAGAGTTAAAAAAGAGTCCTGCTCTTTTCTGAGAACTAAATCTGCTTCTCTCTTTTTGAGGATCAGTTTATATAATGCATATGAAAGGGTTTTGTAATTATTTTTAAAAAAACTTTCTTAAATGTAGACTATTCTTATTAGGTATTGTGAACAGAGATCTGGCTTTGGAACCTGGAAGACCTGAATTCAAGTCTGCCTATTGATATGTATTGATTATGTTACCCTGGAAAAGATAATGAACCTCTCAGTGGCCAGAGGCAGCTCTTTAAGACTAAATTCCAAGGATTTGCACTGATAGAAGCAGTCCCCTCATCTGAGATTTCCCTGTCCCATAAAGTCCCTATCCCTATTATTAATTAGACTTCAACTTTCTGAGTTGATACTTTAATCTTTACTCCTTCTTTTCTTCTCCCTCTCCACCCTCTTGTCCTCAAGTCCTGTTTTCTCTCAATCATCATGACTGTTGGTGATGGTATAGTCTCTAGGTGGAGAGGAGAAGGATTATGAAACCAAAGTCACTAGAGTTGGAAATTGAAGAAATATTGGCAAGGTGGTTGGGCAGTCGGAGTGAAATGGGGTGGTATTCTGGTTACCTTTTCTTCTTCCACAAACAGTCCTGGTTCCCTCTTCCCCTTCTCTCTGTACTGGACACAACTCTGTCATATTGACTATCAGTGACCACTTAATAATAATGGCTGGCATTCACATACCACTTTATAGTTTTCAAAACACTTTTTATATAGTATCTCATCTGAAGTTCAAAACAACCCTGTGAGGAAGGTGTTATTGCCATCCCATTTTATGGATGAGGAAACTCATCCAAGCTCAGAGAAGTTAGTAATCTGTCCGTGATCCCAAAGCTAGGAAGTGTCAGAGGCAGGATCGGAACCAAGGTCTCCTAGACTCTAGGTCTATCTAGGTTATCCACCATACCATCTACCATGCTCCTTATTCATATGCTACTTATACTCCATACAAGATGAAGGGTATTTGACACTAAGGCCATTGCAGAAGATTTCCCTGTTATCAATGTCCAATGTGTTTGTTTTTTCTACTTGAGTTTTGAAAAAATGCCTCAACTTCAAAGTCACTTATCATTCTGTGTAGTAGTCATAGCATGCTATGTCTGATAGGTGGTCTAGGTTTTAAATAGAGCTTGCTTTGTATATATTTGTTTGCATGCCATCTTCTCCCATCTGATTGTAAGTTCCTTGAGGCCAGGAATTGTCTTTTGCCTCTTTTCTCATATCTGGTGCTCAGTACAGAGCCTGGCACAAAGTAGATACTTAATAAATATTTACTGATATTGATTGATTTAAATGGGATACTCAGGGTTTTCTTTGAAGACCAAATTCAACTGGAACCAGTTCCAGGGCTGGCCTCAAGTTAGGAGCATTTTGTGCAAATTGGGTCAAGAAAAACTGATATTTTCTTCAAAAAACTTAATTGAAGGCTCCTCCTGAAGACATTTGTCACTTTTTTTCCTAAAGGAAAGAGATACACAGAAATTCTCTTCTCAAAAAAAAAATAATTCTTGCTTTTCTGTTCAGTTCAATATGAAAGTTCCAAGTATCCCAAAGATACATAAAAATGGGAAAAGGACTCACATGTACAAAAATATTTATAGCAGCTCTTTTTGTGGGGGCCAAGAACTGGACATTGAGGGGATGCCCATCAATTGGGAAATGGCTGAACAAATTGTGGTATATGAGTGTACTGGAATCCTATTGTGCCGTAAGAAATGATGAACAGGCAGACTTCAGAAAAACTGGAAAGACTTACATGAACTGATGCTGAGTGAAGTGAACAGAACCAGAAGAACATTGTACACAATAACAGCCACAGTGTGTGATGACTGACTTTGATAGAGTTAGCCCTTCTCAGCAATGCAAGGACCTAAAATAGTTCCAAAGGACTCACGAGGTAAAATGCTATCCACATCGAGAGAAAGAACCATGGAATCTGAATGCAGACTGAAGCAGTCTATGTTTTTTATTTTGTTTGGTTTGGGTGTTTTTTTCTTTCTTTCTCATGGTTCCTCCCATTCCTTCTAATTCTTCTATACAACATGACTTATTTGAAAGGAATGTATATGTAGAGTCTATATCAGATTGCATGCCATCTTGGGGAGGGAGAGAAAATTTAAAACTTGCAAAAGTAAATGTTGAAAACCAAAAATATATAAATTAACTTTTTTTTTAAAGAAGAAAGTCCCCAAGTATTAAATACATATATAGAAACAGGGATAGAAAAGACCCAAGCAGAGAAGAACAATTTACAAATTATTATAGCAGGGGTTTCAGCTCCCTTTAGACTGTTAAGGCTAATAATTTGTTAGCTTACATAAGATTTTATGCCTTTATAACAGATGTTAGTCCTGGAAAATATACTGAACCTGAGTGTATTCAAATACACTGATAGAAAATTTAAACACATTAATTTATCATTTCATGGACATCATTTGTGTAAGAAGAGGTCTCTGAAAACTATGCCACTGGAATCCTTTTATGGTTTTCCTGGGTTCAATATAGGATATTATAGATAATCAATTATACAAAGTACAGTTGAATCTCCCCTCCAACAGTGCCACAGTCTCTCTTCATAGCCCAAGTAGAAACCATAAATCAAGAGCAAATTATTTAATCAAAAACAGAATGTAAGGTAAAAATTCACACAGGAAAATCACCATGCCACAGTGATCGATGAGGCAACCCCAGCAAGTAGGATGCACAATGTTCGGAAAAGGCTAAAACCCATCTCACTTGCTTTATATTTTTAATCCAGGTAACATTAAAATTTCCCAAGTTTTTAAATTCATTTTTTGAAAAATCTCATTAAATTAATATTTTTTGTCATGAGGCAATTACAACAGAACAATATGTTAAAAAAAAACATAATCAAAGCCAGAGAGACTCAATATGCTTCTTTTCAAATCCTCTATTATCTGTTCCCAGTGTTCAACAATGAGCCCTGCAAATTCAAGTGAGGCTCTTTCCTGCTTGTCCAATTAGAACGCAGATGTTAAGATTTCTGCTAAATTGAATTTCTGAGACTACTTTTGTCTGTAACACTTCAAGGGTAGAAACCAGCCAGTACAAATAGGGTTTGATGTTCCATTCAGCCTAACCTGCCTGGTTTGGCCAAAAATAAGGACAGTAGTAATTCAGATTCTGGAACAAAGAGGGGTAAAATGCTGCCCATCAAATGGGATTTGGGGTTTCCTGGAACTAAGTGGGGCTCTATGGACCAGTGAAGAGAACTCTAAACATGACTCAGAGAGGTTGCAAATGCCAAATACATGATGGGGATTTACTAAGCCTTTGTGTCACTAGGCACCCTGTATATGTTCTATAAAGTGTTTGCAAGGCCTGATTTCAGGATCTACACCCAGGAGGTCCTAGCCAAGAACAAAGAGGACCTCACCATTCCTGTTCTGGCCCTGCATCGTGCTGGGTGCGTTGCCCTAGATTTTAATTACTTTGGAAATTTATCCATATCTATGCCAAAAGGATGAGCTGTTATCTATGACTAAGTAGGCCAGTCTCCTCGTTCCCTATTCAGCTGAATACTCAATCCATTGAGCACTCTATTAGTCAGTCGCTGTATTTTATTATTATTGAGAAGTACAAGATGGATAGATAGTGTCGTGGAAATGATGAACACAGACTTGGACAGACTTTGAAAGATAGTGGAAGACAGAAAGTCCTAGCGTTCTATGGTCCAGGGGGTCCCGAAAAGTCAGGCACAACTGATTGACTGAGAGGAGGACCTAGGAACAATAGTAATGGGTAAGGCGAACTCCCTGGTTATCTTGTAGAACTGCCCCTTGGGCAAATAGTCTAGTAATTCCCAACAGAGGAAAAATTTCCAAGGATGCTTTACTTCTGGAATTTAAAATAATATCGGAGGTATAAGGATGTAGCCTTGAATACGAATCTTCTTTCCCTAAACTTTTGGTCAGTGTAACTTTGCAAAGAATTCCCTCCTTCTCTCACTACCAGGAGCCTGAGTCAGTGATGTTTTAAGACCAGGAGGTAGAGGGTTAGTGCAGGGATGCAGAAGTCATGCGGAACTACTTAAGGTTTGTAATCCAATGGATGCAGAAACCAACCATTATTTGTAGCTGATGGTAACTCTCAGTGGGTTACATAGTGTGAAAAGAATCCACAAATCAATTCGATTTAACAAGCACTCAGTATGTGCCAGAGGCACTTTGCTAGCCTCCCTCCCCAAAAGACGAAGACAGAAATGAAACTGTCCCTGACCTCCAGTAGTTTACATCCTACCTTTCTTGGGTGCATAACCCATGGCAACAGCCAAGATCACAGACTGGTTTGTTTATATAATGAGCTTTTAGCTAGTCTATATACTCCTCCTCTTTTTTTCCCCTAAAATTAAGTCTTAACCTGGGTCTTTGAATGTTTTTTACATTTTGATAACTGTGTTTCAATATAATTGTTGTTGTGGTTTGGGGGAGTTTTATTTGTTCTGTTTTATTTTGTAATCCCATATATTGGAACTTATGCATTTAAAATCATTATTCTGAGAGTCAATAGACCTTATCAGAATGCCAAGGGGATGGATTATTGTTCAGCAGCATCCAACTCTTTATGACCCCATTGAAGGTTTTCTTGTCAAAAATACTGGAGCAAATCACCATTTCCTTCTCTACCGTGGCAAACAGCGTTAAATAACTTGGCCAGGATCACACAGCTAGTAAGTGTCTGAAACTGGATCTGAACTCGTGCCTTCCTGACTCCAGAGCCAGTGCTCTATTCACGGCGCCATCTATAACATGACACAAAAATGTTTTAAAAAAAAGCCCCAACACCTCTTGCCTAAAGCAACAGAGGAATGGACCACAAGGACCTGATAATGCCATAATATTGTCCCTGGAATTAAAATGAGCCAATTATTGTAACAGGATGTCACAAAGGTAAAGAACACATGGAAAAGAATAAGGAGAAATAAGAGAAGGCAAAGAATAAAATATTGAGCTTATTTTTATTTTAAGAAATGTATAATCAGTGCAATAAAACAGGAGCAACCTCTCTGAGAGAACGAATGGTCATCAAGAGCTACTGTGGGGCAGCTAGGCGACACAGCGGGTAGAGTACCAGCCCTGAAATCAAGAGGACCTGAGTTCAAATATGGCCTCGGACACCTACTAGCTGTGTGACCCTGGGCAAGTCACTTAACCCCTATTGACTCCCCAAAACAAACAAAAAAAGACCTATCATGGCTTAGTAATTTAGTACCATGTGATTGACCTTGGTGAAAAATCTCTCTCCACTTAGCTAGATTGAGCCTCAGACAACAGACATAACTGCATATCGCCACACCCATATGAAAAGAGTTTCCAGCTTGGTGGGATCTGCCAAGCCTTCATTGGCCTCGCCTTCAAGAAACCAGAGTCTCTGGGGGCCTTTCATGGAGCTGTTGATTAATTGATGATTAGTTCAGAGATCATTAGGAATTTTTTTCCTGATGTCATCAGAAAAAAATTATAATTATGTATCATATACATCTACTTTTGTCTAACAGAAACTGATGAATCCTCCTGCAATCCGTTATAATTATATTGGATCCAGCTAAAAACATCAGTTATCAGCAGATGTGGGAAAAGTCAATAAAACGCCAGTGTCCACATTGACACGTGACTAAACAGGAGCATAATGCATATAGTGTCAGCAAAGGCGGCTTAGGGTCAGGGGTCAGGGGTCAGGAGGGCGCATCTCTAGTGCAGAAGAGCAATAACTTAAATTGTGCCTTCAGGTTTGCAAAGCACTTTGGGAATATTGTCTCATCTGCTTTTCATGGCATCCCTAGAGCACAGGTACTATTGCCATCTGCATTTTATAGATGAGGAAACTCAGGTAGACAGAGGGTGAATGTCTTGCCTGGGGTTCATACAGCTAAGAAAGATCTGGAGGTGGCTGGGTGGTACAGTGAATAGAGCACCATCCCTGGAGTCAGGAGGACCTGAGTTCAAACCTGACCTCAGACACTTAACACAAAACTAACTGTGTGACCTTGGGCAAGTCACTTAACCCCAATTGCCCTGACTTACCCCCTCCAAAAAGAAAAATAAAAAAGAAGGAAAGATCTGAAGCCAGATTTAAACTCTTCTTCTTGACCCCAAGGTGAACGCTCTATTCAGCATTCCACCTAGCCTGAACAGATCACTTAGGCCCTCTGAAGCTCAGACAGTTCTCGAAGGCTAAAAGTTGTAGGTCAACCAGTTGTCAGCTAAGCAGGGAAGCTAATGGAGGCAAGGATAATGCCAGCATCCCCTTCTCGGGGTTATTGTAAGGATCAACTGAGAGGGACTTTATAAACCTTAAAGTGCCATCTGAATGCTAGCTAATTGTTGTTGTTGTTGGGAGTTCCTGTGCCAAAGAAATCACAGTTCCTTGATTTATTGATATAGGGGCAGAAATATAGTGAAAGGACAAGGAGAGTTGCAGCTCACATCGACCAGAGATCTCAGAGGCGCCAAAGGGACTACAAAGCCTGTGCTTATTCCCTCGCCTTCCTATGGCTAGTCACCTCTGACACCCTGCTTCCCTTATCCCTGTGAATTAGAGCTCCCCTGCAGAGGCAAAAATCATCCTCCTCCCCTTGTTTCTTCTTGTACTCTCACACCTACCCCCCCTCAATCTTACCTACCCCAGTACACGCCCTCCTCTGCCCTCCTGTTCTATCACCTTCTGGAATCCCTACTGCTTTGTTAACCAATTTCTCTTTCATCTCACAGTCTCTTGTTTGTCCATCCTCTCTTCCATCTCCCTCCTAAACAGTGGGCCAAGAGGGGGTAGGCACACTCTTTGATCTTCATGCCTTTCTCCATCCTGGAAAAATCCTTAGGAGTGTCTCCTGTCCCCTTAGGCTATTTTCATATAGAAGATTTGAAGTCACTCTTTCCTTTCACGGCTAAACTTCTAGAAAAGTCTGTCTCTACCCATAGTGCCTATGTCTTTCATCATTCGCTTCTTAACCCTCTGCGATCTTGCTTCATATCTCATCACTTAAGTGAAACTACCACCTCCAAAGTTACCAGTGATCTCTTAAGGGCCAAATCTGATGAATTTTTCTCGACTCTCATCCTTCTTGATTTCTGTGCATCATTTGACGTTGCCGACTCCTGTTTCCTTCCAGATATTCTCCATTCACGATACTGCTCTTTTGTTTCTTATCCTACCCTTGTGACTGATACATTTTAGTCTCTGGATCATTATTCGTGCCCTTCCCCCTTTTGTGGGTGTACCCAAGGATCTATCCTGTGCCCATTTCTCTTTCTGTGCTCTCTCCCTAAGTGATCTCCTTCACTGTCTCTTTGTAGATGATCCCCAGATCTATATAGAAACCCCTTATCTCTTTCTTGAGTTCTTGCATTACCAGCTGCCTGTTGGACTTTTCCACCTGGTTCAAAGGCACCTCAAACTCAACATGTCCAAAATAGAGGTTATCTTTTCTTCTGTACTTACTCCCACTTTGTAATCCATCTATTTCTTTTAAGGCTACAGCGGTCCTTCTAGTCATCTAGGCTCACAACTTGTACCATCTCCTCAGTTCTTCCCTGTCCCTCACCCTTCACTTCCAATCAGCTGTCAAGTCTTATCAATTCTATTTCCACATCTTTTCTGTCCATCCCTTTCTTTCCACTCACATGGAAACACCTGTAGTAAAGGCCCTTAAACTTCTTACTTGGGGGGGGGGCAGAGTCAAGATGGCGACATAGAAGCAGGAGAACTCTGTGAGCTCCCCCCATAATCTTCTCAAACACCTATAAAATATGACTCTAAACAAATTTTAGAGCTCCAGAACCCACAAAAGTATAGAGAAACAAAGCTCCCACTGAAGGCAGCCCAGCAGGCAGGATGAGAAGGGCTCATCACAGCATACTGGGAGCCGAGACAAGTCTGGCTGTAGCCCCAGGGCAGCCAGGATGAGCCATGCTGGAGCATTCAGGAGAGTGGATCACTGGCACCTGTGGCAGTTTCTAGAATTATCAACCCATAAGAACCAAGGACAAAGTGAAAGGTCAGTGGAACTCGGCCAAATTTGGGGGAGGAAAGTGGGTCTGGCTGTCTGCCCCCAGAGCAAGAAAGCAGCAGAAGTGGCCCCCTCTGCAGCTGCCTCCACTTGCCTGCTTCAGAGCTCACAGCCTGCAGATTGCAGGGGGCCAGTCCATCATTCAGAGGCAAAGTACTCTTGCCTTAAGCTGTCTGGATTGGGATTGTGGTCTTGGGTGGTGGTCCTGAGGTGTGTGACCAGTGAGCCAAAGCTGGTGGGGGCTGCAGAGATGGTGGCCTCCTAATAGCCCTAGCAGGTGCAAAAACCCCAGTGAATTCAGATAAAGCTTCCCCCCACTCCCTCCCTGAGAAGCAGAGATCTACTGTGGCTCAAAAATCAAGTTAATTGACTGGCAGCGTGAGCAGGCAAAGGAAGCAAACCAAGCTCAGCAATCCAACTTTAGATCCTTTTTTGGGGACAAAAAGGATCAAAATATGGAACAGAAGGAAGACAACACAGTCAGATCTCTCACACCAGAAGCTTCCAAGAAAAAAATGTAAGCTGGTTACAAGTTTAAAAGGATTTTGAAAGCCAAACAAGAGAAGTGGAGGAAAAATTGGGAAGAGAAATGAGAATGATGCAAGAAAATCATGAAAAGAGAGTCAACAACCTGACTGAAGAAAATAACACCTTAAAAAATAGATTAACTCAAATGGCAAAAGAGTCCCAAAAAGCTAATGAGGAGAAGAATGCCTTAAAAAGTCAAATTTATCAGATGGAAAAAGAATCTCAAAAGCTCACTGAGAAGAATAATTTCTTCAAAATTAGGTTGGAACAAATGGAAACAAATGACTTTATGAGAAATCAAGATACTATTAAACAGGTCCAAACAAATGAAAACATAGCAGGAAATATGAAATATCTCATTGAAAAAGACCACAGACCTGGAAAATAGATCCAGGAGAGACAGTTTAATAATTATTGGACTACCTGAAAGCCATAATCAGAAAAAGAACCTAGAAGTGATCCTTCAAGAGCTTCCAAGGAAAATTGCCCTGATATTTTAAACCAGAGGGCAAAATAGAACTTGAAAGAATTCACCGATCACCTCTTGAGAAAGATCCCAAAAAGAAAACTTGTAGGAATGTTATAACCAGGTTCCAGAGTTCCCAGACCAAGGAGCAAATATTACAAGCTGCCAAGAAGAAACAATTTGAATACTGTGGAAACACAATGAGGATAACCCAGAATCTAGCAGCTTCTACATTAAGGGAATGTAGAAGGGCCTGGAATATGTATTCCAGAGATCAAGGGAGCTTGGATTAAAACCAAGAATCACCTGTCCAGAAAAATTGAGTATAATGTTTCAGGTGAAAATATGGTCATTCAATGAGCTGGAGGACTTTCAAGCATTCTTGATGAAAAAAACTGGAACTGAATAGAAAATTTGACACTCAAATACAAGAAGTATGAGAAGGTAAACATGAAAAATAAATCATAAAAAACTTATCAAAGTTGAACTATTTACATGCCAACATGGAAAAACAATAATTGCTTAGATTGTTTAGATCAATAGATAATTGATAAGAAAACTTATCTTTTCTTAATATAAACTTTTCTCAGTATGAGGATAGGTGAAGGGAATATAAATGTGTATATATATATGTATATATATATAATATACACACATATATGTATACATACGCATATGTCTATATAGGAAGGCATCTATGTATATGAATACATATGTAAGTGTATGTATATATGTTTATGTAGACAGAGGGCACAGAATCAATTGAATAGGAAGGGATGATATTTTAAAAGGTGAAATTGAGAGGTGGGAGAGGAATAGAATGAGAGGAGACAGGGAGAGATAGAATGGGGTTAATCATCTCATATAGAAGAGGCAAAGGATAACTGTTACAATAGAGAGAAAGAACAGGAAGGCAAAAGGGAATGGGTCAACCTTACTCTCATTGAATTTGGCTTAGGGAAGGAATGACATACACTCTAAAATGGGTATCTTGCCCTACAGGAGAGTAGGGGGGATGGGGATGAGAGGGGGGATGATGAAGGTGAGGACAGGTTGGGGAGGAGGGTTGTTAGAAGCACACACTTATATAAAGGGACAGGGACAAAATAGAGAATAGAACAAGTGAGGGGAGGGATAGGAAGGAGGGAAATAGTTAGTCTTTCACAATATGTCCACTGTGGAGATGTTCTACGTAATTACACATGTACAGCCTGCATTGAATTGCTTGTCTTTCCCGTGGGGGTGGCTGATGAGGGAGGTAGGGAAAGAATCTAGAATTTGAAGTTCTAAAATCAAATGTTAATATGTGTGTGTGTATTATTTTTATTATTAACATGCAACTGGGAATTAAGATATACAGGCATGGGGGTAAGAAGATCCATCTTGCCCTACCAGAAAGTCAGAGGGGAGATGAGGGAGGATATAGGAGAGAGCAGATTGGGAGAGTGGGTAAACATGAGATTACTGTTTTGGGGTGATGGGTAGGGGAAAGATGGGGAGAAAATTTGTAATTCAAAATCTTATGGAAATGAATGATGTAAACTAAAAATAAACAAAAGTTAATTTATGTAAAATAAAAAATAAAGTCTGCTGTAAGGTTAAAAAAAAAACACCTCTTACTTAGTGTAGTAGACTAAAGCTGCCCAAGTCAGGCTGATACCTAAAGTTTAAAATCAGAATAAAATGAAACATTTAGAGTCGATCAAACAGTTATAAAAAGGTTTACTTAGCCCAAGCAGGGGAAAGATATCTAGAGCAGGGAAAGATTTGTTGTAGCTGAGCTTGCAACATTAATTCAAATTGAGTACAGCTTTCCTGTGTCTGTTGCCCAAGGTGGTCCACTGGTCAAGCCTCAGAAAACCATTGGAGTTGTTTGTGGTTTGGGTTTTTTGTTGTTTTTTTTTTTTGTATTCAAGTGACCAGGAAGCCAAATTAATGGTTAGAGTTTTAATGTCCTGAGCCAATCAAAGCTCATAGATAGTTCCAATACCTTTTAATGAAAAGAACTGGCCGAACCCACATGGTGGGAGACACTGAGAGGTATTTTCTTCAATCACACCTCGACTATTGCAGTAGCCTCATAATTGGTCTCTCTGTCTCCCCCATCTCTAATTATACTCTATAGCAATATTTCTAAAGGACGGATCTGACAGTGTTATTTCCCCTGTTCAAAAAGCTCCAGTAGTTTCCTATTGCCTTAGGATACAATATGGCTCTGTTTGGCATTAGAATCTGACTCTAGCTTACCTTTCTAGACCAGTTACACACTATTATTCTATGTGTTCTGTGGTCCAGCTAGCCTGGGCTGCTTTCTGTTCCCTGTACATGACATTCCAAATCCTGTCTCCATGCCTTTGCATAAGCTGTCCCACATGACTGGAGCATTCCCCTACCTGATTTCCTCTCTTAGATTCCCTGCTTCTGTTCCACTCTCAGCTCAAGTCCCACCTCCTACACAGTTCCATTGTTATTTCTTCCTCAGGGTCTTGGGGAAAAGATGAAACAATTTTAGCTGGTTCCTGACAAGTGAGAGTGACCTATTTATATGCCCCTGGTCCTACTTCCAACCTGAGCCTATTATAAAATTGTCCCCTTCCTTCCAAGGGCAGTGGAAAAGAGCACTGGCTTTCTTGACATAGTGCAAATAAGATTTTGGTTTTGGAGGAAAGCAGGGTTGAGTGACTTGCCCAAGGTCACACAGCTAGTGTCAAGTGTCTGAGGCTGGATTTGAACTCAGATCCTCCTGACTCCAGGGCTGGTGCTCTATCCACTGCCCCACCTGGCCACCCCATAAATGAAACTTTAAAATTAATAGCTAGCATATTTATAGCACTTAAAGTTTTGCAAAATGCTTTACAAATATAATTTCATTTGTATTGAACAACTACCTGGTTGTTAGGTGCTATTATTGTTCCTATTTTCTAGATGTTTCCTAAGTGAGACAAATAGAAGTTAGTTGACATGCTCAAGGTCACATAATCAATAAGTGTCTGAGGTCAGTTTTGAATTCAGGTCTTATTGACTACAGGTCCAGCATAAAACAACCTTACTTGTACTAGATCTGGAATGAGTGGTCATGTGATAGGGAAATATTTGTGATAAGGAAATTAGAATGGCCCTCTATGGAATAGGGCAGCTAAGCTGGCAAAGTGGATAGAGCGTTGTGCCTGGAATCAGGAAGACCTGAGTTCAAATCCAGCCTCAGACACTCATTAGCTGTGTGACCCTGGTTAAATCATTTAACCCCATTTGCCTCTATTTCCTCATCTGTAAAATGAGTTGGAGAAGGAAATGTCCAAGCCCTCCAGTATCTTCACCAAGAAAACTCTGTGGGGTCAGACATGACTGAAACAACTGACAGCTATGGAACAATTGATTCTGAGGGAGGAAAGGATTCTCTTGTGGGAGCTGTCATTAATTCGAATCAGGATTTTTGGCTATTTGAAAGAATTTCTGTAACAAATGGGCTATGACTTGTTTACGGCTTCACTGGGACTGTGAGAAAAAGAATTCTTGTCATTCCCTTATATCTATGAATTTAGCCGGCTGAGCACAGTCCTACACTAGGAGGGGGCAGCGTTGATAAAAGCCCTTTGGAAGAGCCTAAATGAGAATGTGAAATGCTTAGCAGGGAATCCTATGCAATTTTAATTGATACATTAGCGAGGGAGAAGCCAATGGTATTTGAATTTCTAGACCACAGCTTACAATGTGAAATAGCTGTATGGCAGCCACTGATGTATTGTCCCTAACAAGGGCTGTGAAGAATGTCTTTTCCTAGGGTCTTAAATATCCAGCAAAAGTCTTTAAAATGAAAAAGAAGAAGAAATTTCAGAGCAAACTGCCTATGGATATCCAAGCCAGACACCACGGAGAGAAGCTTCAATACAGATAGAAGAATAACTGTAGACATAAGGAGAAGTCAACAGGAGACAAAATCCAGATCTAGTAGTCGTATGTATAAGGTAGAGTAGGTGCTATTGGGTTACTGAGGAGATTAGCTAATTACCCCCACCCTTACAGGGATGGTGCCCCTCTCTCCCACTGCCTCAGCTTCTCTTCTCCCATCCTTCAACTCTAACTCCTCGGGGGAAGAGGTTTTCCTTTCAGACTTGTTTTAGGAAGACAATGACAAGAAAAATTATACCTATGGCCATTGCCCCAGAGAAACTCTCTCTCAACTCATTTCAGACCTTTGCTTTCCCTCCCTTCACCCTTAGCCAGAGGCCACCAAGCTTATTTGTCTAGAACGGGTCTGGATCTTTGTTGTCTAGCCTCTAGGCAATTAGGTGTACAGAACTGTGGACTTGGACATAGTGAGATCTGAATTCAAATCCTGCCTCAGCCAATTACTAGCTATGTGGCTCTGGGTAAATCTTTCTCTGTCTTAAAAATTCCCTCATCTATAAAATGGGGATAATAAAACCACCTCCCTCATGGGATTATTTTGAGGTTCTAATGAGATAATATATGCAAAGCCCTTTGCAAATCTTAAAGTGACGCATAAATGTCAGCTGTCCTACTTTGGGGAATTTCTTTTGTTTAGCTCTGAGCCCAGATTTTTCCAGAGACAGTCTCAGAAGCAGTGAAATCTATTTATCCCTCCCTCACATACCTAACTATTTATTGACTCTTCTTTATCTTTATTTGAGCAGAAAAACATCTGCATCAGTAACGCAGTGATTCATTTGTTTTTAATTAGATCTTTTTAAAAGCTAATTTTATTTAGCCAGTGACACAACGGGCCTAGAGTCAAGAAGACCTGAATTCAAATTTAGCCTTAGGTACTAACTAGCTGGATGACCCTGGGCAAGTCAATTAACCGTTTGTCTCTGTTTCCTCAGCTGGAAACGGGTGATGATAATACTGCTTACCTCCCAAGGTTGTGTATACCTCTCCATAGTATCTTCTTTTTTGCTTTTTTTTTTTTTGGAGGGCAGTTGGGGTTAAGTGACTTGCCCGAGGTCACACGGCTAATTTTTGTGTTAAGTGTCTGAGGTCGGATTTGAACTCAGGTCCTCCTGACTCCAGGGCCGGAGCTCTATTCACTGCACCACTTAGCTGCCCCCTCTCCATAGTATCTTACACTTTTTCCTCTGTTATCTTATAGACATTTCCCCCTTTACAACAATTAGAACAGCTACTGGGCCCAAGGATCAGAGGAAACTGTACTCCTTCCACATCTCTCCACTAAGGGGCCCCTCTGACCTGGACCCATGAGCGTGATGACAGTGTTCAGTCCTAGGGCAGTCTGACCATCTATCTAGTTCTCAGACTTATTGGCTCGTTATATCCCCCCATTCTGGTACATGATGGGAAATTACTTAAAACTGCAGCCCATTTCCATGCGTGCTACATGCAATCTCTGTTGCACAAAGGAGGGAGAAGAGAAGAGGAAGGAATATGACCAACACGGGTCGTCTGTAATTGATGGGGTCTCTACTCTTCTCCAAGACCAAAAAGTGATCTTGGTTCTTACACCTCCTTTTTCCCTTTTGATTTTATTTACTTATTTTTAGTTTTCATCATTCACTTCCCTAAGATTGTGAGCTCTAAAATTTTCTGCATCTCTCCCCTCCCAAGACAGTGTGCAATCGGATAGGAGCTATACACATATCATTTTGTATTCAACTTAGTTTCACATTAGTCCAGTTGTTTAGATGTTTTCATGAGCATTCAGACTCCACAGTTCTTTTTCTGCATGGAGACGGCATTTTCCATCATGCTTTCTCCCTTTTTGATTCTCCATTTATGACTAATCCTCTAAAATGAAAGTTTGTTTTGCTTGTGATGATTCCCTTTCCTGACTCTCCTCTTATCTGTATCACCGTTAAGTTTAAACTCTCTTCCCTTAACTGCTCCTACTACATATGTGTGTGTGTGTATATATAAATGTATATACATATATTTAATATACATATTTTAAAAACTGTCTTTTGCAGAGTTCAGACAAGAGTGAATTTCATAAGATGCCTACTCCTCTAATCCCATCCTCCATGTTTTTATATTCTTCTCACAAACCCCATTTTAAAAATAGTAAGTTCCTTTCCCTTCTTCCTCATTTATTCCCAAGGTTATTTTCCTTTATTTCTCTTTTCTTTCCTCTCCCAAAACCAACCAACAGAACAAAATGACTCTCAGGTTATGTGTTTGCCTTCAAGAAGCAGGATTCTTCTGCCGCTGTTAGAATGTAAGTTCTTCATCATCCAATTGCCCTCCAATTGTTCAAATGTACTTACTTTTTTAGGTTTCTCTTGAATTTTATGTTTGCATCTTAAAATTTCTACTCAGCTCTGTTTTTTTTTTAAATTGGGAACATTTGACAGTCTTCTCTGCTATTAAAGATCCATTTCCCCCATGAGAAATTATCCTCCATTTTGCAGACAAGTTATTGTTGGCTGTCAGCTTTTATCTTTAACCTTTCAGAATGTATTAGAGGATTTTCATTCCTTTGTAATAATTGCAGCACAATCTTGTGTGACCCTGATTACAGTTACCTTGGGCTTGAACTCTTTCTACCTGACTACTTTTAGGATTTTTTACTTTGACTTCAAAGATTTAGATTTTTTTTTCTATTGTCACTATGAACATACATTTAGTAAGCACCTACTATGTGCTATGTCTTGACTGTGTCAAGTGCTAAGAATACAAAGAAAGGCACAAACAGTCCCTGTCCTCAAATGGCACACAATCTAATGGGGTAAGTAGCTATGTACAAAGTATGAGCAATCTCAGAGGGAAGGCATGAGTATGTAGGAGAATCAAAAAGGCTTCTTGTGAAAGTTGGGATTTTAGCTGAAACTTGAAGGAAGCCAGGGAAATCAAAGGGTGGGAATTCCAGCCAGTGAAAATTCTTGGAACCGAGAGATAGAATGTCTTGTAAGAAGAAGAGAGAGGAAGCAAGCGTAAATGGATCATGGAAGAGGGGAGCAAGGTTACGATCTTAGCTGATCTTTCCTTCCTCTTGCACAATCCCCAGTCAGAGGTTGGTTCTATCCCCTCTACCATTGGTCTGCTCCCTTTGAATGTTACAGTTCATGTTTGTTTCAACCTGATTCGGTTGACCTCTCTCCTTCTATGGCTACCATTGTTATTATTTCTTTATTTTAGATTCTGAACTTAACAAATACCAAATAACATGAACATTTCTACATAAATGGAACAGAAAAAAGTATTGCATGTGAAATGACAAATCTCTATTATGTATAACTTTTGTTTTTGAGTATATAATAAATTCAACATGTAACTTTCAAAGTTATCCTGCATGCTGTGTTTCCCTCTAGCCTTGGTTCTGTTTTCTTCTATGTATTTTTTTAAATGCTTCATTGACTCTCTTTTCTTTTTCCTTAGGACGGGGTTGGGGGGAGGATTTTATTATTGTCATGTTAAGTCCAACATAGTCGCACCTTCTTCCATTGTCATCCATTTTCATTGACATGAATCACAAAGAATTGTTGACAACTAGAACACTGCTGTGACCCTTTGTTCCTCTCCAGACCCAAAATGCACTTCTCAGGCATCTCTTTCAGCACAACATCCACCCCCGAGAGTTTTGTGATACTGCCCTCTGTATGAGGGCAGTGAAGAACTCACATTATCTATCAGAACTACAGTTCCCAGAAATCCTTGGTGCTAGTATGAGAACCTTTGCCTGCCTTCAGGGAAAGTCGGTCTGAATTCTTGGTTATATCCCCAACATGCATTTTGGATGGGGATTCTGCTCCCAGAATTCCCCAGCAGTTGTATGGAGAGCAGAGTTATCTAGGATCCCCTGGTTTCCAAGATAGTCTTTGACTGGCATGTGAATTAAGAGACAGGTCAGACAGAACTCAAGAGAGGAAGGCAAAGTCGCCTCCCAGCAACCCTTCTCTACATTCTTGCCTTTGTTGTGTATGCCTGGGGAGTGAATAGGCTCTTGATTCACTCTCCCAGCTGAGGGGTCTAGCCCCTCAGTATTCAATGGGTATCTAGAGCAGTTTGAGGAGCCTTTTCTCTCATTTCCTCAGCTCAGACTCCCACCCAATGTGTTCCCCCTACTGTTGCTGTCTCGGTTCCATTTGACCATCTGACATCAATTAGCTTTTTTTACGATGAAATATTTGTTTCAAAGAAGCAAAATGCTTCTTTGCTTCAAAATGTTCTTGCTTCAAAGCTATAACGAAACTACAAACCTCCCCTGATCTCCACACCTTTAAATTATACTATCTTCTATCCCACTTCCATATTTGGGGAGAATGAGCTTAACCATAGCTCAGTTTCTCCATAGCATACATATAAATCTGACTGACAGATGAATCCTCAACCCAGCTACTTCTAGGCTAGGTCGTGAAAGTCACCCTTGTTCTTTGGGGCATTGATAATGATATGGCTGTAAAACCTAGACCAAGAGTGGGGAACCTGCAACCTTGAGGCCACCTATGGCCCTCTAGGTCCTCAAGTGAGGCTCTTTGGCTGAATCCAGACTTCATAGAACAAATCCCCTTAATAAAGGGACTTGTTCTGTGAAGTTTGGATTCAATCAAAGGACTGCACTTGAGGACCTAGAGGGCCTCGAGGTCATGGGTTCCACACCGCTGACCTAGACTCTAGAATACTGAGGTTCTGAGACAACCCCATGATCATTCAAACTTCATAAGGTACACTTATCCAGTCCTTTCTCTCCAAATGGAAAAATCAAATGCTGTGGCCAGCAAAGAATCCAGGCATGTATCCTTCACATGTTGGCCTTGGTAGGGAGGGCCAAAGGCCTCCCTCCTGATGCTGTCAGTGAATGGGTAAACCCAACTCAAGTCTTCTGAATGCCTCCATTCCAAAAAGCCTCCTATTCCCCAAGCAGTTAGCCAGCCACCCAGAAGCAGTTGCAGAATATAGATGTATACTACAAGATCAACCCAAGGCACTTGAGGTACACGTCATCCTAACTTGCTGGAGCAGACTTCTACCCTCTTCCACGTGGAGAGACAATGTCAGAGATGCTTGATTGTTTGTTCCACTCCTTATTAATGTCTGCCAGCCACAAAACTGTGGACTTGATGCTGTTCAGCATCTGACCCTCCTTGTTCTCCTTACCTTTGTACTCTGGAACTGAGGACCAGATAAGAATCAGTATTAACACAAGAAAGAAAGAACACATCTTCCTTAGGCAATGTGGTACAGTGGAAAAGAGTTAGAAGAACTTACCATCTGTTCACATCTCTGGGCTTTGGGTTCATTTATAAAATTGGGGGTTGGACTAACTGGTTTCTGAGATCCCTTCCCACCCTACATGTGTGATTTATTATCCTACACTCCTAATAGAATGTTAACTATTCCCCCTCACACCCTCTCAATGCAGGACACCTTAATCTGACATGAAATAAAGGGAACTGAGAGACTTAAAACATCTGCAAAAAACTTCACATTCCTTCAGAAGTCATGCTCAATATAGATTCAATTTATTCAGGATTTAATGTTGCTTGCTTTGTTGGTTTTATTCTTGGATCTGTTTACAGCGGATTTGTAGGAAGGAAGTAGCAGGAAGTAGCCAGACATTTAAGGCTCATTTATTAAACCCCAGTTGATGTAGAAGCTGACCTTTTCAGGAATATTTCCAAATGGAGCATTTCTGGATGACTGACCTCCAGCCTCTCCCTGCTTTTCCATTGTCCTTCTGGCCCTTCCTCTTCCACCACTCACCAGCATCACCGAACCTTCCTATGACGAGGAAGTAATTTCTCAGGCAAAGCAAAAATGAGACTGAGCTATTTTTCCAAACACTGTAGCAATAATTCTCTCTGGCTTTTAGGGAACAGGACAGTCATATCCCCAGATCAGAGAAAAGTATGTCCAGTTCACTGCTTAGTGATTAACATATAAACGAGAAGTTGTAAAGTAAGAAGAGGAAGAGGTAGAGTGTTGAGAAATTCAAATTAATTCTAAAATGATGGTAGGAACTTTGTGCCTCAGTTAACCTTAATTTCACTCAGGAGAGTGTATATGTGTATATACACATATATACATGTGTGCATGCATATCTGTGTACATATATACATTTATACATACCTATGTATGTGTGTGTATATAATCACACACACATGTATAATCACATATCACACACACACACACACAAACACACACACATATATAAAATAGATACAGGGACAGCTAATGAATATGGAGGCTAGAAGACCAGAAAGATCAGACTTTGAATCTGACTTTGGACACAAAGCTGTGTGACCTCAGTTTTCTCATCTATAAAATGAGCTAGAGAAGGAAGCAGCAAAGTGCTCCAATGTCTCTGGAAAATCCCAAGTGGGGTCACAAAGAGTAAACACAACTGAAACAACTGGACAGTAACAACAACATAAATGGATTATAGAAATCCTAAGTCACGGAAATCATTGTACACAGTAACAGCAACATTGTGCAATGGTCAACTATGATTGACTCAGCTCTTCTCAGCAATACAAAGATCCAAGACAATTCCAAAGGACTCATGATGGCAAATGCCATCCACATTCAGAGAAAAAGCTATGGAGTCTGAACACATATCAAAGTTTACTATTTTCGATCTTTTTTTGGTTTTTTTGTGGTTTTCCCCTTTTGTCCTGTTTCTTCTTTCAGAACATGACTAATGTGGAAACATGTTTAACATGATTGTATGTCTATAACCTATATCAGGTTGCTTGCCATCTTGGAGAGGGAAGAAGAGAGGGAAGGGATGATCTTCATATTCACCTGCAGAGCCTTATACAAACTGATGCTAAGTGAGAAGAGCAGAACCAGGAGAAACTTGTACACAGTCACAGACACATCGTATGTGTGATGACCAGCTTTGATAAACTGGACCCTTCTCAGCAACGCACGGCTATAAGACAACTCTACATTTCTCAGGATGGAAGGAGATACCTACACTCAGAGAAAGATCTAGAAAGACCAGAGTTTAAATGGAGACTGAAACAATCTACATGCTGTTGTTCTTTTCTATATTTGGTTTTGTTTCTTTTTCCCCATTGCTCACTCCATTGGTTACAACCCTTCTATACAAGCAGACTATTGCACAATGTGAAAGTATTTGCAGATCCTGTACTTGATTGCATGTGGGGGGGGAGAGGAGAAGGGAGGGGAGAAAATCTGAAACTCAAGTGATTCTGGAACTGAATCTTGTAAACTAAAAGTAAACAAACTAGTCAATAAAAAGTGTTTTGTGAACATTCTAGTCTTTCTTTTCTTCTTTGTTTGCATCACTATCACTACCCACCCATTCTTCCCCAATTCCAGCCACCCATATAAGCCCTACCTTATAACAAATAAATATAATCAAGCAAAACAAATCCCCACGTTGTGTGAAATATGTCTCCTTCTGCACTCTCATCTATCACCTGTGTGCCAAGAGATGGGGAGCATTCTCAGTCTTCCAGAGTTATAATTAGTCCTTACGTTGACCAGAGTTCTTGAGTCTTTCAAAGTTGTTTTCCCTTAGGTCATTATAGTCACTGTATAAATCATTTGCAAGCTCACTTCACTCTGTTTCATTTCATGTCTTCCTTTTCTGAATCCATCCCTCTTGTCATTCCTTATCGCTCATTAATATTCTTTTACATTTATATTCAATAATTTATTCCATCACTTCCCAAGTGATGGGCACCCACTGTGTTTCTGTTTTTTTGTCACAAGATAAAGGGTGTTGCTACAGACATTTTCATATGTATTGACACTTTCCTTCTGTCTTTGACGTTTCTGGAGTATACGCTTACTGGTTAATATGCCATGTTGAAGAGTATGCGACTCAATGACCTTGGTTCCAAATTGCTTCCCACATTGGGTGGACTGATTAATAGCTCCACCAACAGTTCATTGGTACAAATTAAGACAGTTAACCTCTCTGGCTCTCAGTTTCCATGTATGCAAAATGAAGGGGTTAGATTAGATGGCATCTGAGGTCCCTCCCTATATTCACCGTCCGCTGTTGGTTCTGTTCTTCATAATTCTATTCATTGAGCAGGTGTGGGAGCAAACCACTGTGAGGGTATGTGAAAGAGTACGAGACTACAAGTTAGGTAGGACATGTTCCTTGTCTTTGGGAAATTGGTAATCCACCAGAAGAGACAGAACTAACACACGGGAGATCATTAGAGAACACTATAAGGCAGAGGAAACCAGCATGGATTGTAGCCATCTTGGGAAACTTTACAGAGGAGGATGAGTTACTAAATGTAGTAGAAGGAAATCTATTTTCTAGTCTGAAATGCTAGATGAAAATCATCATGCCTACTACAATGTATCCTTAAAAGGAGGAGGAAGACTGACCTCAGAGATCCTGACACTAAAAAGCTTGAGAACCACATAATGGCATGGCTTCTGAGGTCCCTTTCAGCTCTACACCTATGATCCTATGAAAAAATGACAAGATTTCCAGTGTCTGACTCTTCCTTCTGTCTCTCTCTCCTACTCTGGGTGATGTTTCCTCTGCTCCCTCTGCTCCTCTCTTACCACTGTCACAACACTGTGACTACAGTCAAGGGTCCGACTTCAACACAGTGTGTTCTCTTCACATATTAACCATGATCACTTCTAATGAACCTAAACCATGTTTTTTTCCTGAAATCTGCTTGGGGGGAATTAGCGAAAGGCTGACTGCCCCTGGGTCCAGCTGGATATTTTACAGGCC
This sequence comes from Pseudocheirus occidentalis, assembly GCA_028646575.1. Taxonomy (NCBI): domain Eukaryota; kingdom Metazoa; phylum Chordata; class Mammalia; order Diprotodontia; family Pseudocheiridae; genus Pseudocheirus; species Pseudocheirus occidentalis. Next base: position 210,011,182 of record CM053599.1, read on the forward strand.
ATTTATGCATGTCTAATTGTGTTCTCTGTGTCAGAAAGGCTCAGTACACTCGTCAGAATCTCCTTAGGGTCTGAGCCAACTTGTTGTTTACAAGTGCACAATTCAGCAGGGCTCAATCAGGAAAGTGCACGGTGAGAAATTTCATTTCTAAAAGCCTAAAAGCCCTCTCATTGAGCAGAGTGTCACTTAAGCCAAGAGAACAGGTCCTTTACCTCCCACCCACCCTCTCTCCCCTTAGCACTGCTTTGTTTTGAAGCTGTTGGCAGAGGTCAAAGCAAAGAAATTTGCTCCAGGGAACTGTAGGGCTTCTGCCACAGACATGGATGAATTAGAGAGAAATTCATATTATTTTGCATCCATTATCTTTTCACTAAAAATGTAACTCTTTTAAAAGTCTGCTGAACCTAACAATCTTAAAGAACATTCTCTGTATTTGGAGGTGAAATAGAGGCACAAGAAGCAGCTAGGTTTGACGAGTGCTGAGCCTAGAGTCAGGAAGACCTGAATTCAGATCTTAATCTCTTCTACTTCTGTTAGACCTCTGTCATTTTTATCATTTATCATGCCTGGTTTTTGCACGAAATGTTCCCTCCAGAGCTCTAATTTTCCTGAAGAGATCTCTCGTCTTTCCCATTCTAAACTGTCTTCTTCTCTTTCTTTGCCTCACTCATTTAAGAAATCCTTCTTATCTCACTGCTACTGGAATTGTGCATTCAGCTGGAGTTTTCTCAGTAGTAATATTTGTCAGTGAGTTGAACTATAAGGAAAACTGAGCACCACAGAATCAACATTTTCAAATTATGGTGCTAAAGAAGACTTCTGAGAGTCGCTTAGACATCAAATCAGTCAATACTTAAAGAAATTAATTCAGACTACTCATTGGAAGGACAAATACTGAAGTTAAACCTTAAATTCTTTGGCCACATAATGAGAAGATGGGGATTCATTGGAAAAGGCACTGATATTGGGAGAGACTAAAGGCAAAAGGAGAAGGGGATGGCAGAGAATGAGACGGATAGATAGCGTCATGGAAGCAAGGAACATAAACTTGGACAGACCTTGAGAGATAATGGAGGACTGAAGGGCCTGACATGCTGTGCTATTTATTCATAAGAATAAAAATGACATCATATTTATTAAAGAACTTCACAAACCTTAAGACACCATATAAATGCTAACTATCCTCATGTTTGTCAAACAATGAGCACCTAAGTTGAACTGGGTGTCATTATTGCATCTTGCCTACTTGATTTGTGATCCTTTTTCGTTTTCCCCTTCACAACTTTAAAGAGAAGTTGATTCTTAACTCTTATCTACTCAATTCAGTCTTGAAATCCTGTAGCTTATTTCTGATCTAGTTTTCAAGCTTCTCTAGGAATTAGCATCATTCCCACAGTTTTTTTTTCTGGGATGAGCTTTGTCCCCATAATTTTTTCTGGATTTAGCCAGAAGGTTCTTTCTGAATCACTGGATCTATTTGCTACCTCAGATTCTTCCCTCTGTTACCTGAGAAAGAACTGCTTAGGGGTGGCTAAGTGGCACAGTGAATAGAGCACCGGCCCTGGAGTCAGGAGGACCTGAGTTCAAATCTGACCTCAGACAGGTAACGCTTACTAGCCATGTGACCTTGGGTGAGTCACTTAACCCTAATTGCCCTCCAAAAAGTGAAAGAAAGAATGAATGAAAGAAAGAAAAAAAGAAAGGAAGGAAGGAAGGAAGGAAGAGAGGGAGGAAGGGGAGGAAGGGAGGGAGGAAGGAAGGAAGAACTGCTTCAAAAAGAGAAGAAAAAGAAAGAATGATTCTTCTCTTTCCTTCTCCATGGTGTAGAAGTTGGAAGAGGAGGCTGTGGAGGAGCATAGAGAACACACACACACACACACACACACGCACACACATGCACACACACGTACACACACACACTGGATAAGGAGATAGCTGAGATTCTGGTTCTGGCTGTATCACTAAATAGTTTTACAACCCTGGGAAAGTCACTTTTTCCAATCTGGCTTCAGTTACTCATCTGTGTGATATGAATGTGTTGAACAACTTCTGAGGTCATGTCCAGCTCTATAATTCTATGAAATTACTGTCTCAAAGATACATTTTTTTTGGTAGTATGGAACGTCATCACTGACAGCTTATTTTCTTCTCTATCATAAGGGATGATGTCCATCTTCCTCTTAGAAGAGAGAAAGGACCATCTCACAATTCAGACAGCTACGTAGCTGTTGACAGTTCCCCAGCTACTTTCCTTAGTAACTACAGTCCCCCTTATCAACCAGCCTATTTTTTCCATGTCTTTTCAGTTTTCTCTCTTCCAGAACTTCTTTCCAGTTATAAACATTTATATCAAGTCAAAACTTTTTAAACAACACTTTACTAGAAAATTAATGAAATTTTGAAACAGCTTTGAGTGGTGGCATGATGCATAGAACACTGGACTTAGAGTTAGAAAGGCCTGAGTTCAAATCTGGCCCGAGATAGTAACTCTATGAATCTGGTCAAGTCACTTTAATTTCCAGTGCCCCAGTTCCTCATCCATAAAATGGGTATAATAATAATGCCACCCTCCCAGGGATGCTATGAGGATTAGTGGAATGTTATTTATAAAACACTTCACAAACCATAAAGTGTTAGCTTTCTTATATGAAAAATTTAGATCCTAGTTAAGAAGATAACATAAACAAATGAGAAAATTGGAGAAGGAAACAAAGTGTAATTAGGTACAAAACAGCTTCCCTTCTTTCTTTAATGAGGCGGGGGACTATAGATAAGAATGTGGTCATACATCACATTTGGTGGCAATGTGTGTTGACTTGGCTTAAATGGTTTTTTTTATAAAGAAAGTTTCACTGAAAAGACTTGAATGAACTGATGCAAAGTGAAATGAGCAGAACCAGGAAAACATTGTACATAGTAACAACAACATTGTAACAATGTAACACTGTCACAGTTGTAACAGCAACATTGTAACAAAGATCAACAGTGAACAACTTAGTTCTCAGCAACACAGTGGCACAAGACAATTGGAAAGGACTCATGATGGAAAATGCTATCCACATCCAAAGAAAAAACTGATGGGATCTAAATGCAAATAGAAGCATACTATTTTCACTTCTTTATTTTTTCATAGTTTTTTCCTTCTTTTTTGGTTGGTTTCTTCTTTCACAACATGACTAATATGGAAATATGTTTTACATGATTGCACATATATGACCTACATCAAATTGCTTGTTATTTTTGGGAGGAGGAAGAGAAGGAAGGTGGGACAAAATTTGAAACTCAAAATTCTATTTTAAAAATGAACATTAAAATTGTCTTTATGTATAATTGGAAAAAATAAAATACTATCTAAAAAAATGTTCAGCTCAGATGACCACTTCTGCTTGAGGCCTTTCCAGATCCTCACCACCACTACCAGCCCCCCCTCCTGCCCCCAATAACTTGAATCTTCCTTCCTTGTATGCACCTATTTCTTTACCTATAATTCCTTCATTAGAATGTAAGCTCTTTGAGGAGGAGGTCTGCACTTAGCGCACTGCCTGGCACATACGTGCTTATAAATATTTATGGGACTGACTGCTTGATTACAAGATTGATGGGTTTGATCAGGTCTGCTTATAGATGTCTCCAAATACTAGGTCTGACCAGTGTGGGTTGGCTGTGACAGGCTATAGAGAACGACTCTAGGTTCTTTACAAGTGATGGTAGGAAAGTGGTGTTTTAAGAGGCTTAATGCACCTTCCTTATTCATGAATGCTAGAAAGACACAAAAGCAGGGAAACCAGCTATGACTGAGTCTATTTTATAATAATTCTAACATGAAGTTAGGTTAGGGAGGGATCTTAGAAAGGGAAGGCCGATGGATGAATATGAAAGGCATTGCAAGTGTCGCTTGAGGCCCCCTTTGATATGGCCCACTCCTCAGCTGTACCCAAATTCATGATATATTTGGGAGCAGTTGTCTATTCAAAGACAGTGGGGAGGGGCAATGCTGGTAAATGTTTAACAAGCGGCTCAAGGGGGATGTATGTGTGCCACACTTCTAAATTTAACCTCCATTATTAATATTTTGTCCATCCTTTCTTAAATCTAGACCAGAGAGAGGCAAACTACAGTCCTGGGGTCAAGTCTATATACCCCTTGTTTTTGCCAATGAGCTAAGAATGGACTTTATATTTTTAAGTACAATAAGCTTTTATTTCAAAATTATAAAAACCATTCTTAGTTCACTAGGCCTGCAAATAGGCCATGAGCTGGATCTGGCTGTGGGAGAGCACTAATTGCTGATCCCCTGGTCTAGACAACCAACAAAACAATAAATCAGGTCATCAGGTCCTTATTTGTAGCATTTGCATATTTCTGAGTTACAAATGCTCGCACTGAAATTTTCATCCTCAGTTGCCAGAACTGGTTCAACTGGTTCCACCACAACCCTGTAAAACTAAGTCCCACCAGTGAGCACTTTATACTGGCCTAAGCCAGGTGACACTTGAATTCAAAGCAAAATTATTTACTGAATTAAACATAATAGCCAAGTCAGGACAAGGAATATGATAATGATAATAAGAATATCCTATACAGGTAGTAACACAACCTCCTCTCAGATTCCCATGTTCCCCCAAGAAGGGTGATAGGGAAGGGAGGGGGCAGAAAAGACTCTGCCTAGGTAATTCATCTTGCTAAGTTTGCATCCCAGCCAAAATACCTTTCACAGTTCCATTGGGTCAGTCTCTCAGCAATTCACTGCTGCTCCCCCGAAGGGCAGCTGCGCTCTGCCGCTGGGCTGCTTCTGCACTGGGCTCATCTTCTACTGAAGCCCTGCCGTGCCCCAGAGGTGATGCTTTCTTCCTCTGTTGAGCTGCTGCATTTTCTGGAAGGCTTCTTTGGTAGGTGAGGTTTCTTGTCCTCAAAATGAGTGCTCTTGCTCCTTTGTGGATGAATAAATTGCTTTACATTTCCATCATGTCCCTTGTCGCCAGTGCAAAGGTCATGTAAATTACCCTAGAGTGTCGCTTAGTAATGGAAAGTCTTCTTTATGCCACGTCAGCTCAGTGTGACCCAAGTGGAATAGTTCTGGGAGAGAATCTGGCTAAAGACAGAACAAGAAAAGAAATGAGGAAGAGATATGTCCACCATACATGCCCCGTGGGATAAAACGTCTCCTGGCCGGTAGTCTGGATCGAGCAATTCAGAGGCATGTGTTAATATAGAGAGAGGGTCTTTAACAGGTGTTAGATGTGTAATGTAAGTCAGCGGTGTTTGATTTAACATGAATATGTATGTTATAAATCCCTGAATGGAGAACATAAAAAGTTACAATAAATGCACCAGGTTGAGGGAGAATTGTGCTGAGGCTAATAGCAAAAATCGAACCGGAGCTCTGTTCTTCAGGTTAGGGAGAAGGAGTAAGTTTTTATGGAGTCACCGCCATGTGCCTGGCACTGTGCTGAGCAAAAGTATCTCACTGGATCCTCACAACGACTCTGGGAGGCAGATGTATCATTGTCTTCATTTTACAGATGAAGAAACTGACCCAAACAGAAATTAAGTGACTAGCCTAGGGTCACAAAGCTAGTAAGTGTTTGAGGTCACATTTGAACTCGGGTCTTCCTGGCTTTAGGACCAGCACTCTGTCCACTGTGTCACCAAGCAAGAAATAATGATAAGTTTTTAAAATGCAGAAACAACAATAAGGTACTTCATCAAATCCAAGACTGCACAAGAGACTGCCAGAAACCTGTGGCTACTGTAAGCACGGATAATCCAGGGAGATGAAAACCACCACATACGGGTAGCCTGAACCATAAATAATCATGGTGGGAGAGAGAGCCAGTGTGGTCCCTGGGCAGTGCTCGCCAGCACCAGAGCAGAGTACAGGGTCAGTGTAGTGCCCAGAAAGCCTATACAAGAACCACAGCCAGGCTAGATCAGCACCCAGGCAGCACAAGTAGGAACCTTGAAAAAGACCCTCAAATGGCATCTACATTATCCAGTTGAGGCTTGTCAGAGGATTGAGAAAGGAAAAGGACACAAAGAATCTGCCAAGACCCAGACGAATGTTGGGACAACAGGAGAGGGAGCTGAAAGCTGAAGGTCCTGCAGACAGTGGAGCCCAGTCCTTGTCACCAAATGAGACAGCAGTACCAGCCTTCAGAGGAGAAAAGGCTAGGAAGGGACTACGCATACCAAAGTCTCAGTCTAGAAAATGAGATCAGAGGGGCGGCTGGGTGGTGCAGTGAATAGAGCATAGGCCCTGGAGTCAGGAGGACCTGAGTGCACATCCAGCCTCGACACTTAACACACAACACCAAAAAACTAGCCGTGTGACCTTGGGCAAGTCACTTAACCCCAAGTGCCCTCCAAAAAGCAAAAAAAGAAAAAGAAAATGAGATCAGAGATATGAATAAAGTAGAAGAAAAAGCCAAACAAAATTAAGAAATACCACAAGTTAAGAAAAGTATGAGAATAAGTACAAATATAAGAAGTACAGTTGAGGCCTCAAGAATAGAGTGACTTGGCCGTGAGACCTCCAAGGCAAGAGATGAAGAGATGAAATCAGAGTGCTTGAGAAAAAAAAACAAAGAAAGGTGATTGAGTAGCTTAGAAGAGCAGGCAGAAAAAGTTGCCCCTGTAGAGAACTCCTTGAAAAATAGAGCAGAGTAAGAAAAGAACATAGTGACCCTATGAGGCAACAAGAAATACGAGAACAAAGTTAAAAGACAGAACAATAGAAGAATATGTAAGGTATCTACTTTTAAAAATAATTAACCTGAAGAACAAGTTAAGGAGATATAATTGAGTAATTATCAACTTCCTAATAACTATGACCAAACAAAAAAAACCTCAGGTGCCATATTTTAAAAAGTATCATAAAATAAAACTATCCAGATGTACTAGAACCAGAGAGCAAAGAAAAAAGAAGAAAAAAAAACACTGATTAGCTCCTAAAAGAAACCCCCAAATGAAAACTCCCAGGAATGTCATAGCCAAAATCCAGCACATTTAAGATGAAGAAAAGTTGCTTCAATCAGCCAGAAATAGCGTTCAAGTACCAAGAAACCACAGCCAGGAAGATACAGGACTGTGCTGCGATGATTTTAACTGAGAAAAGACCATCGAATACGACATTCCAAAAAACAACAACATAAAGACTTACAACCAAGAATACCTTACCCTGAGAAACTGAGTATAAACCTGTGGAGAAAATGGAGCCGTCACAGATAAAGGACTTTCGACTTTCAGACACTCTTGCTGAAAAGACTAGAGTTGACTAGAATACAACACGATAAACATTACTAAGTGCCTACTATGTGCCAGGTGCTGTGCTGAATGCTGGCATACAAATAAAAAAGAGAAAGACAGTCCCTGCCCTCAAAGAGATTATAATTTAGTGAGAGAAGACAACACACAAAAGACAGCTGGAAAGGGTTGTGGGTGGGAGCTGGCAGAGGAAGATCACATTCCCTGAAGTTCAAACCAAGCAGAGCTGCTGATGGAAAGTGAAAAGTTAGCTGGAGAGTGGAAATCCATCCCTCTATAAAAGAAAGTTTTGGGAGAAGTTGAGTGTTCCACCCTCCAGTCCTCTGATCAGAGGAGAGAGGAGGCTGAGAGGAGATGGGAAGGTATTAAGTTTTCAGAGCTGAGGTAACAGGATGATGTAGAAATTTTAGGTAATCAACTTATGCTGAGAGGGACATCATGTTCCTTTGCAGTTCAAACCAAGCAGAGCTGCTGATGGAATTTGGGAGGGTAGAATCATGGAAATACAAACACAAAAGACAAGAGAAACCTAGAAAAGGTAAATACATTGGAGCAATTGGAAGATGCTAAATGATAATGAAGTATTTACATTCTAATAGGGAGAAAATAGATGTGTCCTTTCAGAATTCCACTGTTTCCTAGGGTGATAGAAGAAGTAAAAAAAAAAAAAAAAGGACAAAAATAACAACTAAAGGTGAATTCATTCATTTTAAGGGGAAAAAAAGAAGGGGGAAAAAGAACTGAGAAAAATGAGGGAAAGGGGACAGTTTATTATTTTTCATAACTAGTATTAAAAAAGAACGTAAAAATAAGCGGTCTTCCGTACCTCACTCTTATCTGAACTAGGCAAAGGATGGTTGAACACACAAATAATTTGGTGTAAAAATGTATTAAATTCAACAGGAAAATGGCTGGAAACAGATAGAGGGGTGAGAATGGTTTAAGAGCTAGGGTTGAGTAGTAGTCACATAGGCTGAGTAATCACAAGCAAAATGAACTTTAATTTTGGATGGTAGATAATTAAGGGAATAAAAAAAAGAAAGAAAAACTAGTGATCAGATGAAGAGATGAGGGTCAGAGAAGAATCAGAGTACTTCCATTATAGGTTACTAGTATTGATCACATTTCTTCTCTTTCACCACCTTCTTTACAAAGAAAGGAGTAGGTTGTAAAGATATTTAAAAATATAAGAAGATATGATAGAAAATAAAATACAATGAGTAATCATAACAGTGAATATGAATGGGACGAACTCACCCATAAAATGGAGGAATATACCAGAATAGATTAGAAAGCTGAACAGAAGTGTTTTGTTTACAAGAGGAAAACAGGTGGAGACAGAAAAAATAAGAAACAAGCTTGAAAAATGAATATTCACAAAATGCAAATGAAGAATGGGAGCAGATTTATTATGCCTCAGGTGAACACAAAACTGTGAAAATTGTTAGTAAAACTGGAAAGCAGCTTGACTAAAATTTTGTTTAAAGCAAAATCTCATATCATATACCATAATAATCTTTAAATGGATACATGACTTAAAAGGACATATCAAACAAATTAGAGGAACAGGGAAGGAGATACTTTACACATCAATCAATATGGGAGATTTTTAAAAAATGAAACAAGGGATATGGGTGGTCACAGAAGGTAAAATTAGCAACTTTATATAAAACTAGAAAGGTTTTGTACAACAAGATTAATAAAATTAAAAGGAAAAAAGTTAACTGGGGAAAAAATCTTTGCTGCAAATTTCTCTGATGGTCTGATATCTAAGATATATAGACAATTGATACTAATATATAAGAGCAGAAGCTATTCCCCCAAAAAACAAATGGCCAAAAGATATCAACCAGTAAATCTCAAAAGGAAAAATGCACATTATCAACCACCATATAAAAATGTTCCAAATCACAAAGAATGAAGAAATACATGTTAAGACAATCATACTCATCAAATTGGCAAAGATGACCATAAAGGAAAGAAAATGATAATTTTTAGAGTGGCTGGGGGGCATGGGGCAGGGCTGGGCAGGTATGCTAATAGAGATCAGAGACAGGAGGAAAGGGACCATGTGCACACAAATGTTGATAGCAGCACTTTCTGTTACATAACATGACTGAAAACCCAATGGATGCCTAGCAATGGGGAAATGACTGAATACATTGTGGTATATGGATGCAACTGAATATTTTTTGTGCTGTAAGTATATTACACTTAACCCAGGAGAGCTGTATAGTTAGGGTGGCTCTGTGACAATGCATATGTGTAGGAAGATTACCAGTTGCCCAAGAGATGCTATATATGGCTTACTTGAGGGAGAAGAGTTGGGGAGGGGGAGAGAATCAGCATTTATACAGTGCCTACCATGTGTCAGGTACTGTACTGAGCACTTTACAAACATTTAACTCGCTCTGAGACTCACAAAAACCCTACTGGGGTAGGTCCTGTTATTGTCTTCATTTCATTATTGAGCAAATTGAGGCAAACAGAAGTTAAGTGACTTGCTTGGAGTCACACAGTTACTAAATATCTGAGGTCAAATTTGAACTCAGGTCTTTCTGATTTCCGATCCAAAACTCTCAATACATTGTGTCACATAGCTACGTCTTCGGCTTCCCTCTCTGAGATTTCAGAGATAACAAAGTTAAGTTTGAGAGACACAGAGCTAGAGAGAGGACAGCAATTTTTGTATGAATGATAGGAATCCCTGGAACATAGACATCTGGAGAAAGTCTGAACCCCGATGTGTACACTGATTTCCAACACTGGCAGCTGCAAAACAGTAGACTGCTCCAGTGAGATCATTCTTTTCTTGGTTGAGCTGAGCTGTTACCTTGTTCCTGAGTCAGAGTCCATTTCCCTACTCTATCTACCCTAACCTGTATAACTTGCCCAATTTCAGTTTTACTGTTCCTTTTCAGTAAATGTTTGCTCGCTATCTGTGTTTTCTTTTTGTGTGATAAGTATTTGGTGAGAAGGAGCTAAGCCGGCAGAGAGTAAGTCAATTATTATCCTCCTGGTCTAGGGTGAGACTGCTTCCTACTTGGAGAAACCTGCTTGGAAAATAACTTTTATTCTGAACCCACAAAAGAGTATTGTACCCCTAGACTGCAAACATCTGATGTGTAGTAGATATAATTCTAGGTCAATACACATTTTGGAAATAAAGGCATGGAGTAAAAATGCATCCTCTTCCTGCTCAACCCAAAGGTGAAGAGCATAGCCTCCTTTGGAGGCAGAGAATGGGTCTTTCCACATCCCTAATATTTATCTGCCCAGGCTACATGGGCTGTCCTGGGTCCCTGTGGCCCTTGTAAATTCGTTAAAAGAATGATAAAAGCTCTGAAGACTAGGCCTTCATTGGCCAATCCCTTCATTACTTAAAAACAACAACAACAAGGTTTTACGTAATTTTTGGTGTCATATACAATGTTCTTTTTCTTTCTTTCTTTGCCTATGGAAATATTAGTTTTTTATGATTTTTAAGTTCATAGTTTAACAATAATAAAAGCCAAAGGAAACCAGAAATTAGGTATCCATTTTCTCAGCCTGAAATTCCAGATAAAAAGTGTTATGTCTATTATAAAATATCCTTATAAGTAAGAGGACTGACCTCATTTGTGAATGATTCTGTTTACCCACAATCCAATCCAACAGAAAACTCAGAAAGACCAGACTTTCTTTTGCAATCTTTTACCCTGATGATTGATGTTTACAACAATTCAGTTCTATTTGTGTTACTACAATGTACAAAGCACTGACATTTACACAGTGTTCAGATAAAACTGTTTGCAGGTGACTTCCAGATTGAATCATAACTAGAACTTTACAGAATGTCCTGAATGAGACCCTTAAAGACTCAAAAGAACTCAGCTTAACTGTACGCATAGGGGAAAAGTAGATGAAAAAATATTTATTGTCTGGTTATGTGGTTGGATGGCCAACTGGTAGAGCTGATTCACTGACATGTTAGACACTGAAGACAGAGAATGTTCAAGAGGAGGAAGATGGGCTGACTTGCCTTAAAGAAATTATGGTACTTTGAATGACCTCACGTTTTTACCTGAAACATTAGCAATGATAGTCTTCCATTGGTGATGTACGATCATGTCATGGAATATCACAGTCACCAAGCATTCAAGTTGTAGGTCATCCAAAGTGCCACCCACAGTGCATCAGGAGGATGCAACATATTACTGGGTGGTTAAGTGACATACAAATAGTGCGTATCTTGTAGATAAAGCAGTTGGGTCTGGAGTCAAGCACATTTGAGTTCAAATCTAGCCTCAGCTCTTACTAGTCTGTGACCCTTGGCCTCAGTTTGGGGATACCAAGCAAATGCCGTGTTGCTTCTTGTGACCATGAAATGTGACCATCCAGAAAACCTTCTGAATCCCCAAGTAAAATGGCACTTATTAGTGGAAAGAACCTATTTATACAGAAATATTTATAGCAGCTCTTTTTATAGTGGCAAAGAACTGGAAATTGGGGGATACCCATAAATTGGGGAATGGCTGTACAAGTTGGAGAATATGATCATAATATAATATTACTCTGCTATAGGAAATAATGAGCAAGCGGATTTCAGAAAAACCTGGAAAGACTTACATGAACTGATGCAAAACCAGGAGAACGTCATACACAGTGACAGCAACATTGTTCGACAATCAACTATGATTGACTTACTCCTCTCAGCAATACAATGATCTAAGACAATTCCAAAAAACTCATGATGGAAAATGCCGTCCACACCCAGAGAAAGAACTGATGGAGTCAGAATGCAGGGCAAAGCAGACTTTTTTAAAACTTTATTTTTCATAGTTATTTCCTTTTGTTCTGTTTCTCCTCAAACAATATAACTAATATGACTGTACGTGTATAACCTACATCAAATTGCTTACCTCCTTAGGGAGGAGCAAGGAGAGAGAGGAAGAACATTTGGAACTAAATTTTTTTAATGATTATTAAAAATTGTCTTTATCTGTAATTGGAAAAAATAAAATGCTATTTAAAAAACAAATGAAGATGAGTTACAATAAATGATACCAATAAAAAAAGAATGTTTAAAATTGTCTTTACATGTAACTGGGGGAAATAAAAAAAATCTTAAAAAAAATAAATTGCCACTTATAACCTATAAGGTTTTAGTGTTTGGTGCATCTTAATTGTTCTTTTTTGTTTTGTTTCGTTTTGATTTTTTTTGTTTTTTTTTTTGGAGGGCAGTTGGGGTTAAATGACTTGCCCAAGGTCATATGGCTAGTTTTTTGTGTTAAGTGTCTGAGGCTGGATTTGAACTCAGGTACTCCTGACTCCAGGGCCGGTGCTCTATTCACGGCGACACCTAGCTGCCCCTGCATCTTAATTGTTCTAATACTGATCATCTGTCCATGTCAAACACTCTTAACAGGAATATTCAAAAATGAAGAATTTCAGGATGTCTCCTTCCTGCCCCTCCTGCAATTAGTTAATATGGTAGATAGAGTGCTAAGTGTGGAGTCAGGAAGACCTGAGTTCAACTCCAATTTCCGACATTTACTAGCTGTGTGACCCTGGGCGAGTCACTTGACCTCTGTCTACTTTAGCTTCCTTAATTGTAAAATGGGAGTAATAATAATACTTTGTAATGTTAATGAAATCAGAAGATCTTCCATGCCCCTTTCTATTGGCACCTACTAAAGGCACTTAGCACCTCAAAGGCTTAGCTCCTTACTTCCAGTTAACTCCTTGGGAGTAATCACAGCTGGAGTTGAGAGGAG
>CM053599.1:210024700-210050926 GCA_028646575.1 Pseudocheirus occidentalis
TGGGACTCAGTGTTATGGTTTCTGAATAAAGACCTTGGTTCTGCCTTCCATGTGGAGAGTTTGCTACATTTTGTGATCTAAAACTACACCAACATATTCATAACCATCATGGGTGTTGTGAATATCTCATTATTGATACATACTTACATCCCAAACTGATGCAGGATCAAACGAAAAAATAATTTGTAAGATACTTAGCAAGAACAGGCACTTAATAAATGATTGTTTCCTGTCTTTTTCCTTCCCTCCCTCAATGGGATCCACCCTTTCCCACACATATAAACATGTCTAACAGTCTCCTGTTTAATGTCTTTAGTTATGGTAGGAGTGGTCTAGACTGAGAATTCAAGGGAAGTGGATCCAAGTGGAACAAAACCAAGATGGGAACTTGAGGACCATTCGTGAATACTTCTGTCATCTCATGTTTGTTGTTTAACATCTCCTTTCTTGTAGGAGCATAGACAGAAACCATAGTCACTAACCTGTCAGAGACCACTCGCCAACTTCCCAGAAGAATCAATGATCCATGTATGAAGGACTTAAATTAGCAGAGCTAAGTCCAGCCTTATCGCCACCTCTCATCTCAGCCATGTCCTCTCTCAGCCAGTAGAGGCTCAGTCTCCACCCTTCTCCGCGCAACAGCTACAACTTTGGCCAGCCCAGTTAGAAATGATTCACATGTTCTGATGAAAGATTCTGATTCCTGTGAGAAGCAGTCATCTGAGTGAGTGACCTTCTTTATCCTTGGACCAATCTCTTCCAATATAATTGGTCTCTTCAGGCAAATGTCTTTTTGTTTAGAGCCAGTATGTTTGAAGGGTGATATATTCCCCATGACCTCTGTTCTCCACAAACACACTATGATGAAATGCTCAGTTCCCTGAGGAGGAGCATGGGATATGGGAAGGGAGAAAAAAGATGCTTTGTTCCCATGGGCCTACCCACAGGAAGGAACCCCAAACTATCTTCTCTACTCACATCCGTACAATAATCTGGGACCTCTTGAAAAATCCATGGTGACCCCATGACCCTATTTTCAAACACACCCACTTACATTTTTATGTGTATGTATGTGCCTTCCCCAGGGGAATGTAAGTTCTTCAAAGGCAGAAGCTGTTTACTGTTTGTATATAAAGGGCTTGGCATGATAAGTGCTTAAAAAATGCTCATGGATGAACTAGTTGATATATGAGTCCAGCCAGCAATAGGCAACTGAAACTCTTCAAAGTTAATGATATACAGTCCTGGACAGAAAGTTGCTTTTCCTTCCAGCTTTCCTCTTCCACAGACTGAAATGGACCCTGTTGGACATGTTGGCAGGTGGGCCTTCTGCCTACAAAAATAAAATCTTCTCCAAGTTTTATCGCAGAAGTTGAAATGAGGCAAATAGCTCATAGAACTCTGGGTAATTATTTCGGTAGGATCTTGTGGAGATAAAGCCCATAGTAAACAATGATTTTTAAATCCTGGCTGCTTTATAACTAGATTGTATCAATGGGTTATACTTGACTTGGTTTAATAGTCAATAAAAATACAATGTTCTGTGTTGACTTTGGCTCTATTCTTGTTAAAGCCATTATTAAGCCATGACTCAGATTCCTGGTTCTCCTTATATATGCCCAGCAGTTTGTTATTGGAGGACAGGTAGGGAGTTTTTGTTATAAAGCAGGTACAAAATTGACCTTTCCTCTCTTTATCTCTCATGTTTCAGATTGTAATGTATTCTCTCACTAGTACTTTTCAAAGCAAATGATTCACTACTCTTTTTTTGTGGGAGTAGGAAGAAAACCCTTTTAAGATCAGTGTAAGTCAGGACAACACCTAACTGTGGACACCTCGCTTCCTCTAGTTCAGACTGGTGGGAATCCTAATTAAGCAAATCTAGCTCAAGCCCCAATTCTTGTGCACACAATCTATTTATAGACCATTCCAGAACGACAAATCAAATAGCAAAGTATTTAGTGGAGAAACAAAAAAAGAAAAATAGGGAAAAAATGGGAAGAAAATCATTTTCATTTCTCACCCTCATATACAAATAGGTTCAACTTCAAATCATTAACAATTTGCAAGGAAATTTCCACAAGAGAGAAAAAACTATCCTTCCAGAGCAGGAAGCAAATAAAGTCAGGAAATCTCCTTCAAGCTTGGTCTCAATGGCCAGTGCAGAGAGCTACAGATGCCTCAGATGCAATCACTGTGCTTCTGTCGGAATTGTCCTAATTCTTCCAAGACTCAGGGATGCTGCTGCAGATTCACTCAATTAGCCCTTCCTCCTTTTCCTCACTCCATCCAAAGGTCACAGCAAGAAACTCCCTTAGCTTACTCTCAATTGCTCATAAGCAGTGTCCATGGGTAGCTACTTTTCTCATAATGTACTGGACACTTCCATGAGGTCTCTCTTTCTGTGCCTCGTTTCTTCAAACTTGCCACTGTTTTGAACCCACATATTCTCCCAGTGCTCAGAAGGAGAGAGTGAGACTGGTGACTCTGTAGAGCCCTCCCTCACTCAAATCCAATTCACCTGCAAGTCATGGAAGATGTCATGGTCCTCTTCAAGAAAGAAGGACAAACACAGCAGTGACAACATCAAACTGTAGCCTAAAGCAAACAGCTTGTGGCTTGATTTTGTATGGTCTGAGAACTAAAAAAAAAAATTATTTAACTTAAAAATTTACATTTTTAAATACAATAAAACTTTATTTACAAACATGAAAACCATTGTTA
This sequence comes from Pseudocheirus occidentalis, assembly GCA_028646575.1. Classification (NCBI taxonomy): domain Eukaryota; kingdom Metazoa; phylum Chordata; class Mammalia; order Diprotodontia; family Pseudocheiridae; genus Pseudocheirus; species Pseudocheirus occidentalis. The sequence goes on from CM053599.1 coordinate 210,027,425, forward strand.
ACTCCTAGGTGTACAACAATAAGCAGCCAGACTTGGGTAGGGACTACATGGAGGTATGTTTAATTTCTTCACTAATCCTCTGGAGCATAGATATTTCAGTCTAGTCACAGGTTGAATACTCCTGGCCCTGTTGTAATGACATGCAGTCAATATTGCCTTCTTGTTATTCTCAGACCAACTGTCAAGCATTTCTTTTTTTTTTGAGGGGGAAAGGCAGGGCAATTGGGGTTAAGTGACTTGCCCAAGGTCACATAGCTAGTACGTGTTAAGTGTCTGAGATTGGATTTGAACTCAGGTCTGACTCTGGGGCCAGTGCTCTATTCGCCGCACCACCTAGCTGTCCCATATTTATAATCCTGGATCCATGATTGATCCAGTTTACATACCACTGTTTCCGCTCCTTAATGAGGAGATCTCATTCCCTTGGGACCCACAAAGCTGTATTAGAGGTAAGAAAGGGAAGGATTCCTGCCTGGCTGAGTGGGTGTCTCCTGAAGAGCAGGCCAAACTTGGCAGACTTCCCTAATCCTCAAAAGGGTTCCAACGTGCAGTTTTCTCATCATTCAAATCATGAATTAGACCCTTTCCATATATACCGTCATCTGGCATCAATCTGTCTAAAACTGAAGAATTGGTCCTTGTTAGAGCCTCATCCCCTAATTCCCATCACTTCTGTCCTTCTGGTCACCAGGAAGTCCAATCAACTTCCCTACACACACAAGGGACTGTGAAGCATTATCCATGCAGGGCCTCAACAATTGCAGTAAGTGTCATAACTGAGAGTCGCAGAATTGGAAGGAATCTCAGAGGTCATCTCATCCAGTTTGTGTCTAAATAAGAATTTATTTTACATCATATTTGGTATAAGAGGCAGGGGTGCTGATAATCAGGGGAACTGCCTTGATCTGATTTGCTCTGACATTTCCCTTGGAGCTGAACATATTTCCTGGTCCTTTCCTGTGGCCCCTTGATTGGACCTCTTCTCATGACACACCTGCTCTGGCTTCTTGCTGAAGAATACCTTGAATAGAAGCTCCCAGCTGCTTCAACCTACAGTGGAGTGGGGGAAGGTGTTGGATGTGCCAAAGAGGACTGACTACTAGACATGAAAATGAGTAGAATTTAAAAGGAGAGGCAACTTTCACTATCACCCTCTCTTCTTGTCAATCTCTCCTACTCTCCTTCAGATTCTTGATCCCTGGACAGCAAGATATCACAGTATGCCTTTAATTCCTGACTGGTTTCCATGGCAACTAATCTGAACATTATTATGAGGTCTGATCCTCTCTGCAGTCTTCTGAGCTTAAATTATAGTTAGGTGAAGGCCTCTTTCAACTCTTCTTTCAGTCAAGGATGTATTATTTATGCGTGTAGCTTCTGAGGCCCCACCCTCTCACAGGTGAGGCTCCCAAAATAGCTGCCACAGGTTCAAGGTATTGCTGTGCAACCATACGCATTCAGAATAATAACTCTCATATGGAAATAGGTTTTGCATGACTGCACATTTATAACCTTTACCAAATTGCTTGCCTTTTCAATGCTAGGGGAGGGAAGGGACAGTAGGAGAGAATTTAGAACTTAAAATCGTAAAAAAAAATGAAAGTTAAAAGTGGTTTTACATGTAACTGAAAATAAAATATAAATTTTTTAAAGAAATTAATTAAAAAATAGCTCACAAGCACCCATCATTCATTTTTTCCCCCTCTGGTCAGTCAGACAGAAATTAGTTCAAAATAAAGGCGTTTCATAAAATAGCATAGTTAGAAAATTCCCCAGGCTCAGCACATATGGAGTAGAGTCTGTGGTTTGTTCTTGGTGGCATGATACGCATGCAGTGCCATGTGCTGAACCCACTGGGCTTCCTTCTCAGGCCTCAGCTTTCCTGGCATATTCCATAGTGTGTAATGAAAATGCTTCAGTCATGTGTAATAGGATTCCTTGAAGACAGCGAAATATACTCCTAAACTTCTTGCTATTTCTTTTTCTTTTTTAACTTATTCTATTTTTCTTTTTTAAAATTATGAATGAATTAATGAATGGATGGATGATTGAAAACAATATTTACTAAGAGCTTACTATGGGCAAAGCACTGTGCTAAGCCCTGCAGTTACAAAAAGAAAAGCAAGTCATTCCCTGCTCTCCAGCAACTCACTTTCCAATAGGCAGAGACAACATATATTGGGAGGTTTCAGGTATAAACCAGAAGAAAGCCCCAGTGGTCCTTAGGGTACAGTGGCAAAACAAATAACGGTGTATCTTCTTGAACGCAATTTTCATTGATAAAAGCCCTTCTAGCAGAGTGAAGTGAGCAGAACCATGAAATAGTGCCATTACAGAGACAAGCAACTCTGAAAGACTTGGGATCTCTGGTCAATGCAAAGACCGGCAACAAACAATCCCAGACGACAGACAATGAGGCATGCTACTCATCTCCTCATAGAGAAGTGATAGACAGACTCAGGGTGCAGAATGAAGGATGATTTTTAGACATGACCAATGTGAGAGTTTGTTTTTCTTGAATATGTATATTTGTTACAAAGGTTTGGTTAGGTTTGGTCAGGGGAGGGGTGGAGTAGAAAAGAAAAAAAAGATTTTTGCTAACTTTTGAAAATAAAATAAAATGTCATAATCTGCCAAAAAAAATCAAGCAAGCAATAAATAAATAGTTGATAAACACCTTTTCTATGCCAGGCACTGTGCTAAGCTTAAGGATACAAAAAGAGATAAAAGACAGTTCTTGCCCTCAAGGAACTTACACTCTAATAGGGAAACATGGGCAAACAAATATATATGAATCAAGTTGTTAATAGGATAAATGGGAAATAACAGAGGAAAGGCACTGGAATGAAGAGGAGTTAGGGGAGACTTCCTGTAAAAGGTGGGGTTTTAGTTGGGACTTAAAGGAAGCCAAGGAGGTCAATAACAGAGGAGGGGGAGGAGGAAAAATCATTCTTGGCATGGGGAACAGTAAAATACTTGGAGTCAAAAGATGGAGTTTCTTGTTCAAGGAAGAGCAAGGAGGCCAGTGTCTCTGGACTGAAGACTATTTGTTGGGAGTAAGGTGCAAAAAGATTGGAAAAATGGGAAGGGACTAGGATTTGAAGGGTTTTGAATGCCAAACAGATCATTTTGTATTTGTTCCTGGAGGCAATAGGAAGCCTTATTGAGTTGGGGGGTGTAATGTTAATGGGATACAAGATCTTCCCCATCCATTAATAGGCCTTACCATTAGGGGAAGCTTGCTCATGGGAGGCTTGCTTGTAGGAAGGCTTTCACACCTTTTTGTTAATTTCTAATTAGGCACTGAATCATGAGGATTTTGATGTCCTCTGGCTCTAAAAAGGGTATATATATATACTCTGAGATTAGCTTTTTGCTTTGGGGCTCACTCATTGGAAGAGTGTTCTTGGGATTTGACCAGATGAGACTCTGGCTAGCCATTAAGGAGCCTCCTGGCTTTGAAAAACCCAGATGTTGGTGCTTCTCTCTCTGGTAACTATGTTTGTATTCCCTTAGTCAGACAGTTGGATCTGTCTGTTGATCTGTGCTAATTTCTCAGACAATTAGAAGCCCTGTCTGTTGGTCTTTATTTCTCTTTTGGTATGTTCTCTATTTTCTTTGTTTAGATTTTCTCTGAAGTTCAGGGTGCTGATTTTTCCCCTGAATTAATGAATGTTAAGTGCTAGTAGCCGTCCTGGGTATGCCTGTGTGGTTGCCACTAGCAGGGCAGAGAGAGGAGAGATGGGGTTTAGCATGATCAGACCTATGTTTTAAGAAAATCATTTTAGGGACTGAAGGCTGGATTAGAGTGGGAAAGACTTGAGGCTGATAGACCCACCAGCAGACTATTGCAATAATCAAGGGATAAGGTGATGAGGAGCAACACTAGAGCAGTGGCAGTGTTGGAAGAGAAAGCGGGTGTATTCAAGAGATGTTTCAAAGGTAAAATCTACAGGTCTTGGCAATAGAATGGACATGGGGGGGCAGCGAGAGATAGTGAGGAATCTAGAATGACTTCCAGCTTTCAAGCCTGAGAGATTGGGAAGCTAGAGTTGCCCTCTGCAGTACTAGGGAAGGTAAGTGAGTGAGAGGGTTTAGGGGAAAAGAGTAGTTCTGTTTTGCACATATTGAGTTTAAGATTTAGAAAACAAGCAAACAAGTCTATTTATGATACTGAATCATTTGATAGTAGTGTTAAGGACTTTGGTGGTTAGAACATTCTTTTCCAGGCCACCAGTTGCTGGGGCTGCTAAGGAAACTGGTATCAGGTTGTTCTGCTGAATACGGATGTGGAAGCCATGCTGATACTAGAGCTGGTGGTCTGAGACAAGGGCATGGTTGGGGGTGATGCTACCCTTGGAATCTTGGACTTGAGGTCCTGGGCTACCTATATATGGATCCAAGGAGAAGTGCTGATCAAGATGGCAGTAGACCTTGTCTTAGAAATTAATTTTTCATTCTACCCCTTTAGTCCATTGCCTCTCTGCCAAAATATGGGAGGCATGCTTCATCACCAGACTTTTGAAGTTATGATTGACCATTGCAATGATCATAGCTCTTTTTTTAAATGTCATTTTATTTTTCCCAATTAATGTAAAAATAATTTCAACATTAATTTTAGAAAATTTTGAGTGTCATAATTCCTCCCTTCTTCCTTTCCCTCCTCCGTCCCTGAGATGGTAAGCAATTTTATATAGCTTGTACATGTGCAATCATGCAAACCATATTTCCGTATTAGTCATGCTGTAATAGAAAACACAGACCAAAAGAAAAAATGGAAAAAAGCAAAAAATTATATGCTTTGAGCTGCATTCAAACTCCATCAGTTCTTTCTCTGAAAGTGGGTAGAATTTTTCATCATGATTCTTTTGTAATTGTCTCATATCATTGTACTGCTGAGAAGAGTTAAGTCATTCACAGCTGATCATTGTTACAATGTTGCTGTTACTGTGTACAATGTTCTCCTGGTCCTGCTCACTTCACTTTGCATCAGTTCACATAAATCTTCCCAGGTTTTTCTGAAATCAACCTGCTTGTCATTTCTTATAGCACAATAGTATTCCATGATAATCGTATATCTCAACTTGTTCAACCATTTTCCAATTAAGGTATCTCCTCAATTTCCATTTCTTTGCCATCACAAAAAAACTAGCTCTTACACATCTTTCAAAGCTCTTTTCCTTTACCGTGTTGTGGTCATCATATGATGCGTTTTCTTGGTTCTTTTGTCTTACTTCATTCTCCATCAGGGCATACAAATTTCCTAAGTTTCTCTGAATCCATCCCCTTTATCATTTCATTTAATAGATTTACCAGAGACCCAGGGAAGCTTATATAAGTCTTACATCTTTCAAAGTCATTTTCCTTTACATTATTGTAGCTATTGTGTAAATTGTTTTCTTAATTCTGCTCATTTTGCATCATCATACAAGTTTCCTCTGAATCCATACTTTTTATCACTTCTTATACAACAATAACATTCCATTACATTCATATACCTTATTTTGATTGGGCATTGCTCAGTTGGTAGGTAGCCACTTTGTTTTCCATTCTTTTTTTTTTGCTTTTTTTTGGAAGGGCAATTGGGGTTAAATGACTTGCCTAAGGTCACACAGCTAGTGTGTCAACTGTCTGAATCCCGATTTGAACTCAGGTCCTCCTTACTCCAGGGCTGACGCTCTATTCACTGCACCACCTAGCTATCCCTACCCACTTTGTTTTCCATTATTTGCTACTATAGCAGTTATAAAGCAGGTGCAACATTGACCTTGCCAATTTTTTCTACTCTTTCTCTATTATGGGACTTGGGCTGGCTCACTCATTCCAACCTGTAACCACTTAAGCAGGAGAGGGTTAGTTCCAGAGAGGGACAGTCACAGACTTATACCTCATTCTCAGGGTCTAGGAGTAACCCTGATATATAGGGTAAAAAACAATCCAAACTCACAACTCTAACTAATGAGTCCCCAACTATGTGCCTTCCATTTACAGGAATCAGTTACAATGACAACATTTGCTCTTAAATATAAACCATTTACTAATGAGAAGGTAAAATCAAGAATAATCATAATGCAGCATTCCATCCATAAACTAAGGTCATACCTTTCCATCAATGAACAATGTCAATGGAGAGAGTGGGAATAAATACAGAGAAACCTAGCAGTAAGGCACTCACAAAGGGAAGCCCATGTGTACAGGGAAATTCATGCCTCTGGACTGGATATGGGACTGTTTACTGTCTCTTTTTTATTTGATACTTTTTCAATTTGTTTTTTTAATTAATAATAATTTGTTTCTCTCCTCATCTCTCCTACTCCCCTTTGAAAAGAAAAAGCAAACTCTTGAGCAAATGTGCCGTCTCAGAATGAATGATCACATTAACCATATTAAAAAATGTGTAACTTATTTTGCATCTTGAATCTACCATTTCTCTGTCAAGATGTGGGTAGCATGCTTTGTCAGCAGACCTCTAGAATTCCGGTTGTCCGTCAATAAATATTTATTAAGCACCTCCTATGTATAGGCATTTTAAGCATCGAGAATATAAAAAGAAGCAAAAGATAGTCCCTTCCCTCAAGGAGCTCACAACCTAATGGGAAAGACATTAAGTAAACAAACATGCAAAAAATAATGCTATCTATATATGGGGGGAGGGGAATAATCAAAAGAAGGAAGGCACTAGAATTAAAGGGGGTTGGTGTATCAACAATGTAGTATTCACAATGCCTACAGCAACTATAAATATGCTGATACGGTTATTAATCACAAAACATAACAGGCTCTCTACATGGAGGATATAGCTAGAACATTCATTCAAATAACAGAAAACTGAGTCCCAAAATCAGAAAGTCAAAGCCATCACAGTAGTTATGAAGTTGGCACATATACTTAATGTAGCAAACACCCACATTCTCAAGCCTTCAAAACAGGACAGGCTACCTCAGGCAAAGATCCTCTTCTCTTTACTCATGGTAACTGCTCAACATCCACACAGTTTGCTCCCAGCAACTCTGGCCCTGCAGTTCCCATCCAGGGCAGTCCTCAGCAGGAGTTCTTAGCAAAAATTCTGGATGGCTCAAAAAAAAAGGAGTTCACACCACAGCTGCATGCTGCTGGCTGCTTCCAGTCACTGCACTGACTCTAACTTAGCTCTGGCTTCCTCTTGCCACACCCCTTCCTACTCCATCAGCAAGTTCGAGAGGAATGGAACACCTTCAAATCTCATAACCAGTACAGTTGGTAAATCTTCTTCTAGAAGATGAGATTTTAATTGGGGCTTAAAGAAAGTCAAGGAAGCCAGTAGGTAGAGTTGAAGCGGTGCTTTCTAGGCACTGGAGCAGTCAGACAGAAAGCCTGAAACTGAGAGATGGAATGTCTTGTTCATGGAACAGCCAGCAGGCCAGCATCACTACACTGAAGAGTACCTGTTGATGTTGAGAGGAAGACATAAAAAGACTGGAAATGTAGGAGTAGCTGGGTTATGCAGGGCTTTAAATGCCAAATGAAGCATTTTGTATTCAATCTGGGAGGTGATGTGGAGCCATCGAATAGGGGTGTAATATGACTAGAATGGACTTGGAAAATTACTTTGGTGGCTGAATGGAGTATTGTTTGGAGAGGGGAGGGACTTGAGACAGCAGGACCCACCAATGACTAGAGCAGTGACAGTGTCAGGGAAGAGAAGAAGGGGGTGTGTTCATTGCAGAGGTGAAATTAGCAGGCCTTGGAAACAACTTGGATATGGGGTGGGGTAAGAGGTAGTGAGGAAGACTCCTGGGTGGTGAGCTTTGGGAACTGGGTGTTATCCTTAGCAGTATTAGGGAAGGGTTTACTGATTAGATTTCTTTCTCATAAAGTCATTAGCTTCCATTTGCGCCAATCTAATTTTGAAGGAATTATTTTCTTCAGTGATTTTTGAACCTCCTTTTCCATTTGGCCAGTTCTGCTTTTTAAGGCATTCTTCTCCTCACTGACTTTTTGGAGCTCTTTTCACAGTTGGATTTGTCTGTTTTTTAAGGTGTTGTTTTCTTCGGTGTTTTTTGGGGGGTTTCCTTTAGCAAGTAATTGACTCACTTTTCATGATTTTTCTTGCATCACTCTCATTTCTCTTCCCAATTTTTCCTATACTACTCTTACTTGATTTTCAAAATCCTTTTTTAGTTCATCCATGGCCTGTGACCAATTCATATTTTTCTTGGAGGCTTTTGATGGAGGTGTTTTGTTTTCTTATTCTGGTTATATGTTTTGTTCTTCTTTGTCACCAAAGTAAGATTCTATAGTCTGAGTTTTTTAAATGATGTTTACTCACCTTCCCAGCCAAATACTTGACTTTCTAACTTTCTCAAGGTAGGACTCTGCTTTCAGTACAGGTGGGAGTAGGAATGGGTATACTGTTCCAGGCTTCAGGGGTCTTGTACAAGCTACTCAATCCCCCACCATCTGTGGGCCCAGGGCTCAAGTAGCCACTGCAGCTGCCACTGCAGTGACCACTTCTACCATCCCCTCTGCTGTCCCATGTCTAGGGCTAGAGGACACTCCTCTTCCACCCAGGTCCCACACAGTGACTCCACTGACCTTCCATGCTGTCCTCAGCGTTTGTGGGTTGAGAAGCCTGAAAACTACCACAGCAGCCACCAGTTCAGTGTGGTGAGGCCTGCTCCATTCCCTCTCTCCTCCTTGCCCCTGGGAGCTAAGGAAGGGTAACAATGGCAGAGCTAGAGTTGGGCTCTCTATCATTTGAATACAGTATGCCCACACACCATGCTGTTCTTGAATAGAGGGGAGGTTTTCCAAAGGGAGTTTTTGGTACCTTCTGCAATTCCAGTTGGTAAAGAATATGGCTAATGGATAACATTTGTCTTGTTGAGTCATTTTGTGTCCAATGCTTTGTGAGCCCTTTTGGGATTTTCCTGGCAAAGATACCAGAGCGGTTTGTCATTTCCTTTTCCAGCTCATTTTACAGGTGAGGAAACTGAGGGTTTTCTGTTATTTGCCCAGGGTCACACAGCTAGTAACTGTCTGAGGGCAGATTTGAACTCTCCAAGTCTCCTTGTGCTACCCAGCTGCCTGTATCCAGACCAAAGTATCCTTAAAAGCCCAATGTATTTCAGGACTGAATGTATTTCAATGTATTTCAAGTATTTCAGGACTGAACCTTGTGATGGAACCTTGACCAGGATCTGGTCCTATGCCCAGTTTTCCTTCAGAACTGAGCCAGAAGAGGTCTTAGAGACCTCTTTCTAGATGAAAAAACGAAAGGTGCTTCCTTGGGTGAGATTATCCCTCATGGGATATAGGGCTGGAATTTGGACCAGAGGCCTTCTACTTCTAAGCCTAATGTTCTTCCTACTCTGACAGAGGCTGCAGCTGCCAACACAATCTGGGCTACTTTTGAGAGAGAGATGCCTTAAACTCTTTCTTATTCACCTTATGGGGCTTGTCTGTGGCCAGATGTGCTCCCAGTCCTGGGACAGCCCCAATTCTCATGAAAACCCAATAGGTGAACTTATCTCTTCACTTTGTTACAGGCCCCTTGCTCTGTTTTTCTGAAACGCTCTGGGCATGGGCAGAATTCTAAGACCAAAGGAGGATCTCTGCTCTATCCAGTGTTGGGGGGAAGACATGATCTACTCCCAGGAGAGTAGAAGAGCCTTGAGGGCAGGGACTGCTTGATTGGCACCTAATAAATTAGTTTGTGTACATTAGGCACTTAATAAATGCTGTTCCTGAATTTGTAGTCTAGTGCAGGCAAAAACACTTGAACTTAGAGTCAGAGAATACTTAAGTTCAGCCCTTGACTTAACACCAGTGTGACTTTGGGGTAGCCTCTGCAGACAGTGGGTCTCTCTAGTTTCCTTAAAAATTCCTGGGGTGGCCTTCCCTGAACTCCCCCCCACACAACCACTAAATTACTTTGTGTTTACTTTGTATATGCTTTGTATTTCATCATACATCCATTTACCTTTTCCTTCCCCAGATACAATGTAACAGTCCTTGAGAGTCATGTAACTCCTTGAGACCAGAGGCTGTTTGGGGGGGTCTATTTTTGTATCTCTAGTGTCTGACAATAGAAAGTATTGAATAATGCTTGTAGATAGACTTGCAAAACAAAATTAAAGGTTCTCCTAGTTCTGCTTCATTCATCTGCATCACTTCATATAAATCTTTCTAGGTTTCTCTGAAAGCATCATTTTCATCATTTCTTATGATAGAATAATATTCCATTATATTCATATACCTTAATTAATTCAGCCATTCCCCAACTGATAACTATTTTAAATATTGTTTATACAAATACATGTATATGTTGATAGATGACTATATATATATATATATATATATATATATATATATATGCACACACACATATGGATGTATATATGGGTTTTTTTCCTCTTTGGGACATAGGTCTAGTAGCTTCTTCTTTTGAGAACGATGAGAGAAAACATTCTGTTCTTAAAAATTTGAAACAATTTTATTATGTGTCTTGGAAATTAAATCTTTATCAGAAAAACTTGCTGTGATGATTTTTCCCCAGATATTTCCCTTCTATTTTTAGCCACATTGGTTTTGTTTTTGTGAAAAATTTTCATTTTATATAATCAAAATAGTCTATTTTTATCCTATGTGGTTGTCTATCCCTTGTTTAGTCATGAGCTCTTCTATCCAACCAAGGAAATTTCCAAGGAAATTCCTTCCTTCTTCCTCTAATCTGTATATGATGGGAATTTTTATATCTTGGTCATTTATATATTTGGAACTTATCTAAGAATAAGACATTGGCCTTGTCAAATCTGAAAACAAATGACCAAACACAATCACTGTTACTTCTGAAAATGCCAAAGAACTCACATAGTTGATCACAACCACAGTAAACACTGTGCTCATACAGGTTATTGAAACCACAATTAACTTTAAGAAATAAAATGAAATAACTTTTAATATAATAAAACCGAAGAGCTAACAGCAATCATAAGCAAAATCTTTCTTTATTCTGTTGGAGAAGGAAAACTAGGGACATGTGCCAGAGCCTCCTCCAAGAAGAGACCTGCTTTAGTAAGGCCAAATTTTAATACACGTAGCAATGGTCACTCAGTGAGCTGTAGCCCTGACAATGAGGAGAAATAGCAACAATAAGAGAAGTTTGATTCATAGCAGGGCTTCAAGACTGGCTTCTGCAGGTTTTCATCTGAGCTCAGAGACCACCTGGAGCGGCTCTGAGACAATTCTAGGATTTTGCTATATCACAGGTCATCCAGAGAGTGAGTGCAAATGATTGTTGTCATGCCAAGCTCAGGGCGCAGCTTGTTTGCTGGTCCTAGGCTCTAGAAAATAGGGTGTCTCCTAATAGTAAAAAGAAAGGGCTGGTCTTAGTGTGGGCATCCTGATAGCCTAAACCTAATTGCTGCTAAACTGCAATCCAGTTTTGCTCATTACTTTTGCTCAATAGTAAATCTATTCCCAGTACTTGGAATCTTTGGGATTATCAACTACTAAACCAGGGTGGGGAACCTATGGCCTCGAGGCCACATGTGGCCTTCTAGGTCTTTAGGTATAACCTTTGGACTAAGTCCAAGTTTTACAGAACAGATCCTTTTATTAAGGGAAGTTCCCCACTGAAGGTTCCCCACCCCGCTAGACCCATTTGCCTCTGGATATCATGAACCTCATCTGTTCCATTGATTGCCCTCTCTACTTTTCAGCCAGTACTAAACCATTTGAGGGTTACCATTATGTAGCATAGTTGAAATTCTGAGGTCCCTGGAGTTCTGTCCTAAAACACCAAAGAGGTCTCTGAACTTTAAAGATCTAGGAAATAGCAACTGATTGGATATGAGCAATAGGGGGGAAGAAAGAGTCAAAGAAAACTCTAAAGTCACAGAAATGCCAGATACGGTGAATGGTATGGCCACAGATAAATATATTGAAGTTATGTAGAGGAGGGTTTAGATGGAAGAAAGATAATGATCTTAGTTTTGATATGTTGAGGTTAAGGTGGCAGTGAGATCTTCAGATTAAGATATCCTTTAAACCAGATCTTTTTAAACTTTTTCCACTCAAGATCCCTTTTTGAGTTTCAGACGCATTCCTTGGCAGTGCATCATGTGACAGCATGTGAAGGGCAAAGTGCGCATGCTTTGTGTTCAGATACAAGGTTGCAATGAAGTTTCAGGATGCAACATGGGCAAGTGCTACCAGAAACACCTCAAATTTTGATTTTTGAATTAATTTTTGGTCATCATTCAGAAACCTTCTACTGTTGCCAAAATTTTCACAATCCCCTATGGGGTCACAACCCACAGTTTAAGATGTATTGCTTTAAACATTTAGAGATGTGGGCTTCAACCTTCAAGATTGGAGATACAGATTTACCAGTGATTTATGTAGTGATGGTAATTGAAAGCAATTGTCAATGTTGAGAAAAGAGATCAGAGTGAGAGAAATTATTATTTTACTATTGTGTTAATGACCAATTATTGAGTGGGGATCCAGGCTTTTCTCTTCAGTTTTCTCACTGAGCCCCAGCTCTTGTTAAAGGCAGTCTCTGACTGATTGAGGAGATTACCCCTTAATCCCCTAATGGAGGAGGCCCTGGCACATGTCCCTAATTTTCCTTCTCCAACAGAATAAAGAAAGCTTTTTTTTTAAGCTTTATGACTGCTGTAGGCTCTTTGGTTTTATTATTTTAAAAGAGGAGAGGTTTGGAACAGTCACCGTCAGTCACAGGAATGGGGTAGAGATTTGATAAGAGTAGAGTACAATATAAATTAGTGGGGATGGTTGTATGACTTAATCTTTGTAGGGGGTGAAGACAGCCCTTCCTAACATGTCTTCATTCTTTCAGTCCACCAAATTAGGAGAATAACTTCTGTTTAGAGTATAACAAAATCCGCTCTGGGCAAGGTCTTACCCTACGGAAAGAAGCCCCTGCCCTGGTACCCCTCCATTATAGTTGATAGTGACCCAGTTCACAAAGGAGAAAACAATCAGAGAGGTCTGGGTAGAGACAGATTCCCCTGTCCAGACTGCTGAAGATAACTAAGCCTCATGATCAAGCCACGTTTTCAGCAGGAGAAATCAAAGACTTATAACCCACTTCTTCATTAAATGTCCACCAATTAGAGTTGATTTTCAGTTGTTAAGGGAATTCCCTTCAAAGGTTATTTAGAGCTTTCAGGCCCTCCATGGGTCATCTTTGGTTGCTTAGAGAAACCACTGACCATCAAGTTATTGACTGATGGCTAGCCTAATTAATAAATTGATTAGTAGTTACCCAGAAACTCTGCCTCTCATTTCAAAAGGATAGACCCTTAAGGAAGCATCATTTAGGATTGGGAACAAAATAAGAAACTAAAAAGGGGGACAGAGAAGGATTATTTAGAGAAGTAGGAGAGAATAATGTTTTGAAGCCAAAGGAAAATAAAGAATCTCTTGAGAAAGGGGGGAAACAAGAGTCTAAAATGCTACAAGGAGAACAAGGAGTCATTTGAAAATGCTATAGGATCTGGGGGTTAGGAAGTTATTGGTGACCACTTCATGAAAGGAGGCTGGGTGTGGGGCAGACACTGGAGGAGGCAGACGAAGGGACAATTGCTAGTGAAGTAGAGGAATCAGTTGTGGGCACCTTTGGCTTTGAAGGTACAAAAACACCTGGGATGGTAGTTGAAGGGAATAGAAGGTGAGTTTTGTTTTGCTTTGTTTTTGAAGAATTGAGGAGATCTGAGCATATTTGTAAGTAGATCAGCAGAAGTCAGTGGCAAGAAAGAGACTGAAGTTCCATGAGGGAGTGAGTGACTGCTGGAGCAAGGTCCTGGAGGAAGTGGAATTGGTCAAGGATGCCCCAGCAGGCCCTGTGCTAATGAGTACCAGGAATACCTCTTCTATGAATTAAAGGAAGGGAGAGAGTGATTTTGAGAAGTTTTGAGGAATGGCAGAGAGGAAGCTGAAGGAGCTAATCCAAGATATTCTCTGAAATCTCAATAAATAAATTAGGAGTCTAGTTCATCTGATGTAAATATAAGGTGTTAAGATTGAGATGGGGGAAGTAAAGGAAAAGAGAGAGGAAGAGAGAGGTATTGAAAGAAGTCAGGGGAAGAGAAGAGAGGAGAGGAGAGGAGAGGAGAGGAGAGGAGAGGAGAGGAGAGGAGAGGAAAGGAGAGGAGAGGAAATGAAACAGGAGATACGAGGAGATGAAGGATGAAAAGAGAGGAAAGGACAGGGCAGGAGAGAGGACAAGAGGAAAGGGGAAGAGAAAAGAGGGGAAGGAAAGCAATGGGAGGAGAGGGGAGAGAAGAGGAGAAGAGTGGAGGTATGGGAGGAGAAGTTTGGAACAGTCAGCCTCAGGAATGGGGTAGAGATTTGGGAGGAGCAGGGTAAAATGTAAGCCAGCTGGGGATGGTTATGTAACTTAATCTTTGTAGGGAGTGAAGACAGAACAATTTCCTAATCTTCTCCAGCAATGGGAAAGAGCAGAGAAATTCTGTGGGCACAGGGGGCAGCTACCCAGAGATGAGAATTCCCAGGTCAAGTTAAAGATTAACTATCTTTCGATGTCTGTTTCAAATCCTACCTCCAGCAAATCTTCTGTGATTTCCCACACCCCAACCTATAGAAATCTCTCCCTCCCCTGAACTTCTTTATTAGTAGTAATAATCATATCTGATATTTATTTAGCAGAGTAATATTTTTAAAGCACTTTACATATATTATTTCATTTGAACCTTAAAACAACCTTGTGAAGGAGGCATTGTAGGTATTATTATCCCCATTTTACAGATGAGGAAACTGAGTCTCAGATGAAGTGACTTGCTCAAAGTCACATAGCTAGTAAGTGGCAGTATTTGAACTCTAGTTTTACAAGGAGTTGCCCCTCACAGTCCTTAGACCATATCACTTATTGGGTCCATAGTCTAAGCCAATGTATAGTTTGAGCTACCTCATCCTATTTACAAATCTCCCCATCTAGATTTCTTTTTTTGAGAGGGGAAGGCAAGGGAAGGCAAGATCACATGGCTAGTTAAGTGTCAAGTGTCTGAGGTTGCATTTGAATTCAGGTCTTCCTGATTTCAGGGCTGGTCTTCTACTCACTGCGCCACCTAGCTGCCGCATCCCCACTTAGATTTTTAAACTCCTCAAGGGCAGAGACAAGGTCTCACACTTTATATTTCCTGCTGCACCTAGCATGAGACCCTAAAAAGGAATCATTTATGACCTAATGGACTAACTCACCATGGCGTGGGGTTATGGAGTAAGATCGTGGCTAGAGTAAAGTCCAAGTGGTTTGTAAAGAGCACCAGACGTTGTTTGCCCAGAAGGGTCACCAACTTTTTCCCTTGAGAAAACATTTCGAGAGGAGCTGTCTCAATTTGTAAGGCTACCAGGCTTCTGGATTAGGCAATTACTTTGTCATCCTGGCACCAAACATGTGCACCCACACGCTCCCCACACACACATGCGCCCAGACATACACACATACATGCATGTGAGCCCAGACACACACATATACACACTATGCAGACATGCACACACATACATGTGAGCCCAGACACATGCACACGTATGCAGACATACACGCATACGTACACGTGAGCCCAGCCACATACACATGTATGCAGACATACACACATACATACATGTGTGCCCACACACATACACACGTATGCAGACATACACACATACATGCATGTGAACCCCCCTTCCCCCCCAGACACAAGGCTTTTCTTCAAGTCTAGGAGCAGGAGGCAGAGAACTGCAAGAGGCTGGCACTGCACAGCATTTTCTAAGCCTTCTTGCCATTATCACCAGGGCCGGTTTTGTGCCCAGCGTTTCTCTGACCCTCTGGGGTTTGCTAAGTGATTTACGCCCGTCATTTCACTGGGTCCTGACAATAACCCTGTAAGGAAGGCGCTGTTATTATCTCTATTTTAAAGACAGGAAACTGAGACAGAGGTTAAGGGACTTGCCCAGGGTCACACAGCTAGTGTCTGAAGCAAGATTTTAACTCAGGTCTTCCTGATTCCAAGCCCACGATCAATTAATACTAAAATTCTTCAGAGAGACCTTGACAGTGTCCTTTTACTGCTTCTTCTGACTTCTGCATGAGCACTTGCTTTGTCCAAGCTCTCCATAAGATAGTCATTTAGGCTAACATACATTTGGCATTCAAACTACTGGCCAGCCCATTGGAGTTGCACTGTCTGCAATGGAGTTTGAATGCTTGACAATTCAGCTCCAGAGAGAACTTCAGTGTCCAGTGCCTTATCTTACCAGGTGAGCTTCAGAATCTTCCTGAGACGATTCAAGTGGAAGCAGTTCAGTTTCCTGGCATGGTGCTGGTATACTGTCCAGGTTTCACAGAGTGACAAGCCAGCACAATGGCTCTGTAGACCTTCAGTCTGGTAGGCATATACTTCTTCTCTCCCACACTGTCCTAGCCTCCTAACCAATGAGCTAGTTCTGACAATGCATGCATCAACCTTTTCATCTATGTGTACATCCCTGGAAAGTGTACTGTCAAGACAAGTGAACTTCTCCATAGGATCCCAAATTTACCATTTACTGTAACCAATACAGATGATGTGGTGCTGGCTGGTAGAAAACCTCTGTTTTCTTGGTGTTGACTGTCAGGCCAAAATTAGCACAAACAGCAGAGAATCAATCCATACTCTGTTGCATCTCAGCTTCAGGTTGCATTGAATACACAGTCATCATAGAACAAAAAGTCACACACCAACTCTCCCTCTACTTTTGTCTTGTCTGGTAGTCTTTTCAAGTTAAATAGCTTTCCATCAGTAGCTGACCTTGATGCCATAGACAGCATCTGACAATATCATGAAAAATATCATGCTAAAAAGCATGGGAAGGGGCAGCTAGGTGGCTTAGTGAATAGAGCATTGGTCCTGGAATCAGGAGGATCTGAGTTCAAATCCAGCCTCAGACACTTAACACTAGCTGTGTGACCTTGGGCAAATAACCCCAATTGCCCTGCCTTTCCCCCTCCAAAAAGACCAAAAAATAATAATAAAATAAAATAAAAAGCATGGGAGCAAGCACACAGTCCTTCTTCACTCCATTGTTGACTAGAAAAACTTGAGAACATACTCTTTCATGTATCCTCTGATTGAAGGGTGGAACCAGGAACTCCAAAACCTCTATTTAAGGAGAGAGTTGATCTTTCTCATTTCTCACCTAACTATACTACTCTAGGACATCTCTGACTTCCCTACCATGCTCCTACCCATCAGTTACCTCCATTTCCCTCCCGCCCCTGAACATTTTCATCTTTCTTTTGTGTGTGATCTTCCTCAATTAGGTGTTAAACTCTTTGAAGGCAGAGATTGTCTTTTTTTTTAATTTATCTACTTTGAGTTTACAACATTCAGTTTCACAGTCCCTTGAGTTCCATATTTTCTCTCCCTTCCTCTTTTCTCCCCACCCCCATGGCAGCATGCAATCAGATATAGGTTCAACAAATACCTTTGAATTGAACATTAGGTTGTAAAGAAGGGGTATAACCAATGGAATGAACAAAGAGAAATAAGGGACAAAATGAAACAAAACACAAAAGAGAGAGTGCAAGTACTTTGCTTTGATCTGCATTCAGACTCTGTAGTTCTTTCTCTGGATATGGACAGCCCTCTCCACCAAGAGTCTTTTGGAGACAGAAGACTTTTGTTTTTTTCTTGTACACTAGGTGCTTAATAAATGCTTATTGACTATTAACTATAAGGTCAGATCTGAGCTTGGATCATGTCCAGAAGGCAGCAATCAAGAAAGGAGGAGTCAGAACCCAGGCATAAAGTTAGGAGTCATTCAAGAAACATTTATTAGGTACCTAATAGTAACAAGTCACCATGAGAGGAACTTGGTAGGAGGCAAAGTTGTGTAAGGCATGGTTTTTATCCCCATAGAGCTTATGGGAAACTGATAAGCAGTAGAATTCTATGATCACAGATCACTTAGCTGGAAACAGCCTCAGACATCACATAATCTAACTCCTGACTTAGATAATAATTTACCCAAAATTACATTTCCCCAAAGTTAGTGTCAAAGCTAAGTCTAGAATCCAGTACTGGTCACTTCTGGTCTACAATTTTCTCCAGTTTCTCAAACTAAGGGTGTGCTGGTAAATCAGCTATCTGGAAAAACAAATTTATGTACTACATACTTTCAAGTTTATTTCTGAAGAAAATTAGTCATTTTCTTCAGTCTAGAGTCTAGGGGAACCTGTGGCCTCAAGACACTGTAAGTCCTCAAGTGTGGTTTTTTGACTGAATCCAAACTTTACAGAACAAATCCCAATAAAAGGATTTGTTTCTGTAAAAGTTGGACTCAGCCAAAAGACCACACCCAAGGACCTAGAAGGCCACATGTGGTCTTGAGGCCGCAGGTTCCCCACCTCTGGTCTAGACAGTTAATAAAGCAATAAATCACGCTCTGATTTAGAGCAGTTGCTGATAGCCCAGGCATAAATGTTCATGCTGAAAATTTAGCGCTCTATGCTCCCCACCTTCCACATGCCCCTGCATCACACTTGAGTATCTGAGGCAGTATTTGAACTCAAATCTTCCTGATTTGGGGTCCAGAACTCTATCTAATATGTGCCATGTGGCTGTCAAGATCCCCCAGAAAAGAAGTGAACATGGCTGGCTTGGGCACTTCCTCAAAGCTGAGGTTCTTGGCCGAATCTCACCATTTCAGGAGGAGGATCCAGGGGCAGCAAAACAAGCATTGTCCGCTACTTGTTGGAACTTGGAAAGGAGCGGGATGATGGATCTTCCTCGGGACAGAGCACACCCCTGGGAGCATCTCTGACAGACGTCACCTGCCAATCTGCGTTCGGGTAAAGGAGACTCAGCTCTTAGCAAAGGGCAAGTCCCCACTTGGAGATCCTGGTTCTGGGTGAAATACCCAGAGAGGCGGCTCAAACTGAGGGGAATATGATCCTTGATACTTCCTCCCCCTCTCTCCTCTTTCCCCTCCCTAGTCTCTCTTCCCTCCTCCCCTAACCTTCATTTTTCACCTCCAAGAAGCTGCCCAGGTAGAAAATGCTTACCCTGGGCAGGCCGTTTTGTATTGGACCCTCCTGGGGGAGGTGATAGGCAGCCTGAACATCTTATCCTACACAGGAAAAGAGGGGATCATGGGTGTGGGATATCACGCCTCCTGCTGGTCTTGACTGATGGGTTGGTTGGTTTGCTGACCTGCTTTCTTTGCTCTCATTACTTTTTGGTTCTTTGTCATAAGGAATGACTTGCCAGGAATGGGAAAGGAGAAAAATAAGATTTATTCTTGAAAATGATCCTGACTTGAGGCATCAGCCTACAGAATATACTTGGAAATTAGACCATTACACTGGGAGCTCCTGAAGAAGGAGAGGTTGGTTTTTGCTTTTCTTTGTATCCCCTATACTTAGCACACTGTCTGGAACATACTAGGCATTCAGTAAATGCATGCTGACCTAATAAGTGTTTATTTGGAAATGAAGGTGCTATAATAACAGAAGCTACCAATAAAAATAGTTTCAATTTTTAAAAATCCAAGGTAGGTCTTCTTGACCCCCAGTCCAATACTTAATTTGCTGTGCTAGCATTACTGTTGAGTTGTTTCAGTCATACCAGACTCTTTGGGACCCTATTTGGAGTTTTCTTGGTGAAGATACCAGAGTGATTTTTCATTTCCTTCTCCAGCTAATTTTACAAATGAGGAAACTGAGACAAACAGTGTTAAGTGACTTGCCCAGGGTCACACAGCTAACAAGTGTCTGAGGCTGGATTTGAACTCAGGAAGATGAGTTTTCTGGACTCCACACCCAGTACTCGATGTTGTCCTTAAGAGGTAAGTAGAAGGCCCTTATGAGAATGGAATACGGGATAGAGGACGATCCTGGCGGAGAAGGAAGACAGCAGCAGGATAGGAAAGGGTTCGCTGAAAGGACTTAGGGAGTGACTCTGACTTATCATTTTTCTGGGCTACATAAATTCAGGATCCAGTGACTTGGGAGGAGCTGGTCACCAGCAGGCCAGGCCAGGCCTCCACACAGTTTCCAGGGGCTTAGACCACTGCTGCTCCTTCCTACCACAGAGCACAAAGAGCACCCATTGCCTCACAACACTCTGGGCAAATGCCCAGTTGGTCTGGGAGTCATGGAGGTCCTCATTGTACTGGAGCAAAAGTCTTCAGTCTGAAGGGTGGTCTGGCCCCCTCTGCCTTTAGGGCCTCTTCCCTGGGATTAGGCAAGTGGAAGGTTTTTGTCTAAATCTTCTGGGCTCAAGGCCAATCTTACTTATAGGCCCCACGTATTATGAATTCAGGGACATTGGGAAAAGGTCCCCCTGCCAAAAACACCTCCCACCTACTTGCTCCCTGATGCCTCAGATTTGTTAAAGGGTGATTTGATTTGCTTTCCTTTCACAATTAGAAGTAAGCCTTAAAATGCACATACTCTGACAAGACCTGTATGAACTCATACAGAGTCAAGGAAACAGAACCACATACTCAGTGACTACCATAGTGAACATGGAAAAAAAGTTGGATTCTGAATAACGGTAACAACAAATCTTGGGCCTGGTGAACAGGTCAGGAAATATCCCTCCGTGCTCTGGGCAGAGAAGCACATATTATCAAATGCACTCCTGTCTGGAACCTGTGATTGACTGAGGCAACCTGGACATTGACGAACTAGCCCCTCCCGGCTTAAAGGACTGAGGTCAGTAGAAACCCCACATAAGAGGGGTCTGCACCACTCTGGGCCAGCCTCCGCAGCATCGGGTGCAGAGCCAAGGGAAATCACAGGCAGAGGAGGCAGTTTCCATGAGGAACCACGGCCAGGACTCCAGGATCCCGGGGATATCACCATTAGGGGCTGAGAGGAGGTGGTGGTCAAGGTGGTGGCAGTCACCTGGCCTGCCCAGTACATGCTGACTCCTGCCTTATCCTGTCAGTAACCAAGGCCTGTCAGTTCTACCTTCAGAACATCTATCGCAAATCCTCTTTTCTCACCCCTGAGACTGACACCATCTTAGTACAAATCCTCCATCACCTCATGCCTATACTATTGCAATAGCCTGGTTGGTCTCCCTGACTCAAATCTCCCTCAATTCCAGTTCATCACCCATTGATCTTCCAAATCCATCTTCCAGAAGTGCACCTCTCCCCATTCAATAAACTCCAGGGGCTCCCCATTACTTCTAGAATCAAATATAAGAATCTGATTTTTAAATCCCTTCCTAACCTGATCCCTTCCACTTAATACAGTCCTAGCACATAGTAAGCACATATTTTTATATGTGTGTATATATGTGTGTGTGCATGTATGTATATGTGTATATACATATATACACATATACATATATGTATATATAATATTTTCTTTTTCCCCAATCACATGTTAAAACCATTTTAAATGTTTTTTAAAAGTTTTGCGTTCCAAATTCTATCATTTCCTCCCTCCCTTCCCCTCCCCCTTCCCTGAACGGTGAGCAGTCTGATATAGTCTATACATGTAGAACATAATAAGCATTTAATAAATGCTTCCCTCCTTCTTTCTTCCTGCCTACCTTCCTTCTTTCCTTCCTTCCTTTCTTCTGTTTTCCTTCCTGACCTTCTGCCTGCCTTCCTATGTCTCCATTCTTCTTATGCCTTACTCCCTTTTATTCTTCCACACTGTTCCTCACACAAAACACTCCACCTTCTGACTCTGGGCACTCTCACTGATTATCCTCCATGCCTAGAATCTTCCTCTCTTCATCTCCACCCCCTAGCTTCTCTGGCTACCTTCAGGTTTCAACTAAAATTGCATCTTTTGCAAGAAGTCTTTTTGGGTGGCTAGGTGGTATAGTGAATAGAGTACCAGCCCTGAAGTCAGGAAGTCCTGAGTTCAAATCTGGCCTCAGACACTTAACACACTTACTAGTTGTGCAACCTTGGGCAAGTCACTTAACTGCAATTTTCCTGTCTTTCCCCCACCAAAAAGCAAAAAACAAAAAAAGAAGCCTTTCCAGGTTCCCCTCTTAAGTTTATCATGGACAGAAATATTGTTAATATCAAATAATATTATCTATTACCTACCACTCTTCTTACTAAATCCTAACAATGTTGGAATTCTAATATTCTCCTTGCATTCCTACTCTGAAGATATTTACTATGGATTGGGGGGAGCATCTACAGTCATCTTGATCTATATCTGGCCACTGGACCTACAAGGCTCTGGAGGAGACAGTGAGGCTGGTGACCCTGCACAGCTCTTCCTCATTTAAATCCAATTCACTTGCAAGTCATGGCATCATCTTCCTGATGCCATGGTCCTCTTTGAGAAGGAAGGACAAAGAACAGTTGTGGATTGGGTTAAGCTGAATTCCACCCTGAGATCTTACCTCATAAAGAACCTGGCTTGGGAGGGGGGGGCAGAGCCCAGATGGTGGCATAGAAGCAGGAAAAATCTGCAGCTCCCACATAACCACCTCAAATACCCATAAATATGACTCTAAACAAATTTTAGGGCTCCAGAACTCACAAAATTACAGAAAAATAAATCTCCCACTGAAGGCAGCTTGGCAGGCTAGACAGGAAGGGCTCATTGCAGCACCCTGAGAGCTGAAACCAACCCAGCCTGAAACCAGACTTAGACCCGGGGCAGCCAGGACAAGCCACAGCTGGAGCCTAAAGGAGAGTGGATCAGTGGCAGCTGTGGTGATTTCCAGACCTAGCAAGCCATAAGAAATAAGGACTAAGTGAAAGGTCAGTGGAGCTCAGCTAAATCTGGGGGAGAGAATACAGCCAAAGTGCCTCCAGGGCAAGGAAGCAGCAGAGGTGGTGGCCCTGCAGCCACCTCCACATGGCTGCTTCAGAAGCTCCTGACCTGCAGATTGCAGGGTGGCCAAGCAATCATTCAGAGGCTACGTGCCCTTGCCTTAAGCTGCCTGTATCAAGATTGTGGTTTTGGGTGGTGGTTCTGGGGTGTGTTTTCAGTGAGCCAAAGCTGGTGGGGGCTGTAGTGGCCTCCTAATAGCCCTGGAAGCTGCAAAAACCCCAGCAATTTGGGACAGAGCTTTCCCCTCTGGAGGCAGAGTTCCACAGAGCCAAAAAGTCAAGTAATTGACTGACAACATGAACAGGCAAAGGAAGCAAAGTAAGAACAGCAATCCAATTTTAGATTCCTTTTTTAGGGACAAAAAGGATCAAAGCATGGAACAGAGGGAAGACAACACAGTCAGAACTCCCACACCAAAAGCTTCCAAGAAACATGAAGGCTGCTTACAAGCCATAGATCAGGCTTGATGTGGGGATTAAGAAGGATTTTGAAAACCAAATAAGAGAAGTGGAGGAAAAATTGGGAAGAGAAATGAGAATGATGCAAGAAAATCATGAAAAGAGAGTCAACAACCTGACTGAAGAAAATAACACCTTAAAAATACATTAATTCAAATGGCAAAAGAGGCCCAAAAAGCCAATGAGGAGAATGCCTTAAAAAGTTGGATTTCCCAGAATGAAAAAGAATCACAA
>CM053599.1:210051426-210083219 GCA_028646575.1 Pseudocheirus occidentalis
AATGGATCGCGTCAGACCCCCTGCTATCTGCAGGCCGAGGGCCCTGAAGCAGCCCAGTGGAAGCCGCTGTGGCTCTCAGATGTTCCTGCTGCTACCGCCGCCTCCTGCTGCTTCCTTGCCCTGGGAGCAGTTTGGCCGGACCCGCTCTTCTCCTCCCCAGTTAGCAAAATCCACTGACCTTTCTCTTAGCCTTTTTTTCTTCTGGCCTGATAGATGTGGTAACTGTGCCTCCAGTGCAGCTGATCTGCTCCCCTATAGACGTGGCTCCCCGCCCGATGCCCCAGGGCTTGACCCAGCAGGGGTTTCAGCCACTGGTCCCTGCCTGCTGCACTGCCTGTAGCAACAGATGTGCTTTCTGTCTTGTGGAGAGTTTTGGAGCTTGAAAATCTGTTTAGTGTCCCATTTTATGAGTTTTTTAGCGTGTTTGTGTGGGAGCTGTGGTGCTTTGCTGCTTCTATGCTGCCATCTTGGCTCCGCCCCCAAAAACCGATCATCTTTTGATCATTTATCAATTGTGAATGGTTATTTTAATCTTTGATATTCTTGTAAGGGAATCAAATTGATTACTCAGTTCAGTAAAGGGCATATGATGCTCTGATTGGTACCAACATGCATGTCCCTACAGACAGCCTTATGGAGTGGGAGCCATTGGAAAAGTCCTCTGTTTGTCCTTACCCCAAAGAGGGAAGTCTTTAATTTTCCAGTCCTGTCTCATATAGGCCCCAGACCACCCCACTGGACCCATGGCTACATACAGTATAAATAAATCAGTATAAATAAATATCCTGCCTGCTCTGTCCCTCCAGCTCTCTCACATGTCAGCCATACAGCTTGCAGCTAGGTCTACGGGGAGGATTTGGCAGCACCTCAGTCCCACAGAGTGTCCCCCCATTGCTGGATTAATGGCCACTAAGGGTTTAGTTGTGCCTACCTCTTGTAATGGGCACCAGTGAACCAGGCAAAAAGAAGACACCCCTCAAGGGGCCAATCTGAATAGAAATTCAGCTAAGAACTGTAGAACATCATGTCCCAGTAACTGGGCCTTTTGTGTTTTGGGGGCAAGGAAGAAAGGGAGACAAAAAATAATTCAAATCCTAGTCACCTGTGCTAGTGAAATCCCAAAGCCAGACCCCTTAAAGGAAAATTAGCATGATCTACACAAACAGATGATATTCCTACCGTAGACTTGAATCTTAATCCGAAAAATGAAGGTCAGGAGAATTTCCTGGAATAAACAGTCAAGGAAGAGCAGCCAGTCTATGAAATAATGACCCTAAATTGGTTGCCAAACTGGTCAATTCAGGAAGGGCTGACATATTTTAATCTAAATTTAAGCTTCTGATAAATTATCCTGTACTATTCTTGTGGAGAGATGTATCCTAACCTACATAACCTCCTGAGAAATGATTATTTCCTCGCACATTAATTAGTCAATTATTAAAATGGAGAAAACCCAAGCTTTCCCCCCCTGTCCTATTTCCTTGTCCAATCTCTCAAGGACAGGGCTGATGGAAGATAAGATTAACATGCTCCTTATACCGGGTATTGCTACTCTACCCAACTAGATCAGACTTCTATTTAAGGTGAGCTCCCTTTCGCTTAGGTCTTGGTAGGGGACAAATTCTTTGAATAGATTGCCCAAAGCTGGGGGTAACTTAGAGGTAAATGACATAATCAGCATACATTAGAATAGTTCAGCCCCTCATTGTAATATTCATGCTCTTATTCATTGTTAACCAATCAGAGTTGACTGCCACCCTTGGGAAAATCCCTCTTCTAAGGGCATGTAGTTGTGAGCCTACTGCCATGACTGCTTTTGACATTTGAGAATGCCACTGGTTCTTTTATTCAGAATGCTGGTATTATTAATAAAATGCTTAAATTACCCAGAAATGATGTCTCTTGAATTTTTTAAATGCCACACTCTCCTATACTTCAGATCACTTCAGGACCAAAGCCAGTGGCCCTTTGAAGAGGGAACTCTAGTGAACCAAGTGAGTCACCCAGGATTAGCAGGTCTGGATGGGTTAGAATCTTCATCACAGATCTTATTATGTTGTCTTATGTCCTACACTCATGCTAAATATTGCCCCTTTTTGAGACTTCCTCAGTACTGTTAAGGACATCAACATCTTTCCAGTCATCCAGATTCACAACCTCAGAGTAATCTAACTCCTCACTCTTTCCTACCTTTGTTCGTATGATGCCAAATCTTGTTTCTTTCTCTACAAAAATTTCTCTATTTTTTCTGCTTCTCTCACACAACCACTGCCCAATTCCAGGATCTCATCGTCTTTTACCAGGACCATTGTAAAAGGTTCCTACTTGGTCAGCTCGCCCCAACTCTTTCTCCATTCCAATCCACCCAATATGCGGCTGCCAAAGTTCTTCTTACTAAGCTCTAGTGGCTCTCCAGTGACTCTAGAATTAAATGTTATTTTACTTTTATTCTTTTAAAATGTCCATTTTGTGTGTCTTTGAGTATATATGTAATGATTAGGATCATAATGCAAGTATGCCGTTCACAAATGAGATGTATGTGTTACAGATGCATGCTCACAACATTCTTTATTGAGAGCGCCACGTGATCAGACAATGGAAAGACCACTAGACCAGAAGATAATACAATGATATGAATTCAAACCCTTTTGGTTGACTGACCTCCAAGAATGGTTATTCAGGGTTCAGTGTCATTGTGGCAGGAGGTAAGCTGGGAAGTACCTTAGCAACCTGCGGTGGGCCCTGTGCTCTTGAACATTTTTATCAGTGACTTGGATAAAAGCATTGATGGCCTTCTAATCAAATTTGCGGAAAAACAAATTAATGAAGAATAATTTGCTAAGCATTTCCTATGTGGTAAGCACTTTAGTAAGCACCGGGAAGATGGAAAAAAGATAGTCCCCGCTCTCGAGTGGCTCACACTCTAGTTGGGGAAGACAACATATAGTAAAAGAAATTTAGCTTCTGGGCAGGTGGAAGGGCCCCGAAGTTCAAAGGGTACAGGGTCAGGCAGACGCCAAGGCCCAGGGATCCAAAAAGTGCACCAATATATCAGATGACAGTGTTTGGTTTTTGGAGACAGTAGTGGCAGGACAGACAGTAACACCCGAAGGACTTTGGCATACAGTGGGAGGGCAAAAATCAGGCCTGGTTGCCCTCTATCTCATTGGGAGACTTGTTGGTGACTCCAAGTTCATCCAATTGTCACTCTTCTTGTCCACTCACTCCGTGGAGTCTGGTCTTGTCTGGGAGAAGAGGGAGGCAAAGGCAAAGGTAAGGGTGTACTGTGGTAAATTCTTTTATTAAGGAAATTTGAGGAGGATTGCTGATACATTGGTTGAGGGAAACAAGATATAGAAAGATTTTGTTAGACTAGAGCAGGGATGGGGAACCTGGGGCCCTCTAGGTCCTCAATTCCCTTTGAATCCAAACCTGTACTGTGAAGTTTGGATTCAGTGAAAGGGACCCACTTGAGGACCTAGAGGGCCGCATGTGGCCTTGAGGTCCCAGGTTCCTCACCCCTGGACTAGAATGTTGGGCTGAATCTATTAAGATGAAATTCATTGTGGATAAATGTCATCTTCAAGTAGAGTAAGTCAGCTTCTGCCCAAACCTGGAGTAGTTTTATGGATAGACAGTTGTGGAGTGACGTGATTCCTGACTGACTGAGAGAATGTTGATTTAAGTCCTGTGTGCCTTCAGGGAGAGACTCCCTTCAGTTGTCTGGAGACACATTGGAGAGACCAGAGTCCATTGAGAGAATTTTGAACGGTGGGCTGGGAACCTTTGATTTCCAGACATATAGGAGTCCCCTCCATCACGTTCCGTGACCTCTCTGCTACTCTAGAAACTGCTGAGGAGACCTGCCCGGGAAGGAACTGTTCCTCTTTTCTTGATCTGAGCTGAGATCTTATCTCTCTGCCAGGTGGGGAATGAATTTACTCTTACGCGTTCTTGGAGTAGAAAATGTAGGACTTTCCCAATTTCTGCTTGCTCTTTTGCTGGAATAAACGGATTTGCTCATGATGATCTTTTGAATGACTGGCATTTATTGGAATGGAGCTAAGCTGATGTGTGTAACTGACAGCTACCTTCCCCCTTAAAAATGATCAGGGGAGCAGCTTAAATATTATACCCCTGGAGTAGAGATATTTAATGGATTCTAGCCTTGGAGACTGGAGGAAAGAGAGGCCAGCTTCAGGGTTTTAACCCTGACTGCTCCCTTTAAGCCGGTGAGGCCTATTAGAAACAAAATCAACTTCACGAATACAAGATGGGAGAGGTAGCTGATTGAAAAAATAAGTAAGGACTCGCAGGAAATAATGAATAGCGAAATGAGCAGAATCAAGAGAACTTTGTATACAATAACAGCAATGTGTTTTAAGGATAGCTTTGAGCAAATTAGTTATTTTATCTGTTATAAATAGCCAAATGAACTATAAAGGACCTACAAAGAAAGATGCTGTCTGCATCCAGAGAAAGAACCGAGAGAGGTAAGTATAGAGTGATTACACACACAACATGCACAAAACATGTATGTAATATGTATGCCCACATGTATGTATGCATATCTATACACACGTGTGCCTATATATGTATATATAGTCACAGATATCTCCATATACACACATACATATATTTATGGGTATATATAGACACAAATAGGTGTGTATATATATATATATATATACACACACATATACCCATGTATACACCTATATATATATATATATATACATAAAATATGCCTATATTTTACTTATATACATATACACCTAATGGAAGCCCCCTCGGGGGGGGGAGAAGAAAAAAAGACCTTTACATGAGAATTTTGTTGTACATTCGAAAGTCGTACATGGTAGATTTGTAGTTTCACATATGTTTTTTGTTATTGTACAGTGTTATGAGAATGCTTATTGTATTCCATAAATTAAAAAGAGATAAGATGTAAGGGTTGTTTTTTTAATGGTGATGAAGCATCCCAAGAGGACTAGTGGGATTCTGGGTGTGTGTTTAGCTATTTCATTCATATCCGATTCTTTGTGACCCTGTTTGGGGGTTTTCTTGGCAAAGATACTGGAGTGATTTCCATTGCCTTTTCCAGCTCATTTTACAGATGAGGAAACTGAGGCAAGTGTTGAAGTGTGACTTGCCCAGGGTCACACAGCTAGTGTCTGAGGCTGGATGTGGACTCGGGTCTTCCTGACTCCAGGCGTGGTGCTTGGTCCATTGTGCCGCCAGAATATGGCTGTAGCTCGCAAGTGTAAGGAAGTGATGGTTCTCTCCTCTGCCCTTGTCAGACCTCCTCTGGCGTACTGTGTCCAGTCATGGGTACCACAATTTAGGAAGCACATTGACAAGTTGGAGAGCACCTGGGGGGGGGGGATAACCAGGAGGCTCTGTGAAGAACCTCTAATCCGTACTACATGAGGATGGATGGAAGGAACTGGGGACTTGCTCAGGGTCACTTAACTAGTAAAAGTTTGAGACTGGTTTTGAGTTCAGATCTCCCTGATTCCAGGTCTGGTATGCTATCCACTGGGCCACCTAGCTGCCCCTTTAGGTAATTAGGGAACCACTATTTCCCAAAGCAACCTTTTCCATTTCATGGTTGGCTTTCATGGTTGAAGGTTTTACTTAAATCAATGATTCTCAACCTTCCTAATGCCGTGACCCTTTAATACAGCTCCTCATGTTGTGGTGACCCCTCCCCCAACCATAAAGTTATTTTTATTGCTACTTCATAACTGTAATTTTGCTACTCTTATGAATCTATTTGAAATGCAGGATGTATTTTCATTGTTACAAATTGAACATAACCCACAGGTTGAGAACCACTGACTTAAACCTAAATTTTCCTCTTCTGAGGAGTAGAAGAGGTCTTCCAATGGATAGAGCACTGGGCCTTGAGTCAGAAAGACCTGAATTCAAATCTGGCCTCAGACAGATTATACCTGTATAAGTCACTTAACCTGTCTGCCTCAGTTTCTTCAACTGCAGAATGGGGGTACTTCCCAAGATTATTGTGAGGATTAAAAGAGGGTGTATCTGGGACAGCTAGGTAGCTCAGTGAAGAGAGCACTGTCTGATTAAGGAGGTCCAGGATTTGTGTGAATGGAACACTCAGCACTTCAAAAGATCCAATATAGTTTATTTAGAATATAGGCAAGTGGGAAGGAAGCCAGAGACAACAGAGTAAAGGCTTAGGAACAGTAAAATAAGAGCAACTATGATTTATATATACACACATACATATCCACAATCATCACCAATTTGGGGAAGCACCAATGCCTGACTACCTATCAGGGTCCCGCTCGGGACAGGCAGGGCTCCAACTGCATAGCAGAATATATCTATACACATTTACAGTCGTCACTGAGGCGGGGAAGCATCAACGCCTGACCACACAAGCCGGGGAATCCCGGGTACAGCCGTCAGGGCTCCGCTTGGGAGGGTCCCAGGCAGGATGTCTCCTCCATGGGTGAGATTCCAATTTGGGGTCTGAATCTTACAGTGTAAGAAGTGCTGAGAACAAAGAAGGCATACTGCCAGGTATTTTTTAGCAAGCATCATCTTGTGTGAGGCCGGGGAGGGAGGCCAATCCCTCCAAAGTCCCCCCAAGAACAATGTTTCCTTGGAATGGCTGGTTCCAGGAGTTGGCAGGTAACCATATCTCTTCTCAAGGTCCTGGCCAGGGTCCTAGGAGAAGTGCAACCCTCATGTTCCCAGGATTTTCTGTTCCAAACCAACTCAAGGTAATAGAAAAGTCTTATTGAATTAGGGCCTTGGTTTGTATAATCTTTTCCTTACAGAGGGGTTTACCTTACCCCTTCAAGCACTAGCCCTGAACTCAAGAGGACCTGAGTTCAAATCCAGCTCAGACACTTAACTACCTGTGTGACCTTGGGCAAGTCACTTAACCCCAACTGCCTTGCCTTTGATCTTCAAAAAACAGTCCTCTCTCTTTCATCAGAGAGAGAGAGAGAGAGAGAGAGAGAGAGAGAGAGAGAGATAGAGAGAGAGAGAGAGAGAGAGAGAATATTTGTAAAGTGCTCAGCATAGTGCCTAGAAGTCTGGTAACTTTGCCAAGAAAACCCCAGGGATCATGGTCATGGGGAGTCAGACACAATTGAGCAACTGAGCAACAATTGTTGAAAACCCTCAAGAAAAGCCTGCATGGCTGCTGCTTGTCAGGGAAGATGTATTAAGAATCTTTTGACGAGGCAGGGATTGGAATGAATGATCTTTGAGGACCCTTCCAACACTAAGATTCTGTGATTTAGACCCTACTTAATACAAATGGCCCTATAAAGAGATAAAACACAGGAGAAAAATATAATCCTTAACAGAAATCTTTAATAATTCATTATAAGACCCCATTTAAATGCTACATAGGTAATAATAGATATTAATAGGATCCCATTCCACCCATTTTGTTCCCTTTTTTTCATTTTGCCCCTTTTGTCCCATTCTATTCAATTCCGTTTTTTCCAGTTCTATTTAATAATTCTGTTTTTATGCCATTCCATTCTATCCTTTTCATTCCAGTTAGTTCTGTTATATCTTGTTCCATTCAGTTCTTTTGGGCTTCAGGCTATCTGGGTTTCAAACATGAAAAGGATATAAGCCTCCTTTGCCATTTCCTCATGTTGGGAGGGAGAATAGCTCAGAAAATGTTGGCGGCTATGCTTGGACTC
The DNA here is from genome assembly GCA_028646575.1 of Pseudocheirus occidentalis. Classification (NCBI taxonomy): domain Eukaryota; kingdom Metazoa; phylum Chordata; class Mammalia; order Diprotodontia; family Pseudocheiridae; genus Pseudocheirus; species Pseudocheirus occidentalis. Next base: position 210,059,124 of record CM053599.1, read on the forward strand.
TCCAGATGCTGGGAGAGATCCTCCCCTTGGCCCCCACTCGCCCTCGTGAGCTACCCCCCAGGAGAAGGAGTGGGCAGAAACAATGCTCTCATTGCTTCAACTCTTCCTCCCTCTGTTCATTCAATTCTGAATTCCTTCCAATTCCCTTCTTTGAGAACTTCAGTCTGTTTTGAATGTATTAAGCTTGTATCCATAGGAAGTGTAAAAGTGATCCCCTCCTCTCCTATCTAAGGCAGGAAAATCTAGGGGAAGAACCAGGGATTTGGGAAAACTGAATCCGCTCATCAGCTCTGTTCCTAACTTGGGCAAGTTCCTTGGGTTCTTTGTGTCTCAGTCTCTCCATCTGTGAAATGGGTATGATGACATAATGGCAACTTTCCTGTCCTAGGATTGTGGCAAAAATAAAATGAGACAATAAGTCGGTCCTGCTTTGATGGCTTGTGCTGTCATTATGTCTAAATGGCTTAAAGCTCTCACCCAGGGAGAAACATAGAGGAAGAGGAAGAGAGTGAGAGAAAGAGGCGGGGGTGGGAGAGAAAGAGGGAAAGGAAAGCCCATGGGGTGAAGACAATGCTAGGTGCCCATTTCCCACGTCTCTGAAGCTTTTCCCTGCCTCCGACATCCATTTACTTAATCCCAGGGGTAATTATAGCCATTTTGAGGCTAGCTAATGCCAGGCAAATTAAAGAGCAGAATGTTCCCCTGGGGTCAGAGAGAAAGATTAAGAGAAATTAGAGGTGTCAGGAGCCATTCTCCTGTCAAAATCCCCAATATGAGGAGGCTGGCTTTCTTCCCTGCTGTCAGTCACAGGCTTGCTCTTTCCCTCACAAGAGGGAGGCCAAGCCCTCTCCGTGGGCCGGGCGCTAAGCCCAGAGCCAGACGAAGGTTTAACCCCTTCTAGAGCCGAGTGACAAAGCTGTCACTTCAGGGTCTAAAGCGGGGCAGGACCTGTCCGGGAATGGGTTAGGGAGCTCAGTCGGTCTCATCAGAACCTGACAGACGGCGTGTTTCACTCATTTTCCCTGCTTTGTTGATTATTTTTGCTCTCACTTGTTTTGGTTTGGTTTTTGTTGCTGTTGTTGTTGTGACCCCATTGGGACTTTGTAATCAAGCGGTTACACATTGTGTGATCCGGGTCAGGAGTCAGCGAGGTCCCAACTGAAACCCCATTCTTTACAGGAAGCCTTTCCCAACCCCTCTTAATGTCATTGCCTTTCCTCCCTTAATTACTTCCAATTTATCTTGTACATAACTGCTCTGTATACATTTGTTTACATAGTGTCTCTCCCATTAGATTGTAAGCTTCTTGAGGGTAGGGACTCTCTCTTTTGCCTTGACTGCGTGTTGCTACTCTGATTTGACTGAGAACGATAGACTTGGCACTCTCTACTGAGTATTGCTGGACTCATATCATCTTTCAATAGCTACTGAACACAGTCTTTTCTGGGCACTGGTTCCTACAACCAGCTTCTGGGCTCAGATCTTCGGGGTCCTGGCATGCTGTCTCAGCTCCAGTCTTCTAGAGCAGGGGCTGGCAAACTATGGCCCAAATCCAGGCCACCACTCCAGCTAAGAATTGTTTTTACATTTTAAAATATATAACTTGCTGAGAAAAAAAAAGCAGTAAGATTAGATTTGGCCCTAAACCATAGTTTGCTGACCCCTATTCTAGGGCATGTTGGTTAGTAACCGGCTGTGATCGGATTTGAACTCAGGTCTTTCTGGGTCCGGGCCACTGCGCTACCCAGCTGCCTAATGGAGATCTCTAGAAAACCTTGAACCAAGACCAGAGGAGCAATCAGGTCCAGTATAAGCAATACTATGGGAGTGGCTAAGTGGTGCAGTGAATAGAGCACCAGCCCTGGAGTCAGGAGGACCTGAGTTCAAATCTGGCCTCAGACACTTGGCACAAAAAACTAGTCATGTAACCTTGGGCAAGTTACTTAACCCCAATTGCCCTGCCTTCTCTCCAAAAACATAAAAAAGCAATGTTATGACCTCATGAGAATACATCTGTGATCCTGCAGCAAGGGAAGTATGAGTAGCCTGCCCTACCTGTGCATCCCTCCTTGCAAGATCCCTAGGTAAGCACACTCTCCCCACTAATGCTGTGTGTGTGTTTCTGGGAAAATGCACCAGCTTCATGGGGGAACATTCTATTGTGACTTTCCTTATTCTGCCGCTTCATTAAATACCTTTCTTTTGGACTCATTGTTTCCTCAGGTTGACTAGAGACAAGGCAAGCGTATCAGTGGGGGCTTGTGAGCAATGGTTTTGAGTCATTGGGAGAAGGAAAGGGGAAAGGAACAAGCATTTATACATTAAGAAAGCGCAGCAGCCGGTGACTTTGCACAGCCCCCCCTCATGCGCATGCCACAGCATCCCCTCCCTGACGTCACGGTCCTCTTCGAGAAGGAAGGACAAATAGCGAAGCCTTCCCTAAGTGGCGGGCACACATTTAGTGCTAAAAGCTTTGCAAATAGTGCCTCGTGTGAGCTTTACAATAACCCTGCTGTTGTCTCCATTTTCCTCCATTTGAGGAAACGGAGGAAAATGGAAGGTGAGTGACTTGCCAAAGGCACCGTATGAGCTAGTAACCGGCTGTGATCGGATTTGAACTCAGGTCTTTCTGGGTCCGGGCCACTGCGCTACCCAGCTGCCTAATGGAGATCTCTAGAAAACCTTGAACCATGAGTCGCTATTCTGGGGCTCCCATGTGTGAGGAGAGGGGGGAAGCGTGTTCCCTTTTCACCAGGATCAGGCAGTCCCCTCCTGAGCATTTCAGAGTCACGTCCCTGTCTCCTGGGGCTACCTTCTCTTGCAATTCCATCAGAGTAACCAGAACGGACTGCTGCCTGTGTGCCATCTAGCTGGCAAAATGGATAGAGCATTGGGCTTGGAGTCAAGGAGACCTGAGTTCAAATTTGGCCAAAGACACTAGCTAGCTGTGTGACCCTGGGGGAGTCACTTAACCTGTTTGCCTCAATTTCATTATCTATAGAATGGGGCTAATAATAGAACTTAACTTTCACACTTATTATGAATGAAATGAGATGAAACAATCGCTATGAAGTGCTCAGTGCCTGGCGCGTGGTAGGAATTATATAAACGTTATCTACTGTTATTATTATCTAGACCCGGGATCATTAGGATGCCAAGGATCAGAGCGACGCTACCTGTGCCAGCCTTGAGGGTCTCCAGGATCTCTATATCTTCCCCCTCCCCCTCGCTCCCATCACTTAACTGAATTGGTTCCCAGTCCCAGAATTTCCAGTTCCTGTTTTGCCAAGGAGCACATTTTCTCTCTTTCTGGTTCTCACTGACTGAATAACTAACTGATTGACAGATTCCCACTTGGCTAATAGTACAGGCGGCAGAACAGCCGGCCTCTGGGGAGATATTTCCAGTGTTCTTGGGGTTATAATTGAAAGTAAGGATGATGGGGAGGGAAAGGGATTTTTGCAAGATTTAAGTCTTTCTTCACAGAAACCGAAATACAAACACTAAAAACGCAAGCCTGGCCATCCTGCTTTCCTCACTTCTTTTCTCAGCCTCTTGTCTTTGATGTCAAACAATCTCCTCGGGACCATCTTGTACTTTGGTGGCACCAGGTAGCTGGACAAAGGTTCCAGGGGCTCAGGCCCCAGCTTATTCATTGCCCCACACCTCAAAAGCACAGGCAGATCTCTCCATATGGGGCAAAATCTTTAGCACCAGAGTAACCTTGGCCAGGATTGGTGGGATGGATATAGGGAGCCACAAGCTCCTTCTCTAGCTATGTGAGTTTTACGTTCCTAGATTTATGTAGTACTTTATACATTAAAGATTCTTTACATGAATTACTTCTTTGACCCCAATCATAACAGCCCAAACATAACAGTCTATTCAATCATCCCCTTTTACATATTGGGAACCTGAATCTCAAGTTAAATGACTGGGCCAAATTTATACAACTGGATAGCAGAACCCAGGTCTTCCAACTATAAATCCAGTGCAGTTTCCACTACACAATTATATGTATAATATATGTATGCATTATATAGGAAGTGTATATACTGAGAGAAACCATTATTAACAATCAATGATTTGGGGAAATTCAGAGTTTCCCCCTTTTTCTAAAGTCCTGATTTTAAAAGTTCATCATTGCTAATAATGAGACTGGACTTTCTTGTTCAAGACCACAGCTAGGTAGAGTTGCCTTTGGGTTTTGCTCAGGCTTGGATGGGTCATAAATTCTTTGAATAGATTGCACAAGGCTGGGGGTAGTTGGGGTGTAGAGACAGTCTCTCAGTCCAAAGGTGACATGATGTCACTCTCAGCCCCTCATTGTAATGTCCTTTCATTAACTGTAAACTAATCAGAGTCGATCGTCACTGCTTTTCCCAAAAGAACAGCCTGCCCACCGTTATTGTCTTTGGTTTAAGAGAGACCCGAATGAACACCCTTTTATTAATAAACACGCCGGTCCTCTTAACAAAATAATTAAATTACCCAGAAACTGTCAAACCTTTAAAATCACCACAACATGTATATAACACAAATATACAGTATACATTTATGTATATATACAGATACACAAGCGTCAATGTATATGTGCACATATGGGTATGGATCGCTTCCCCTAACACACACGGACGCACACACACATGTGCACACACACATTTCTCATTCTCATTCAGCCTCCCTGAATCCTTCGCCCTCTTTGTGAGAATGTGGGCAGGGGCAAAGGGGAAGGAAACGAGCCTTTCTGTAGTGCTTACCATGAACCAGGCACTCCACTCAGCACTTTACAACTATTATCTTACTTACAACAACCCTGAGAAGTAGGCTCTATTCTTGTCCCCGTTACAGTTGAGGAAACGGAGGCAAATAGGTTAAGTGACTTGCCAAGGGTCATACAGCTAGTGCTTAAAGCTGGATTTGAACTCAGGTTTCCTGCCTCCAGGCTCAGTGCTCTATCCATTGTACGGCCTCTCCCTAGTCCCTTCTGAGACCTTATTGTGAATGTCCAGTTTTGGTTTTGCTTCTGGGTCAGATAACAACTCCTTTTTCTGGATTTATCTTATCCGTAGACTAGTCTACAGGGAAGGATGAAGCTGGAAGGTGAGAGAAGGAGAAATAAGGCCAAAAGCAAGAAGGGGAGAGCCTGAAGGCTAAGAGACAGAAGGCCTTGTTTAGTGATTCCTGGTTTGAGGAAAGAGGGAAGTGGCCGCTCCAGGTGTGTCTCCTGCATCTGGGTCTGAAGACACGCAAAAGACAAGACAGAAAAGCCTTGTCTCCTCAGAGGCCGTAGAGCTTAGGAAGAACTATGAAAGGCTTAAGGAGGTAGAGATAGGGTGGAATTAGGAAGGAAAACCAGAGTTCTAATCAAAAGGAAATCTTGGCTTTGCAGAGGTGGGGGACTGTGGGTGTGGAACACTACATGTGGTCATCAAGCTTTTCCTTTATGTTGGCTGGTTTACTGAGCTTTTTGTCCCCATTTTTATACTTTATTATAAAGGACGGTTTTCTGGGAGGGGGGGAGGAATACACTGGGAAATGGTGGTATAAAAACAAAATATATCAGGCAGGCAGTTGACAAGTTTGCTGTGTGCTAAATGCTGGAAATACAAAGAAAGGAAAAAACACAATCCTAGCCTCCAGGAAACTCTTGTTCTAGTGGAGCAGAGACAGACATCATGCAAATGACCATGTACATATGAAATCTATACAGCATAAATGGGAGGTAATCTCAGATTAAGTCCCTGAGGAGGGGTTTGGAGGTGAGGGGGCTCAAAAGATAGGACTTCAGCTGAGTCTTGAAGGAAGCCAAAGAGCCTGGATGGTAGGGGGGTGGAGGGAGAACGGTTCAGGTATGGGGGATGTTGTTCAGTTAGTCAGTCCTGTCTGACTCTTTGTGACCCCATGGACCACCTTCCATCCTCCACTATCACTTAAGGTCTGTCCACATTAATTCTCTTGCTTCCAGAACACTTTCTATCCATCTCATCCTCTGCCATCCCCTTTTCCTTCTGCCTTTAATCTTTCCCTGCACTAGGATCTTTTCCAATGAGTCCCGTCTTCTCATTATGTGGCTAAAGTATTTAAACTTTAGTATTTGTCCTTTAAATAAATAGTCTGAATTAATTTCTTTAAGTATTGACTGATTTGATTCCTTTGCTGTTCAAAGGACTCTCAAAAGTCATCTTTAGAACTGTAACTGGAAAGCACTGATTCTACAGCTCTCAGCTTTCCTTACGGTCCAACTCTCACAGACATACGTCTCTGCTGGAAAAACCATAGTTTTGACTACGTGGATCTTTATCAGCAAGCTGGCGTGTCTGCTTTTTAGTGTGCTGTCCAGATTTGCCATAGCTTTCCTTCCAAGGAACAAGCGTCTTTCCACATCGTGGCGACAGTCCCATCTGCAGTGATCTTTGAGCCCATGAATATAAAATCTGATGCTGCTTCCATTTCTTCTCCATTTGTCACAAAGTGATGGGACCAGTTGCTGAGATCTTAGGTTTTTTTTGATGTTGAGCTTGAAGCCAACTTTTACTCTCTCCTCTTTTACCCTCAGCAAGAGGTTTCTTAATTCCTTTTCGCTTTTTGCCAGAATACCCTGCAGCATGGGGGACAGCCAGCAAAAAGATGGGGGTCCAGGAGATGGAGTGTTTTATTTGAGGAACAGGTAGCAAGGCTGAGGTGCGCTGGAACCAGCTCCCACAGGCTTTCAAGAGCAGACTGTTAAATCTTTAGTGTGAGCAGTCACACCTTGGAAATCAGCAAATGACAAATCAGGGCTGGATTTACTGCTTTGTTGATCTTCTAAACTTAAGAAAGTGATGGAGAAAATGCTAAGAATGCATTTAAACTTAAAAGTGATTTCCTTCAGAGTCAGGTTTTAAATACTTACAGCAAGGGTCATTTCCAACTTCATCCTCCAAAGCCCTCCTCAGTGTTGTCCCTCTGAAATTGCTGTTGTTGTTCAATTGTTCCAGTCATACCTGACTCCATGACCCCATTTGGAGTTTTCTTAGCAGAGAGACTGGAGTGGTTTGCCATTTCCTTCTCCAGTTTGTTTTACAGATGCGGAAATTGAAACCAACAGGGTTAAGTGACTTGCCCAGGGTCACACAGCTAGTAAGTATGTGAGGCCAGATTTGAACTCAGGAAGATGATCCTTCCTAATTTCAAGCCCAATACTGCAACCACATCACAACCTAGCTCCTGCCTTGCCTCTGAGATTACCTTCCAGTTATACTATATAGATCTTACACGTACACTTATTTGCATATTGTCTCTGCCATTGCTGTATTCGCAGTAGCTGGTTTTGTTATGTTTCTCATTCTTGTGCATTTTTTGGTCAGTCAATCAACAAGCATTTTAAAAAGTGCTGATTACGTACTAGCCACTATGCTGATTGTTAAGGATGTAACTGTAGCCCTTATATACTCTGAGAGTATTTATCCCATTCACCCCTCAGGGTTCTAAGGGCAACCCTGTGGGATTATGGGGCTTTCTTGAATGCTGTCAGCTTCAACCCCCTGATCTGGTGAGTCTCAGTCACCAGTTACAGTTTGTTTCTCCTTTATATCACTGATTCATCTGATAATTAAGCACCCTGATATTTAGCCAATAACCATCAATCATTCACAGAGAAGACATAGCAAGAACAGAACCTCAGATTAATTCCCCAGAACCAGGGGCACAATCTCTCCTCCAACACCTGGGTCTTTGAGGAGAAGTTGCTGCAAAGCATTCACTCCCCATCACGTTCACTTCCAAATGTGGTTTAGTTGATGAATTAAGTTGCTCTCGGTACAGAAAATGTCATCTTGTCTACTAGATAGATTCACTGCTAGGGCAGATCCTACAAGTCATTCCTTACCAGGTTCAGTTTCCGGAATATTCTGGGGTGTGAGATCTTCCAAGGTCACTAAGTGTATTCCATTGCCAACATTTTTCAGCTAAAAGTAGGAAAGAAAACCATAAACAATCAAAGAAGCTTTGGTTACTACTAGGAAGAAGAGAGACCTATTTGACCAATTAATGCCTTTTATGTACCCACTCTGTTCTGACTTAGCAGCTGACAAAAATGGTTAATATAGTTGTTAATGTAATGACAGAAAATTGTAATATGGATTGCTTAAACGTCTTAGTCATCAAGGCAATGTCAAAATTCCAGTAATGTCCTTACACTCCTACCTTTAAGATAATGAGATTAGGTAGAGCTGAATCACATCATAGGTGTCCCCCCAGGGGCTCTGACCCAGGGATGTTGTTGCCTTGTGGGGAGTCCAGCTCAAGCAGGATCTCAGCTTCTAAAGTTCTTGTCCCCTTCCATTGAGATTCATGGCATGAAGGGCAAAACAGCCAGAATGGAGTGGTTTTCCCTGCCTAGGTTGCCAAGCGCCACTGGGGTCTTGTGACCAGACCTTGCTACCTCATATTCTCTCCTCCTCCTTCTCCCTCTCCAACTATAAAAATTTTTTCTTTGGTCTCTTAGGTCAGGAAATCCACTGGACATCTCCTAGGATGGCAGATTTGCTATGATAAAGATGGTAAAGATGCTTTATTCCTCAACTCATAGTTCTGATTTCTTTTAGGACTTGACCTAGTGGATCCAAAAGGACCCCTCTTCACCGCCCAGTAAAGGAACAGCAAACAGTCATAGAATACCTGCACACACACTGAAGCAGAGCTCGGCATGTTCCACATGCTCAGAAGCAAGTTCACCAAACATCTGTGCTCAGGAAGAGCATGCTACACATGTTCTTAGGACTGAGCCGCCATTGGCAGACTTCCACCTACACAAGGAAAGGGAAAAATGGTGTTCCTGACTCAGAGAGATCACATCTAAATGAAGAATGCAACATGCAAAGAGATATGCATGTGTAAAACACCTGTAGCATGAAGGGAAAGGACTATCAGAAGAGAGGCACCAGAGATGGGGAGGCTGGGAGAGGCCCCTGTACAAGACAGGATCTGAGCTGAGTCACAAAGGAAGCCCAGAAAGCTGGAAGGTAAAGGGGAAGAGGGAAAGCGCGCTAGGGGTGGGGTGCAGTCAATTCAAAGACAGAGAGATGGGAGAGGAACAGCCAGGAGACCAACACTTCTGGACTGCAGAGTGCCTGGAGTGGAGTTAAGAGTTAGAAGACTGGAAAAGTAGAGAAGAACAAGATTGGAAGAGCTTTTTTCCCCCCAATTTATTTATTTATTTTAAGTTTTCGACATTCATTTCCAAGGATTTTGAGTTACAAATTTTCTCCCTGTCTTTTCCCAACCCCCCTACTCCAAGATAGCGAGCCTACTGAAAACCTTTTGCCCAATCTGTTCTCTCCCCCACCCCTTAACTTTCTAGTAAGGCAAGACGGATTTCTATACCCCAGTGCCTGCATATCTTATTTTCCAGGTGTATGTAAAAAAAACAATTAACATTTGTTTTTAAAAATTTGATTTCCAGGTTCTTTCCCTTCTTCCCTCCTCACCCACCCTCACTGGGAAGATGAGCACCTCAATATAGGTTGTACATGTGTAGTTGTGCAAAACATTTCCTTAGTAGTTATATTGTGAAAGACTGACTGTATTTCCCTCCCTCCTATCCTGCCCCCCACTTAGTCTTTTTTCTTCTTTGACCCTGCCCCTTTTCAAAAGTATATGCTTCTAACTACCCTCTCCCCCAATCTGCCCTACCCTCTATCGTCCCCCTCTTATCCCTTTCTCCCCTGCTTTCCTGTAGGGTAAGATACCCAACTGAGTGTGTATGTTATTCCCTCCTTAAGCCAAATTCAATGAGAGTAAGGTTGTCCCATTCCCTTTCACCTTCCTGCTCTGATTGGAAGAGCTTTAAAAGCCAAAGAGAGGGTTGTATAATTGATCTTAGAAGTAATGGAACAGCCACAACAGTTTGTTGTACAGGAGATAGGGGCGATGAGGGGGGGGAAACAGAATGTGACCTGGTCAGGTCAGTGTTTCAGGAGCATCACTTTGGCAGCTGAGTGAAGGATGGATTGGAGTGGGGAGTGACTTGAAACAGGGAAGCCAATTAGAAGCTATTGCAATGATGGAGACAAGAGGTGCTGAGGGCCTAGACCAGTGCAAGTCCATTTTAGGCATGTTATAAAAGAAAACATAAACCAAAAACCATGAGAAAAATAAAGAAAGTGAAAAGCAGTGTGCCTTGATCTGCATTCAGATGCCATCAGTTCCTTCTCTGGAGGCAGAGAGCATTTTTCATCATAGGTCCTTCAGAATTGTCCTTCAGTATTGCTGGAAATAGCGAAGTCATTCACAGCCGGTCATTGTACATTGTTGCAACTACTGTGCATACCATTCTCCTGGCTCTGTTCACCTTTCCTTAGTTCATGTCAGTCTTCCCAGGTTTTTCCGAAATCTTCTTGCTCATCATTAGTTAAAACACAGTAACATTTCATCACAATCATATGCCCCAACTTGTTCAGCTGTTCCCCAATTGATGGGCATCCCCTCAATTTCCAATTCTTTGCCATCACAAAATGAGATATTATACATATTTTTGTATATACAGGTCCTTTTGGGGGCTGATTTTTGAGAGAAGATAATGAATTCAATTTTGCACTCTGTCAAGTTTTTAATGTCTGTTGGGTACCCGATTTCAGATGTCCAAAAGGCATTTGGTAATGCAGGATTGACTCAGGAGATAAATTAGAACTGGATAAATGGATATAGGAATCTTCTGAGTAGAGATAAAAATTGAACCCGTAAGCGCTAATAAGATGCCCGTCAGAGATAGTATAGGGTGAGAAGAAGAGGGTCCAAGACCGAGTGACAGGGGAATCTGCCTGATTTAATGAGCGTGACCTGGAAGAGTACCTAGAAAAGGAAACTGTGGACTGGTCAGATAGATAGGAAAACCACCCCAGACCAGAAAAGAGCAGTGTCATGACAACCTAGAGAAGAGGGAGAGCATAGCCAAGAAGAGATGGTGAGCATCTGTGTTAAATGCTGCAGTCAAGAAAAATGAGGTTTGAGGAAAGGCAATTCGATAAGGCAATTAAGAGATCATCAGCCACTTTGGTGAATGATGTGGTTGGAAGCCAGACCAAAGAGCTTTTAGAAGAGAGTGAGAGGGAAGGGAGCAGAGGCCCTGATTTTATAAGCAAATTTCTTTCTAGGAGTTCAGCCAAGATGGGGAGGAGACGTATAGAAAAACAGCCGGCAAAACTGGTTGGCTCAAATGAGGGGTTCTTTAAGGACAAGGGAGACATGGACAGACTTATTAAAAATTAACAAAAGAATTAAATCCTGGACCAAGAAAGAACTGCATTATGTAACTATGCCATAGACCTGAACTGTTCCTACCTAGGATGAATTTGTACCTTTATATGCAAGTGTATTGGAGTCAGCTCAAATTGGTTCTGGAAAGCCCATTGTTAAATTTTTATTGTGAGCATTTGCACCTCAGAAATGGGCAAATACTCCAAATCAGTGCTTGATTTATTATTTTATTGGTTACCTAGACCTAAAAGGAAGGAGAAAATGTTAATAATAAATATTAAATTTAAAAGTATGCTATAAGTATGTTTCCACCCCTGCCCCAGCCTGTTGTTAAACATTTACCAGCATATCCCTGCTTAGATGCCACATACTATATATAATCAAGTTTTTTGGTTTTTTCTTCCTTCTTTCCCTTCTTCTTTCTTTCCTTTTTTTTCTTCTTCCTTTCCCATTCCCTTCCTTCCTTCCTTCCTTTTTCTTCCTTCCTTCCTTCCTTTTTCTTCCTTCCTTCCTTCCTTCCTTCCTTCCTTCCTTCCTTCCTTCCTTTCTTTCTTTCTTTCTTTCTTTCTTTCTTTCTTTCTTTCTTTCTTTCTTTCTTTTTTTCTTTCCTCTCTCTCCACAATCAAAGTTAAGTGACTTGCCCAGGGTCACACAACTAGTAAGTATCTGAGGCTATATTTGAAGTCACATCCTCCTAATTCATTCTGCTACCCAGCTGCCCCTACAATAAATTCCTTTCTTGACCTTTTAAGTGGCTGAGTATGATGTTAAAGATTCTTTACTAAGGAGAGCAAAAGAAAATATAATATAGTTTGCATGGGTTCAAACCCAGGAGATATGAATCTCATCAACCTCCAAGATATTCCTGTGAGTTAGTTGCTCAAACAGGTTCAATATAAATTTTGTTATTCAGTCGTGAACAACTCTTTGTGATCCCATTTGGGGTTTTCTTGACACAGATGCTCGAGTGGTTTGCCATTTCCTTCTCCAACTCATTTTACAGATGAGGCAACTGAGGCAAAAGAGGGTGAAGTGACTTGGCCAGGGTCACACAGCTAGTGTCTGAGGCCAGATTTGGATTCAGAAAGTAGTCTTCCTGAGTCCAAGCCCAGCAGGTATCTACTGCACCACCTAGCTGCCCCTCAAGATAAATGGAGAAAGCACCTAAGTGTCTTTCTGGGGAGAGTCTAATGGGCTTGGTTGCGAGTCATTTGTGTTCTTATGCATTTTTCTGTGGTGGTGTAAATGAGCACTGTTCCATGCCTGATGACCAGGCTATACAATGATTACGGGGAGCAGACACCATGTAACCCACTTTTGAGGAAGCATAGACTCAAAGGATGCCCCAGTTTTATCCAGATTTCCCTGGAGTTTTATTCCATATTTGGGACAACAATTTCCAAGGAGATAATGACCCAGGGGCAAAGGGTGTCAGTCTCCAGGATGACGCCCCAGTCTGTAAGGATCTAGAGTCCTTGGTGGGTATCCTGGAATGCAAATGAGCTCTTTGAAGCCTCTCTTTCCAGTTCTCAAGCTGCCGGTTTCATAAAGCATCCCCTAAAGGTGAAGCCTGACTTTTTCCCTCTTCCTTGATGTGATGTGAGCATCTATTCTCTTTATGGTAATGCCCCACCCTCCTGCCTCCGGACCACCAGTAATTCATCCCCCCAAGGCTAATAAAACAACCCAGCTGTTCATCCAAAAGAGTCCCGGGAAAAGTTCTTGTTAATTTAGTTCCAGTCCCTGCAAAACTAGCAAAAACAAAAGCTCTGTTTAGCCCCAGAGGCAGGAACATCTTGGCCAGACAGATCAGTTTCTTCTAGTTGTTGTGATTGCATTCTGGGAGTGTAGCAGGAAGCTACTCAACAAAGTTATGGATTGTAAATAGACTGGAAGGAAGTGGTTCTCCCACCTGGGGCTAAAATAGATCTGAGGTACAACACACACACACACACACACACACACATCTCTCTCCTCTCTCTCTCTCTCTCTCTCTCTCTCTGTCTGTCTCTCTGTCTGTCTCTCTCTCTGTCCCTCTTCATGTGTAAAATGAGAAGACTCAACTCGGCTTCTGAGACCCCTTACAGCTCTAAATATCTAAGTCTAAATATTTTGTATTGTCTTGATTGAGGTTTTCAGAGAGCAGTTTGTCAGCTGTTGTGGAGTGTTCAAGATAGATGAGCCTGGAATAAGACCAAATTCAGTGAGCAGAAAGCACCAGTGATCTTTGAGAGAAGAGTTGCAGTGGAGAGATTGGAAGAGAAGCCTACCTACAAGAGACTGAGAAGCAAGTGGATAGTGAGACAGCTGTAGATGACTTTTTATTATTACTACATTTTGCTTTAATATATAGGGAAGTTTTAAAACTTGGGGAACTTGGGGTTTACTGTAGTTCATTTCTCCTTACGGTTTGGGGAGGAGGAGGTGGAAAAGATCTGGATGGGAACCGAGACATCAGATACAAGGTATTAGAAACAAGCAGAGCACAATAATAGGCAAAGTTGATACAGCCATAAATTAGGTTTATGGTATGGAAATGAAATGACTGAACCCAAGTAGAAAAGATGAGGGGAAAAGTGAAGACCAGGGAAGTTTTTAATCATGGGATCTTGGGATCCAGGTAGACTTCTTAGTCCCAACTTCTGCATAGCTCCCATGACTTTTGATAACTGACAGAGGCCCCAAATGAGTTTTGGACAAGACATTTAAGTAAGGCATGATCTCTTTCTGTGGATTTTTATAACTTAGTAAAGAAATGAAACAGAAAAAATTACAAAGCATAACATTACATGACAAGTGCCTTACAGACAAGGTGCTACTTGAGGTATTACTGAAAGAATTCTAAATACCATGGTTATGATTTGTTTGAGAAAAGGTTTCCATTTGTCAATTTTCATTGACAATTTGACAAATTGACAAAAATTGTCAATTTCATTTTCATTTAAATTCATGAAAATAAAAAAATGCTATGTATTTAAAAATAAGCTATATGCATTAGCAAAAGTCAAAATCATAAGTAAGTAAAACATCTTCAAAAGCTTGAAAATATTATTTGTGTAATAATAAGAATACAACTGTTGGATTCAAGGGAGGTGGAGTGCCTGTATTCTTTTTCTGTACTGAAGCCCCTCTCAGCTCTGTAATCACACTTGATGTGATCCTAGTGAAGCCTGGTGTATAATGAGAAATGTTAGGCCTTTTTTCAAACTCTCTTTTTTTTGTTTTTTGTTTTTAACACTTCCCCCTTGAAACCCTAGGGAAAATCACTTTTAGTTTCCCTAAAAAGAGGAAGCAGAACTGGTTCAACATTAGGAAAACTATTTGCATAATCGGGCATATCAATAACAAAACTAAGAGAATTCATATGACTGAATAGATGCAGAAAATCTTGTGATAAAATACAGCATCCATTCCTATTGAAAACACTGGATAACAGAGTAATAAATGGAGCTTTCCTTAAAATGGTTAGTATGTATCTAAAACCATCAGCAAGCATTATTTGTAATGGGGATAAATTAGAAGCCTTCCCACTAAGATCAGGGTTAAAGCAAGGATGCCCATTACTACCACTATTATTCAATATTTTACTAGAACTGTTAGCATTAGCAGTAAGAGAGGAAAAAGAAACTGAAGGAATTAGAATAGTTATTGAAGAAACAAACTATCACTCTTTGCAGATGAAATGATGGTATACTTAGAGAATCCTAGAGAATCAACTGGAAAACTACTTGAAATAACAAACAATTTTAGCAAGGTTGCAGGATATAAAATAAACATATATAAATCATTAGCGTTCCTATATAGTCAACAAAGTCCAGCAGGAAGAGATAGAAAGAGAAATTCCATTTAAAATAACTGTGGACAATATAAACTAGTTGGGATTCTACCTGCCAAAACAAACCCAGGACCCATGAACATGAATTCAAATCACTTTTCACACAAATAAAGTCAAATCCAAACAATTAGAAAAATTTCAGTTGCCCTTGGGAAGACCAAGCCAATATAGCAAAAAATTAATTTACTCAGTGCCATACCAATCAAATTATCAAAAAGATTATTTTATAGAGCTAGAAAAAGTAATTAAATTCCTTTGGAAGAAGAAAAGGTCCAAAATATCAAGTAAATTAATGAAAGAAGATGCAAAGGAAGGTGACCTACTTGTACCAGATGTCAAACTATACTATAAAGCAGTAATAAACAAAATTATCTGTCACTTGCTAAGAAGTAGAGTGGTAGATTGGTGGAATAGATTAGGTACAGAACACACAATAGTAAATGACCATAGTAATCTAGTGTTTGGTAAATGCCAAGATCTCAGCTTCTGAGAAAAGAACTCACTATTTGCCAAAAGTTGTTGAGAAAACTGGAAAACAGTATGACAGAAACTAGGTATACATCAACCTCTTACACTATATACTCAAGATAAGGTCAAAATAGATACATGATTAAGACATAAAGGATGGTACCATAAGCAAATTAGGAGAGCAAAGAATAGTTTCCCTGTCATATCTACAGAGGAGGGAAGAATTTTTGAAAAATTTATAGAATTTATTTATTTATGAAAGAGAAGAACATGAGGAGATACAAAGTGGACAATTTTGATTATATTAAATTTAAAAGTATTTCCATAAACAAAACTAATGCATTCTAGATTAAAAGGAAAACAGAAAGCTGGGAAACAATTTTACAGCAAGTATCTCTGATAAAGTACTCATGTTTCAAATATATTAAGAACTGAATCAATTTTATAAGAATACGTATCAGTATGAACAGCAGTTTTCAGACGAAGAAAACAAAGCTATCTACAGTCACATAAAAATGTTCTAAATCACTATTGAGTAGAGAAATGCTAATTAAAACTGTTCACACTTATAAGATTGGCTATTATGACAGAGAGGGAAAAATGATAAATGTTGGAGAGGATGTAAAAAAATTGGGACACTAATACATTGTTGGTGGAGTTGTGAACTGATCCAAACATTCTAGGGAGCAATTTGGAATTGTGCCCAAAGGGCAAGCAAACTGTGCTACCTTTTGATCTAGCAATATCACTACTAAGTCTGTATCCCAAAGAGATCATTTAAAAGGGGAAAGGACCTACATGTACAAAAATATTTAGAACAGCTTTTTATGTGGAGGCAAAGAATTGGAAATTGAGGAGATGCCTATCAGTTGGAGATTGGCTGAACAAGTTGTGGTATATGAATGTAATACAATACTGTTGCCCTATATGAAATGATGAGCAAGCAGATTTCAGGAAAACCTGCAAAGACTTACATGAACTGATACTGAGTGGAGTGAGCAAAACCATGATAACATTGTAATAGTAAAATTGTGCAATGATCAATTATGATTGACTTAACTATTCTCAGCAATATTGATCAAAGACAGATCAAAGACAATTCCAAAGACTCATGATGGAAAATACTATTCACATCTGGAGACAGAACTGATGGGGTCTGAATGCAGATCGAAGCACACGATTTTCATGTTCTTTCTTTTTTGTGTGTTTTTTTCTTTTGGCCTGTTTCTTCTTTTATAGCATGACTAATATGGAATTATGTTTTACAGAAATGCACATATATAACTGACATCAAATTGCTTACCATCTTAGAGAGGAACTTGAGAAGGGAGAGAGGGAGAAAACTTAGAATTCAAAATTTATTTAAAAATTAATGTTAAAAATTGTCTTTACATGCAATTGGAGAAATGAAATGCTATTATATACTCAGCATCTAAAAAATTCTCAGCATCTAAAAACTAGCTAACTAAATAAAAAGGAAGTAGAAAGGTGAATATTTCTATTCATATATGAATATATGAAATATACATTTATACATGAATAGATATTTATAGATTAAAACCATGCACAACATGATTAGAATTAAAGAAGAAAAAATTAACTAGGGAAAATCTTATCAGTACATTTCTGAGATAAAGACTAAATATCCAAGATAAGAACTGATACAGATATATTTATACATATGTATACATATAAAATAAAAGCATCTCCAATAGACAAAAGGTAAAAAAAATGGACAAGTAGTTTTCAAAGCATTAAATGCAAGTTATTAGGAGTTGTTTTTTTAAATGTTCTGAATTACTTAAAATAAGAGAAACAGAAACTTTTTAAAAAGTTGATGTCTTACTCTACCATGATCAAATTCACAAATATAATACAAATTGTTTTACAAAATTTTAATTATTAGGGGTTGTGCAGGAAGACAGAAGTACTAATGCATATTTGAGGAAAGATATATTTTACTAGTCGTACTGTAAAGCAAAATATTTTGCTTTAAAATACTTGCTTTTAAGAGGGGAGAACTTTTTCTTTGAGTAATGGTGCGTATGTGTGTGTGTGTGTGTCTGTGTACGTGTCTGTATGTGACATAATAAAAGAAATATCGTATATGAAACACTAACCATATATATGTTAACATATACATATGTGTTCTATATAATAGATTTCATATACACAATATATCATGACACATGTATTCATACTATGTATATTATGTGTGATGTATGTATTACACATATGTATATATATGCACGCACACATAATAATTCAACACACAAATGTGGGTATATACATATATGTATACATATGTGATGTATTATGTACGTGTGTGTGTTCAGAAGGGACACAGACAAGTTGAGCAGTGTTGGTAATATTTTAAATTGAATTTGATCTTAACTACCTGTTTGTAATAGATTTTTAAAAAAATATTCTTTGTACATGGAAATGATCACATTTATTGATGTTAAGTTCACAATTAAAATGTTTAAATTAAAAATGTAAAATATTATTATTTTGGAGAGAGTAGCAGTCTCACTTGAGTGGTGGACTTGTAAGCTTTATTAACAATTAGAGAAGAATCAGAATCAGTAAGTAGACATTTTTCAAGTTCTACTATGAAAGGATGATAACTTCAGGGCACAGTGGAGGCGAGTGAAGGATTTTTTAAATAGTGGAGAATACATGGTTGTGTGTTTAGGCTACAGTGTAGGAAGCAGTAGATAAAGAGATTGAAGGGGGGGATGATTGTGGGGTTACAATATGCCTGAGGACATAGGAAGGGACTGGACTAAGGCTACATATAGAGACTATTTAGAAATTATTTCAGGGGATGGCATTGAGGGTCCAAGTAGAGAGTCTGATCCATCTACAGGAAGAATAAGGAAGTAAGAAGTAGCTTAGGAGTTGTGTGTGCACAGGCTGGTGCCCCTGCCTCTTCTGTCACCACCCTACCAGTCACAAAACTGCTTTCCTGAGGCCAGCCATGGAGGAATCACTGTTGGATCTGGAGCCCCCAGTGAGCCAGGAAACCTTCTCAGGCATATGGAATTTCAATGGAAAAATTGGCCAGGTGATTTATTAAACATAGATGATATACAGTTTACCTCACCAGACAATATGAGCTGGCTGGGAAATGAGGAAGAAAACCCTGGATTTCAGGTGTCTGTACTCCCAGTTAACCTGCCCACATTATCCACCGCTCTATCCCAAAAGGACTGTCCTGGGGACTATGACTCCTGGCTTGGTTTTCTACAGTCCAGAACAGCCAAGTCTGTCATCTGCATGTACTCCCCTGAGTTGAACAAGCTGTTTTGCCAGCTGGTCAAGACCTTCCCTGTCCGGCTCTGGGTCACCTCACCACCACCTGCTGGTGCCCAAGTCTGTGCTATGGCTCTTTATAAGCAGTCAGAACACGTGACCAAGGTGGTCAAGTGCTGTCCCCACCATGAGCGATGCACCAAGCACATAGATGCCCTGGCACCTGCACAGCACCTGATGCGAGTGGAAGGAAACCTACAGGTGGAATACCTCAATGATGCCACCATCATGCAACAGTGTGTCCATTCTTTATGAGTCCCCAGAGGTCGGCTGTGATTGTACAACAGTTCATTACAATTGTATGTACAAGAGTTTCTGCACAGGGGGCATGAGCCAGCACCTAATCCTCGCCATCATAACCCTGGAAGACAGCAGTAATCAGCTCCTTGGGCATCAAAGCTTTGAAGTACGTGCATGTGCCTGTCCTGGAGGAGACCGGTGGACAGGGGAGGAAAATTTCCACGAGAAGGGAGGTCACAACACACAGCCATCCTCAGCCGTTGCCCACCACTCCCGGCAGCACCCCCAAGGCTCAAAAGAAGCTAATGAATGGATGGAGAATATTTCACCCTCCAGATCCGCACTTGCCACCGCTAGGAGCTGCTCCAGGAAATAAATGAAGTTTAGACCTGAAAGATGCTCACAGTAGGAAAGAACTTGAGGGGAGCTGTCCCTACAGCAGTGCTGCCTCCACAGCAGTCAGCTGAAGTCCAAGAAAGGAGATGCTGTGCCCTGTCAAGGCAAAAGACTTATGGTAAAAAGTGAAGCTCCTGTTCCCGCTGAACATAACTACCCCCATCCCTGAGACCCTCTGTTTTTTTTCCCCATAGGCAACCTCTCCTCTAAAGACTTAAACTTTAGAGATTCCCAGTCTTCAGCCCTCACCCCTCTTCCAGCATAACTGTCTTAGTCTCAAACAATATTTAAGGCGTTCTTTGCTAAAACAGATAAAATAAGGGGCAGAGGGTCCTTTCTCTCCTAGGCCGTGCTCTCTCACTTGGCTGTTCAGTAGTCCACCTCTTCATGACCCCACGGATCATGGCACTCCAGTACTATCCCTGGGCTTTTGTTGGCAAGCTACTAGAGTGGTTTGCTCTTTCCTCTCCAGTAGATTAAGCCAAGCAGAAATTAAGTGACTTGGTCACACGACTACTGAGGCCAGTTTGAACTCAGGTCTTCTTGATTCCAGGCACCTTCTTATATCTACTGAGCCTTCCCTCAGTTTAGTATCCCTCTAAAAGAGAGAAAAGTGATCTGAACAAACCTGAGAAGAGTGTTCTGAATAGAAATATTAGGAGCACTGGAATCATAGACTTAGAACTGAGGGAAGGGACCTCAAGGCCAGGGGAACAACTTCGTTTCTCACAGTGAGAAACAGGATTTAAACCTGGAACTGTAAAGAGATGCTTCCATTCTACCCTACTACCTTTCCAGACTAGAGGCCTTGTTTAGAGCCATGATGGTTTCTTGAAACTGCTACACGTATTTCTGCCATTTTGGGAAGTGTATTCATTTAGGTATGTGCTCCTGGAAAGGTGGGGGAGAGTGGCACAAGGATGTCAGGAAAGTGGGGGTTACAAATACTTGTGGATGGGTTGACATCTGTGATAAAAAGAACTGCCCCACCCCCAGGAATGTCTGGTGGAATGCGCTTCTACCAAAGTGTTTTGTACCCTCTAGACCAGTGGTTCTCAACCTTCCTAATGCCAGGACCCTTTAATACTCATATGTGGCTGTATCTGTATTGGAAATATATGTTTTCCAATGATCTTAGGCAACCCCTGTGATCCCTGTGAAAGGGTCGTTCAACCCCCAAAGGGGTCTCAACCCTCAGGTTGAGAACCACTGCTCTAGACTAAGCGAGACTCTGAAATTTTATTTTCACTCACTTCTATTTAGCCTTTCTTTTCATGATGAATGTAGGCAGCAAACATTTTGAGAAGGGAGCCATACACTTCACCAGATTGCCAAAGGGGTTTGATATAAAAATGGTCAAGAACCCCAGCTCTAGCCCCAGATTCTCAGGAATGTACTTCAGTGCGAGGTGAACTTAATTCATCTTGAGATTCCGTCTTTCTCATCTTCTCCCTTTTCTCTCCTTTTTTGTACCTTTTTTGCTATTTTTATGGAATTTATTTTCAAATAAAAAGTTAATACTGGTTAAAAAAAAAGAACTAGCTTAGACTAGTCTATAAAGGGCTAGGCCGTGACCCAAGCAGGGGTAGGCCCAATTCCTACTTCCAGGCAATACCATATGTTTGATTATGGGCAAAGTCACAACCTCCTAGGCCTTAGTCTTGTTATTTGTAAAACGGATATAATAAAACCTGAAGTAACTGCTGCACAGGGTTGTTGTACCTGAAATGCCGTATGTTAAATGCTTTCAATAAAATAAAAGGCCCAAAGTGCTTGATGTAGGCCCTGACACAGAGTCGGTGCTGTAGAAATGTCAGCTATTATAGAATATATTACGTGATATGTAATAGCCAACAGACTGTGAGCTGGGGACACAGAATCTACTTCAGCCCCCTCAGGAAGTGGGGAAAGGAAGCTGAAAAGAAGACACCTGACTAGTCACAGGTTTTGGATCTTGGCTGGAATCTAACAAATTCAAACATCATCCAACAGTATTTCAGACAAAATAGCCAGCGAGAAATCCTCTTTTAATAAGAGGAAATGTATTGAGAACAGCCCACTTTACCAAACCTGAAAATGAGAAAAAAATGTCTTAGCTCTACTTGGGGGCAATTATTTAACCTCCCTGGGTTATTCATAAGTAATCTTGACTGCAGAGAAATAATGAGGTATTTAAGCTGCAGCAAGAAGTCAGCCTCTGCCTGTTGGTGTAAGAATATTTCACAGCAGAGGAAAAGTGAGGAAGTTTTGCCGTGTCTACTGCCTGCAAAACAAGCCCTGCTGTTTCTGGTAAATAGCGTTCCAATTTGTTGAGCTCCCAAGGGGCAGTGGGTCTCAGCCACTAGTTATCTGACATTAAAAACATGACCATCTAGATACAGACTGTTCACAAGATGTACCCAGATCGCAATTAAGAACCTTCAACAAGTCTTCCATGTTTCCCACCTGTTTCAGCATGTGAGAACAAGTCACTGTCAGATTCCTCAGAAGTTCTGTCAGTTTTGCCTTTTCAGGAAGGCCTTTTTGTCTTGGCTTGTTTTAGGTGATGGTGAGAGACAATTTAAATGGAAAATGCCCCTGATTGGCCCCAAAGCCACCTCTTTCATTGCGATCAGCGTAGACATTTTATTGGAATAAAATACTGGCATAAGAGGAGTTAGCCATACAGACTCTATGGGTATAGCCTGGTGTAAGCCAAAGACAGAAGAAATGCAGTGCATCATGTAGAGGGCTAGGATTTTAGTGAAGAAGACCAGAGTTCAAAGTCTGTCCCTGACAATGACTGTGTGATCCTGGTCAGGATACGTAACTTTAAGCAACTCCCTAGAACACATAATGGGCTGCAATCTGGTACGGTAAAGAGAGGTCCCGTATTGGAAATGCCTCACACTGATGAAATCATATATAGACCTTTCCATTTTTCTTTTCACACTGTGGAAAGAGAGTGAGGCTGAAAATAAAAAGATATGGGTTTAACCCATAGTCCTGCCAGTGACTTAAATAATTAACTTCCAGTGAAATTACACGTTTCTTCCTTTTTTCCGTTTCCCCTTCGAACAGGAAAGTTTCCCGCTTGTTAGAGTGTGGGCCTCACTACTGCAGTTCTTGAATAAGTGAATTCCTGATATATGGATGGCCCAGTCCATCTCTCTGTCTGGGATTAAATAAAGCAGAAGGAGTTTTGTCCCAACCTTATATCCAGTGGTGCGCTGGTAAGTGCTTAGCAATTGACTCTGTGAAGAGAAGAAAAACGTATACATGACAGACTGTTAAGTTTGATCAAATTATTCACATTTTCTCCACCACTTTCTTAAGCCTGGAGACTCAGAGTCTCTGGAGGTGAACCTGCAATCTCGAGGCCACACGTGGCTGTCCAGGTCCTCAAGCGTGGCCCTTATGAGGTGTGGTTTGCACTCAGTCAAAGGGCTGCACTTGAAGACCTAGAGGGCCTCATGTGGCCTGGAAACCGTAGGTTACCCAGTCCTGGAGACAGTCAAAACAAATCAAGTCCTGATTTGTAACCTTTACCAGTAAACAAGATCTAGATGCACACACTAAAAACTTGATAATTGGCTCCCGCAAGTGGCCCAGAGTGACTGCGGTTCACCCCTGCCTATGTCATAACTAAGGCAGGCCATGATGTTTAGGCCCAGGCCTAGCACATTAAGCTGTACTTCTACCATATATGCCCCTTTTTCCTTTCATAGTGAATTCCTCTCATGGTGGCAAGAAACACTCAAATGCCTTATGATGAATTTTAATATCACTTTTACCATGTATTCCTGGGTCCATGATGAGAGAGATACAAGAGTGGGAAAAATCTTAATACTTTAATTTCTACTGCTTTGATATATAGATATTGCTATTTGGAGGGGGGAATGTGGGGCAATTGGGTTAAGCGACTTGCCCAAGGTCTAGTAAGTGTTAAATGTCTGAGGTCAGATTTGAACTCAAGTCCTCCTGACTCCAGGGCTGCTGCTCTACTCACTGTGCCACCCAGCCACCCCAATTGCTTTGATTTTTGTATGCCTATATGTTATTGGTGGGACCCTGCTGCTCTATCCTGGGGAACTGAAAGCTATTAGAGTCCTTTGTTCAGGGTGGTAGATTGTAGCAAACAGGGATTCTGCTGAAGAGGTGTTTTTTTTTTTTAAGGTGGGGGAGGCAAGGCAATTAGGGTTAAGGTAATTGTGCCCAAGGTCACATAACTAGTGTCAAGTGTTTGAGGCTGGATTTGAACTCAGGTCCTCCTGATGCCAGGGCTGGTGCTCTATTTACTGTGCCACCTAGCTGCCCCTGAAGAGTTTGTTTACGTAAAGACAGGTTGAACTGAAAGGTGGCTCCTGGTTTCAGAGGGGCTACCTGGTCTTAGTC
The DNA here is from genome assembly GCA_028646575.1 of Pseudocheirus occidentalis. NCBI lineage: Eukaryota > Metazoa > Chordata > Mammalia > Diprotodontia > Pseudocheiridae > Pseudocheirus > Pseudocheirus occidentalis. The sequence goes on from CM053599.1 coordinate 210,082,990, forward strand.
ACCACAATTCTCTGTGCTTTGCCATTGGTTAAGACCATTGTTATGCAAGATCCAATTTGTCTGTTAGATAAAGAACTCAATTTCATTAAGAACATATATATATATATGAGCAGAACCAGGAAAAATTTGTACACAGTCACAGATACATCATATGTGTAACGACCGATTTTGAAAAACTGGACGCTTCTGAGCATCACACAGTTAAAAGACAACTATGCAAGTCTCAGGAT
>CM053599.1:210083719-210172438 GCA_028646575.1 Pseudocheirus occidentalis
GGGAGAGACAGAATGGAGTTAATCATCTCATATAGAAGAGGCAAGGAATAACTGTTACAGTGGGGGAGAAGAACAGGATGGCAAAAGGGAAAGGGTCAACCTTACTCTCATTGAATTTGGCTTAGGGAAGGAATAACCTAAACTCTAAACTGGATATCTTACCGCACAGGAGAGTAGGGGGAATGGGAATGAGAGGTGGGATGATGGAGGGGAGGGCAGGGGGAGGGAGAGGGTTGCTGGAAGCACACACTTCTGTGAAGGGACAGGGTAAAGAATAGAACAAGGTGGGGGGGGCGGGATTGGAAGGAGGGACATATAATCAGTCTCTCACAATATGTCCATTATGGAGACGTTCTGTGTAACTACACATGTACAGCCTGTATTTAATTGCTTGTCCTTCCAGAGGGGGTGGGTGATGAGGAAAGAAGGGAAAGAATCTAGAATTCAAAGTTCTATAATTGAATGTTAAAAATATATGTATATTATTATTATTATCATTATTATTATTACTATTATTAACATGCAACTGGGAATTAAGATATACAGGCACTGGGGTAAGGAGATCCATCTTGCCGTACTGGAAAGTCAGAGGTGCAATGGGGAAGGATATAGGAGAGAGCAGATTGGGAGAGGAGATATACAATGGAATGACTGTTTTTGCGGTGGTGGGTGGGGGAAAGATGGGGAGAAAATTTGTAACTCAAAATCTCATGGAAATAAATTATATAAACAAGAAAATAAATAAATTTTAAAAAAAGAGAGAGAGCAAATCTGGCCTCAGATGCTTATTAGCTGTGTGACCCTAGAAAAGTCACTTAACCCTGCATACCTCAGTTCCTTGTGTATAAAATGAGTTGGATAAGGAAATGGCAAACCACCCTAGGATCTCTGCCAAGAAAACCCCAAATGGGGTCATGGAGAGTCGGACACTATTGAAAAGTGACTTAACAACATCAAAAACAAATAGAAATCAGAGAAAACATACCTAGAAGAATTCATACTGGATGATGCAGAGCAAATGAACTCTCCTACTGGGAATGAGATAACTCAGCCAAGAGAAAAGAAGCTCAGATCTCACCCAAGAGGAATACTCCTGAACTTACAGAGAAAGATTCCCTGCAGTCTCTAGCACAGTATCTGGGAATAAGGACATGATCAAGGGATCTGCTCCTCACCGTGCCTTCTTCTTCCCAGTCTTTATCTCCCTCAAGGTTGAAGGGAGATTGGAATGGTGCATCCTCTCTCTCAAAGTTGGAAGCCTGAAGATGACAATCTTTCTTCTCCCTGGCTTTTGCCAACTCTGCCCCTCACAGAGGGGTGAAGCACTGAGTTATCAGCCACCACCAATAAAGAATGCCATACAAATGGACTTGGCCCACATATTCAAAATTATCTGTTCTTTTATATTCGCCTCTACTGCTTGTTTAGTGAAGGGCATATGATTTATTTTTCTTCATTTATAGTGTGATCTTTAATATTCAGGTTGTGTATACATTTTGAATAGATTGTGGGATATTGTGTAGATATTGATGTAAGCTTAATTTTTGCCAGACTGCTTTCCAGTTTTCATAGCAGTTCTTATCAAATAGGGAGTTCTATTTTGGGGGGTAATTTATGTTTGTCAAATGTTGGGTTATAACTTAGCTCGATTTTGTCTGATTCTTCTTTGTCTAGTCTGCGACATTGGTCTACTTTTTGATTTTTTTTAACCAGTACCAAATGGTTTTGATACTACTTTGTATCTAGAAATGCTATTCCCCTTTTTAAAAATGTACTTTCCTTGCTATTCTAGGTTTATTTTCCCAAATGCATTTTGCTGTTATTTTATCTCACTCTGTGTAGTGTCCCTTAGATAATTTTATTGACATAGTTTTAAATCTGTAGATTAACTTTGACAATATTCTCATTTTTATTGTATTGACATGGCATAACCATAGTTTCTATATCCTTATATTAGCTATGTCTTTACCTTCGGCTATTTGTTATTCTTTATTGGTTTAATTCTATTTTGTACTTGAATCTATGCAAGTATTGAGTATGATTTGGTCGAATAATCCCCAACAGTTTTATGTATTCTATAGCTAGTTTGAACAGGTCTTCCTTTTCTATTATTGTCTCCTGGATTTTGTTATTATTCCACAGAAATGTTCATTTTTGTGGGTTCATTTTGAAACCTGCATTTTTGCTGACGTCATTGTCTCAATGGTTTCTTTGCTGATTCCCTAGCATTTTCTATGCAAACTAACATATATCAGAAAATAGGGATCATTTTGTATCTTCTTTATCTTTACGGCTTTAATATCTTTCTTCTGTAATGCCAAATAATCAGGGGAAATAGGGCATCCTTCCTTTACCCCTGTATGTACAAGGAAATGTCTAGTGTTTCTCCATTTCATATACAGGCATACATTTTTATCATATTAAGAAAAGATCTGCCTGTGTTATGTAGAGTTTTTATATAACTGGGTGTTCTCCTTTGTCACAGGCTTTTTGTGCGATGATTAATATAATAAGGCTTTGAGAAGCTTTGTTTTTGATGTGTTTAATTTTGTTCATTGTTTCCTAAGGCTGATCCATCACATCTCTGATATAAATCCAACTTGATCATAGTGAATGATTTTTGGGGACAAGTTGCCTTATTATTTTTTGCCAAGGCTTATTTTATTTTAAAATGTTTGAACTGACATTCGTTCATGATATTGACTTGGTTCTCACCATCTTTCCAGCTCTGGAGCTCACACAGGCCATAGGAACATCACACGTTCTTCATTAGAATTACTTCTCCCTGTACTTCCCCAGACTCAGTCTCTCCCTTCTATCACCTCTTCCACACTCCTGAAGTTCCCCTTAGTGCTGAGAGGCTGCAAGAATCATTATCCCTTTGCTCTTCTACCATAGATTTGGGAGGAATTCATACCTATTCTCCTCTATCCGTCACCTCCCTTGTCCTCAATTATACATCCTCCCATTCTGCAGTGGGACCTTGGAAGGTCATATAATTTAGTCCATGGTGCTCTACTTCTTCATCTCCACCTTCACTTCTCCAGCTTCTTTAATTCCTGATTATATCCTTTTTTCAAAATCCCTTATTAGTTTCTAGTTTTTTGTGCTTTGTTTTGTTTACCGCCCAACCCCCTGCTCCACATAGGTCACTCTTTCTCTTTTAAGAAGAATACCTTTTAAACATGGGATAATTGATTTTTTAAACTTATTCTGCCTTTAATAGTTGTACTTATTCATCTACCTTTTAAAAATAAATTTTATTAATATATTGTTTTTGCATTGCCTACATTTTCCAATAGAGCCCTTCCCACACTCTCAACTAAAGAACTATCCCTTATGATTAAAAAGTTAAAAAAAAAAAAAATTCTTCAAAACCACTCAAGGAAGTATGATGTTGTATACAATGTTTTACACCCAAGGTCGCTCATTTCTGCAAAAGAGAAGGGGGAAGTGTCTTCTCTTATTTCTTGTATGGGGCCAAACTTGGCTATTATAATTCATATTCAACATTCAACTTCAATTTTTTCATATTTAATATGCTTTCCATTTACATTACTGTGTCATTGTGTAAACCGTTTTCCTATTCTGCTTACTTCACTATGCATCAATTTATATGAATCTTCACATTCTTCTCTGTAGTCATCATGTTTTTATGGACATCATCCTTACTTATATCATGCTTCTTAGAGTGTAGTATTGGGAATCCACAGAACTCTGCATTGCATCAAACATTGGTTCACTTTCCTTTGTCTTGTAATACTCCTTAACAGAGCTTTGTCATCTCTTTGAGGATTTAGTACTCAGATTTCCCTCTGATTTTATGACCCTCTCCATTGTCCCTCTTTCTTTAGCCATGCTTTTCTAATTTCAGCAGCTGAAGCCAAAATGGGAAAATGTTTATCTCCTATTCCTTCATGCTGACCACCCCAACAGGAGGCATTCCTTTCCATGTAGATATGGAGTCAGTAATTCTTAGGTCATGCTAAAACCTGACTTCATTTTGACCCACTGCCTGAATCCCTCTAGGGTCCAAGAATATCATCACATGGTGATTTTTATGAATTTAATAAAGTATCAGGGAGCCATGGGCTTAACCATGATGGTAAGAATTTAGAAAAGGCCAACAGTTTGGGTTGCTCTCCAGACCACTAACATGGGCACCTCCTTGAGGTCTATCCAAGCTTCAAAATAATTAGTATTAACTGGGAATTAAGATATACAGGCACTGGGGTAGGGAGACCAATCCTGCCCTACCAGAAAGTTAGAGGGGCGATGGAGGAGGACATAGGAGAGAGCAGATTGGGGGAGGGGCTTTACAGTAGGATTGTTGTTTTGGGGTTGTGGGTAGGGGAAATATGGGGAGAAAATTTGTAACTCAAAATCTTGTGAAAATGAATGATGTAAACAAGAAAATAAATAAAATAATTTGAAAAAATAATTAGCACTGCAGAAGAATGGCTAGGAAAAGGCATAATACAAGAATGGACTAATGAAGAGCGATACACATATCTGTCTTCAACCTCAGAAAAAACACCACATGAGATGTAGATAAGAATGTTGCCTGCAGTAACGAGAGAGTCCCCACCGGGCATGCCGAGAGGCTGCTGGATGCCACCAGGGCACATTAAGAGGCCACTAGAGACATCATCTCATGGGGCACCCCTTTCTTCCTGGGAGAAAGGGAATAAATTCCTCTTCTTAGCTAAAAAAAAAAAAAAAAAAAAAAGAGGCCACTAGAAGAGGCCTGCTAATCCACCAACCACAAGGGCCATTCCCAGGCCCATCACTACAGGGCAGGGATAGGTTGGAGCTGGGTAAAAGACAAAGGCAGGGCCCATGGCAGGGACAGCAGCTCCTCCAAGGACTACCCATTCACAGCCTGGAAATTTAAAAAACCCCTATCTCAACTTCCAGGGACCGAGATGACAGTCTGAACCCTGGCTGCTACTATCCCTGCCTCTGACCCAAAAACACAGTAATTATTGCCCTGAGGAAAATTTTAAGCAGTAAAGGCTTAGGAACCCCAGAGGAAGAGCATGGCTAAAGTTCTGCCTTCAAATGGGAAGAAAACAGGCTACAAAGACAAAGACTCTGGAATCCTACTACAGTGAGAGGGAGGAATCAAACTCAGAAGGAGAGAGTATTGACTCCACCCCTGTAACTGAAGCCTTAACAAGTACTACGACCTGGTCTCAGGCACAGAAAATAGTCCTAGATGAGCTCAAAAAGAACTTTGAAATCAGAGTTAGAAAGGTAGAAGATAAAGTCAACACTTCTTATAAAAACAAAGTTGCAAATTAGAAAAACATTACAATGAAAAGAACAGCTCCTTAAAAAGTAAAATGTGTGAACTAAAAATGAAATCTGAGCATATGGAAAAGAAGCTTCAAAAACTGAGAAGAATAATTTGCTAAAAATCAGAATCAACTAAATTGAAACCAATGACTCTATGAGGAACCTAGAATCAGTCAAACAAAACATAAAGACTGAAAAATTAGAAAAAGAGGTAAAATATCTCAATGGAAAAAATAACTGACCTGGAAAACAGATCCAGGAGAGACAATCTGAGAATCATTGGTCTATCAGAAAATCATGATGAAAAAATGAGTCTGGACAATATCTCATCAAGGAAAACTACCCTGAGATCCCAGAACCAGAGGGTAAAATAGAAATCAGGAGACTCCACCAGACACCTCCTGAAAGAAATCCCAAATTGAAAAGTCCAGGAAATATTGTGGCCAAACTCCAGAATTATCAGGTAAAGGAGAAAATACTACAAGTGTCCAGAAAGAAACAATTCAGATATCATGGAACCACAGTAAGGATCACACAGGATCTAGCAGTCTCAATGTTGAAAGACCAGAGGAGCTGGAATGTGATTTTTTTGCAAGGCAAAAGAACCCAGGTTACAACCAAGGATCACCTATCCAACAAGACTGAGCATAATCTACCAAGCAAGGAGATGGAAATTCAGTGACATAACAGAATTCCAGACCTTCCTGATGGAAAAGCCTCCAATTACAAGACACAGGAGAGACATAGAAAGGCAAATAAGGAAAAAAACACACATATATAACTTGTTATTTAACAAGAGCAAACTGTTTACATCCCCATATGGGAAGCTGATACCTGTTATTATTGTAAATTCTATACCTATGGTGACATCTAAAAGGGATATAGATAAATAGAGGGTGTGGGCATACATTATGCAAAATGATGATAAAAATCCTTATTAAGGAACTGCAATGAAATAATGAAGGAGAAAAGGGTAAATTATGCTACACAAAGAGGCATAAAAACAATATAGTAGAGGGAAAGAAGGGAGGGAGGTGACCATTATATGAGCTACTCCCTCTCTGGTTCTGGTGCAAGGAGGGAATAATACAACCAGTTAAATATAGGACTCTATCGAGAAGAGACATAAAACTTATCATAATAGAGGGAAAGAGGGGAGGGAGAGCACTGAATGAGATCTGTTTTCATCAATTTTGGTTTGAGGAAGAAATAACATACAACATTCAGTATAAAAATCGCTCATATCCTACAGGCAGTAGGAGGGGGGAAGAGCCAAGAAAGGGGAGGGTTTTAGAAGAGAGGGAAGAAGTAGTAAGGGAGAAGGGTAGGAAAAGGGAAGGGAATACTGAGGGATAGTCAAAAGGAAAACTCTTAAGAAGGGGAAGGGAGAAGGGAAAAATAAAAGCATAAACAGGGGAGGGAATAGGATGGAGGGAACGACACATAATGTAATCATAACTGTGAATGTGAATGGAATGAACTCTCCCATAAAATGGAGGTAGATATGAAGAGGTTAGGGAGAGGTGGATGTCTGACAGATCTCATATGAATCCCTTGAGGGTCCTTGTCTGGAAAGAATTTTGCAGGATTCAAGCTATCTTTTGGCAAAGTTACAAAGTTTATTGTTATGCTGATTTAGCAGCAGACAGAAGTAGGGGGACCTACAAGCTTATAGAGATCTAAGGTAGAGTTATAAAGTTTTGTGCTTTGCAGCAGACAAGAAAAGGTGAAGAAAACCTGAAAAGTGCAGGAGCTAGAGACACAATTTTTATAGTGATAAAACTGTCAGTCAAAGGTTAATTATGGGGGCGGCTAGGTGGCGCAGTGATTAGAGCACCGGCCCTGGAGTCAGGAGTACCTGAGTTCAAATCCGGCCTCAGACACTTAACACAAAAAACTAGCCGTGTGACCTTGGGCAAGTCACTTAACCCCAACTGCCCTCCAAAAAAAAAAAAAGAAAAAAAAAAGGTTAATTATGTTAACTAGGTGGGTAAGGGTAGAGTTAGGGAGGAATTTAAGAGTGGTCAGTGCTTAAAGGGACATGCACTTTTATATCAACTGTGCAGGTGTATTGCCCATAATTCACTGGACATCCACCTAGGGAGGGCTACCAGGAGGTGTGGTTTTTGCCTTGTGACATCACTAGGTTACTTTTGGTCAAGGATGAATAAGATATGTCCAATATGGCTGTTGGGAGGATAGGCTTGATTGTTTCAAGAGGTGCCAAGTCTGGGAGCTAGACTGATTAGGGATTCAGGAGGTACTATATTGGGAGGGAGTTATCTCTCTGATAATGTTGTTCAAGGCTTTTGGGTACCGCTGGCCACTTACAACAAAGGGGCTATGCATTTCTCTAACTAAGGATTTGTTTATAGAATGCTTGTAAAAGATTCATAGGTACTGTATCTAGGCAGACTCCTGGCTCAGGGAAAAGACTTTTAGGCTGGGAGCAGGGGAGAGGCAGAGTTAATGTTTTTATGGCTGGGGGAAAGTGTGACTTTTACAACTTAATTGCACAGGCTTATTACAAACTGATGTTACATACATAGGTACCCGAACACAAGTGAGATTTTACAAACTGAAGTTACAGACAAAAGCATCCCAGACCACATCACATAGCAGAATGGATTAAAAAACATACTCCTATAATATGCTGTTTACGAGAAACACATCTGAAACAGGGGGATAAACACAGGGTAAAGGTAAAAGGCTGGAATAAAATACATCATGCCTCAGCTAAAGTAAAAAAAGCAGGGGTGGCAATCCTTATCGCAAAGCAAAAGCAAAAATAGATCTAATTAAAAGAGACAAGGGAGGAATCCTGCTAAAAGGCACCATTGACAATGAGGCAATATCATTACTAAACATTTATGCACCAAGTGGTACAGCACCTACATTCCTAAAGGAGAAATTAAGGCAAAAATATTTATTGCAGCTCTCCTTGTGGTGGAAAAAAACTGGAAATTAAGGGGATGCCTATCAATTGGGGAATGACTAGACAAGTTGTGGTATATGAATGTAATGGAATACTATTGCGCTATAAGAAATGGGGAGGAGATGAACTTCATATTTACCTGGAGAGGCTTATACAAACTGATACTAAGTGAGAAGAGCAGAACCAGAAGAAATGTGTACCCAATCCCAGACACATCGTATGTGTGACACCCAACCTTGATGAACTGGACTCTTCTCAGCAACGCACAGTTAAAAGACAACTCTACAAGTCTCAGGATGGAAGGAGATATCTACATTCAGAGAAAGATCTAGAAAGACCAGAATTTAAATGGAGACTGAGGCAATCTACATGCTATCATTCTTTTTCATGTTTGGTTTTCTTTCTTTTTTCCCATTGTTCACTCCCTTGGTTACAATCCTTCTATGCAACCAGACTAATGTCCAATGTGAAAGTATTTGCAGATCCTATACTTGATTGTAAGCTGCCATGGGTGGGAGGAGAGGGAGAGGGAGGGGAGAAAATGTGAAACTCAAGGGATTCTGGAACTGAATCATATAAACTAAAAGTAAATATACAAATCAATTAAAAAAAAAAAAGAATGTTGCCTGCCATCTGAAGCAGGGAAAAGAACAAATGAAGCCACTCACCTTAGCCCAATTAGGAGAAAAACTAGAAACCATCTGTGGAGTCAGGAGAATGTTTCTCATAGGTATAAGAAGTACTGTGTGACCCTACTCAGACAAACAGCCCCAAGGCACCAGGCTTGAATGGGGGTGATTCTAGAGACTTACCTGAGACATGAGGCGTAGAATGCCTGAATTTAAGAGTAGAAGATAGAAACCATAGGGATGAGATGAGTGACAGAGCTGCATCAGCAAGAAGCAGGATGGAAGTCGAAAGCAGAAGCAGCAGACATGCAACTTGAGAACCAGAGTTTGCCAGATCATACCTGAAGAGGCAAGTGAAGGCCTCTGAGTTTCATCAAGTGCCAGCTTCAGCAAGAAGCTGTCCAGAATTCCAGTCTCAACGCAAGGCAGCCCTTCTTACATCAGTGTAAGCAGGGCTTATGGGCATCATGAAGTAGAGATTTTTCTTTTTCCCCCATTGGCTCATGAATCCTCTGGGAAATTGCTCTGATTCATCTATGAAGGACTCTGAACTCTTCTGCTACTTTCATTGTTGTTTATCTTCCTAGTAGGTTTCAATTAAAATATTTAACTATTTGATTTTGGGGGCCTGCCCAGGCTTTTAAATAGGTGCTTAAGTCATAGCACCCATATGGAACACAAGTAAAGTGGAGACCCCACATGTGATCGAGAGACCTGTTCATAAAATAGGTTTATTCCATTCAAATTGCTAAGTGGATTTGGTCATCCTTGGAGTCAGCCTGGAGTTTCAGTTATCTTTGATTTTGACAGGATTTTGTAATCATTGTTAACAGATGTGAGGTAAACTTATATTAAGAGAATTTAGATGTTCCCACACCCAAAAGAAGAGAGTTGGGTAAGCTCATTAAAATTTGAGCCTTTCCTGGGCTTTGTTTGGAAAACTTATAAGGGACTAGGGGTTAGGCTGACTTGATTTTCCTGTATTTTCCATGACTTTCCTAGAATCTCCAACTGATCCCTAGGTCCTAGAGAGAATTATTTTTCTTTAGCAGCGGTGATTTACTGCAGTACCACCTTTCACTGGAAATTGTGACAAAGGGCTAAAAACCTGCCCCTGTGTACAACTATCCAGGGATGCCATATACTAACCTTGATGCTATTCTGTCAAACCAAGTTGGGGGTGGGGTGGGGGGAGAGAGTTATAAACACTTATTCAAGCATTTGTAGGACACTGCTCTGGGTGAAAGAGAAAATAAATTAGGTTTGGTCTAATGTTTTAATATGGAGCGATCTTTTTGGATCCAGACTCTTTTATCAAAGGGGTTAGCAATGCTGCCTACCACACTGAATAAACACACCTCTGATACCTTTATCCAAGTCACTGACTTAAAAACCAAACCAATAAGCCCAAAACACTTTAAATAACACAGGGCCAAACACATATCTCTGAGCCACTCTAATAGAGAGTACTTTCCAAGCTGGTGTTAAACTATTCATGACTACTCTGGATCTGGCTGTGCAAGACAGTTCTAAGTCCACACATCAAGCACTATTGTCTAGCCAACATCTCTTCATCTTATCTTCAATTGCATTTTATCCACAAGAACAGCATTTGGGATTTTGTCAAATGCTTTGCTAAAACCGAAGTAAACTGAGGACATTTAATAAAATATACCTCCCTCCTCTAGGTAGTTGGGATGGATGGATGGGGGTAGAACTAGGAGAAATTAGCATTCGTTTGACCTGGAATTAATTCCATACATAGCTATCAAAAAGCATTATAATAGACGAAACAGTCCTCTGAGACACATTTTTTTTGGACATGGTAGATGCCAGAATTACTTTTGCTGCCTGCCTATACCATTTGTTACAAGTTGTTCTTTTTCTCCTTTTCTTTCTTTCTCGGTGTTGTGAAGGAGCATGGGAGGGAGAGAAAATAGACCTTTGTTCATTGAAAAAAAAAGTATTTTTGAAGAAGTGTTATGATGTTCAAGCACATGATTAAGAATTGAAACAAGTGGATAGAAATGAAGTGTCAGTTGCCTCAGTCTCACATGGTTTCCTGCAATGTTGATTACTTTTGCTTAACTGTCATCTTTACAAGAGGGTTGAAGTAATATCAGAGAGGAGAAAAAAAGTATAAAAAGTAAAAGCCACTTATAGATTCAGATTTTTTAAGTTAAAAGCTAAAAATTAAAACCTAGGTAAAACTGTATCTACAGCATTTTCCTAATCTGTCAGTCTAGTAACCCTATCAAAGGCAGAAATGAGGTTAGTCTGGCATGATTTATTCTCTGTGATCACTTCTTTCTAGAATTCACTAACTATACCTTTAATAATACATTCTAGAATTCTGCCATGAATTGAAGTCAAGCCCACTGACCTATATACCAACCCCACTGTCTTGTGTTTACTCTGTGTTCTAGCTCCCAAGCAGTAAAGGAAAAAGTAATCAATAATCATTTATTAAGCAGGTATTATACTAGGCAACTCTGTAAAATAATATTATAAAGAAAGCTGGATTGGTAGGAAAAGTACTTTAGCCAGTTCAGAAAAAAAACCTGGAAAGTCTGATAGGAATTGATGCAAAGTGAATTGAGCAGAACCAAGAGAACATTGTACAGAATAAAAGCAACACTGTGTGATGCCCAACTATGATAGGCTTAGTCTTCTCAGCAATACAACGATCCAAAGCAACTCCAAAAGATTCATGATGGAAAATGCTGTCCACATCCAGGGAAAGACCTATGGAGTCTGAACGCAGAGTGAAGCAGACTAGTCTCACTTTATTTATTTATTGTTTTTATGATTCTTTTCTTTTGGCCCGTTTCTTCTTTCACAACAAAACTAACATGGAAATACGTTTTATATGATTACACGGAGGGGGGGAAAGAAGAGAGAAAACTTTGGAAATAAAAAAATTTAAACGAATGTTAAAAATTATCTTTACATGTAACTGGAAAAAATAAAATACTATTTATTAAAAAATGCTAAAAGAAAAGGTGCCTCACCAGGTCCTCCCTACCTTGAACGACAGGTCCAGTCCCCACACACGCACAATCACTTGTTTGCCGCCCACGGCTGCATTTTAACATTTCTCTTGCACAAGGTCTAGCTCCAGCTTCCTTTTCTAGGCTTATTACACATCATTCTCTCTAATCACTCCCTGGCCCAACCTGGCTTCCTGGGGCCGTACACATCCCGCCTCCTGCCCCTCCCCCATCCTGGGGTGCCCTGTATCCTCATCTCTTCCTCGCTGAAGCCTGTCCTGATGTCCCTACTCCACTTTCCTCCCTGATGGGATTATTTTCTATTTGCTTTTCGCTTACATAGCTTCCTGCTAATAGAATGTAAGCTTTAAAATAAACAAAACTAAGCTTTCTGAGAGCAGGAATTGTTTCTTTGTCTGCCCACCATCACCTAGCACAGCAGCTGCGATCTAGCTTGGGCTTAATATTCCAAACTGAATTTCCCACCGAGCTGTATAGAGGGCTAATAGCCAATACATACCTGATAAATGACCGCTTTGTTCTTCTGACCGCCCTGACATTGCACTTCAACACTTAATCCATGCAGGCGGCTAGGTGGCGCAGTGAATAGAGCACCGGCCCTGGAGTTAGGAGGATCTGAATTCAAATGCGGCCTCAAGACACTTAACACTTACTAGCTCTGTGACCTTGGGCGAGTCACTTATCCCCAATTGCCTTGCCTTCCCCCCTCAAAAAGGAACCCAACATTTAATCCATATCTTGCAGTTCACCATGCTCAGCGCTGCCTGGGGTATGAAGATGAATATGGCAAGGTCCCTGCCCCTCAGTACTTGGGGGGGGGGGGGGGGAGCGGTACTTTTCTGCCTCTTCCCCTTGATTTTTCATGAAGCGCATATGGAAAAAAGGGGTTAGCCAAAGTCAAGCTCCGACAGCCGGTGCGTATGTTACAAATGAGCAGCACGCCTCCATCACCCCTTCTGCTGGCTTCACTACAGGAAGGATTCCCCATTTCCTGTGCATGGTACAGCTGCATTTGCAAACTGAACTGTCAGCTCCTGGAGAGCCGCCCCATCTGCTCTAACTCAGCTCTACCAGTCATTTAGCTGTTCATCCACAGGCAAATCACTTAGCCTCGGGCTCAGTTCGTGTCCCTACAAGGGGATTAAGTCAGCTGACGTAGGAGGTCACTAGCCGCTCTAGATGTACCATCCTAACTCAGGGCTCCCAGAGCTGTTTCTGAGAGCTACCCGCCTCCATTGTTCTCCTATCAGACTCCGCAACAGTGGGATGGTCAATCTCCCAGCCAACTAAAATTCACCCAGAAGTGTGAGCATGGAGGTAGGGTAACGGGGAGGAGTTGTGAAAGTCTGGTACAAATTAAAGGAGTGCGTTTGTCAGATAGTGTCAGGTGGTTCTGTTGAACTCTAGGCTTGCTCGTTTGATGAGGGACGGCAGAAGGCTAATGAGGTAGAGGTGGAAGAGGGGCACTTTTGGACATGTTGTTCAGTTGTGTCCGACTCTTCGTGACCCCATCTGGAGTTTTCTTGGCAAGGATGTTGGAGTGGTTTACCATTGCCTTCTCCGGTTCATTTTACAGATGAGGAATCTAAGGCAAACAGCATTAAGTGACTGGTCCAGGGTCACCCGGCTAGTGCGTGTCTGAGTCCAGACACTTTGAATGCAGAAAATGAGTCTTCCTGACTCCAGTGCGCCACTTAGCTACCCATATTTGGAAATGTGGTGATGTCAAAACAAAAGGCATCCATAAATTTTAAAAAGAAACACATGCACAACACGTAACTAAAAAGTAACGCCACTGATTTAATAAACACACCAGGACTTACTGCCCCCATATGAGGGACGTGGCTAAGGAAGCCACACTTGCCCCAACAAGGCAGCCAGTGTGCAGGATGGCTCGTGGACTCTTCTTACCTTCAGAACCTGCAGCACATTCCCTAAAATATACTCGGAGGTGACGAATCTTTGCCTGCTGAGAATGGATTGGACTTTTGGATGCCTTTTGGCTGGTTCCGTAGCCAAAGAGGAGGAGAGGAGGTGGGGAAGAGTATCATTCATTGTGGATTGAGGGAGGGAAAAAGTGTGACTAGAGCTATGGGGGGCAGTTCCCCCCACAAAAGACTCTGAAATGTTCTGAGGAACAAAAACCTCACTGAAGCACGTGCCCAGACTTCCACGGTAGCTTTAAGGAGGGAACCACTATTTGGATAGGTAGTGGTTTAAGAAACTTGATGTCCGAATCAGCTTTTTCCCTGGATGCCAGGTTGTTGGGGGGAAAGGTGGAGTTCTCCATTCTGTCCACAAGGTGGCACTAATACTACACAGAAGACATTTAGAACTAAAGGGAAAATTCTGCCAGGAGGCTGACAAGAAACCCCTAACTGCCAGACAAGAAACCCCGAACTGGCTGGCCGAGGAGGGGCGGGCCGGCTGGGCAGGTCTAGACACGAGTGGAAGTTTCTATGGACACTCCGCACAGCCCTGTGAGGTAGACAGCACGAGCATCATTCTCTTCGTTTTATGGGTGTTTAGAGGTTAGGCTGGAAGGGAAGAGGCCAGATTGGAGACCGGGAGAGGTCTTCCAGCGCCCCGGCCCACAGGGCTAACCAGGACCTGCCTTCTCCCGGGGCATGAGGACACCGGCTCCCAGGGCAGGCGGCCTTGGCTTTCCCTTTGCACCCCCAATGCCCACTGCCAGCCTGGCACAGTCAGATTAACAAATGCTTGTTGATTTACTGACGGGTTTAGATCTAGCCGGACTGGTCCCTGGGGGGAAGGGGGAGCAGAAGGGGAAGAGGCCAGTCTGTCCTTGGGCCCGCTCCTCCTCTGTTAAAACGGGGGTCCAGCAGGCCCGAACGGGCAGTGGATGATCTCTGTGGGCCATTCCAGCTCTCAGATTCCACGACAATCTGATCTGTGGTCATTCCTCCATCCTTCACCCTGCACTAGGGACTGGACGGTTTGCACCCTTTCCTTCCACAGGCATCCACAGATGAATAGAGGCGTGGAAGTTTGAGTCTGGGAGTTCTCAAAGCCAGTGACGTCCTCACAGCCTCTTCCCAGCTCTTGTTCTCAGAGGTCCTGAAGAGCCAAGAGCTTCGGGAGGAGGTGTAGACAATGGCTGTGCCCGTAGGCACTCCTGTGGGCATAGGGGTCATCTCTAGTGGCTGCTTCCTTCTGTGAACAACCACTGGAGCCAAGATTTGGACAGAACACAGCAGGAGGCTTTTCCCACCAGGCATCCTATGATTCTAAGACCTGGTCAGAAATTCCAGGAAATGCTTCTGAGGGGACAGGTCCCAGAATATCCGCGTTTAGGCCTTCCTGAGCATACAGCAAAGATGGAAGATTCTTTTCCTGGGGGAAGGGTGGTGTGGCCCATTAAGGACCAAGGAAGGGATGGATCTGCCACCTGGTTCCCTCACTCTGTCCAAGAAGCTCAGTCTCTTTCCCTTTTCCCTCTCCGGACAAGGCTTAGAATTCAGCGCTGCTGTCTTCCTGTGAGCCTTCCTCAAATCCTGTCTTAAGATTTGCAGGAACATCTTCTTGGCAATGGGGACCCAGAGGAGAAGCTGATTTTTGCCAAGGGTAAAGAGGAATAAAGGACAAAGGATGTCCATGGGCAGCTGAAAGGCACTTGAGAGGGGTAACAGCTGAGGAAAGGGATGGAGTAAGAAGCTACTTATCATAGTAAGGAAGAGACAAAGAGGGGTCGACCACTGGTTTTCACTGAGGTGAGCTGTGGGGTCGCCAACAGAGCAGCAGGGAAGGTGCTACAGCTAAGCTGTCTGGGGGGGTGGGGGGGGGCCTCCAACACAGTGGGGCCCATTCCCAGGCTGGTTCTGCTCACACAACTTCCTCCTTTTGTAAGCCAGCTCTAAGCACACCTGACAGGCACAAGAAAAGGGTCCACTGGATATCAGAGAAGCTGTGAGAGTGAAGGCCTGTTGGGTTCCTGTAGCTTCCCTAACACATACAACCTCATCCAGGCTGTATCTGCAGCTCTTTTTCCAGTAAGAAGCCGGAAAGTCTTCAGGAAAGCAGGGAGATGGGAGGGACAAGTGGTGGCACTAATGGAGACGAAGCTGAGAGCTCAGAGTTTTCCTGGAATCAGGAGAAACAGATCAGGGGATGGTTAGGGTCTTGAAACCTGCCGGCCTCAGACACCCAGACACCAGGGGACTCCCCAAAAGTACCCTAGGCTGCTCTAAGGCCAGAGGAAAGAAGTCTCAAGTCCCACATCCTGGCCAGGTAGGAGAGAGAGGGGCCCCATTGTGGTTGTAAGGCATACAGTGTCTCCCCAACCCAACCAACTCTCTATCCTCCAAAAATGCAAAATGAAGAAACAGCGAGAACACACCTTGACCCCAAGCCCATTGCGAAAAGGACGGGGATATAAAAAGAATAGAGTCGAAGCAGAAAAACATTGGAGACAGATAAGACCATGCCTCCCAGGACCTATTAAAACCTGTCTAGGGATGAACCTATTATGGGAAGGGGCAAGGGACAGCTCATCATCCGTTGCTAAGCCATGACTCTCATCCCTCACCCTCCTCCCATCCAGATGTCAGCCAGAAAAACCCACTAGCTTGAAATTTGATTTGTTGGGCCTTTATGAATACATTGTACTCTTCGAGTAAATGATAGGGTTATGTTCTACACTTGGCTTGAGCAACCTCAAGTGTGGGGCAAGGGCAGGGGAAAATCTCTTTGTTCAAATGACAAACCTCTATTGAAGTGACGTAGCCTTGTTCTAGACAACTTTTGGAGGGAATGGCCTCTGCCACTGAACTCCAAAAGGCAAGAGTAAAAACTTCCCTTCTTGGCATATACTAAGAGTCTAATTTTTTTTTTAAAAAGCCCAGGTAGGACAGTGGAGAAGAAGGAGATGCGCACGAAGAGGCCCACAGAGCACCTGGACCCAGCATGTGTTATAGTGGTAGCCAGATACTTACTGAGTCCAATCTCCTTTCCTTCCAAAGCCTGGGGTAGGTCATTCAGAGCCACTTCCTCTCCTATGAGGAAGCTCCAAGCTCCAATTCTTCCTAGTAAGGTTGCAAAGGAAGCCACTCACTCACTCCCCCCACCCTCCCTCCCTTATTTTCCCCACCCCACCCCAGCACGTGACACCAGGCCTAGGCCATCTTCCACATCCCAGAGAAGCAGGGGCCTGTCCCTTTAAGGAGGGAGGGTCCAGCGTTGTGAGACACGCTTGCTGTCCAGGATTGCTTTCCAATCATCAGTCCATGAATGCAGCCTCCTGTTGGGCAGCTGCAGCTGGAGGTGTCTGTTGTGGCAGGCGGTGAAGAGGATGTGCTCCCAGCTGGGGTTTGGCTCAGCCCCTGGGGTTGGGGAAGGAAGAAGGAGCTTTGTGAGGGGCTTAGGAGCTGTGCCCCAGGATCCCACTGGGAGTCTGGCAATCTGAAGGCCATCTTCTTCCCCAGTACACATCACAGCCACTTCCCTAGTCTGTCCCTTCTAAGAAGGCCCAGTAATCATCTGGAGCACTCGATTACAAGCAGCTGCTTGCTGCTCTCTCGGATATTAGAACTGGATTTCCTTTAGGAATTATCAATGTCAGAGGTTCTTAACCTGGGGTTTTAGACCCCTTGGGAACCAGGGAATGTATTTTAGAGGGTCTGTGAACATGGATGAAGGAGGGGGAAAATTCCTCTTTATTTTCCTTAACCTCTAATTGAAGTATAGTGTGTCTTTCAATTACTTCAAAGCATTATTGTGAGAAGGGGCCTACAGGCTTTACCAGGCTGTGCCCAAAGCAGGGTGCGGAGCCCTGGTCTCGGAGAGCCCCTCATTCTGCAGATGAATAAATTAAGGCCCAGAAGCTTTCAGTGATTTGCTCAAGGTCACACAATGACCCTGCTATTCCTAAAGCCAAGGCTTCTCACTGCTGACTCAGCTCTATTTCCCACACATTCTGGAATGTAAATATCGTCGTCTCAGTGAGATTATTGTTCATACGATTTAGGCTGAAATTGGAGATGGAATCTGACCCTCCCCTTTTACCAGTGAGGAAACTAAGGCGCCTTGCCCAAGTTCATAAGGCTATGGTCTGAGCCTCGACGTAAACCCTGGTCTCTTAAATCCAAGCTGAATGCTTGGCATCACACCATGCTGTAGCATAGAAAGTCAAGGACAAGAAGCGGATCTTAGTCACCGTGCCCAACAATGGCACATGGCTGGAGAAGGCAACAAGCGCTCGATAAGTGGTCATTGATGGGAGGTAGGGAAGCCCCACATTAAAGGAAAAGGCTAGGGACCAGGCCTTTGGGGAGAAGTCCCAGCTCCTGAACCACAAAAGCTCCCTCTCTCCTCCAGATCGCCTTTACCTGTTATATCTGGCCGGTCGTCTATAAGGAGGTCTCCAGAGACCACGGTCTTATCCCGTGTGAGAACAATTTGATCCAGAAACTCCTGGCCAAAATGCTTCTCTACCCAGGCATACTAGAACATAAGCAGGAAGAAATGAGAGGCCCATTAGCATCCTTATTTCAGTTCCTGGAGGCAAGTAAATCCCAGGGCACAGCAGGGCCAATTACGCTAACACCTAGTGGGACACAAATGCCAGAAGCCTGGAAGCAACGGAATCATGACATCAGCTTTTCCTGACACTGGATCCCCAGGATCTGGTTACTCTACTCCCCAAATGCTATCTGGAAGACAATCACTATACACAGGGTGGGAAAGAATCCCCTCTTCCCCCTCCATGAAGCTATAAGGAATGTACTACATAAGCATGAACTACAGCTGACTCACCCTGGATAATGTAGGGGCCTAATAGTCAAAATAAAGGTGCTGAGCCCAAACCCAACAAGCCAGGGGAAAGGTCAAGTGTGACTGCAACCCTGGGTCTCTCGGAGCCCCAAAGTCTGTCTTACCTTCTCATTAGGACAGTACTCATACTTCTTGATAGGACTTGTACAGATGAACACATCTGTGCTGTAGACAGAAGAAAAGCAGACAAAGAGAAGAAAACATTCTAAGCCACCCCAAGAGCCATGATTAGCTTTTCCCTGTTATTCTTTTTTTCCCACTGTTGCTGGGAAATGGTTCATTCCTGCCTCTCTTTAGCATGTAAAGAACTTCATAGTCTGATTTCCATTCATCCTTCCAGACTAATTTCACATGATTGTCTCACACACTCTACCTTAGCTTCCAGCCAAACTGACCTACTCACTCATAAGAATACCATCTGTGCCCCATGCCTGGCACACCTTCCTTCTTCATTGCTACCTCTTGAAATTGCCAGCTGCCTTCAAGGTTCAGCTCAAGTGAACATCTTTTATGATTAAAGCCATTTGGTAAATGAAAAGAGATTATGTAGTTGCTACCCACAAATCAATATTTTAGCAACTGCAAACCAAAAGTGGGGGGAGGAGCACCCATCAAATATATGTGAAGGAACCCAGATGTCTTCCAAAACCACTGAAATGGAACAAAACTGTAACATTAAAAAATTATAACATTAGAATATTCTCCAGATGTGAGATTAGGCAAAATCCTCCCAAATAGACTCAATATTACATTCAGTTAGAATTCTTGCCTTGAAAGTTAAACTGGTCTCCTACTGGGGCAAAGAAGGGAAAAGCAAGAGAAGGCAGAGAAGACCCCAGGAGCTCTCACAAACCAATCAGCAGGAGGAAAGCAGAGGTGCAGGGGAGGGAGGAAGTACAAGAGGCTGTCATATGAGCAGGAAGAGAAACTTACTTTTCTAAGCGGGCCATCTCTTTCACAGCTTCCACGGCCCCTGGCAGAGGTTCAAGTTCAATAAAGAAATTCTTTGACTCCCAAATGCTGATAGCTTTCTCCTGAGAGGGGAAGATAAACCAGTTATTGCTTAGGCCCCCAGCTCTGTTCCCCACACTTCAATATCCTTGAAAATAAGACTCATCAAATGAGTTTCCATCTGCCAGGAGATCAAGAAATCGTTCTAGCATAAAGATGGCACAGACAAGTTCCCTGTTCTTCCATTCACAGAAGTCACAGTATTTAGGCTCAGGTATCAGGCTGATGTTTATATTGTTTCTTATATTCTTCCCTCTAGGGAGAATTCATATTCGTGGCAAGGTCCTGTGCAGACCAGCCAAGAAGGATGGGCAGAACGGGACTGGCACTGGTGGGCTGGGCACCATAGATTCCCAAAGGTGCAAAGGGATCAAGGATCCACAGCAATCTAGAGGCAGGGCTGGGACTAGAACCTGTCTCCGGGTTCTTTTCATTATGTCAAGTTGCCCAGGTGAAACCTTGCAGAACAATGTGTCCCACTGCAATGGTAAAGCAGAACCATAAAGCCTGGACTTAAGTACCCTTTTGATGGTCTACCTTTCCTGGCCTTTCATACATACATAAAGCCTTTGCCAATTTACCTCTTCTAACCCAGAGTGGTACACATGGGTTCAAATCCCAGTTCTGCCCCTTACTATAAGCTTGGGTAAGTCACATTGCCTCTTAGGCCTTATCTGTAGAATGGAGGTGGGTGGGTTAAATGGCTGTTTGTTTATAGGTCAGTTAAAAATCTATGATCCCATGGTCATCGGAACCCAACTCTAGTGTCCATTAAAAGCTTCTGCTTTCCCCTTTATACTACTGTTGGCTGTCACCTGTTACTGTCCTCTGTGTTACTTGGCAAGGAGAAGGCGCAAACTCTTAGATCTAAAAGTTAGGGATAAAAACCTTTGAAGTGACAAGCTCCAGGTGCCTCATTCTGGAAGGGGAAAGTAGCTGTTCACTAGTTACAAGAATGGCCATAGCCTCTTTGCCTTTTCCAACCCAACTGTGTCCTCAGAGGCCGGACATCTTTTCCTATCACTAGACAAAAATCATTTTCCAGAAAAAAACACCTGATCAACTCATTCCCTTCTTCAGCGTCTCAGTGCTTCAGAAATTTGCAATCTCGTCAGCGTGGGTGTTTCTTCCACACAAATCTTAATCCGTCTATAATTAGTCTTTCTAAGCTGTGCTGTAACCAAAAAGTCCATCCTACAGCCAAAGACCTGATGAGACCCTCTGACTTGGGTGGACTAATTCTTATACAAGAGGCGACTATCATTTTCTCCCCTAACTCACTACCTTGCTTTTCTATAGGCTCCTTTCCTGCTGCCCAGAAACATGCCCAGGTCTCCTCCAATATTAAGAAACCTTCACTTGACCTAATGATCTCCTCAAGCTCTCACGCTCCATTTCTCTTTCCTTTCTCCGTCAAACTCTTAATAAAAGCTTTCTGCCCCACTTGCTTCCACTTTTTCTGCTCTCATTCAGTTCGCAGCCCCTTGTAATGTGGCTTTCTCACTCAATTGCTTTCTCTAAAGACGCGGTGTTCTCTCTTCTTCAGAGCTTACCTATTTTGTTTACATTCAGCTATTTCCTATATAGTCCTCTTTCTTAAAAGTTCTTTTTTCAAATCCCATCCTCAGACGCTTGACACACTCACTAGCCGTGTGACTTTGGGCAAGTCACAGCCCCAACTGCCCTCCAAAAAGCAAAAAAAAAAAAAGTTCTTTTTAAAAGTTTTTTTGGTTAACTTTTGAATTCCAAGTTGTCTCCTTCCCTGTCTTCCAACTTCAAATTAGAAAAGGCCAACGTTTTGTGTGTGTGTGTGTGTGTGTGTGTGTGTGTAACCATACAATACATACTTCCATATATCAGTTCTTTCTCTGAAGGCAGAGAACATTCTCCTTCTTAAGTCCTCCATAGCTGATTTGAAAGATCATATTACTCTAGCTTAGTTATTCACAGATATTCTTTGAACAATATTACTGTTACTGAATACAAAGTTCTTTGGTTTCTGTTCGTTTTACCCTGCATTATTTCACGCCAGACTTTTCATGTTTTTCTAATGCCCCCCGCTTGTCACTTCTTACAGCGTGGCAGCATTCCTTCACAATCGCACGCCACTTATTTCGCCATTCCCCGGCGGATGGGCGTCCCCTCGCTTTCCAGCTCTTTGCCACCACAACGAGAGCTGCTGCAAAACCTGTAAGATCCAGAGGCTCTCTCCCTTTCCCCTGATCGCGGCGGGAAACAAACCCGAAGTGTTCTGGGCGAGAGGGTCTACAACGCTGGGTAACTCTTCGGGCGTGATTCCAAAGCGTGCTCCAAAATGGCTGGATCAGTTCATAATTCCGACCCCAGTCGTTGTCCTCTTTCGCCATTGTAGCCGATCTGATAGATGCGAGACGGTACCTCAGGATTGTTTCCATCCGCATGTCTCCAATCAATAACGGCTTGGAACACTTACTCACATAACTACATATAGTTTCAATTTCTTCTTCCAAAAACTGCTTATTAGACCCTTTGACCGTTTATTGATTGGGAAATGACTTATACTCTTATAAATTAAATTTGGCTCAGTTCTCTATATATTTGAAATATGAGGTCTTTATCTGAGAAATTAGCTATAATTTTTTTCAATTTTCTGCTTTCCTTCTGATCTTGGCTACATTTGTTTTATTTATAAAAAAACTTTTTAAACTTAATGTAATCAAAATTATCCATTTTATATCACTCAGCGCTCTCTCTCTCATTTATCCATACATTCTTCTCTTCCAGAAATCTGATAGGCAATATTTTCCATGCTCTTTCAACTTACTTATGCTATCTCCGTTTATGTAAAGGGATGTGTTCATGAAGTCTGGATTCAGTCAAAGTTACACTTGAGAATCTAGAGGTCACAGGTTCCCCACCTCTGCTTAGATCATGCGTCTATCATGACCTTATCTTGACAAATGGTGTAAAATATTTTCCCTCACTTAGTTTCTGCCAGACTGCTTTCTGGTTTTCCCAGCAATTTTTTAAACAAATGAGTTCTTATCCCCAAAGCTCAAATATTTCTATTTATCAAACATGAGGCTGCTATAGTCATTGCCACTGTGTGCTGTACAGCTGCTCTATTCCACGGATGCACCACCCTATTTGTTAGCCACCAGCAGATAGTTTTGATAATTACTACCTTATAAAACAGTTTAATAACTGGTATTGTTAGATTTCCCTCCTTTAAATTTTTTTTATTCCTTTGATATTCCTGATGTTTTGTTCTTTCAAATTAATTTTATCATTTTTTCTAGCTCAATAAAATACTGTTGGTAGTTTAAGTGAGATGGCACTGAATAAGCATGTTAGTTTAGGTAAGATTGTTATTTCTATCATATTGGCTCAACCCACCCATGAACAATTAATATGTCTCCAATTATTTAAATCTAACTTTATTTGTATAAAGAGCGTTATATAATTATGTTCATATGGTTCCTGAGTTTGTCTTGGCAGATACACTCCTAGGTATTTTATACTGTCTAGAGCCTTTTACATGAATTATCCATTCATATTTCTTCTTACAGGTCTTTGTTTGTAATCTATCAAAATGCTAATGACATTTTGTGCATATTTCAAATTTAACAGAGTAGTTCCAGCGCTGCCCTGTCTGAATCCTTCCCCCAAATTTCCCTGTGCTCTCTTGTGTTCATTTGTCTGACTCATCAATGCTTCTTTCTTTCCAATTCTTTCTAGTATCACTGTCGCTATTCCCAAACCGGCATAATACAACCCTTTCTCCTCACCAAAAGATGAAAAGCCCACCGTTATAACAAAGAGGTGTTCGTACATTGCCTACATTTGAAAATGCTTATCTGACTCTGTACCTCAACCTCATTACCCCTCTGCCAAGAGAAGGGAAGTATGATTCTTCTTCATCAGCCTTCTGGAGGTGTGACTGGTTCCTGCACGACCAGAGTTTCTAAGTCTTTCACAACATTTTAGTCACTGAGCAAACTGTTCTTCCCGTTCCACTGACTGCATTCTGTAGGGTTCTTCACACCCCACTGTCCATCACCCCACTGTCAGGAGGTGGGTCACTCATGTCATCCTCTGTCTTCAATTCTCTGGAATCATAGTTGGTCACTTCATTACTCAGAATTCTTATGTGTTTTAAAGTTGCTGTTTTTTACAGCGTTGTTGGCATATGATCTTTTTTAAGAAGTTGGTGTAGTCTCTTTGCTAATTTTTTACTCAATAATTGATGTCAACATTCATTATAAGTATTGGTGTGTAACATTCTTATCTTTTAAAAAAAACTATTAATCATTAAATCTTTACTACACAGAAAGCAAAATAAACATAAATATAAGAGTATGCCCATAAACTTGTGTCATACTCTCCCACAATGTTGGTGGGGAAGAATGGACAAATACTTATAGAAACTCATCAAGGAGCTGGATATTCAGGGAAATTCACGTCATTGGGTCTGCTTTATCTTTCTTTAGGTATCAGGTCCATAGACAGAGTTTGGTAGTATATTTCCTTTCTATATTTTTGCAAAGAATTTACATAATATTGGAATTAAGTGGTCTTTGAATATTGAATTCACTTACAAATCTACATGTTCTTTGAATTTTTTTTTCCTTTGGGAATTCCATTATGGCTTCTTCAATTTCTTTTTCTTAAATTATATTATTTAAATCCTTCATTTCTTGTTATGTTAATCTAGACATATTTTCTTAAACATTCATCCATTTATGGTTATCAGTTTTGTCAACATACTATTATGCAAAGTAGCCACTAACAACTTGCTTTATTTCCTATTCATTTGTTGTGAATTATTTTAAATTTTTATATAGCTAATTTAGTCTTCCTTTTTACATCACATTAGCTAATAGTTCATCTTTTGTGTGTTTTTTTATAGTTTTATTTACTAGTTCAATAGTTTTAAAACTTTCAGTCCCTCATTGTGTGTCACAGATTTTTGTGTGAAAATCTATCAAATCTATTTTCCAATGATTGACTTTGCTAATCACAGAGAGAACATCACCAGTAAGCTGGCTGTCCTGTGATTAATTTTTTTTGGACACAGCAATCTATGAAACAAAAAGAATTTTATATGGCCATCAGCTCCATGTATCTCCCTGGTGCTTCTGCAGTGATTAAGGCTGAGAAATGTGGGAAAAGGGGCAGAGAGAATTATGAATCACGAAGCTTTCAGACAATCAAGAAATTTTAATTTGACTGTTGGTATTCTGAATGTGAGATCCTTGTCCAATGATCAACAAGGGGACATGTTGCTGAAGGAGCTGAGTAGTATCCATCTTGTCATTCTTGCTATAAATAAAACCGAAAGAAGGAAATTGTAGCTAAATGCAAAGATGGCTGGCTCGAAGGTATTCCTCAGAGAGGCAAAGAAAGGAGTTGGTAGAATAGGTTTTATTGTAGACCCCAAAAGTGTAAGAAATACAATTTCATTGGATATTTGGTCATCACATATTACAGAACTGAAGATAAGTATTCACTAAAAGCCCTCCATGAAAAGAATCGCAATTTCCTTACCAGCATGAGTTGCTAAGGACTAAATGGTAGAGAAATTCTACTAAAAATTTGATACCCTACATACACTCTGATGCTTGATAACTTCAATGCAAAAACAGGAAACTGTAAGGTGAGGGAGAAGCACGAGAGAAAGGATGGTTCAAGAAAAAGAAATGAGAAAAGCTAAAGATTTGTAAAGAAGCCCCGAGCCTTTAATATCATGAACTTCTTCAAAAAAGCAAACAGGAGGTGCTGGATTTGGCAAGCACCAAATAAAAGCATAAAGACTAAAAACTGACATTTTATTTTCTTTTTTTTGAGGAGTGAAGGCAAGGCAATTGGGGTTAAGTGACTTCCCCAAGGTCACACATCTAGTAAGTGTGTCAAGTGTCTGGGGCCGTATTTGAACTCAGATCCTCCTGAGTCCAGGGCCGGTGCTCTGTTCACTTTGCCATCCAGCCGCCCCAAAACCGACATTTTAAAGGACAAGAAAAGACTTATAAAGAAGTTATTGAATCAGTAGTTTGGGTACAGTCATTGTCAGAATAGATAAGAAGAAATTCTAATTGAAAAAAGAGATGGAGGAAAAAAGACTTATCTCGGACATTTAAACAGGCTATTAGAAGTGGAAAAGGAGAAATGGACAACAGAAAAGATGCTGACACCAAGTATACTGATATCACCTAGAAGTTAAACCAATGTAAATCAGCTGCTACAGAGAAACCAGGAGCCCACACACCTTAGTCAGCAAACAGCATTTGTCAGAAGAGAGACAGTGGTCAAAGGTCATACCACATTAGAGTATAAATTGGTGGGTAAGAATCATTCCAATGATAGTGCATAAATTATAAGGAGTATGATATCTCATAAGGCAGACAGAAGCAATGGAAGATAAAACCAACTTAAAGAAAGTTTGGCAAAAATATCGCACTAAGCAAAGGAATTCCAAGGATATTCAGGAATGAAAATGTAAGTGGACTACAGAAGGAAGAAAAATGGAAAAGGTTTGCAAAAACCACTTCAACCAATTTTTTCCAAGGAAAGAGAACCAGCACACTCAGACCTTAACATCACAGTTCCTAAGGTGCTTAGAAAGGAAGCAGAAACAGCACTAAATGAGCAGAGTAAGGGAAAAGCAGCCGGATTGCGTCCGATATGCAGAGAGGAATTGGTAGTTGGGAACATATAATTGCGAGGCCATCGTAGAACTGATAAGTAAGGAATCTGAAGGACAGGAAGATATAAAAGGTATAGAATAAACTCAAACCTTGCTAATGCTCCTAAAAAGGTGACCGAGAGAATGGCAGTAACTACCCGCCAACATGCCTACTCTCCTGCCTAAGCAGATTCTCTATGAATGAGCTGAGGGCATCTTCAGTGTGGGTGTTAGCAGAGAATAAGCAGGCTTCCACAAGTCACAAAGAACAACGATCCACACGTTCACCATTTCACAACTGACCGGAAGGTACAGAGAGGATAAAATCCCTTTGTGCCCATTGTTTGTTGACTTCCGCACCAACAAGGAACATCCAGCTTGTCAGGACAGAAGCGTGAATGACCTCTTTCACAGCCCGTCTCTCATCACAGAGCAAAATCATGTAGGAGTCCTTATGAGATGTGATCCTCTGATAAGCATCAGGTGAGGCACAAAACGGCTATGTCTGCTCACCCAGAGTACGTGCCAGAGTCACAGGGGAGATAAAGGATCTCCAGACGCTCCTGTCTCCTCCTATGGATGGATACGGATGGCGCTGCATTGACTGCATCAAGTCCCAAGAGGGAAGAGCCTCCTGAAAAAGATCTACAGTCACTCAAGGTGTTTGGTACGCCACCCACATGAGAAAAACCAGAGGAAGAACAGCTATTGCCCAGAGTTGAACAGGCATCGGAATGGACCCTCTATGAGTCTGTTCAACAGCATGACCGTCTGGGATAGTACAAATGGACAAAGAGGTGGGTCCATAGCTGCAAAGGAAGAGGAAAGAGGGCTGGATGACTTTGGAGAAACTGCAGAGCACTCTTACTGACCCTCAAAGTTCCCATAACAGCAAAGGCCTATCTTTTCAATACAAACGTTTTATTGGAAGACCAGTACACACAACTTCATCTGCAGAACTAAAGATAAGCGTCACACAGAGGGCAATGAAAAATTACACAGCGGGTCTGAGCGGACTGTAACATATAACCAGCAAGAAATTCTGAAGAACAAAAGTCAAGGATGTGATCAAGAAATAGTACAACAGGCAGAGCACCAGCCCTAAAGCCAGGAGGACCTGAATTCAAATCTGGCCTCAGACACTTAACTTACTGAGCGTGTGACCTTGGGCAAGTCACTTGACCCCAATTGCCCTGCCCTCTCCCCTGTTAACAAAAAAAAAAATAGTATGACAGAAAGAGAAGATGGGCTGGTCACATGGTCCACTGCTACCCCCTGATGCCCATTCAGAGAATACGGGGAAGGCCTGTAGCAAGTTGGGGGGACCCCTGTGGTTAAACTTTGGAGAGGACATACATTCTAATCCAGGCAGGGCTAGGCTGAGCTATGAGGCTTTGGAGGTCAACTCTCAGATCGACGAGATCAAATATCTACTTGAGTATTTAGTTAATCTCTACATTTCAAGAATTCAATATATTGTTTGATTCCGCTTTCTCCTACCCACCTCTCATGAGTCCATGCCATTCACACTCACCATCACAGCTTTAAAATTTTATATAAATTTATATAACAAAGTTATATAAAATATATAAAAATATATGAAATCTACCCTCTCATCATTTGTCCTTCTTGTCTTATGAAGAAGGTTGTAGAAAAAAGCACCACAACCCCCTGAACACTAGTACTCTGTAACTGAAATGGTCTGCCCTACTCCTGCCTCTCCTTTCTTCACCAAACCCAGACCCCTGTATATTTTCTATGTTCTTTCTCTCTGTTTAAATACCCCTTTATGTTCAAGTGTCTAAAGCTGAAGTTTGTTTTACTCATGAGTATTAAACTTCCTCTTATGCCCCCTTTCCCAATCCCTGGCTCACTTATATTCCTATTGAGTATAATGTTATTTGTGCTTCACCTCTCTAGAGGAGCAGTGACACCGGAGGGCCATGTCCAAACTAGCGCTCCAACAGGATTTAAGTGAGGCAGAGCTGCACAAAGCTGTCAAACTCACTCTCTCTCCAGAGTCACAACGGTTCAGTGGCAAGACAAAAGTCAGGACAACCAGCGACAGCCTAGGTGGTTTGTGACGGCCATGGTTGACCCTGGCATCTTCGGCGTCTGACCAAGCTCTAAGCGCTCCATAGCATCTGTTTCAGCCAACCTCATGGTTATTGCAACAAACTGTTGTCCTCCACCATTCCACTGGGTAAGTATTCACATGCTGGGGGTAGACACTCCCCTAACTCACCAATGCGTCCGTGGCTCATTGGTGCCCCTCCACCTGGTTTAGCCCATCTTACTGGGAGGACCGCCACACATGCTCCAGTTCTTGGAGCCACAGGTGACCGTTGAGTGCCAAGACAACAAGTCAGCCCTGAGAAGGGTTTGGCAAGCCCTCAGACCAGAGGCACGAGTCCTCCGTGTGTGTGTGTGTGTGTGTGTGTGTGTGTGTGTGTACGTGTGCGCACAATAGAGAGGAGAGTGGTAGGGCCAGGAAGACCTGAGTACACATCAAGCCTCAGACACTTCATAGTTCTGTGATCTCGGCAAAGTCACTCCATGTGTTTGCCTCCATTTT
The DNA here is from genome assembly GCA_028646575.1 of Pseudocheirus occidentalis. Lineage (NCBI taxonomy): Eukaryota > Metazoa > Chordata > Mammalia > Diprotodontia > Pseudocheiridae > Pseudocheirus > Pseudocheirus occidentalis. The sequence continues at coordinate 210,112,629 of CM053599.1, forward strand.
CCTCAACTGTAAAATGGGAATAATAATAATAATAATAATAATAACACCTGCCCGGTCAGGATGTTGCGAGGGTCAAATGAAACACTATTTGTGAGGTGCCCGGCACAGTCTATGACTTTGTGCTACGTTAGTCCCTTCCTCTCTTCATCTGGTTCTGATGACAGTGAGGTCACATACATATACACATACACACTCCCCCCACATACACTCTCATCACATACCCCATCTGCGTGACATGGCGAAGTCTTCCCACATCTTCCTCACTTCTCTCCTATGAGATTCCTTCCCATCCCTCCCTTTTCTTTCCTCTCTTAAAATCAACAAAATAGAGCAGAAGCATAGCCAGGCCCTGTATTTGTCTTATTTAACTCCTTTCGTGACCTTTAAAGACATCAGGATTCTGAAGGGACACTTGTCCCTTCTCTCCCTTAGAACATAAGCGCTTCATCACGGGTTAATGACTCTTCTCACTGTTCAAATGTATTTCCCTTTCTAGATTTCTCTTGACACTAGTATTTGAATGTCAAAGTTTCTATTTAGCTCTGGCCTTTCCACCCGGAATGCTTGAAAGTCCTCTATTCCGGGTCTTCCTGACTCCAGGGCCGGTGCTCTATTCACCACGCCACCCAGCCACCCCTATATTCCAGTAACAAGACATTTTTCCCCTTAGAGGTAATGTGAGCAGGGTCGGCTACTACCTTAACACAATCCAAGGTTTTCTCTCCTTTTCAGTAGATGCAGCACAATCTTGTGTGATGTTGAGTGTGGCTATTACCTGAACTTCTTTCTGCTTTCTTACAGCATATTTTTTCTTTGACTTGGAAGTTCTGACTTTTAGCCATGATATTACAGGCATGTTCAGTTTGGAGTTTCAGGAGATGACCAGTAGATTTTTTTTCATTTTCATTTTTCCTTTGGTTCTAATAGGTCTGGGTAGTTTTCTTGTAAGGTTTCTTGATATATGGTATTCAGGTTATTTGTATGGTTACAGTTTTCAAGGAGTCCTTAGTATTCAGTGATTTTTAAAGTATCTCTACTAACCCTGTTTTCCAGGTGAGTTTTTTTTTAATGGTAGAGACCTTACATTTTCTTCTACTTCTAATATTCTCATAGAATAACTGAGTACTGATCACTCCGTTTGATTTTTCAAGGAGTATACTACATAGGTAAGGTTTCCAACCATCTGTTCCAAGCTGTTTATTGTTCTTTCCATCGTTTTCCCTTCAGAATTAAAGTCCCATCTTTAAAATCTTTTGCCTCATTTCCTAACACTTCTGGCCAAACCAATTCTTTTTCCTCCGAGGTTTGGCTCCTAAGTTGTGGGGTTACTCTTCTTCTTCTTCAGAAGCATCTGTTCACTGCTTGGTGTTTCCTTCTGTTCACTTGCACTTCCAGTCTCGGTTCTGAAGTCTGGGCATATGAGCTCAGACCAATACTCTCCAGCACTATTAGATGCACTGCATCTCCTCGTCTGATCTTATCCTCCACGTAGTCCAGTGTGCTGATCTCATCTAGAATCATTATATTAGTATAATTAGAGCCCTCCCTTTGACCTAATCCTTGTTTTTTTGTCTCAGTTTCTTGGTGGTCAACGCTGGATTCTGGCACTGGCGACTTTGTCTCCTCCTGGCATAATTCCCATCTATATACTGGTTTTAAGGCATATTTGTGTTCCGACAGGCCCCAAGGGGATATCAGAGATTGAGCTATTCTCAGGCCTCCTGTATGGTCCACCTGGCACTTATGTCCAGGACTCTGCAATGGCCCTGTCTCCTGTTCCAAGGATTGCACAGCTAGGTTCTGCCTCCTTGGACAGAGATTTCCATAGGCTGGTTCTGTGTTATCTTCTATTCCTACAGGCCAGGGCCAGGATCTGGCTTCAAGCCCCTAATTACTACAGAGTGCACTGGCCTGCAACTCTGCCCTGTCATTTCTGAGTATTGGAGGCTTCAGATCAGTTTTAAAGACTTGTGCTGGCTTCCCCGGCACTCTTCTACCTGCCTCCTCGAGCTTCTAATTCACTTCTCAGAGTCTGCACTGGGTCGCTCATGCAATGTCTCTCTGCCTCTGAAAGCTTCTGAATTAAGCTGCACTTGTGTCAGTTACCTTAACACCCCCTCTCCCCACCTTTGGATCATTTCTTTGGCACAAGTCCGGACAGAATGGAAGAGGTTACTTCTGACTATTTTCAGATTTCTTTTTCTTTGGCCTTCCTGGCGTCCTCTTCAGATGTTTGCTAGGGCTTATGTGAGAGAAGTGAGCTGCTCGATGTCCTTGCATATCTATCTGCAGAGGGAGATGGGTGATAGAGGGGACAGAGCACTTGGCCTGGCTTCAAGCAGATCAGAGTTAAGATCCTGCCTCAGATATTTACTAGCTATGTGACTCTGGGCAAATCCCTTTAACCTCTGCCTGCCATGGTTTACTCAACTGGAAAATGGAGATAATAATTTTATCACAGACAAGGGTATCATGAGAATCAGATGAGATATTGATAAAGTGCTTAACACAGTGTCTGGCACATGGCACGGCAGGAGCTTAGTAAATGCAAAACTCCTTTTCTTTCCACCTAAACTAGAAGCGATTCTCTTAACAAATCTAACGGCCTTTTCTTCAGTCCTCATTCTGCCGGAATCCTCTATGGCATTTGATAACAGGGACTACTGACTTGGGGACTACCATTCACTTGGTTTTGTGGTCTCATGCCTCCCCTCTCCAATCAGTTTTTCAACCATCCGTCAAAACCATCTCAAGTCCGAGCAACCATCTTGTTGTTCAAGAACGTTCCAATGGCAGCCCTGAACGCAGGTGGGACGAGACACCAACTCCTCTGTTTGGCACATCTGCTGTTCTCCACTGCTGTCTCTGTGCCTTCAAAAAACCATCCCCCAAACCTGAAACGCACACAAAGTCTTTTCTCCTGTGCCTCTTATAACCCCTGGCTCCTATCAGAGCTCAACATAAGCATGATCTACCACACAGTCATTCCCTGATACCCACCAGAGTTACTGCCTTTCTTGTTCCTGCCTGATATTATCTTGTATGTACTTTGTACATATTTTGTTTTTACTTAGATCCCTACATGTTTTTTCTGATATAATTTCAGCTCCATGAGGGCAGGGACTATTTCATATTTGTCTGTAAAATTTTGCAATTTTCTAGGATTTAGGTAGGAAAAGTATTCTGGGAACAAGAATGAACCAGGTGGGTAACACTGAATTTCCACTAGCATACATTCTGCCATTAACATGGCCCATCCTGAAGTAATCAGCTATAGGGAGAATGACTACTTCTCTGAAGTTCCCAAGCTCCCAGGGAACCAGCATTGAACAGTTATGGGTCACCTCCCAACTCATCTCTGTGGTCGTCTTCATTGTTTCTCTGTCACAAAGCACTTTAGGCAAATCTGTTTGTCTCCACATGCTTGAGTCTGCCCATCTATAGAATGGTTACCATCCTTTTATTTCTGAACAGGATTAAATGAATCACATTTTCAGCGGGATACTATTCTGTGTTCTGTCTGGTATACAAGACCTTGAATGATATTCACAAAAAACAACGTCCCGTGTGAAACACCAATGATGTTTGTTACGTGTGCTCATTCAATGTGAAACACAGCTAAATATGTCTCTTTGCCCAGCTTAAGCCCTCTGAACAGCATTCGCTCTGTACTGTGGCACTAAAAATGGTTTCAAAAGGTATAAAATGTCATAGTGAGACAGGAAGCCAACCCTTATAATACAAAAATGTTTTAAAAAGAAAAAAGAAAGATAATTCCTTCATTTTATAGAGTAAGAAACAGGCCCAGAGAAAGGAGAGTGACTTGTAAGAAGACAATGTAGGGGCTGAGCAGCACAGCTGGCTGTAGAGATAAGAACTAGACCAGAAATCAGCAAACTAAAGTTCCAGGGACGGCTTGTGTGCTTGTTTTTACATTTTACACGCAATAAAATCTTACTTTAAAAAGGAAAAACCATTCCTAACTCTGGCTACCTCTCCCAGCTGGCCCCAGAGATAGACAATAGTACAATCAGGTGAATGTAGAACTGAATAGCCCGGCCCAAAGAAGAGTCATTAATGATTTGTCATTAGTCAAAGTGGAAGGTCTCCGTTAGACCCAGGAATTTGTGCAGGACCCTGTACCATTTAACGTTTTTATTAAGAACTTGGAGAATCACTGACGCCAGTCTCCTTAAATCTATAGACGGCACAGAGCTGGGTGAAATAGCTAATCCACCAAATATTAGAGTCAGGTTCAAAAACAGTTCTTGAGAGGCCAAGGAAATGTATGAAATGTAACAGCAATAAATGGAAAGGCTTCATGTGGATGTAAAGAACTGCTTCACAAATGTGAGAGATGGAACAGGCATGGCTAGAAAGAAATCCAGCAGATAAAAGATCTGGATTCTGGTGGACTATAAGCTCAGTAGGGGATAACTGTAACATGACAGTCAAAAAAGCTCATGAGATCCTGATTTTAGGTCTAAAGTCATGATTTCATCCATGCAGCTTCCTCTCAATAGAGACATTTCCTCCACTGGTACAGATCAGCAATCTGTCTGTACCTTTAAGTCTTAGAGAACTTGCTGGGGCACTGAGAAGTGAAGTTATTTGTTCATGGTCTGATAGCTGATATGGATAGAAGCAGGGCTTAAACCTAGGTCTTCCTAATTCCCAGGCAAACCTGTCCTGTTGTTAAACAATGATCAACTCCTATGCAATTTTAGGCTGCCTTAAAAGAATCATGGGGTCTAGATTAGGGATGTGGAACCTGAGACCCCAAGGCCCTCAAGTTCAGCCCTTTGACTGAGTCCAAATTTAACTGAACAAATCCTTTTATTAAAGAGATTTATTCTATGAAGCCTGTATTCAAAGAGCTGTACTTGAAGATCTAGAGGGCCTCCAAACAAGGAGAGCTGTCCAAAAGTACACGTGCTGTCTCAGGAAGGTTCCCCTTCACTAGAGGTCTTTAAACAAAGGCTGAATGGCCACTAGTAGGATATGTTATACAGAAAAATTATTCTTCAGGCACTTCACAGAACAGGATTAGTTTGGATTCTGTCCAAGGGCAGCACTTGAGGACTACTGAGGACTACAGGGTCACATGTGGCCTCTGAGGCTGAAGCTTCTCCACCCCTGAGGTAAACTCCATAAAACTTTTGCAAACGTTAAAGTTGGTAAAGTGTCATTATCATTAAGAATTAGAACTGACCCCTCCCTACATAGAAAAGAAATGTTTCAGAAAAGCAGGGGGACTCACACTCAGCTCAGGCTTAATCATTATATGTCAGGACTGAGCCCTTCTGGCACTGGACAGGGATGTGTAGGAAGGGCAGGGGGACTCGCACTCAACAAGGAGTCACTATTCCCGCTGTCCTGGCTATTTATCACCGTCTACCCTCCCGCACAGAAGGGCAGGCAGGCGGACTCACGCTCAGCTCGGCTCGCAGCTGTCCGTACTGCTCCGAAACCCAGAAGCCCCTCCGGTCCTCCAGCGCGATGTACGGTTTGTCCGGGTACCTGGCCCTGAACTTTTTCAGGAAGCCGCCCTCGAAGTCGGCCAGCACCCCGTCCATGTCCACGAGCACCCGCAGGGACCGGCCCAGCGCCAGGCGGCCGGACGAGGAGCGCCGGACCAGGGTCCCGGGGCTCCCGCAGGTGCCCCGGCCCTTGGACCGGCCGAGCGACCACCCCAGCCGAATCATGGCCCCCAGGAGGCGCCGCAGGGCCCCCGCTCAGCAGCATAGGCCCCCGGGCCGTCCCGCAGCTCGGGCCCCGGGGCTGGGGCGCCCAGGGGACGGGCTTCTCCTCCTCCTCCTCCCGGCCTCTCGTGCTTTTCTTCTCCTCCTTCTCCTTCCCTTTTTCCTCTCGTGGCTGCCCCTCCCTTCCTGGGCCCACTCAAGTGCATGATCCCCGCTGGGAGCGCCGGGGAGCCGCCGCAGCCGCCGCCGGAGCCGGAGCCGAGGGAAGCCCCCCCGGGCGCTGCCGCCGCTGCCGCCACCGCCCCCCCCCACCCCTGGCGATCCCGAGCCTCGAGGGCGGGCGTCAGCGAACGAACATCTGGGCAGCTGCAGGCTCGGCCAGCAATGTTCTCGGCCCCGAGCCGCTCCCGCCCGCTTCCCGCGCGGCTCGGCCCCGGCTCCGGCTCCGGCGGACCCCCGGCGCTGGCAGGAGGAGAAGGGGCGAGAGGAAAGACCCCCGGGCTGGGCGGACACGGAGGAGCCGGGAGGGAAGCTGGGGGGGGCGGGGGGAGGCAGCGGCCGCGGCGGCGGCGGCGACCGCTAGTGCCCAGCAACCCGGCGGAGGTCAAGCAGCCCCGCAGCCCAGCAACTGGAAACCGCCATAACCCGGCAGTGCTAACCTTGAAGTTCCGGTAGAAGACTTAAAGCCGTACGACCGTCGTAGGGGCCTGGAGCTGGGCGGAAGTCAGCAGGGAGGGCGTATGTACCTTTAAGAGTGGGGCTGACATTGACGTTTCCTCCTCTCACCCCCCCCCCTTCCGTCCGCCTGTCAAAGCAGAGTCCCTAGACGTGGGAAAACTGGGACACTAAAGGCGCTTTTGAAGTTGCGAGGTGATCCAGCCATTTTGGAGAGCAGTTTGGGACTGTGTCCAGAGGGCTCTAAAACTGTCCATACCAGGCGATGTCACGACTTCGCCGTTTCCCCGAAGAGATCAAAGAAAAAGGCAAAGGACCTATTTGTAAAACAAATAAATGAAGCAGCTCTTTTTGTGGTGGCCAAGTATTGGAAAAGGGGGGATGGCCACCAATTGGGGAATGGCCGAACAAGCTGCGGCGTATAATTGTGATGGAATACTACTGTGCTATAAGAAACGCCTATGGATTCAGAAAGGACGGTTTCAGAAAAACCTGGGAAGACTTTTATGAACTGATGCAAAGTGAAGTGAGCAGAACCAGGACGCTACTATACAGCAAAGTTGTAAGGATGCCTAACTGTGGGAGACTTAGCTATTCTCAGCAATTTTCAACATTAGGTTTTTGAAAGATTCTGAGTTCCAAAATGTTTCTCCCTCCCTTCCTCCTCCTCCCCCTCCCCAAGATGGCAAACAATCTGATATAGGTTGTGCAATGATGTAAAACAAATGTCATTATTTTTGCTGTGAAAGAAGAAACAGAAGAGAACAAAAACCAGACAAAAAACAAAAAGAAAGTGAAAATAATGTGTGCTTCGGTCTGTATTCAGACAGTATCAGTTCTTTCTCTGGATATGGACAGCATTTTCCATGATGAGTCATCTGGGTTTGTCTTGGATCATGGAGAGGAGCCAAGTCATTCACAGCTGATCATTGTTACAATATTGCTGTTACTGTGTACAATGTTCTTCTGGTTCTGCTCACTTCACTTGCATCAGTTCATAAAAGTCTTTCCAGGATTTTTCTGAAATCTGCCTGCTCATCATTTCTTATAGCACAATAGTACTCCATTACTTTCACATAACGTAGCTTTTGTTTTGGGTTTTTTTTGGGGGGTTTTTTTGGGGTTTTTTTGGTTTTTTGTTTTTTGCTTTTTGGAGGGCTGAGGGCAGGGCAGTTGAGGTTAAGTGACTTGCCCAAGGTCACAGGGCTAGTGAGTGTTAAGAGTCTGCAGTCCACATTTGAACTCAGGTCCTCCTCACTCCAGGGCTGGTGCTCTATTCCCTGGGCCACCTAGCCACCCCCCCTATACCATAACTTGTTCAGTCATTCCCTGATTGATGGGCATCCTCTCAATTTTCAATTCTTTGCCACCACAAAAAGAGCTGCTATAAATATTACCTTTTTTATGATCTCTTTGGGATACAGGATATGTGTCTTCTTTTGCAAGATAGCTAATATAGAAATGCTTCGCATAACTGCACAAGTATAATTTGTATCAAAGTGCTTTTCTCAAGGAGGGTGGAGGGTTGGAACAGAGAGAGATAATTGGGAACTCAAAATTGTCTGAAAAAAAGAATGTTAAAAATTGTTTTCACATGTAATTGGAAAAAATAAAGTGCAATGATTTTTCAGAACAATATATATGTATGTGTGCATGTGTATTATGTGTGTATACATGTATGTATGTATATACACATACACTTATAGCTTTAGAGTTCAAAAACCTGACTTTGCTGGTGCTTCAGAGGGTCCCCCTGGCCCTGGTCTACTGAGCTTAACAAACATTCACTTTTAACTAAATTTGTGCATTACTGTCTTTATTAAGATTTTGTCAGAATGCACCCACCAAAGGCCCTGAGGAAGGACAGTGGATTCCACAAGCATGTATTGCACCCCTCTGATCTGGGAGAGAGGTGATGGGGGAGGAATGACTACCTCCAAATTCAAGGTTCTTTGTGAGTCATTTTCATAAAACTATAGTTTATGAGCACTAACTATGCATACTAACAGGAGCACTAATTTTTTAACAGCAGGCTAGTAGACATGATTAACTCAAAGCAAAGGCATTTACCAAGATAGCAGCCTGAGAACAAACGTAGGAGCTCCCCTACCTCCATAAACCTGGGGTGTACTCTCCCTGAACTACATACATGGACAGTGAACTCATGTAGCCAAGCTAAGTTTTATCTCCTGCACTGCAAGGACCCGATGCTCCCCCTCACCACATTAGCTACTAAGCAGGTCACTCAGCTGGGCTCCCTGGGCTGGCTACCCTTGGCATATTAGTGCCCAACAGCCAAAGCTGGCTCTCTTCTTAACTCCCAGATCTCGCTCTCCACATTTTCTATTCCGTAACCATCTTCTTGGCAACCACCTTGCATCAGGACCACAGACTATGCTCAGGAAGTATTAACCCTTTTGGGGCGGCTAGATGGTGTAGTGAATAGAGCGCCAGCCCTGGAGTCAGGAGGACCTGAGTTCAAATCTGACCTCGGAAGCTTGACATACTTTCTATAGCCCTGTGACTTTGGGCAAGTTATTTAACCCTGATCGTCCTCCAAAAAAAAAAAAAGTATTAACCTTTTTGTCTACAGAAATTCTGTCGTGGTGGCTATTACTATCCTGATTAGTGACTGCTTCACTAAAGATCACTATTTTAGGTAAACCATTGTTCCCAGAAGGGGTGTGTCGAATCTGCTCCCTTTGCAGTCTTTCACAATTCCTGTAGAGTGCTGGATCGGTGGGACTATAGTCATCTGTTTGATAAACCCAAAGACTCCGGCTTCTGGGATAAGAACTCACTATCTGACAAAAACTGCTGGTAAAACTAGAAAATAGGTGATAGAAACTAAGTATAGATCAACATCTCACACTGTCTACCAGGATAAGGTCCGGATAGGAGCGTGATTTAGACATAAGCAAATTAGGAGAGGAAGGAAGAGTTTGCTTGTCAGATTTATGGAGAAGGGAAGAATTTGTGACAAAACAAAACCGTCTAACAAGATGCAAAATGGATCATTTTGATTTTATTAAATTTAAAAGTGTTTGCACAAACAAAACCAAGGCCATCAAGATTAGAAGCAAAGCAGAAAAATAGAAAACAATATTTATAACCAGTGCCTCTGATAAAGGCCTCATTTCTCAAATATATAGAGAACTAAGTCAGTTTTCTAAGAACACAAGTCATTCTCTAGTTGATAAATGGTCAAAGGTACAAACAGGTAGTTTTCAGAGAAGAAATCAAAGCCATTTATAGTCATATTAAAAATGTTCTAAAACACTTGTTGCTTAGCAGGGGTTCTCAACCTGTGGGTCATGACCCCTTTGGGGGTAAAACGACCCTTTCACAGGGATCACAGGGGTCATCTAAGACCATTGGAAAACACATATTTTAGATGGTCTTAGGAACCAAGACACAGCTCCTCTATCTGTCTCCAGGCAGGTCCGCCCACTGCAGATACACCCACATACAGGTATTAAAAAGTCAAAGCATTAGGAAGGTTGAGAACCACTGGATTAGAGAAATGCAAATTAAAACAATTCTAAAGTACCATCTTATACCTACCAGACTGGCTAATATGATAGAAAAGGAAAATGATAATTGTTGGAGAGGATGTGGGGAAATTGGAGCACTAATGCACTGTTGGCAGAGTTGCAAACTGATCCAACAATTCTGAAGAGCAATTTGAAATTATGCCCAAAAAGCAACCAAACTGTGCATATCCTTTGATCCAGAAATACCACTACTAGGTCTGTATCCCAAAGAGATCTTCAAAAAAAGGAAAAAGCACCTACAATGAATGACTTAGCTCTTCTCAGCAATTCAATGATCCAAGACAAGCCCAAAATACTTATAATGGAAAGTGCTATCCGTATCCAGAGAAAGAACTGATGGAGTTTGCATGAAGACAGAAAGGCATACTATGTTCACTTTATTTTTAATGTATTTTTTCCTTTTTTTCTGTTTCTTCTTTCATAATATGACTAATGTGGAAATGTTTTACAGTGCTGCACATAACCTATGTCAAATTTCTTACAGTCTTAGGGAGGAGGGACGGAAAGTATGGAGAAAAATTTGGAACTCAAAATCTTATTAAAATGAATGTTACAATTGTCTTTATATGTAGTTGGAAAAATAAAATAAAATTTATAAAATAAAGGGCCTTGGGACAAACCAATGGCTAACACCCTCTAAATCTATCAAGCTGGAAAACAAAGAATTTCTTCCTGTGTCATAAAGATGTGAAATGTAAATACAATGAAATTTTAGCAGTCAGGTCTCATGAGCCGGCACCTGCCTGGAACTCATCTGCATTACTACATTCTGCCTTGTACTATCACTGGTTGTCTATTTGACATTATTGGCCTGTAAACTCTTTAAAAATCAGAAAATGTTTCTTAGTATTTTGTATCTCTAGCATCCAGGACTACCTTGAATAGAGTAAGTGCCCCATGTTCACTGAATTGAATTCTCTCAAAAGCATAGAGTATAGATTCTTGGGGGGGAAAATCTTGCTGACTGTAGCATAGTACATTCAGAAAATTATGGTGGATGATTCAGAGGATTATCTTACTCTTCTGCTGAGGGCCCCAGACTACAGGTGCTTTTTCGTTAAATCTGCCTTCTTTCAATTGCCTCATCTGAAAATTTGGGGAAGGTGGGGGGAGGTTGGATATTAGAGCTAGATGATTTTTAAAGTTACCGTTCCAAAATAAAATGAAAAAGCGTAATGACAATAAGATAGCGGACCCAGAGCCTCTGGCTTGACTGTCTTTCTCTGACACCACCCTAATCCCATTCCAATTTAAGCGATTCTCCTGGTTCCTCACGCTGCTAAGATTGGAGCCGGATGGTCACCGTCATGCCTTTGTTCTTAAACTTATATGGTGATGTTATTATGAGTTTTGTCCATTGCCAACCAATCCCCCCACACACATGAAGTTCTCTATAATTTAGACTGCTATGAAATGTTCAAGGCTTCGAAGAATAATTAGGGATGCCCCTCACCTTTGTAGTTCGACTGGAGTGTTTTGCTAAATTAAAAGTTCTTAAGGTTTAAAGTAGTTGAGTTTTGAATTTGTATTCTTCAGTAAATATCTGGCTAGAGAACTTTTTTTTTAAATTCCAAAAGAGTCTGTTTTGCCCCCTTGGATTCCTCCTAGATATTCCCTGTGTTGACTGGTGTTTTTTGTTTGTTTTTGTGTTGTTGTTGTTGTTGTGTTTACAATAAAGATGGGGCAGTGTCACTCTAGGGATTTAGAATTATATTCAATAAACTGAGCCTGTAAAAGGAACTAAGATTGTTTTAACTGATTATGAAGGCAATGTGAGAAAGAATTGTTCATTCAATTAACAAAACTTTTGTAGCCTCCTACTATGTGCACGGTCCTGTGTTCAGAGCTGGAAATACAGAAACAAAAACCAGAAATGAAACCCTCCCTGACTTCAAATAGGTTCCACTCTTTAGGGGAGGGTGCTGCATATAAACCCAAGGTAACTTAAAGAGGGGGAAAAAGAGGGGAAAGCTGAAGACAATAAGAAGCCTGGCTTACAAGTTGTGTGATTTTCAGTGAGTCCCTTCCCATATCTGGGGCTCAGTTTCCTTGTCTGAAAAATGAAGGGCTTGAAATACTTTCCTGAGTTTGAACATTTTAAGATTCCAAAACCAAAAAGGAAATGTGTCCAATTATTTACTTAATTGTGGATAGGAAATGTCAGCCTGACTGCAAGATAATGAAATGCGAGTTTGGGAATGTAAAGTGTTTGGGTTAATTATAAAGGGAAATATGCCAGAAGAAATGCTAAAGTCTTTTAGGTTCTTTGGTCCTTTCTCATCCGACTCTAACTGACCCCATTTGGGGTTTTCTTGGCAAAGATTCTGGAGTGGTTCGCCGTTTCCTTCTCCAGCTCATTTTACAAATAGGGTTAGGTGACTTGCCCAGAGTCACACAGCTAGGAAGTGTCTGAGGTCAAATTTTATGAGTCTTCCTGACTCTAGGCCCAGCTCTCTATCCACTTCATCACCTAGTTGCCTTAAATGTGGAGATCCTGGGCGGAATGTCTTTTAAAGCCCTCTATCAGAGCCAAGCTAGTCTTCATACAGCTTGATACCTCTAGATTTCTTGTAGGTAGCAGTAGTAAGCTTATTAAATGCCCACTAAGTGCCTGGCACTGTGCTAAGTGCTAGGAATATACATAAGAAAAAGGCGGTCTCTGCCCTCAAGGGCCTTACAAGGTAATGGGAGAAGGTAAGAAAAGGAAAAGAGGAGTTGCCAGAGGGTCCCTAAGCTTCAGGGCAACAAGTCTGTGGAATGCAAACCGAGGCTGAGCTGCGATCTGGTTGGAAAATTCGGAAGCCTTGGTAATGAATGGGAGGCTTTGGGAGAAGTTTCTCCACCTTGCAGTCAGGAGGAGAGGTAAGTGAAGGTACAAAGGAGGGGGTCAGTACCCAAACAAGGCAATCTGCACGCGGAGATAGGACAGAGAGCGCAGTGTTCTCGGGTAAAACCCAACCAGAGCATCTGGTAACTATACTGACTATATTTTTCATTTACAAGCATGGAATTAATTCCATTCTTACTGCTCCTCTTCGTGTTTGTGTTTCTTAGCACTCCTCTGGTACTTATATGGGATCTTATGTGGTTATCTTTTCATGTGTATATTGGGGAGGGTTAATGGTCAAGTGAGGACCTCAGACTCTTCTTCAAAAGCACACACAGTCCATCCAAAATAGATGCTATTCAGCTTTGAAATAATAACCTGTGATTAGCATCTGTATTTAGGGTTGGAATAGACTTTAAAGGTTACAGTCCAGTAGTGTCAAACTTACTAAACCATATATAAGGATCCATGTGGGCTGCATATTGACTTAGAAAAACACATGTTAATACTATCTATGTTTTACTGCATTTTATTTATTTTTCCAAATATTCCCAAATTACATTTGAATCTGGTTTGGGTTTGACACCTATGATCTAGCCCAATACCTTTGTTTTTCAGATGAGGAACCTGAGGTATAAGAAGGGTAAATGACCTAGTTAAGGGGTGAGGAACTTGCATCCTTGAGGCCACAAATGACCCTCCAGGTCCTCAAGTGTGGCCCTTTGACTGAATCTAAACAAGTTTGGTCAGAGGGCTGAACTTGAGGAGCCAAGTGTGGCCTAGAGGCTGCAGGTTCCCCACCCCTGACTTAGTGGTTCTGGAATCCCTCCTGGCCTCTCCTTTTTTCCTCTTCAATAGTTTTTAGTCTAGAAGCTTTTCTGCCCCCTATTCAAAAGCTCTTCCTCCTAATTATTTCTATAATGCCATTCTCATTCTTCAGCCGAAAGTACATACAAAGAAAGCAAATACAGAGCAGAAGCAGTTCAAAGAAAGTCAACAAAAAATACATGTAAGATTGAAAAAGCAGGCTGGTCACATTTCAGAAATGAAAACATTTAGTGGATTAATACCCTCCAGCTGTACTCTCCAGATGTCAGGAGGACTCAAGGATGTTGGGTGGACTCCTTGTGTTGAACCAGGAAGACCTGGATAAGATTTGTATTAGATGGGCAGATATGCATGAGTTGCCTTATGTATTGGTGAAGGGCCAACCTACATCAATGAAATCATCGGCTTATTGTAATATTTGAACTAAGGCTTAACTGGCACAGAAATGAATAATAATCCTTTTTTAATTTGACTGCCCATCCCCCCCATGGTGGTGCTACAGAAAGGTTTCCTGAACTCGGTGGGAAGTTAGGATGGTTAATATCTAAATAATCCTCCCAATGCAATGATCCTGTGAAAATAAAGCTGGGTTGGCCGAAGGGACTGGTTTAAAGAGAAAGATAAAGAAGACTTATAATAAAAGTGACCAAAGATGTGAGCCTGAGTGGTCTGAAGAATGAGAACCAAAAGCAGGTGGAAAGTAATCTAAAAGAGAAAGAATGAATGGTTTAGGGGCTAGGGGAGGGTCTTTTTCAGGAAGTAGACTTGGAAGGGAGGTTTAAAGGAAGACAGGGGCACTAAGAGGGGCAGGTGAGGAGGTAAAGTGTTCCAGGCTTGGAGAGCAGCCGGTGCAAAAGGCCAGAAAGAGAGAGAGGATGCACTGTTTGAAGAACAGCAAGTGTGCCAGTGAAGCTAAAGCAGAAATGCCAAGGGCTAGCTACTGCTTATGTGCAGTCAGTCTGGAAAGACAGGCTGGAGTCACTGGGAAGTCACTCATTCATTCATTCAACAGCTAGTGTTGACACAAAGGTGGACTCTGCCCTCATGGGGCTCACCCTCTAGAGAGGGAGAGGACAGGCACACCATTACAAAAGAGCCGCAGACTGGACAAAGTAGAGACAATTACAGGGCGAGAAAGGTACTAGCTTTAATGGGGTAGGTAGGGGCAGGGAAGGATTCTTGTACAAGGCAGGAGTTTAGCTAGGACTTGGAGGAAAACAGGGAGGCCAGGAAGTGCAAACGAGGGAGAAAATTCTAGGTCTTGGAGAAAGGCAATGAAAAAGCCAAGAGTAGAGAGCTCAGATGTCCTGTGGGAGGGACACAGGGGCCTATTTCCCTATCTCCCAGAGTATAGTGGGGGGTGGAGGGTTTAAGAAGACAGAGAGATGATGGACATATGTGCAGAAAAACAAAAACGTTTTTGGACACTTGTCAATTTGAGGATTTGTTTTGCTTGACTCTCCTTCTGTGATGTGAGCTCCATTTTTTTTTCTTGTTCCTTTCTTTCCTTTTTCCCTTCTTTTTCAGTAAGTGAGAAGTGGGAGAAAAAATGCTTGATAATATAAAAATTTTAAATTTATTTTAAAAAGAAAGGGTCTAAAGAAGTAGAACTGGGACAGGTCATGAAAGGCTTTGTTTTTGCATTTGTTTTTTCTTCTTGCTTTCTAGAGGGGGAAGGTAGGGTAATCGGGGTGAAGCGACTTGCCCAAGGTCACACGGCTAGCAAGTGTGTCAAGCATCTGAGGCAGGATTTGAACTCGGGTCCTCCTGACTCCAGGGTCCGTACTCTGTTCACTGAGCCACCCAGCCGCCCCCATGACAGGATTTAAAAGTCAGAGGAAGGATTTGTACATTTGATCCTGGAAGGAATTCACCGCAGAGGTGGGAGCTCCTAAGGTCAGACTGGACGACCACAGTCATCCTCATCTTCCCTCTGTGTCGGGCCCCCTGGGGGGCAGGCGAGGGAGCTGACCCGGCCCCAGGCTAGCTGCGGGGCGTGAGAAGATGGAGGCAGAGAGGACCCCTAGGCCGCATCCTGGAGAATAATAGCGGTAATAACAGCATTTATAGAGCGTTTTAAGTCTTCCAAGCGCTTTATCCTCACAGCCACCATGGGACGTAAGGGCCCCTCCGACGGCTGAGGAAGCGGAGCCTTTGGGAGGGTAAGGGACTTGCCTTATACATATTCCCTAAGTATGATCCATATTCAATAAATACGTACATACATATAACTAAATACATATTCTTTAAAAATAACGACAGAAACTCTCCAGGTCTTCGATCTCGAATAGGCCGTTCAGAGAGAGAAACACGAGTCAGGACAACTTGGCTACGGGAATAAGAACAGCACCGGGATTCACTTTTCGTGGCGCCGAACCTCAGTTTCCCCTTGTGTAAAATGAAGAGGCGGATGAGGGCTGGGCTAGACGACCCCCAGGCCCCTTCCTGCTCCACACAGACGACGCCACGGGGGAGGGGGAGGGGGCGGCCTTGACATTTCCCCAAGTCCCTCCCTCACACCGCCGCACAAGCGGCCGCTTCCCTGGAAGGCGCCCCCTGTTTCCATGACAACGGTATCGGCGGTATCGGCGCGGCTGAGATCTCGCGATACCCCCTCGGCGGAAGTGACGGCAGCGGGAGTTCCTGAGGGGCTGCCCCCCCCACCTGGGTCCATCGCCGCTGGTCCACAGAGCTCCAAGCTTTTCCCGCCCGCGAAGGTGCCGCCGCCTGGGCCTCCCGCTGCCCTTTCCCCCCCGTCTCCCCGCTCCCTTCCTCCCCGGGATGAACATGGCGTCCGCCCTCGAGCAGTTCGTCAACAGCGTCCGGCAGCTCTCGGCTCAAGGTCAGTGTCCAGGCCGCCGGGCCCGGCCCGGTCCGGCCCGGCCCACGCTCCTCCCCCGGGGCCGCCGCTCGCTCTCCTCGGCTGGCGGAGGGGGGGGCCGCGTGCGGGAGGCGCCGTCTGGCTCGGGCCTCATTCATTCCCCTAGGCCCGGCCCTCCGGCCTCCCGTGCGGCCCCCGCGCCGGCCTCCTCCAGCAGGGGCCCAGCCGGCGGCTCAGCGGCCGGGCGGCCGGGCAGGCTTCCCCTCCCCCGGGAGGCCTCCCCGCTCCGCCCCCGCCGCCCGTTTGTGGAGGGAGGAGAGGAGAGAACCGCGTTCCCGCGTCCCGCCGTTGCCGAGCCCGGATCCCGTCCCTTCCTGGCACCCGGGCCGGTCCCCCTCGGAGACGGAGTCGCTCTGCTTGACAGTTTGCTGGGCGGTGACTTCCGCCGAGGCTGTATCGCGCGCGGCCATTGGCGAAGGGGCCGCGCTGCCCTCTCCGTGATTGGCCGAGCGCCCGTCGGTCTCCCCCGCTGCCCCTTCGGGAGCTCCTGGGGAAGAAGGCTCTAGGTGGAGTTTGAATTATGGGCTCCCCGTGGCCATACCTGCGCCGGGCCTTTCCGGGCCATTCCTCAGAGGCACGTGCGCCGGCCTGAGCCTGAAAGAGAGAGATCTAGGCACTAGGCACAGCCTATGCAAAAGCCTGGCTGCAGGAGATGGAATGTGGCGTCTCCTGCTCCTTTTCAGGACCTACAGTTGTGTGCCTGGGGAAACCCTTCCCCGTGGACTTCAGCCTTGGAGAGGGGAATCAAGAGAATATGCCTGGCAGAATTCTAGAACAAAATTACTAAAGGGGAAGCTTTTTTTTTTTTTTAAAGCATTTAGGGAAGCGGTGATTATTAAGAGCCAGGCTGGATTCATTAGAGCGATGTAGTTTGGTTAATCAGGAAGACCCGAGTTCAAATCCAGGACTTGAATTTTTTCATGTTTAAAGTAGTGATAAAATGGTGAGAAGATCATCTGTAGCCCTTCCTAAAAGGGTGATTGTGAGGCTTAAAAGAGATACTGTGTGTGAAACTCTTGGAGAGCTAAGTGTGGGCTGCCAGTGTAAGAAGAGTCTACAGGACTCAGATCATTTCCTCTCTTAACAGGATTCAGACTCTACCAAATCGAGGAAATAATTTGGCGGGGGTCCCTAACCGCTGTATCCTCATACATTAAGTGAACTAAGTGACCAGACAGTGTCAGTGGGCTTAGAGTATTGATTCAGATGTTGGAGAGGAGTCACTAACCCCCCCAGAGTTGGGTCTTTGGGCCAATTCTGTTCAGTTTTCTAATCAGGTACTTGGATGAATGAACTCGGATCACATTTGTCTTACAGAAGCTGGTGCGGATAGCCTGGTTTAGTGGCCAAAATGAAGTAGAAATTAGTACAGGGTCTTGGAGGGAGGGGGTCAGAAAACCAACTTGTCAAGTACGGAATGAGAAAGCAGGGTGAAAATCTAGAACTTTTAAAGAACTGTGAGCTCAGTGTTGGAGCCCGTATGATCTTGGGCATCTCTGAAAAAGGAAGAGACTGTCTATAGTGTGGGACATACCCCTGCATCCTGCCCTGTTCAGATCCTCGTGACCTTAT
Organism: Pseudocheirus occidentalis; assembly: GCA_028646575.1. Taxonomy (NCBI): domain Eukaryota; kingdom Metazoa; phylum Chordata; class Mammalia; order Diprotodontia; family Pseudocheiridae; genus Pseudocheirus; species Pseudocheirus occidentalis. Next base: position 210,130,668 of record CM053599.1, read on the forward strand.
TGTGCTAAGCTTAGTGTTCTGTGTTGACTAACTAGGATGTGTCTGGAAGAGGGTGATCAGGAGCGTGAAGAGACAAGGAGATATACTGATGTTTAGGCTAAAGAACAGAAGATAGAGGGGGATGTGATGGCTTCTTTGAGGTATTGAATTGTCATGGGGAACGCTTAGGCTTTTTCTCCTTGCCTCTAAGGCTAGAACGAAGATGTTCCAGTGAAATCTAAAGAAGAATTTCCTAGTAAATAGAACCGTCCCAGACCTGGACTAGACTGCCTTCTAGTGCAGGGGAGTGCCCTATGATGCTGTAGATTAGACCCATGATTTGCATAGGAATTGGGCAAGATATCTCAGTCTCAAATTCTAGTATTAAGACTGGGATTCTGTGAGAGGCCCTTTGTGCCCCATTTGTTCACATCCAGCACTTAAGTTCATGTGCTGGTGAGGCATTCAGGACCAAGGGCTAGATAGGGATCATGATTCTGTAGTAAAAACACTAGACTTGCAGCCAGGAGATTTAGATTTAAGTTCCACGTGCAGGTTTCTTACCTATATGGCCTTAAATTCTGGCATCTCTTTGGACCGCAGTTTTCTCACATGTAAAATGGAATAATAATTGCAGTAACTACCTCATAGCATTGTTTGGAGTCCAGTGAGATAATGAAGTTTTGGTGCTTTATAACTGGAAAACTTCACACACATGGGAATCATTATGTTAGTTCAGCTGCAGGTACGCATTCTAATGTTGGGCAGATAGCTCGATTTATCTGGACTTAAAAGCATCAGAAGATTTAGAATTGGAAGGCATCATATTTGTCATCTCTACCAGCCTTAATTTTGCAGATGGGTAAACTGAGGCTTAAAGAGGTTCATTGACACGTGCAAATGAGTACAGAACAGTTCATTCCATGTCTAATCGAATTGCCACTAAGGTCTGTGAACCACTGCACGTGTATATGTGGGGGTTTTTTGTCTCCCTGCTAGAGTAAAAGCTCCTTGAGAATAGGGATTGTTTCCCCCTTTTATTTGTACCCCAAGACCTAGTTCCTGGTACAGAGGAGCCTTTCTTATGCTTTTTGATTGGTCATTCATTGTCATCCTCTGTTAACTGACGCTGTGTGGCATCAATTCTTGAATGAGTACTTGCTCAGGGAAGAGAAACGCCTTAGATGAGATCCCTTGTTTTTACTTCCCTCCCTCTTAGGCTTTCCATTTTTGACACTGCTGTAGAATACGTTGTTCCCGTATCCCTTTTTGTGCTTCTGTGTCTGCAGTATTGAAGGCAGGTAGTGAGGAGGCAGATTTCCTTAACATGCCAGGGTCTTTATTTCTCTCCAGTTCTCTACCATGACTTTTATTTGAATTTGATTATTGCTACTAATCATAACATTGTGACAGAAAGTAGAAAAGCAGAAGTTCAAACTTGAAATACTTATGTCTTGTATTTTGATTTGATCATCAGAAGCTGGTTTAGCTTAAAACACTTAAATGTTACTATTTCTTTAACCTGCCAAATGCCAGGGTTTCTGACAGAGGACAGAGGCATATGTGAAGAAGCATAATACATCAGACTCATTTGTTATATTTAGTTGTTGTGATTAAATTTGGATCTATTGATCATGTTCCTTAGTCACTAGCAATTAAATGGGAGGAATGGAATTTCTCATTTTCACCGATTAATAGAAAGTTTGTGTCTTTTGCCATCTTTTGATACTTTTACCAGTGGATGTATTTTCAAAATTAGTTTTTCTTCTTAGTCCAGTATTCACTGATTCTCTATCACCAGTCATAGAGTATATCTTGTTATACACCTCAGTGCTGCTTTGGCTTCCTACCTGGCAAAAAGCTCTTTGGTATTTATTGGTTTGAAACATTTTTTACCTAAAAGGAGAACGTAGGGGGAAAAAGGTCAGGTGTTATAAAGGAGAAGCAAAGATCTAGTTGACTTCTCTACATAAGAGCTTTGATAAGGAAAGGGAGGGAATGTGTTTTTCAGCTGAGCTTGTGGTCCTATTATGAAAGTGTATACGACTGATATTAAGAATATGGAGCTTGCTTATTCTTGTGGTGCACTTTGCCTGTTATGGCACATTTTCCTGATTTTTTTTTTGTAAGTGATCAAACTGGAAAATGATCAGTTAGATGCGGACATATCCTGTAGTGTGACTCTCAGAGGATTGGCTTATTATAGTTACAATGTAGCGACAATCTTTTTTTTGTAGCAGTGATGCTGTTTTTAATTTTTTTCTAGGTAAAATCTTAAATTTATTTTAATTTCCACTTAAAGCATTATGTTGTTTAGGTGTCGCTTATTTAATAAAGAAAACGTGTACAAAATGATAAGTGGACAAATGAACTACGAAGTAGTTTCTTCAAATCCTTAACAATCCCTGTTTTCAAGGAACTTTTAATCTTGCAGGGAGACAAAAAAGACACATGTGCATGTGTAATAGTTCACAGATCTTAGACTCTTTAGTCAGTCTTGATGTTTTGACGTTTAAACTGTAAATCAGAATACCTGGAAAGAAAACTTAATAGGCGTCTTCCAAAGATTCAGTGCACCTTCCTCCTTATCTGTTTTGAAATATGTACTGTACAAACTCGGTATTTGTTTGAATATGTTAATATACGTTTATGATGATAGTGTGTGTTTTATGGATAGCTGACAGTGTGTGAGAGAACGGTGTGCAGCTTTAGCCATAAATATTATGAAAGTTGACAGAATTAAATGAACAACCCTGACCTTGAGTGACTTCCTGAAGTGTTTGAGAATGAAGGACATTCATCTACTTATTTATTTGTTCATTTGTTTGTTTATTTAGATAGATAGCATTTTATTTTTCTATCACATATAATTTTAATGTTCATTTTAAAAATAATTTTGAGTTCCAAATTTTCTCCTTCCCTCTCTCACTTCTTTCTTCCTTAAGATGGCAAGCAGTTTGATAAAGATATGTCTGTGCAGTCATGTAAAACATTTCCGTATTAGTCATGTTGTGAAAGAAGAAACAGAGCAAAAGGAAAAAGTCATGGGGAAAAAATAAAGAAGGTGAAAATGGTATGTTTTGATCTGCATTCAGACAGACTCCATTAGTTCTTTCTATGGACGTGGATAGCATTTTTTCATCATGAGTCCTTTGGAACTGTCTTGGATCATTGTATTGCTGAGAATAACTAAGTCATTCATAGTTGATCGTCACACAATGTTGCTGTTACTGTGTACAATGTTCTCTTACTTTACTTTGCATCAGTTTATGTAGGTCTTTCCAGATTTTTCTTAAGTATACCTGCCCATCATTTCTTATAGCACAATAGTATTCCATTAATTCATATACCATAACTTGTTTAGCCATTCCCCAATTGATGGGCATCCCCTCAGTCTCCAGTTCTTTGCCACCATAAAAAGACCTGCTATGAATATTTTTGTAAAAGCAGGTCCTTTTCCCTTTTTAAAAAAAGCTCTTTGGGCTATAGACTTAGTAGTGGTATTCCTGGATCAAAGGGTATGCACTTTGATGCACAAAGAGTATTGCTCTTTGGGCATAGTTTGATAAACAAATTTAAAGACAGCTCCCCTCCTAATGTTCATATGAACTCTTTGTGCCCAACCTGTGATAGAACCTTCTGAGCTCATATTGGTCTGATCAGCCGCAATTGGACCCACTCTACCAAGCTTGACTCCAACATAGTGATGTCCTTTTGGTTTTCTTTAAGAATGAGGGACAATAACCTACCTCCAGTGTCCCAATTTTCCCACATCCCCTCCAACATTTATTATTTTTCTTTTCTGTCATATTAATCAGTATGACAGAATAGGTATAAAATGGCACCTCAGAGTTGTTTTAATTTGCATTTCTCTAATCAATAGTGACTTAGAGCATTTTTTCATATAACTATAGATAGCTTTGATTTCTTCATCTGAAAATTGCCTGTTCATATCCTTTGGTCTCACCATTTATCAGTTGGGGAATGACTTGTATTCTTAGAAATTTGGCTCAGTTCTCCATATATTTGAGAAATGGGGCAGTTATCAGGGCTACTTGTTGTAGAAATTGTTTCCTATCTTTCTGCTTTCCTTCTAATCTTGGTTGCATTGGTTTTGTTTATGTAAAACCTTTTTAATTTAATATAATCAAAATGATTCTTCTTACATCTTGTGAAGTTCTCTCTCATTTAGTAATAAATTTTTCCCATCTGTGAAGGACATTTGCTTGTGATATTGACCTCAGTTATTACAACTTGGCATTTATACACTCTTACCGTTGATTCTTTATTTTCTCATATTTTTACAGTGTTGTCTTTGCCCCTTCATGTCAGTTGACTGTGCCATGAGTGAATGATACCATTATCTGCTGTTTTCTAGGGCAAATGACTCAACTTTGTGAATTGATAAACAAAAGTGGAGAACTTCTAGCAAAAAATCTATCCCATCTTGATACAGTGCTTGGTGCTTTGGATGTACAAGAGCATTCCTTGGGGGTCCTTGCAGTTCTGTAAGTGCTGTTTTATTGTGATAGATAAAAACTTACCTTACCTGCTATGATAACTTAAAAACTTTGTGAACCAGAGTTTTGTGGATTGTTTTTATATGAGAAAGAAAGCAGATTATATGAAGAAAATTCAGTTTTCTGTAAAACTGGACTTGTCATAGGAATGTTACTCTAGTACTGTAGTAACATAGTAATGCTAGAATTGATTGAAGCTGTAGAATGCTAGTGCTGGGTGGGACCTTTGAGATCATGTACTTCTGTTCTGTAATTTCACAAAGCATGGAGCTGAGCCAGAGAGAGGGGAATGATTTCCTCAAGACTGTGCACGTGCTTCTACCCAGGTCTCCCAGCACCTGGTTTTACTCATTGTGCTCATCGTGGTATTCTGTTTCATCAGATTTTAAATCTTTTTCATTTGGATTGGTAAAGTGGGTTTTTTAGTATTAAAATAAATTGTTTTTGAAAGTGGAAGGTGAATGTGACTGGTAAGGTGGAGGGAAGGGAATAAGTGTTTACCTAGTTAGTACCTACTGTTTGTCAGGCACTGTGATAAGTGCTTTTCTTACAACGGCTTTGCAAGATAGGTGCTATTATTATCCCCATGTTACAGTTGAGGAAAATCAAGCAAACAGATGTGCAGTGACTTGCTCAAGATCACACAAGGAGTAAGCATCTGAGGGTGGATTGGAACTCAGACCCGGCGCTCCTCCATTTTGTCACCAGTTACCTCCAGCAGTTAAGTTGCTAGTGCCCCTGCATATTTTAAGCATTATTTTTTCAGTACTTTATCTAAAGATTTCTAACTGGGAAATGAGAATTCAGAATGGTCAAGTTAGGTGTGGCTTAGATGGAGAATGTTAATAAAATCCCTATTGATCTTAAGTAAATTGACTTTGAATTCTTATGCAGCTTTAGTCTCATTATAGTCAAGTATAAAAACCTTCATTGAAGACCTAATCAAGTAGAACTTATTTTAAGTGGGATTCCCAACAACAGAGCGTGGGATCTGGTATAGCAGATGATGGTGTTTGTGTGATCAGTAGTATTTTAGTATTAGGTAATAGGTCTTTACAGCAAGTAATGATATTTGTATTCATTCATAAGTACGTGGAGAAGTATCGATTAGCACAAAGGGAGTTAACATAAGAAAACCACAAACAGTGAAGAAATTCGATCAGTTAAGAGAAGCCCGAGAATCAAACTTCAGGGAAGGGAGTAGTCTCGGAACAAGTACAGAGTCAGAGGAAGGAGGCATCTCACAGGTCAGAGGAAAGAACTGACTTGGCTGCAAGTCCTGTAAGAATAGCGAGAGGAAATGAAGGAGGGAGAAAATGAAATTAGAATTGAAATAGGAGCCCTTGAGGGGAGGGAGAATTCAAAGGGGAATAGAGTAGATGCCTCCAAATAGTACATGGAAAACCTTATTCAAGTAGTAAAGTCCCTGCAAAATCAAATTAGAACCCAGTGACTCCTTAAGACTACAAGAAATGGTAGGAAAAAAGGTCAAAGCAGGATCAAATAAGAAAAATGTAAGGTGTAGCTACTACCAAAAATAACTGAGCTGGAAATTGATGGAGGAGACGTGATTTCAGTGTCATTGAATTCTCTGAAAATCACGAACAAACAAAAAACGTGGCTACTGTAATTCAGGAAATCATTTTAAAAAAATAGCCAGCAGTATTAGAACCAGAGGGCAAAGTCAAAACAGAATCTGCTGATATCATCTCCCAAAAGAAATCCCAAACTGAGCCAGGAATCGTACATCCAAGATCCAGTTTTCAAGTTAGAGAAAAAAAACACTATGAATAGCTAGAAAGAGGTCCATGGACCTAGGAACACCAGTCACAGTGGCACCGTAACGAAGGAATTCAGCATTTCTGAAGTCCGTTCTGTGCGCTAAGCACCAGAGCGACAAACGGAAAAGCACAGCAGCCCCCGTGCTCGAAATGGAGGAGACCACACTGCTGGGAGTTTTCAGCCTCAAGCCGGATGACAAAGGTCCATGGTCCTTAGCAAATGATAATGCCTCTTTTTGGTCATTTTTTCTGATAAAATCATATCCATTTCTGATGTTGAACTTTAATGACAATGCCAAAGCCGTTGGAGACAAGAACTCTCTTTCAGGAGTCTTTAAGTAGATGTGCTGCAGCACCTGCAGAACCAGGTGCCAGATTGCCTTTCCAAGCCCTTAGTCAGTAAACATTAGTACCTACTATCTTATCTGCCAGGCATGGTGCTAAACCCTGCCATCAAAATGAGGAAAAAAAAGATTCTCCCTGCCCCTGAGGAATTTGCCATCTAATGGGGAAGAATGACACACAAAAAGAAGCTAGGGAGTCAAGGTGGGGAAGGCACCCCAGCACCAGGGATTGCGTAGAGAAGCCCAAAAGAGTAGAGCCCAGTGGGAAGTAAAGAGATGGCAGCCTAAGAGTCTTCCTTAAAGGGAGGTTTGGGGAGGAATTCATCACTTTACCCTGCAGTCAGAGGGGCAGACAGAAGATAATTTGGGTACCAAGGCTGATCTTACAGGATGATGAAGTTCCTGGTGATGAAACCCTTAGGGGCTTGATGGAGAAGTCCAAAGGACTGCAAGAGAGTGGATGGGAAATGAAGAAATGGCTCTAGTTTGTGACCTTAGCTCACCTCCAGATCAACAAATAAAAGAGAATTTTTTTTTCTGAAGTTGATGGCTGAGGGCACTGTGTAGTAACTACTTTACAGGAGAGAAAATCTTGGAATCTGGTATTCCAAAAGACAAAAGAACAACGACCAAGAACGACTTAGCCGGAAAAACTAAGTATCATCCTACAGGAGGGAAAATGAACTTAAACATTTTTAAAAATGTATTTCATTTAAACATTTCCCAATTACGTATAAAAACATTTTTGAATAATCATTTAAAAAAATTTTGAGTTCCAAATTCTCTTTCTCCCTCTCATGCCTTCCCCTCCTTGAGAAGGCTAGCAATTTGATAGCACTTCTATGTGAGAAGTCATGCAAAACATTTTCCATATTAGCCATATTGCAAAAGAAAACGGACAAACCTTCCCTCTCCTCTCCCCTGCCCCCCCAAAATAAAGAAAACATTTTAAAAGTGCGCTGCAGTCTGCCTTCAGAGTTCATCACTTTTCTGGAAGTGTGGATAGCGTTCTTCATTGTGGATCCTTTGGAGTTGTCTTGGATCGTTGCCTTGATCAGAGTAGCTAATTCTTTCTCCGTTGATCATCCTTAGACTATTGCTGTTACTTTGTACAATGTTCTCCTGGTTCTGCTCACTTCACTTTGCATTAATTTGTATGAATCTTCCCAGATTTTTCTGCAACCATCCTGCTTGTCATCTCTTACAGTATTCTGTCACAGTGACATACCACAGCTTGTTCAGCCCTCTCCCAATTGACGGCCCTTCCCTTAATAGGCAGTTCTTTGTCACTACAAAAAGAGCTGCTATAAATATGTTTGTACAAATAGGTCTTTTCCCTTTTTATTTGATTTCTTAGGGATATAGAACAATATAGTGGTATTGCTGAGTCAAAGGGTATGCACAGTCTTTTAGCTCTTTGGGCTTAGTTCTAAATTGTTCTCCAGAACGTCAGACTAGTTCACAGCTCCACCAACAGTTCATTTGTATCCCAATTTTTCCACATCCCTTCCAGCATTTGTCATGGAAAATAGAGTTTTAATAGAATAAAGGACTTTTGAAATGAAAAGGACTAATGAAAAGACTGGAAATGTATAGAAACTTAACAATTCAAATGTTGGACAGGAGAGAAACCTAGAAAGATAAATTCATTTGTTCATTTAGAAGGGGCTGAATGCTGATGAAGTCTTGACATTCAAATTGAGAGAGAAGTGATAATGTTTCATTAAGGATCAGAGGGAGTTCAGTAAGAAATCAGGATGGTTCTGTCCTGTTTTGTTGGCTTTTAGAGAGGGGGAAAGAGAAAAAAAGGAATACTTTAGTACAAAAGCTAGGAGGAAAGAGAAGAAGACCTTACTATTTCACATACAAACATCAAAGAAAGTATAGAGGAAACTTGAGAAAAAGAACTGGCTTTTTGATAAACCATTACCTAAACTAATCAAGAAAAACAGGAGGAAAAACAAAGAAAAATGGGCAAGCTAAGTAAAATCACGACGAACAACAAGTAAATAAAGAGAAGTAACAGAAGCTACTCTATACAACTAATGCGTACAGACATTAGACGGCGTAGAACAGGGACAGCCGCTGGGCTCGGAATCAGCCGCTGGGATTCCGGTCCCTCCTCTGAACTGCACAGCACACTCCTCTGCCTTGTACCAGAGAGGCGACAGGGCTAGTCAGATAACAACAGCAAACCACCATCTTTGATCACAGGCCCCCGAACCTGAAGAATCCAAAGGAAGCAGATGAATATCAACAAAAATGCCAGATACCTAAACAAGAAAAAGATGTTCAACAACTTGCTCTCAGAAAAAGCAGTCCTGCAAGCCCTAAGGGAGTGACAGAGGGAAGAGACAAGAGAATTAGGGAAGAAACTACTTGAAACCATTAACAGCTTCAGTAAAGTTCTTTAATTCAGATCTACCAAAAACATCGTTAGTATCTCTTTTTTAAAAAATTTATTTTAGTTTATAACATTCAGTTCCACAGTCCCTTGAGTTTCAGATTTTCTCCCCTCCCTCTTTCCCCCTCCCATGGCAGCATGCCAGCAATCAAGTATAGGATCTTCAGATACCTTCACATTGAACATTAGTCAAGTTGTAAAGAAGGATTATAACCAGTGTAGGGAACAGTGAGAAAGAAGAAACCAAACCGAACCAAAAAAACAGAGCAGGTAGTTTGCTTCAATCTGCATTCAGACTCTGCAGCCCTTTCTCTCCATGTGGATAGATGGCCTCTTCATCAGGAGTCTTTTGGAGCTGTCTTCTAACCTCGCATTGCTGAGAGGAGCCCAGTCTGTCAAAGTCAGTCATCACACATACATCATGTCTGTCACTGGGTACAGATTTCTGCTCTTCTCCCTCAGCTCCAGATTATATAAGTCTTTCCAGGTTATTATGAAGTTCGTCTGCTCCTCATTTCTTATAGCGTAATAGTATTCCATTTCATTCATATACTACAATTTGTTTAGCCATTTCCCCATTGATGGGCATCCCTTTGATTTCCAATGCTTTGCCACCACAAAAAGAGTCACTATAAATATTTTTGTACATATGGAGCCTCTTCCCACTTCTGTGATCTCTTTGGGATACAGCCCTAGAAGTGGTATTACTGGGTCAAAAGGTATGCACTTATTTATAGCCCTTTGGACATAGTTCCAGATTACTCTGCAGAATGGTTTAATCAGTTCACAGCTCTACCAACAATGCATTTGTGTTCCATTTTTTTCACATCCTCTCCAGCATTTGTCATTTTCCTGTTTTGTCATCTTAGCCAGTCTCACTGGTGAGATGTGGTACCTCAGAATTGTTTAGACTTGCATTTCTCTAATCAATAGTGATTTAGAGCATTTTTTCATATGCTTATAGATATCTTTAATTTCTTCCTCCGAAAACTGTCAGTTCACATCATTTGACTATTTATCAGTTTGGGAATTAGTATTTCTTTAAAGGACTAATAAAAATCAGGAAAAAACTGTGATAATATGAGAAATTTCCCTCAAAATAACTGCTAAAAATACATAAAATATCTGGAAATTAGGTTACCGAGACTAATATGAATGCAACTACCAAAAACGCTTGCAGAAAATAAAGGAAAACATAAATGGGTAGATATTCCATGGTCATGATTAGGTGGTTCCAACATAACAAAAAGGATGCTATCAGAATTATGGATTTTATGCTATACTCATCAGGTTATAAAGGGGATTCTTTGCAGAGTGTGACAAAACAACAATTCATTTGGAGGAATAATAGGTCTAGAATCTCAGAAGAAATAATGAAAAGTAGAAAGAAGTATAAAATACAAGTGGAAGGGGCACATAGAGGTTTACCTGACCTCAATTTATGTTTTAAACAATAGTCATCATTTTGGTGCTAGTTCAAGAACAGAAAGAGTAGATCGGTCAAACAGATTGGATAAACAGGAAATAGAAACAGCTGAGAACAACAGTCCAGTGTTTGATAAACTCAAGTGCATAAATTCTGGGGGCAAGAATTCCATTTTTGACAAGAAATGATGGAAAAACTTGAAAATACTTTTGTAGAAATTCAGTTGACACAATATCTTAGACCATACATCATAAAATCTAAAATGGATCTACAACTTGCGATTAAGGTACATCACCAAAAAATTAGAAGAGAATGGAGGAGGCACCTTTCACAACCATAGCTATGGGAAGAATCTTAAACAAGAAAAAAAATTTTGAACACATAAAATATTTCTGCTGTTATTAAATCATTGAAAAAAGCAAAAAGAGAAACTAAGTGGGAAAATGTTTGCATCTCCAATTCCCCAATAAATGAAAAACCACTGTTGTGTTACAAACTAGCAAATTGTCGATGGTGGAGGGGCCGTGTGAAGACTAATTAAAACTTTAATACTCTGAATTAGTCCAGCTGTTCTGAATATAGTTTGGAATGATGAAAGGTAACTACTTACTTGATGAAATGATGAAAGAAGTAACCATACCCTTGAACCAACAGTTCTGTTCCAAAGTAAGAGACAGAAACAGTCAGTCAACTGGCATTTATTCTGTGCTTATCCCTGTGCTCCTGGGCTAGGCATAGCATTTGAGGAACTAGGATTACACATACAAAGAATGAAATAACCTCTACTCCCAAGGAGGTTACATTTTAAGACCACATGTAGTGATTGAGATTTCATTTGTACAGGGAACTCCCATTGAGCACCTTCTGTGTGCACCTTACTCTCTTAAGTTGCCTTGAGCATCAGGAATGCTTAAGAGTGATTTGCCTGTGGTCACAGACTGTATGTGTTAAAAGCAGAACTTGAACCCAGGTCTTCATAGATTTGTCGCTGGTGCTCTATTCATTTTGCTTCTTGAGAGTTCAGTAAGCATATCCAGATATTTATAACAGCACTCTGCGGTAAAGGGAGGAGGAAACCCCTCCTTATATAAATGTTGTAATAGTTCAGCCTTGGCTCAGGCTGGATTGGTACTTTAGGTTCAAGGTTGGCTTGTAAATTTAACAAGTTTATGTAGTCAGAGCAGAAGAAGTCAGTTCAAATTAAGAAGCGTTTATTAAGTGCCTGCTGTGTATACTAGGGGATACAAAGACAAGAACAGTCAGCCTGCAAGGAGCCTGCAACCTTAATGGGGGAGACAACATACCAATAAGATATATTTATGATAGATTGGAGATCATCTCAGAGTGAAAGCACTGCTAATGTTAAGAGAGATTAGGAAGGAGAGGGAGAGAGTTCTGGGCATGAGGGATAGCCACTCAAATGCAAGGAACTGCAAGGAAGCCAGTGCCGCTGAATCATAGAATGTGTGGAGGGAGATGTTGGGGGATAGGGGTGGAGGAGTGGGAGGAGTAGAGTAAGGTATAAGAAGAATGGAAAAGTAGGAAGGAACCAGGTTGTCAAGGTCTTTAAAAGGAGATTTAAAGAAAGATAATTAGCTGTGATAGATGGATCAAGTGAGTTTTGTTGTGTGTGTAGAATGCTTTTTTGGTTTGGTTTGGTTTTTTTATAGATAGCAAGAAAGCAGCCAGTAGATGGAGAGAAATGAAAGATTAGTGAGAGCTGGGGGTGGGGTGGGATGGGGTGTCTGCCAGAGGAGACCAGATAATCGGGATCATGTGTACTTGTAGAGGAGTTTGCCTTTTACAGCCAGAAAGGCCTTTTTATGTGAGGTGGGAAGCATACCAGGGAAAGGATATTCCAAATGGAGAAGGAATGTTAATCAAAGATATTCTTGAATGAGCTGAGTACAGGTTCACGTGTCAGTATTGGCTGAGTTCCTCCGGCTTCAGTCAGAACCCTAATAAAGGAGCTCTAGCCCCTCCTGTCTTGTCTTTTTTTCACTTGGGTGAACAGGAAGCTACGTCAGTAGACCAAACCTTAGTTCTCTGAGTCAATTGAATCTTGAGGACAGTTTCAGTCTCTTTTAAGGCATAACTACCATAATCTTCATGAGGATAGAGCCTTAGGATATTACTCCATTACTTCATTACAAAAATGTAATGAAATATTTTGAGTAAGAATGTGACGAATACAGAGAAGCATTGGAAGATTTTTGTGAACTGATGCAGAGTAAAAGAAGCAGAGCTAAATAAGTATACACCGTGACTTTGGCAATGTAAATGAAAAGGCCACCTAACTCTTAGTAACCAGACTCTTAGTAAGTGAGAATCCATTGATTATATAGAGGAAATGATAATGAAATGTACTGCTCTCCTTTCAGCAAAGCGGCAAGACTTACAGAGCTCACATGATATTGGTTACCCTATGAGCTATGGTAACTGTTTCTGGTACTTTTGCTTAATTGTTTTTCTTTGTTATAAGGGAGGGTTCAGTCTTGGCAAGGAGGGAATAGTCTTTTAGAAATGACTGAGATAAAGACAAAAGGCATCAATAGGACATTTTTTTAAAAGATAAGTTTAAAGTACATTTCAAGGAAAGAGTGGAAGAGTTGTGTATATTCGGCATTCATACTTGTAAGTTATTTTTTCTAGGTATCGCTTGTTCCTCCTTCTCAAAAATGAAAATAATTGAATCTTTGTCTCCTTATTTTAGGTTTGTGAAGTTTTCTATGCCCAGTGTACCTGACTTCGAAACATTATTCTCACAGGTTCAGCTTTTTATCAGCACTTGTAATGGGGAACATATTCGATATGCCACAGACACTTGTAAGCTATGTATGAATTTGTTATTGTCTGTTAAATATGTTTTGTGTTTACTATAGTTCCTAAATTTTTTAATTGTTTATTTTATCTAGTTGCTGGTCTTTGCCATCAGTTAACAAATGCTCTCGTGGAAAGAAAACAGGTAAGAAATTTTATTTAGTCATTTTAAGCCCAATATACAATACAGTTTGTCTAACTTAATTTGTTTAGATTGACCATTAAAGCTAATTATATTAATACTTTTGTACATAGCACCTTCTGAGCAACTCAGAGTACTTTTCCCATGTCATTTAATTTCATCATTTTATTTAGAAGAAATAAACATAAAGAGATAAACTGACATTCCTTAGGTGATCAAACTAGTCTGCAGTGTCTCAATTTTAAGGGACTAGTCTTAGGACTCAACCTAATATTTATTTTGATGTAGAATATTCTTTTTCTACCTGTTTGAATTTAAAATAGTTTTCATTATGTTGGTCTGAAAGAGACTGAAAATACAAAATATGCATTAACTCTTACTAAGACTACTATACTTTGAAAAAAAGGCTCATGTTAACCAATCAGTCTCTTGCCATTCTTCAATATACTTAAACTATGACTATAAGATGATACTAGCCAGGAAAATCACTGAGTGTCCTTGCTTTAGTCAGACCTCCCAGTGTAAGGCCCTATGTTTGATAGTGTTTTGTTTCAGTCTTAAATTCAAGTAGGAGATAATGTTCTTGGGAGGAGGATTTCCGCTGTTCTAACTGGCCTTCTCAAAGAACAAATGCCAGCGCTTTTGACAACACTTTAAAATTTCCTAATTTACTTTATCTAGCTTATGTGTCAAAAATGGTCCTTTGTAATATCTTTGTGATTTCATCAATATACTCCCCTAACTGATGCAGATCACAACCTTCCCACAGCTACTTTATCTTAATGTGTTTCTTCTTATCCCATAAATCACCCAAAGAGGATCTGTGCAGCTTGTTGGAAGCCTTTTTCTTGTTCTTTTAGTATCTCGGAGATATTAATGTATAACTGACTGTTTGTCTGTTGTCTCTTGTATTTGGTACGTGACCTAACTCTCTTTATTTTGTTAGATGTATTCTGGATAAAGTCTTTTTTGATATTTCCAATAATGTTCAGGGATGGGTGGTATGTCAGAGCTTCTCCATATTTATTTATACATAGAACTTTTTTACATTTATATATACAGAATTTTTGTATTTTATTTAAAGTTAATTAAAAATTAAGATTTCTTCTTTAAAAATTGAAGAAGTCTTAGTGCTTTGAGGGATTGACTTCCATAGTAAATAAATAGTTTGCTGGTTTTCAAAGTCAGTGCTGAAGTTGCATTGTCTCATAAAACATTGTTTTAAACGTTGAAGGTCAATATTTCCTAATACATGAAAACAACAGTTTCCTGAAAGGCTATGGAAACCTCAGATGGTTGTTTAAAGGAACCTATCAATTAGTATTTCTTTCGTTTGTAAGTGACAACATAAGATCCAATGTGCTGCCATCTTTGAGAACTTATCTGAAAGAGATGTCATTTCTGACAGCCCCTGCGAGGAATCGGTATCCTCAGACAAGCCATAGACAAGATGCAGATGAACACAAACCAGCTGACCTCCATACATGCAGATCTCTGCCAGGTGAGGAGTGGTATCATGCATGAGTTTATAGTGTTTGTGTATTTCATGTTTTCAGTGTTACGATGAGTAGGGAAACAGGACTGTCTTCATGGGCCTGCAGCTTTCTGAGACTTTTCAGAGCCGAGAGCTGCCCGTTTTTAATGATGCTGATCATTAAAGGGACAGATGATAGTAATAGAAGGTATTGCCGAGGATGATGGAATCCTGGGCCAGAGACGTTAGGGGCACAGATCGTGTCCAAAGCATTGCTTTCAGGTTAGTTCTTCATCTTTCAGTGCAGTGCAGGGAAAGGGAACAAGCATTTCTATTGGGCCTCCTATGTGCCAAGCACTGTGCTAAGCATTTTTACAGATAATATCTCATTTCGTTTTCACAGTAACCCTGGTCTACTATTCTCCTTGTTTTACAGTTGAGGAAACAGAGGCAGAAAAATGACTCGCCCAAGGTCACATACTAGGGAGTGTCTGAGGGCAGGGATGAATTCAGATCTTCCTGACCCCAGGCCCAGTACATGATCTGCTCTGCCACTTAGCTCTGGTCAGAGGCTGTGATCAGTTTTATGATTGCTCCTGCATTTTGTTCTCCAAAACATTTTGAACTAGTCTCTGATCTCATTACTGATATAAAATGGTCCTGTTTCTCCATATCCCTGCCAGCCTTAGATTTTTATCTTTTTAAAATAGGTTTGCTATTCTAGTAGGTATATGGTGGTCCTTTAAGATCACCTTCACATTTCTCTGATTTTTAGGGACATGTAAGTCTCTTCCTGGCGCTATTGAATTTCTATTTCCTCTGTCATAAATGAACTATGTGTCAAGTACTTTAAATTTATATTGTTCTGGGAGGGAACCTATGATCCTCAAGCTATCTTGGTGTGTGTTGTCTTTCAGGGGCATTTGCATAGACTTGTGTAAGACTGATATCATCTTTCACAGTTACTGTCTAGCTTTGCTTTTCTCAAATTTTCTTCAGCTCATGTTTTTCTTCTTGTTCCAAATGTGGCTCTTTTGTTTTCAAATTCTCTATTACTTTGGTATGATTCTGTGTCATGAATTTTAAGTGGTTTGCTTGGTTGGTTGTATCTTATATTTCTATTTCTGTTTCTTCTTTTCTCATATTCTTAGTGGGTTGTCTCTGGCTCGCCTCCTCATTTGTGGTCTCTCCTCCCAAGTATTGAGGTGACATGGGCCTTTTCTCTTGCATTGTGTATTCTTAGCCTCCTTTGGTGGTTCAGGGGTCGGGGGGAGAGTTACTGGGACTTGGCCAACTCTTTGTCTAGAACCACTGTTCCTAATGTGGAATCCACAAGCTTATTTAATATTTTGATAATTGAATTTCATTATAATTTGCTTCCTTTGTAATGCTGTGTACTTTATTATAGCCATTTAAATAAATTATTCTGAAGGAACTTCCTCAGACTACGAAAGCACATTACTGAAAGCTGACTGTCTTCTGGTCTTGAGTAAACTCCATGGGGGTGGGAGTGATAGTCATTGTAACTAAATGTGTACAGTGCCTGCTACCTACGGCACAGGCATTGTGCTAAATAAGCGCTTTGCAATTATGATCCCATTTACTCCTCGCAGCAGCCCTGGGAGGGAGGTGCTTGTGTTCTCCCCATTTCAGGGTTGAAGAAACTGAGCCTGGAGAGAGGTGAAATGGCTTGCCTGGGGACTGAGGCTGGATTTGCATGACGACAAGTAGGAAGCCCAGCCGGCTGCCCAGGCCAGGAGGGCAGACCCAGTCTTGGGTTCTAGCTCTTGCCCTCAGGTTTTGAAGCCTATTCTTCCAGGGGCTTCTATCCTAGGATATGTTTCCTCTTCCACCCAGCCCACTATTATATTTCCTTCGCATGGCTGCACCCAGTGCTCCTTTTCCTTTGTGGGAAGTGTTAGAATCCATATTGACTCACCTCTCTAGGAAGAACTAGGCAGATGTATGTAAAGTGTAGAGCCATACTGCTTTGATTCAGGCAGTCAGAGCCCTGTCTTGTTGGTCTTTATTTCTCTGCTTGTATTTTCTCTGAAGTTGAGGGTGCTGACTTTTCCCCTGAACTAGTGAATGTAGTAAAACAGATTGCTGGTCCCTTCAACAGCTCTCTTTCCGAGTAGAGCAGATCTAAGGACCTGTGCAAGCGGCCGTCCTGGGGATGCCGGCGTGATTGCTGCTACATTAAGCACAACAAGTCAGCACCCCGATTGTGTGTGAAGATCCGCGTCTCATGTTTGACCTTTAAAATGTCACCTCTGACAGGAGGGGGGAAGTGTGCTTCGCCCTTACTCTTCTGAAGTCATGATTGATCCATCAGAGCCCTGAAGTCTTTCAGAGGTTTTTCTCTGCATTATTGTGGTGATTGTTCCCATTGTACTTGTTCTGTCCATTTCATTCTCCCTCTGTTTGTACAGGTCTTCCCCAAGTCTTTCTTCCTGCATCTTCTTCCTAGGTTCTTGTGGCACAACAATATTCCCTAATGTTCACAAACTTCACTTAATTCTTCCACTCCCCAGCTGATTGACATTCATCTGATTTGTTTCAGCATCAAGTGCTATATAGGTGTTTTTCCTTTTACAGTGTTTGCTCCTAGTAAGAACTTGATAAATGCTTGTTGACGGACAGGTTTTTCCCCTTGTTCTTCACCTCTTTTCTCTTAATGTAGGCACTGTCTAGTGACTTTTGGGGATATAAATGAACATTGTTTTCCAGAATGGTTGGATTAGTTCATAGGTCGACCAGCGCACTCTTTGTTAATGTTCCTGTCCTTCCATAGCCCCTTCAGCAGTTGCTCTTTACCTTTGCCAGTCTGACAGGTTGGGGTAGAATGTTGTTTCTGATTTGCATTTGTCCTCTAGGAAGTGATTTGTCTTTCATGTGGTAGTTAAGAGGTTCTTCTCCTTGGTCCATTTGTTCAGTGGGGAGTGCTTCTTGGACTTATAGACTTGTGTTGATTCCCTGTGTTGTGCTCAGTTCTTACACATAGCGTGTGGTTAATATTGGTTTAGTGAATTGAATTGAGATTGGAATGTGGATTTCTGGACTATGAGGCCAGATGTAGGATTGTTACCATCTCCCTGCTTAGTGCTGATGAAATTATTTTTGGTAGCCATTAATTTCATGGAGACTTGCAGATTTTATCTTTTAACTGAAAATTAAGGGCACTGAAGAAAATTGCTCACAATTATTTACCAAAACATACCAAAGTGGGGTAACAGGCAGAATGTAGGAAGGAGAATATTAGTGCTAAGGACCGATAATTCACAGGAAATGTTAAAAACTAGAGCAAGCAATTAAAACCGCGGTCTTGCATATCTATACAGAAAGTTCAGGTGAACTAGAGATTTTACCATAATGAAGTAAATTTGGTTTCATAGAGGTTATCACTGAGACTTTTGGCAGGATGGGAGTTGACCAGAATATTTATGACTATGGAATTATACACTTTATTCCAAAGCTGGGGAAAGTGGATAAAATAGTCAGCAGACAAGCATCGTGTATTAATGAGGAAGTCCAGAAGTATGGTAGGAAAATATTTGGGGTAGAATAAATTGAAAAAAGAAATAAAGGTGATATTGTGAGTGGAATGTGCTATAGACCGTCTGTGCAGAAAGAAGAAAAGCATCGTAAATGTAGTGCAGAGGTATGACACAGTTGTGGTAGAAGAATTCCTTTATCCCACATGTGCTGGAATACTCTTTTCTAAATCGAAAGCAGCTAATGTATGTGTGGCTTGCGTTACTGATCTTTAATTCTTCAAAACATGGAAGAAAGTAGCAAGGGGGAAATGGGATTCTGGACCTGATTTTGCCCAATAAGGAAGAGAACTGGTTGTTGAAGTAGAAACCATGGGAATCTTCAAAGGAAATGTCTAATAAACCCCCTTTTCTTCCCTGAGGGCAACTGGGGTTAAGTCACTTACCCAAGGTCACACGGCTAGTTTTGTATTAAGTGTCTGAGGCTGGATTTGAACTCAGGGCCTCCCAACTCCAGGGCTGGTGCTCTGTTCACTGCACCACCCAGTCACCCCAATGTCTACTACATCTCAAAGGTGCTGCTAGAGGAAGAGAGGACAGGGAGGTGTAGTCTCATATGTACCTTAAGTTTTGGAGAGAATTGACTCAGAATCAGACAAAAGGATCCCTTAAGAATCCCATGGCCCCAAATCTTACAAGGATGATAGGGAAGAAAAGTTCTCAGGCATGACATTTTGATGAGATTATTTGGATGAGTAAGAAAAGGGAGAGCTCTCAGAAGAAACAGATTTAGATACACAGGAAACTCATTAGCCAATGTGGACTTTAAAATCTCTGTGTAGGGTCTCAAGAGCAGGTCCTTGGGGGTGAATGAAGAAAAGTGCCCTGGTCCTGGTAGGAGTTCGCAGTGACCTGGGGCACTGAGAGTACTCCATAATGTCAGCCATGGTTTGGAGAATTCTTGCTGTGGAAACGATTTCTCCCGGTGCAAACAAGCAAGTCATTGTAATTATGTTCTTAAAGAACTGGCTAGGGATCCTTAGAGGTTTAAGACTCTGAGTCATACCACTGATATGTGTCAGGGACAGGACTTGAACCCAGATCTTCTCGACTCCAAGACCAGCCATCTGTTCAAAATTTGAGACTTAAGTAAGGTATTTGAAGGACTTTAAAATGAAAGAAGGATTATTTTATTTTACTTTATTCCAGAGGGTAGAACTCTATATAGAGTAGTTGCAAAGAGGTAGAAAATGGACTTGATAAAGGTGGGGAGGGGGGTGAGGAAGGGTGGGGCAAGGGCAAATCTTAGCAGTTAGAATTGTCAGCAAGTAAAATAGACTGATCTGAGAGATGAGAGATGACTTACAACTGGAGGCCTGAAATGATCTTCATTGTCCACCTTGATAACCAAGTGACTGCATAATGCAGGAATATAAATGTAAATGTGAATAGTTAAAAGAATAATCTGCTTTTCCCTTCAAGTTTGGCTTTTTAAAATATAATGAATGTAAGCTTAAACATAGTAATACCATTTCTCCTCAAAAAAATTCCTTCTCAGGGTAGCTAGGTGGCACAGTGAATAGAGCACCTCCTCTGGAGTCAGGAGGTCCTGAGTTCAAATCCAGCCTCAGACACTTAATACAAAACTAGCCGTGTGACCTTGGGCAAATCACTTAACCCCAGTTGCCCTGCCTTCCTCCCTCCCTCCAAAGAGAAAAAACAAAAACCGTTTCTTCTCTGTGAAATTATTGCTTTTATTCAAGCTCACTGAATGCTTTGGTCTTTCTTTACAGCTTTGTTTGTTGGCAAAATGCTTTAAGCCCGCCCTGCCCTATTTGGATGTGGATGTGATGGACATTTGTAAGGAGAACGGGGCTTACGATGCAAGGCACTTCTTATGTTACTACTACTATGGGGGAATGGTCTACACGGGCTTAAAGAACTTTGAAAGAGCGCTCTACTTTTATGAACAGGTAATCATTTCTTCCCTTCTACGACCAAAGGAACGCAGTTCTCTGTATTTGATTGTTCTAAGAGGCTAGAGTTTTGTGGGCAGATATTCCTTTTCTTTAAAAAAAATTTTTTTTGGTAAACATTGTTTTAATGGTAATTTAAATTATTTTGTGAAATACGGATAGTCTCTTTGATTCTTTGGTTCTTAAGGATAAAAGTACCATAACCTAAAGGGTCAGAGTCCTCATTGAGTAAGTTAGGACGTTGTAATAATACCAGCAGGGATAGTTAATTTACGTAGTGCTTTAAAACGGACAGGTTGACCGCCTTACTCCTCCCATGAGGGAGCTGCAGAATCACCAGGGAATTACAGGTCAGGACACTGAGGCTCAGCCCTAAACAGCTGTTACACAGAATCGTTTTTTTTCTCTGTTTCTTCATCGATAAAATAAGGAGGTTGGATTAAATGATTTCTGACTAGATTTTTCCAGCTCTAAGATCTTGTGATTCTAATGAACAAGCTGTATGTAATCTAAGTAGATATGGTCCTTATGAGAAGCAGGATGGAGGATAGAAAAGGCTGACCTCAGTCTTCTCTGACATATATTGGTGTGACCTGGGGCAGTCGATTTAGTCTCTTAATGCCCCTGGTCTGAGACTGTGAATTGCAGAATGGTTATAGATATGTTTGGGAGAGGTTATTTCTTCACTAAAAACTTTACTTATGAAATCACAGGTCCAGACTGAAAGGGAAAACTAATGGTGTAGCCAGACAAAGCAGCTGGGTGGCACCGTGGATAGAGTACCAGGCCTGGAGTCGGGAGGACCTGAGCTCAGATTTGGCCCCCCAGACACTTATAACCTCCACATGCCTCAGTTTCCTCACCTGTAAAATGGGGGTGGTAATGGTGCCTACCTCCCATGAGTGTTATGATGATAAAATGAAATAATTGTTGAGTGCTTAGTACAGTACCTGGAATATGGTGATTGTTACCTAAAGTGTTAGCTCTTACTATTACCTTGTTTTGTAATGACCGTTCTAAAAATAATTTTATTTTCAGTTCCAAATTCTCTTCCTCCACCCACATGATGCCGATTCCATATACAAAGCCATTCAAAGTATTCTTACATTAGCCACGTTGCCAAAAAACAAAAAAGCAAGAAAAAGCGAAAAGATGTCCCTCAGTCTGCACAGAGAGTTTTTTATCCCATCAGTTTTATCTCTGCAAGTGGCTCGCATTTTTCATCATGAGTCCTTTGGAATTGCCGTGGGTCACTGTATTGATTAAAGTGGCTAAGTCTTTTCCAGTTGATTATTGTTACAGTATTGCTGTTACTGTGTGTGGCGTGCTCCTGATTCTGCTCACTTCACTTCGCATCTGTTCTTGTCAGTCTTTCCTAGTTTTTGTTAAACCATGGACCAGTTCATCATTTTTTATAGCACAGCAGTACCCGTCACAGGGATACGCGACAGCTTGTTCAGCCCTTCCTCAGCTGGCAGCCTCCCCTCAGTTTTCAGTTCTTTGCCACCTCAAAAAGCACTACTATAAATATTTTTGTAAATGCGTTTTTTTTGTTTTTCTTTGATCTCTTTGGGACAGAAACCTAGTAGTGGCATGGTTGGGTCAGAGGGTATGTAAAATGTGCTGGCCCTTTGGGCCTGGACCCGTTCACAGCTGCACCAACATGCATGAGCATCCCTATTTTTACACATCTTGTCCAGCGCTTGTCATTTTCCTTTTTTGTTGTGTTAGCCAATCTGATTGGTATGAGTTGGTACCGTTGCGTTTTAATTTGTATTTCTCTAATTACTAGTGATTTAGAGCATTTGTTCTTCATATCACTACTAATAACTTTGATTCTTCTTCTGAAAACTACCTGTTTGTACCGTTTGACCATTTATCAATTGGAGAATAGCTCTTATTTTTATAAATTTGTCTATTTCCTATATATTTGAGAAAGGAGACCTTTATTAGAGAAACTTGCTGTAAATTTTTTCCTGGTTTCCCATTTTTTTCCCCAATTTTAGATGCATTAATTTTGTGTGAAACCTTTTTAATTTAATGTGATACAAATTATCCATGCTGCCTCTGTAATCTCTTACCTCTTGTTTGGTCATGAACTCTTCATGGATCTGACATGTGATTTTTTTTCTATGCTCCCTTCCTTTGTCCAGTATCATCACCCTTTATGTTCAAGTCGTGTACCCATCTTGAGCTTATGTTGGCGTAAGCCCACAGTGGTTCTCAACCTTCCTGATGCTGCGACTCTTTAATACAGGTTCTCATGTTGCGGTGACCCCCCCAACCATAACATGATTTTCGCTGCTACTTTATAACTGTCATTTTGCTGCTGTTATGAATCGTAATGTAAATATCTGATACGCAGGATGCACGTTCACTGTCACAAATTGAACACGACCCACAGGTTGAGAACCTTTGGCACTATACGGTATGAAATGTTAGCCCGTGCATAGTTTCTGCCAGACTATTTTCCGGTTTTCCTAGCAGTTTTGTCAAAAAGTTCTTGCCTCAGTTGCTTAGATCTTGGATTTATCAGACACTAGGTCACTGTGGTAATTTTATATGTTGTCCACCCAGTCCATTTTGTTGATCAACCATTATTTCCTGTGAAGTACCAAATTGTTTTAAAGATGACTACTTTGTAGTGGAGTTTAAGATCTGGCACTGCTAGGTTACCTTTCCTGTTTTTGTTTTTTTTCCATTGATTCCTTTGGTATTCTTTACCCTTTGTTCCTCCAGATGAATTTTGTTCTTCTTTTTAGTTCTAGAAAATTAACTCCTTGGAAGTTTGATTGGTATGGTCCCGAATAAGTAAATTGATTTAGAAATTGTCATTTTCATTATATTGGCTCGGCCTACCCATGAGAAATTAATATTTCTCCATTTGTTTAGATCTTTATTTATGTAAAGTGTTTTGTAGTTGTGTTCATATAATCCTGAGTGTATCCTGGCAGGTAGACTCCCAAGTATTTTGTACTGTCCACAGTTATTTTAAATGGAATTTCTCCATCTATCTCTTCTTGCTGTGTTTTGTTGCAATATACAGAAATGCTGTTAGCAAGGTGTTGCGGTCATAGTACGGCAGGCCTATTGGGTATTTCTGAGTAACTGTTTAAAAAGTTCATTTAGTCAAATTTAGTACTTCTACAGACACAGTTCTAAAGACATAGAAGTTTGTGCCTAGGCATTTTATACATTAGCAATAACTCACATGTATAGTGTTCTATGCTTTTCAAAGGGCTTCCCTGACAACAACCGTATGTGAAAGGTAGGGGTAATGGTGTCTGCATTTTAGAGATGAGCAGGCTGAGACACAAACAGGTTAAATCACTTACTCAAGATCTTTCAGCAGAGCTGGACTTTGAACACAGGTCCCATGTTCTTTCTAATATACTATGATGTGCCTGAGTCCTCAGGAATGTTATTATTATGGTCTGTTTAAAGTAGATATCTCTGTTAAACAAAGTAGGGAGATAGGTAGTCTTTTTTACCACGGCTATTCACCACAGTTCAAAATTTGGAACTTGAAGGTGAAATTTCAGTTATCTGCAAACTGTACAAAATGACATGACCAGACAAAGGAGGCATGTATCTTTCGTGGGAGTATGGAGTCTTAAGTAAAAAGAATCCTATGCCCAGTGACTTACCACCTCTTCCTAGAATATACCCATATCTACTATTATCAAGCCACCCTGCAGCAGTGAATAGAAGACTAAACTTGGAGTCAAGAATTGGGTTCAGATCCTGTTCTAGAAACTAACTTTGTGACTCTGGGAAGATCTCTCTTTTTTTTCCCCCTCAATCTTTTTTATTAAGATATATAAGAAAACTCTATATTGACCAAGGACCAAAAATGGTGTGCCATCAAGTCCCCGGAATATAAGACATTTATCATTGATTTGGTGTTGAACAAACTGTGAAACCACCATACCATGTGTACTTTCCTTATTGATTATTAAGAAGTCCTTGATTCGGTGCCCCATGGCTTCTTCATCTACTGCAAATATATAAAATAGACTCAAGTAGAGTAATAATCATAGAATATTTGATGTACACATGAAGAACTGTTCTCTGCTTAAATATATTACTAATGCAATATCAAGATGACATCTTTCAGGGAGAGAGCTTGTCGCTTACCTGGCTTGGAACCCATCATCTCTCGTACATAGAACTGTTTGATTTCTAAGTTGAACAGGAAGTCATACTAAAGCATCTTATTCATCACTTGATATATATGGATAACAGGTTATATGACTCCACTGAAAAAACACATTTATAAGTTTTTCCATCTTGTAGACTTTTTCTTTTTTAAATTACCTTTTGTTTATTTTTAGTTTACATCATTCATTTCCACAAGATTTTGAGTTACAAATTTTCTCCCCATCTTTCCCCTGCCCACCATCCCAAAACGGTGATCCCACTGTATACCCCCTCCCCCAATCTGCTCTCTCCTCTGTCTTCCCCCATCACCCCACTGACTTTCTGGTAGAGTAGGATGGGTCTCCCTACCCCAGTGCCTGTATATCTTATTTCCCAGTTGCATGTAAATAATAATGATAATAAAAATTATATATATATGTATATATGTATATGTATATACACACACACACACATTTTGAACATTTGATTATAGAACTTTAAATTTTAGATTCCTTCCCCGCCTCCGTCGTCACGCACCCCCACTGGAAAGACAAGCAGTTCAGTCCAGGCCATCCACATGTAGTTCTGCAGTCTGGGAAGATCTCTTCACCTCTCTCAGCCTCAGTTTCCTTACTTGTAAAACGGAGATGTTAAAAATAGCACCATGTCACAGGAATCAGATGATGAATCACATGAGAAAATGTATCTAAGGAGATTGGCAAACCTTAAGTTAGATTTTATGATTATTTATTACTAAATCTAACATCTTTTTCTTGCTCAGGCCATAACTACTCCTGCCATGGCAGTCAGTCATATTATGTTGGAATCTTATAAGAAGTATATTCTAGTTTCTTTGATATTACTGGGCAAAGTTCAACAGCTGCCGAAATACACTTCTCAGATTGTTGGTAGATTCATTAAGGTGAGTGTTCTAAAAAAAATAACTCTTCTACTTAGGAAAATCGTCAAGATTCAAATAAAGTTAGTGTCATTGCAAAGTCACTCTGAAGGAGAATTGTTTCAATAAATGCTATTTGCATAGTGTGTTTTGTATTAAAAAAACCTTATGTTTTATGAAGAATCAGATTTAGGTTCGTTTCTGCTTACTGAATTTATAATGCCTTTAAGTTCCAGGTGAGGAAATTCTTCCTGGGGGGAAGTCCTTCCACAACTGTCTGATAGATCCCTGGCTCCCCCATGATCCAGTCATATGCACAGCACAGCATTTCAAGTGGTTAGGATTCTTGATGGTGGGTTTTCAAGTTAGCTAGTTGAAGATAACAAGTGTCCAGATCCAGTTTACTTCTACACTAGCTGAAGCAGTATTCTGAATAAGGAATGAAAGGGCAGTGAGAGGGGGCGTGGCAGCCATTCTCAAGAAACTGGGGACTGTGTTGAGTCCTTCAGGTGACCCAGGGACTAATTGTAATATTCCATTGTTTCCTCATGATGATGCCTATACTTTTTACTTTTGTTTCTGCATAAATTAACAGTTAATTGTGACGTTCATAGCAAAACCATTTATCCTGTTAATTGTAGTGAGGGAGGGTGATGTGGTTCATTTTATATCATCTTTTGTTTTTCTTCCATTGGCTGATCAACAGCTAGAAAAAGGTCAGGTTCTAACAGTGTAAGAAAAGGCCAAATACTGCTTTGTTAATTCAGTATACGCTCCATTTTACCAGGAGATAGCTAGAAAATTTTATTGACGCTAACTTTCATTTTGAGAAAAACAGTTGTATCGCCTGACCTAGCTGTAATATCAAAGCCATTTGCTTTGTTTAAAGCCAGTAAAAACAGGGGCTGTATCGGAAGGGATTACTTAGGCAATCTTTTGGCCTCACTTTGTATTTTTAATGGTTTTGTTCTTATACATTACTTGTACTTCCAAAACATCACCACTTGTTTGCTTTCTATATGCCTAACTTTGTGTATTGATTTGTTTTCTCCTTTTAAAACCATAGCCCCTTAGCAATGCTTACCATGAATTAGCACAAGTTTATTCAACCAATAATCCATCAGAACTCCGAAATCTGGTAAACAAACATAGTGAAACTTTCACTAGAGATAACAATATGGGGCTGGTTAAGCAGTGTTTGTCCTCTCTTTATAAGAAGAACATTCAAAGGCTAACAAAGGTAAGATGAATTCTTGTACTTTGTCTCATGTTTCTTTTGAGGCTTCTACAAAATCTCTACTCTAAAAGTAGTGTCATAGGAGTTCATTTGTTAGGAAGATAGTTGGGTTTTCCCCTTTTTAGGATTGGATTTGGGTAGCCAGGAGAAGAGAGAAAAGTAGGTACAAAATGACCAGAAGGACTGAGGAGTAAATCCAGTGACAGTGCATTGAATTTAAGGTATATCCATAGGTGTTGCTCTAGGGAAGTAGGACCAGTTTCTATAGTTCACTCACAAGTGTTCTGACCTTCAGTACAAGAGACACTGCTATAATGTTTGTCGTTTTTTCTATTATATGTGATGAGATCATCAGTACTGTGGGACTACATTGTGGAACATGGAGAAATATCTATATTTTTTTAAATATGAAAAATTTTCCCCAATGAGCTATTTTGAAGTGTGCTCACTTTTAATCCTTTAATTGCTTTTCTGTTTTTTTCATGAGAAACTTTGTGACATAGAGAAAATAGATGGCATAGAGTCTGGATAACCTAGCTTTATGTACTTACTCTGATCCTGGTGAAGTCACTTAAACTCAATTACAGAACTATTTTAGATCTGTATTGGTAGAAGGAATTGGTAGAATTCATGGAGCTCTTTATATTGACGAAAACACAGTTCTGGACCAAACACCCCCCGCGCCCCCCCCCCCCCATTTTGTTGTGCATAATTCTTGATTTTGTCAACTCAAATGGCTGCAGTAACACAGAATAAATGAATAGACTTTTTGGTGAGTGACTTTGAAAGGACATTGATGTATACGTGTGTGTACCCAAATCTAAAAATGCAAATGTTAGAAATCTAGCCAGTCGTAAAAGGTGGTTTCTAACCTTCATTTTAGCAGCGTTGGACACCAGAAAGAGGTTCATTAATTTCAAGGGAGAGAAAGTAGGGTGTTGATTTCTTGTGGACCACCAAAAGTAAATGACCGCTTGCTTTTGTTTGTTGGAAATGTCTACTCTCCCATATGACGTCATCCCCCGGAGGAGGCTGTGCATCTTTTAGTTTAAATCCCACCACACAGAGATTTCATTTTGAAGCACTTTAGCATATTAGTAGAAAGTAGAAGAGTTTTCCATTGAGATAAGTAGAATTATCTGATAAATACGTTCCTCATAACTATTGTATTTAGTTATGTCCAAATTCTGCTTCTCAATTTCAGACATTTTTAACATTGTCATTACAAGATATGGCAAGTCGCGTACAGTTGTCAGGTCCTCAGGAGGCAGAAAAATATGTCCTTCACATGGTAAGTGAGGCCATTCTGGAGATAACGATGTAGACAAAACTTGGCCACTTACTATAAGAATGTTCATGCTGCCTAAACAGGCAAAAATTCATATGAACTGAGTACTTCAAAAGAGGTCGGTCAGCTAGCACTTGGGAAGCACTGTGTGGTAGTGCTCTCAAAGAGCTCACAGTCTAATGGGGGAGGGAACAAGCCAGTCACTGTACAAGCAAGGTATATACTGAATAACTTGGAGAAAATCGACAGAGACAGCAGTAAGAGTGGGTCAGGAAAGGCTCCTTATAAAAGGTTGGACTTTAGGTGAGATTTGAAGGGAGCCAGAAGACAAGGGAGATCACGAGGACCCCCTACACTGATAATAGAGTGCAGCCCCTCTTCACTTTACTAGACAGTTTTATATCTTGTGGCCAAAAAAAAGTCATAGTCTGGTTGACCGCTTTTTGGAGATGAACTTCCCCAAATTAGGCTAGACTAGCCTTTGCACAGCACATGGCATCCATCACTAGGCCCATAGGGGAAGCCTTTCCAGCTTTGTATGTATGACCACCTCTACCTGTACCTCCATTAAAGTCATACTTGAAATATGTTTTATATGTGAACATGGACATTTTAGTATTCCTGAATTTTTTCTTGCTATCTATCACAGTCCTTAATGGAATTACTAGTTACTGAAATTCGCTACCTTTTCCTTTCAAATTGGAACGTTTAACCCTGGCAGTACATTTAGCAAATATGTTTAAGATTTTTTTCCTTTAAAAACCACAGTCAGAATTAACTGTCCAACTGTTACGAGCAGGCTTGTAATTGAAGCTTTTTTACCTTGATGGCTGGTATTGTACATTTAATAAAGCTCTTTTCTCTGTGATTCCTCTTATTTATAGATAGAAGATGGTGAAATTTTTGCAAGTATTAATCAAAAGGACGGTATGGTCAGTTTCCATGATAATCCTGAAAAATATAACAACCCAGCTATGCTTCATAACATTGATCAAGAGGTAAAATATTAATGGAAAAGGTTCTCGTTTGGTTATTGAGATTTTCAGGGGTAAGAGATTTCTGTACTTTAAGAACCATTCTTAGAACCAGGTGCAGACATTTCCCAGATTACTAATGGATTGTGTTCCAAAAGTTTGCTTGTGAATGTGCAGTTCAGCATACATTTTCCTATATGCAAGGCTTATAAGAATGGTGATTCAATTTCCACACCAGCTCACTCATCTCATATTGTGTCTGGTACTGTTTTTAGCTATAACTAAACATCATTTATAGCAGTAGTTCCCAACTTTCCTATTGCTGTGACCCTTTAATACAGTTCCTCATGTTGTGGTGACCCCCAACCATAAAATTATTTTCGTCGCTACTTGATAGCTGTACTTTTGCTACTGTTATGCATCGTAATGTAAATATCTGATATGCAGGATGTATTTTCATTGTTACAAATTGAACATAACCCACAGGTTGAGAACTGCTGCTTTATAGTGTTTCAGTGGCAAAATGCATTTTATATTCTAACTCGAAATTTTAGGACACATAAACTTCTATCCTTTCGATCCCTCTCTCCTTTCTTAACAGGAGTACCTCCTGTGGCTATGGCATTGTCAAGGGCTGAGGTCGATGAGTGTGGCGACACTGTCATGGCAGCTCTCCTGAGCACGAGTAACTTGTTAGCGCACAGAATCTACCCAGGATAAAGTAAATCAGTATCCTGTGTGCTTTGAGTTAGGACACAAGGGGCAGCGGACTTCACAGCAACTTCTCTGCCCTTTCATATGTACTGGTCTTCATCAGCTGAGGACCACCTGTAGTTAGAGGGAGTGGAGAATGGAAGGGGCTTCTTGTGTAGATGGCTTTTTCATTCATTCAGGTCTTTGAATGCATTAAAATCATAAATACTTTAATCTTAGAGGTGCTGGGGAAGCTGATTTAAATGGTAAGTGTAAGCCTAGCAAAGTTTCCATTCAAGTTTCTTCTATTGTTTCATTCTTCTGATTTTGTTTGGCTGATTCATGATGTCTCATAGAGTCATTAACTTCCACTTGCCCAATTCTTATTTTTAAGGAATTATTTTCTTCCATTAGCATTTGTACCTCTTTCCCCATCTGTCCAGTTGTATTTTTAAGAATTGTTTTCTTCAGTCAGTTTTCGTCCTTCCTTTTCCAAGTTGTTGACTCTTTCCTGTGTAACTCTCATGTCTTTTTCCAGTTTTTCTTCTGCCTCTCTTAGTTGGTTTTTAAAGTCCTTTTTGAGCTCTTACAAGAAGGCTTTTGGGGCTCGAGACCAATTTTATGTAGGCATTTTGCCATTTTTGTCCTCTGCTGAGTTGGTGTCTTGATATTCTCTGTCCCCATAGCAGCTTTCTCTGGTCAGAGCTCTTTTCTGGTTTTTGCTCCTTTTTAAGCCTATTTTGGGTGTTTTAAGGTTGAGCTCTGTTCCTGGGGCATAGGGGGCATTCTCTCAAGCTTCTTGTGCTGGGCCATGGGCCTGTTTCCTGGCTTTCTGCCCTGAGTTCTCCGGTGCTAGCAGCTTGCCCACTGTGCTGGGGTGGCCTGGCCTAATCACACCTGTTGTGCCCTGGGTTCAAACCGAGGAGCCTTGGTTGCTGATCTGTGCTGTGTCTAAGAGCTTCCTGCTGCCTTGCCTGGATGCTGTCTTGCCTGGACGCTGCCTTTGCTGGCCTGCCCTCCCCTTTTACCCAAGTGAGACAGACTTTTCCTGAAGTCCTTTTAAGTCATCTTAAACTGGAAAATTGTTTCACTCCATCTTTTTAGAGGTTCTGTCCCACCAGAATCTGTTTAGAGGCTTGATTTAAATGTGTTTTCTGAGGGAAACTGGGGAGAGCTCAGGCAGCTTCCTGGCTTTTCTCTCCTATTTTTGAAATCATTGTCCATTTTTGTGGGCATGCTAGGTGTGTAGGTGGTGATGGGAGATTCAGAGTTCATATACTATGTTTATTTGTGTAAGGAAAAAGATTTGTCTTGAGACTTACAATCCTAATTGCAATGTAGTTTGGATTAATACACATTTTATTGTCTTTATATTTTGAACAAACTGTAATTGAAGCCAATTTCCCTTTTATCATATTAAGTATAAATTCATTTATCTCAGATGCTGAAATGTATAGAACTTGATGAGCGGCTCAAGGCCATGGATCAAGAAATCACAGTGAATCCTCAGTTTGTGCAAAAGGTGGTTACTTCTCTTTATTTAAAGTGGGGAGTGGGAAGCTGGAGGAGAAAAGTATACATATTGCCACATCTGGAATCTAATTAGAATTTCAGATTATTGTAATATTTAAATACGAGAGTGTCCTACTATGTATTGTGGAAGAGAAATAGTCTTGTGGCTTGGTAGTAGGGCTTTTGGTTCTTGACATCCGGGAAGATTGATTCCTTGAAAGTGAGATTACTATATGAAAAAGATTATTATAACTCTGTATAGATGAGAAAAATCAATGGAAAGAGTAAAAAAAAAATAACCTTTCTTTTCCTGTTCTGCAGAGCATGGGCTCACAAGAAGATGATTCCGGAAGCAAGCCATCCAGTTATTCTTGAGATGAATGCTTTCTGTGCTTTCAACTGAAAGAACCACCACTTTGGCCATTGGAAAATGTGAGAATGGCAGGGAGGACTCAGGCGGTTTTATCTGGACATTAAGAAATTAAATCTTGTTTTGACATCTTCAGTCCTATATACTTTCAAAAGTTTTCTCTCTGCAAAGAAAGGAAAAGATCTCAAACTTTTAAAGTCTCTTGTGGATTTATTTATCTTCAGATTAACATCGTTAATGCATTAAATAATCTACCTTTTGTTTTAAATGGCTTGAATGTTGCTGTGTTCCTGTAGCACTTTTTCCCCTTCTGGAAACAATTTTCTTCTGTGAGAAACAGGGACAGAAGAATACTACTTATTATTGGAAAGCTTTTTTGACTCCTTAAAGTCAATGATAGTTTGGTTTTACAAAAAAAAGGGGGGGGAGGAAGGGGAGAATAAAGTTTACTTGAAAGGCAAAAGCTATTTAAGACTTTATGGACTGTGTAGACTTGGACATTGCCTACTAGATTTGGCAAAATTAATTTTTAGTTTTCAGAGGAACCAAAATATATACACAGTCTGCTGGTACTGGTATAGAATTGACAATTAAAGGGATGCTATCAAAAAATGTTAAGCACTTTCCAAAATAATGGTGCATGCAATACCCTTTTGTAGGCTTGGACATAGCTTGTTTTTCCGCTCTGCCCATTTTAGTCTCTTCATTTGCTGTGCACCTGATTTGTTTTCTGTTCTTACTCCTTGTTAGTAGCATTTTCAATTAAGTTGCAGTTAGCATGATTTTGTTTTGATTACTTCGTGAATCTCATTCAGAGTTCTGAAATTAATTTGGCTCTCAGTTTCTCTGAGTGCACCCTGTAATGTTGCAGGGCCTATGTAAATTAGAACTTTTGAACTTTGCTATCATGAAAAGTTTCAGATAAAAAACCATCAAGATTAGTTTGGTCTCAAACTAAAAGATATGTTTTTTCTAACATTCAGTTTTTTTAAATGTTGACATGCTTTCGTGTGCCTTTTTTAGTGGAGAGTGTTAGCAAATCAGGTTTTCGTTATTTAAAACTCATGAACCTCGCTGTCATTACCCACGTTTTGAACTAAATGTAGGCCGTTCCTTGCAATGAAGGATTCTGTGAGGCGACACAGCCGTTTTGTAGCATTTCTCATCTCTACTTTTGCTTCATTGTTTTTTAACCAGGTTGTGCTTTTGGGCTCCTTTAGCTGAAGTGTCTTAAATTTATAGTTCTGAAATGAACTTAAATTACTGACTTATTTGTGATGGAAATAATGGCGTCCTGTTGTTGAAAGTCACTTATTGAGAAGTGACATCATCTAAAGTATTTTCCTTGTGTGTTTGGAACCCCTAAACATAAGTAAAGTTAAGCAGTTAGTTACGAAACACTCTCCTTTTTAGAGAAACTTTTGCTTTATTGTAGAGTACTGGACTGGTTTTTGGAAGATCTGGCATCTAGTCTGCGTTCTGTCCCGAACTAATTGTGTGGCTTTGGACAAGACATTCGTTCTCTGGCGCCTTTTTTCTCCTCTGTAAAATGAGGCGGTTGGATCAGATCTCCAAGAGCCCTTGCAACTCTGAATTCTCTGATTTTGTAAGATTAGTGCTCTCATCATCCAAGACTCAGTTTGTGGAAACAAAAGGAAAGGGGAAAAAATGCCTGCTAAGATGTGAAAGAATTTCATTCTTAAAGTTTTGCAGTGTTTCCATTCCTGCCTATAGGAGATACTTATGCCTCGGCTCAGGATGGTCTTTGGCTTCTTCCAGTGATGAGAGAAAGACAAGCTATTGAAATATATTTTTGTTCTGCAGTATGAAGCAGTGCTGGATGTCTTCTTTTAACCCAAAATTGACTGTATCTGAATTACCAGGATCTACAATAAAAGTTGTCTGAGACATGGTGGTAGACAGGTCAGAATTTTGATAGAATAACTCTCCTTATTGTGGAGATTATTCATTCTTTTCTACAGTGGAGCCAATAAAAAAATGCCGTTTCACCCTCGTTGCCTTTTCCCTGTTTCATCCTGCCATCTTGTAAATTAGTTAATGATATGACATCTTTTTGGGGTTATCTTTTACATCTTGTAGAGGAAACGATCATTGAGCTTAGGACATTGGAGCCTAAGAAATATATTGTTGGGCTATTACTTTGTGCAGTTTTTTAACCAACGAATTTTCCAACATGGAGGCTGAAATAGCATGGGTTATGTACGTTATTTCATTAATAATAATTCACATCTATATAGCACTTTCCTGACAACAGTAGGTAGATAGTACAAGTATCATCTTCCCCATTTTGCATTTGGGGAAATCTGCTTTAAGAAGTTGCCCATTCTCCAAGAGCTAGTAAGTGGCAGAACTTGAACCCAGGCCTCCTGACTCTTAAATCTAACACCCTTTTTACTATGCCATAGTAAGCTCTTCGTTGGTTCAGCAGTAAGATGCTTTTTTGAAAACTCTTGCATATCTAACGCCTGTAGTATTTTATGTGAGCCAGAACTCAGCAGATATACAGCTCTGGTGTTTAAGGTACCATCGAAAGAATTTTTCCCTAAATGTTCTAAGAACGGCAATGGGAAGGTAATTTTAAGCCAAAGAATGTCGTCACTGAGCAATAAAATGGTGGGAATTTTCTGTTCCATGTAGATGGCATCGTTTAAAGTAATTGGGTTATTCACTGATTAAATATTGCCCTAAAGCTGTTAGGAGTGAAGGATTCCAATGAAGGACACTAAAAAGTAGCCTTTGTGAGAGAGCAGTGGCTCTCGGCATTTTCAAATCCAAGGACCCTCTTTTCAGCTAAAACTTTCAAATCTTCTCCACATAATAGTAGTTGTTTGTTTACTGCCTGTTGATTATGAAAAGGCAGAATGGCAAAAAGCTACTGTGTATTCATATAGTCTTGGAATGATTTTGCATTTAATTATCACAGTAGCAAAAGAAAGTCTGTGTCATTCCAAAAATTAAAAAATTTCCAGCCGCCTGATATCAAAAAATCGTCACCATAAATATCCGTGGTGCATCCTTTGGAGAGACCAGAACGATAATGCATCGTGCACATGTGGAGTCACAGAAGCCCCATGTGCCCTGAGATAACTTATACCACAGCCCCCAGGGTTGTGAACCACTGTTCTAGAGAAAAGCACCGGTTTCAACAGGGGATTTTATAGTGGGGAAACTCCCTCAATCTTAGATTTCATCTTGTCCATGCTCTGAACCATTCATGTTCATCACTTACCCTGACACGTCCAGCTTCCCTTCTGTTTCTGTTAGATCCTATCATGAAGTTGTCATTCTAAATGTCCTTTAGTTCTCAAAGATGTCATTGTATTAGAAACAAAGAATTGTGCCCGTGTGGCAGCTTGAACATTAGATTATAAGAAAAAAGCCACAGATACATAAATGTGAACGTTGAAAAGAGCATTTGTTTTTTAAAAAGAAAAGATCAGCCATTTCTGTACATAGGGGTTATCATTTACAACTTGTAGAGGAAATGATCATTGAGCTTAGGACATTGGAGCCTAAGAAATATATTGTTGGGCTATTACTGTGTGCAATTTTTTAACCAACGAATCTTCCAACATGGCTGAAATAGCATGGGTTATGTTTGTTACATATGGACCTACACGAGAAATGCATTTAAGACAGATTGCTGGTCAACAAAAATATCTACCTATGGCCTATTTCCAACCAATCACTACAATTACGATATATTTTTTGTTGGCTGCTGGTTCTAAGGATACAATAAACTCAAGTCTTATAAATAACTTACAATTATGATGAAAAACTACATGGTGTTTGATCAGAATCAGTTGCATTGGGATCCTCCCCCCAAAAAACAAAAATATGAAAGCCAAGTGACTGAAAAAGTAGCTTTCTGAAATTGCTTTGGTACGAATACTTTGAAAGATAGCTTGATGTTTAGTACGTACAGAGCTGGCCTCAGAGTCAAGACCTGGGTTCAAGTGTTTTGTCTTGAAAGATATCGCCTAATGTTGTTGGCCGAGCCACTGAACAGACAACTCTATAAGCCAGCGGTTCTCAACCTGTGGGTTATGTTCAATTTGTAACAATGAAAATACATCCTGCATATCAGGTATGTGCGTTATGATTAATTACAGTTACAAAGTAGCAACGAAAGTCATTTTATGGTTGGGGGTCACCACAACGTGAGGAACTATTAAAAGGTCACGGCATTGGGAAAGTTGAGAACGCCAAGCGTTTACTGATCTCCAGTGGCTGAGGGAGGTCCTGATACCAATAAAATCACAAATCTGGACCAAAAAAGGTATTAGTAGTTCCTCTATTTATTTGGGTGCATTTGTTTTTTGAAGAAAATTATTAATCTATTATTTCCAGAATTGTAATTGTAGAAACTCCCCTAAATAAGAATAGTTGGATTGATGATATTGAAAAGCGCATGGGTCAGAAATGATTTTTGCCTTGTGAAACAAGGCTTCAGTAATAACGCTTTGGGTCAGCTGAGGGATGGATATCAGGAGCAATAAGCTTTTGTTTCTGATAGCTATCCCTCAGCTGACCTAAAGCGTTACCTGTGAGTCTGTTTTTAAAACCTTACTAGAAGACATTTTCTTGGGTGACAGCCATCAAAATTTAGTCATGTCAGAGAAAAATTTTAGAAAGTTGATCAGAATACTTCTGGGGAAATTAGTATGAAATAAAGGAACTTCTAGAAGCTTTGTTACTCTTTCATATAGCAGAATGTTCTTCCTAAATTTGGGAGTGCTAATCCAGGACTGTAGGGGTATGGCCTGAAATATAAAAGTGCTGGTGCTTGTAGACTCTTGGCTGAATAACCAAATAACCAAAGATCCTTATTAATATCCCTGATAATTTAGGTGTAATTCCTCTTTGCTTTTCACCTTGCCCTCATGTCAGTCTGGGCAACAGGTCCGTACATTCCTAAAACACTTGTTCTCAATATGAAGACTTCAGAAATGGGTCATCATTCATCTGAGCCCCTCTCGGTATTAGAACAATGCAATGCTTTGAAAGGATGGTTAAGCCCAAAGCAATCTCAGTTCCAAGCAATTGAATGTGGTGTCCATTTCCAAACACTTTGGGTTCATCACTGAAGGGAAAATGTAATGAAATAAATGCAAAGTGGTAGTTTTTTCAGTGCTGCTTCTATGTTAATGTTTCAGCAAATCCCCAATGCAGTTCAAAAGCTCTTGGCATTTAAGAGTATTTCAAAATAGAATTCATGTGTTAGTGAAGGTCATTAACTTCGTGTTACGAATATTGCAGTTGGAGTGTCTTTAAATTTTAATTTGCACTAATTGTGTGTAGTTTTTTTTTTAACTTTTAGGCTGTCTGCAAAATGTCCACATTATTGTGCACTTTTGGAATTTCATGTAACAAAAAACCCCCTTTGTTTAACCATTGATCAAACGGTCAGCATCCCATTGTATTTTAACAGCACATTTAAGACAATACATCCAGAATAGCTAAATTAAAAGGAAGGGATCTGTAAGAAATGACTGATGAGAGTTAACAAGCCATCTCAAGAAGTATGATCTGTCGTCAGTTTATTCTGTCTGTGGTATACAGACTGTTGGGTTTTATTATAAGTGGCAGTGACTGACTCAGCCTTAACCTGTGCCCTCATAGCTTATTAGCAGAACATAGTTTAATTTAAGAATGGTGACCTGCATGGGCCAACAGACAGGGGTAGTTAGTCCTGAGATTAGAAAGAAAGAAAGAAAAGTCTAATTGTAACCTTGGAAAATAAAAATGAGATGCAAAAAGATACATAATCGCCAACCTTTGTTTGCTTCTTTTTAAAAAATGTTTTAGGAAGTGTATTTTTTGAAGACTACCTGTTGTACTATATGGAATTTGTTCCCACATTAACATCACAGTAAACCTTTCATCCCGTCTAGAATTTGATGAAATAGTTTCCTCATTGAAGTCAATGTGATGTAGGATTGAGCTCTTAACATGCCTCCATCACCTTGTTAAACATCTCCATAGGAACAGGCACTAACTGAAAGTTGTGGATTTTTGGATTTTAAGAGGTGCTGTTTTGTCTAGAAGAGCAGAAATCTGTTGATCAAAATGTCAGTACGTGAGATTCAGAAGACCTGGGTTCTTCATTTTGACTGTTCTGGTTCAGTTTGTGATCTTGAGCACATCACCTCACTGGGTGACAAGTCATCGGTGCGACACAGCTGCTGAAGGAGGCCCCTAAAAGCCCTTTCTGGGTTTGACATCACTGCGCTATTTTTTCACTGACCAATATAATTTTCGGCACAACACATATTCACTTTTACTGAGATGCAGTCTAACAGAAAGACGCAAGAAAACACAGATACGTTGCTTGTCTTATAAAATGGTCTGTATTCTTAACCAAGGATCTCAAAACATTTAACAAACCCTCAAGTGTCCCTGTATTCTGAGTTTTTAATAAGGTCCTTGTAGCAATAAAGGTCGGTGACCAGGGTTAGCACTTGCTCACTGACGTTTAGAATTTTTATTTTTATACTTTTTCCAAAAAAGTATCTTTTTAGAGATCTACATTAATTCTTTGTTTTTGTTGTTCACCAAAAATCAAGGCCGGGAAGGAGAGGAAGAGAAAACAGCACGAATAATTAAAGTCACTAACTCCAAACCTCATTTTGAAAATTTTCAATCTTCCTTCACTTCAGTTCAACAAGCATGTGGGGATACAAAGTCAAAAATGGAGACAATCTCTTCCTTCAAGAAGCTTACTTCAAATTTCTAAAACATTTACTATAGCTGTTAAGTAACAAAATAACTCTGTTTCTTCCAGGTTTTAGAACACTGGGCCGAGAGTTAAGATCTGAGTTTTAGTCTGAATTTTGCCCCAGCTGTGTGACCTTAATCAAGTCACTTAGTTTCTCTGGGCCCTGATTCTCTCATCTGAAAAGTTAAAGGTGCTCCTTTTGTTTCTCTTGCCCATAGAGAAAAATGCAATGAAATGGATAAAAGGCAAGCAGAAGGAAAAGAATTGCCTTGGATAATTCCTCCACAGAAAAGTCCTTTCTGCTTCATAGATTTTGGAGCTGAAAGAAGGCGGGTCAGGCCAAGGGTAGGACATTTGACACTACAAAATGTATAAACCACTGAAAAAGAATTTAGGTGTTAAAACATGCACACTTAAAACGTAATCTGTTGTTCTGTGTCCCTTTGTGTAATAGACTCTTCTCGATTGCCGACCTGGTGCTAATCCTGCATCTGGCAGTGTCAAGAGTGAACATCATTTTATAGGCCTGTAGAGAAGAAACTCGCATTCCAAGTTCAATATGCCATGGGAACTTTGACATTAGCTTAAAGGGTTAGGATCGATGGATAAGCTTTTATTAAGTACTTACTATGGGGTTGGCGCTTGGAACGTGAATACAGAGAATGGAACAATCCCTTTTCTGGAGGATCTTAGGTTTTAGAGTGTTCCGTAATGAATCACGCTAAGGACCGGGTACTGGCCAAACTTGTAGCCATAACATTGTTATGAGGAAAGTATAAATCTTTGCCGAGGGAAGCCCAATGAGAATACACATTAAGGGGAGCTGGAGGAAACAGTCCAAATGGTTCGGAACCTGAAGGAGCTAGTAGGGACATAAGGTACCGATAGAGATTAATGGGCATGTAAAGGGAGAGGCACGTTATTTATAGAGGTAACTAAGCAGAGTGAACATAGGACCTGAAGTCAGGAAGACTGGAATTCAAACACAGCTTTAGACTCTAGCTGTCTACAATCCCAGGCAAGTCACTTCATCTGTCTGCCTCAGTTACCTCATCTGTAAAACAGGAATAATATCTGTCTCCCAGGGTTGTTGCTAGGGCAGAATGAGAAAATCTGTAAAATGTTGCACAAATCTCAAAGGTACTACATAGACACCGGCTATTAAAAAATAAAAGTCTAAGGGACAACTACAAGAGAGAAAGGAGAGGTAAGGCTACTGCAGAGATGGGGTTTTTAATTTGGCATTTAAACAACGGGTAGGAATTCATCGGGCAAAGAAGGAGAAGTCATCCTGGACGTGGGACAGCCTAACTCGAAAGCCACGCACGGGCAAGTATGTTTGAGGTGCGGAATTTTCCTGTTGGGTATGTGAAGCACATGAAAATTAGCAGAGATATGAAGTCCAGCTCAAGAAATAAGGTGCTTCAGTTTGTGGAAAACTTGAATGACCAACAGGAGTGTGAACTTTACTCAGGAGGCAGCAGGCGGGAAGAAGTATGACCAGAAATAGCAATAAAAAAGATTAAGTGCCAATAGTATGAGTTGAGTAGAATGGAGGTCAGGAAGACCTTAAGGATGTAACGTACTAGTATTTAGTATTATGTTAGGATGCTCTGGGAACAAAAGAGGGAATGGAACCTCCAACTTCACCTGGGGAAGCTCGGCACGATACCCTCTTCGTCTATGATGAAAAAGGCTTGGTGACAAGAGGGGGAGAAGACAAGACTTGGAACACCGGTGAAGCATAAAAAAAAAAAAGAATCTTTAAGCAGCAGCAAGAAATTGTGGAGCAAATAAGGAATCAACTTGATTTTTTTTTCTTTTTGGAGGGGGAAGGCGGGACAATTGGGGTTAAGTGACTTGCCCAAGGTCACACAGCTAGTACACGTTAAGTGTCCGAGCTCGTATTTGGACTCAAATCCTCCTGACTCCAGGGCCGGCGCTCTATTCACTGCCGCACCTAGCCGCCCCTGGTCAATTTGGTTTTTTTTTTTTTTTTTTTTAACATAATTGTCTTAGAATCCATTAGCCCTGAAGCCATAGTGTAGAAATTGGCTGGTGAATGTTTTCCAGAGATTTGCAAATAGTGGGCCACCCACGTGCCAGGAGGCCAGAAAGTGTGAGCTGGTAGCTCCGAAACACTGAAGAAGGAAGGTTTTTCAACTGACGTCTGAACTTGTAACCAGCTCTTTCACTAGGATTCTCTTCTGCGTCATCTACCGTATGTCGTGCATTTAAACATTCCGAGGGCTGCATCAAGCGTGCTCTCGAAGAGCACACACCTGCACTGTGGACAGCGGGTGGCAGCACCACGCAGATCCCCGGGCATCAGAAGAAACTGACCCCACCCCCGGCCCCGCCCGGCGCGCTCCTGCAGCCGGGATCTGGCCGTCAGTCTCGTGACTCCCCCGGCTTGCACCGAGCACGTACGTGACTGGGCTTTGAAAGCAGCGTCAGCCGAGTCCAAGGTCCATCTGCAGACAGCCAGCGAGGGCAGTGACGCCGCACGGGGGCTCTTCCACCAAGTGACCACTGCGGCTAGGGGAGCAAGGATGACATTTTATAAAAAAAAAAAAAAAAAAAAAAAAATTGCGGGGCGGCTGGGTGGCACAGCGAACGGGGCACCGACCCTGGAGTCAGGAGGACCTGAATGCAGATTCTGACACTTAACGCTTACTAGTCGTGTGACCTTGGGCAAGTCACTTAACCCCAATGGCCCTCCAAAAAGCACAAAGCACGGCGCCTGGAACAAAGAGCGCGCTTCTCTTAAGGACGCCTCCACTCAGGCTCTTTCTGGCGAGCTCCAGGACTGGGACGCGCACCCACCCCGCCCAGCCGCGAGTTAGAGATTCGGGCGGACTGGAAACTCCAAGCGGCATCACATGACGGCCGCCTTCCCCCTCCCACGTCCCCGCCCTTTCGGACCGTACCATGTCACCGCCCTGGGGGATTCAGGGCAAGTCAGATTCCACCAGGAAAGAAGGGGAGGGCGCGTCTCCGTCAGAAACGTGTTCTTCTGTGGCCTCTCTCTTAAAAAGGGGCAGGAACGGGCTTGCGTTTTCTGTCCCCCCCCCTTTCTTTTCCTTCTTAAAGCCCGTTCTCCCCTCCAACTCCAAACGGTTTGCTCTCGCTATTTTCGCCTGGAACGGGCGGCCTGAACCACTTTGGCATTTTCTGCGGGGGGGGACTCAGGGGCGAGGACCATGAAGGGGCGGCCGAAATCGGTCTCCGCCGCATCTCTCGACTCTCTCGGTTTTCAGTCTCTAGTACAAGAGGCCTGGGTGTCCCCGCTTCGGAGGACTCCTTTCGGAGGGCAGTTGGCCTTCCCTCGCTAAGCCGCCTCTACCCGCGCCCGCGGGTCAGCGCATGGTACGTCCGGCCCGTGTCAGGCGCTCCTGGGCCGGGCTCCCGCAGCACAGCTGCTGTCCGGGCCCGAGGTGAGCGCTGGGGGGTCGCGGGCGGGGGCGTCTCTGCTGCCGGGGTGTGCGCGGGGCGGAGGGAGGGAGGATAAAGGGGCGGGGGGGTGCCGAGGCGGGGCCGGACCCGGGGGCAGCGCTGGC
>CM053599.1:210172938-210207290 GCA_028646575.1 Pseudocheirus occidentalis
ATTGTGGGAGGGGCTTTACAGTGGGATCAATGTTCTGGGCTGGGGGGTAGGGGCAAAAAGGGGAAAAAATTTGTAACTCAAAACCTTGTGGAAATGAATGATGTAACCAAGAAAATAAATTAAAATTTAAAAAATATATAAGATTCAGATGACCCCAGATGCTTATTAATTATTCCAATTAATACCGAACACATGGTGGTCTGACTGGGGAATTGAGAGGTTCTCCATTCCATCCCTGATTTGTTTTCTGACCTTAGGAAAGTACCTGAGTCCTTGGTGTCTCCCTTTTCTTCCCGTTCTTGAAACAATCCTATAAATAAAGCATTTGTGAATTTTATTTTTATTTTTTGCTTTTTGGAGGGCAATTGGGGTTAAGTGACTTGCCCAAGGTCACACAGGTAGTAAGTGGCAAATGTGTGAGGCCAGATTTTGAATTCAGGTCCTCCTGACTCTAGGGCTGGCACTCTATTCATTGCGCCACCTAACCACCCCTAGCGTTTGTGAATTCTGAGGTACACAAATAAAAGGATCCTCAAAATGAGTAGTTATTTTTATGAAAAATTGAAAAAAAAATTATTGTGACTTGTATGTGGGGAACATGGCTTTATTCTTGCTTTTGGATCAATTCTACCTTCTTTTTCCAACCTTGTCTGGATTAGGGCTGTCGATCACTTGCAGCCGGGCATCCTGGGTATATCAGCCATGACAAAGAAACCTCCATAAAATACGTTAGTCATCAGCACCCAAATCATCCACAACTTTTCAGTATTGTTCGCCAGGCCTGTGTTCGGAGCTTGAGTTGTGAGGTAAGATGACTCTGACTAAAAGGAAAACCTGTTGAGGAACAGAATTTCTACTCTAAGTAATGATGCATCTTTATTACATCACTCGTTGCTAAGTCCTGTTGTATTTGTAGATGGGAGGAAGACAAAGTGAATTTTTCAGCATAGAGTTTTTGAGTTGCATGGGAGTAAAGAGCACAGTCCCATCTTAACTGTGTGGCAATAAGGCATTCTGGATAGTTTAAATTTGGAGATTGTTCATGTTTGCCAATCTTAAGTATCCAAGAAAGAATTTTTAAAGAATATGGAATGAAATTTAACTTCTTAATGACTCAAGGTAGTAATTATTAGTATTAATTTGAGTACTTTGTTGCTTTTGGGTGCTCTTGGGGGGTGGTTTCCCCCTATTCTAAATGTCTGTAGACTCTCACAGGTTTGAGATGTTGTGTATGTTGGGTTTTTAAAATATTTGGTTTTTCCTGCTTCTTTTCACCTGTCAGTGTGCCACCTGTGGCAGCTGATCTGCTCTCTTCTCTCTCTCCATTTGCCTTTCTGATTAATTGCTTCTAATCTGTTGTGGGGTGAAAA
Source organism: Pseudocheirus occidentalis (assembly GCA_028646575.1). Lineage (NCBI taxonomy): Eukaryota > Metazoa > Chordata > Mammalia > Diprotodontia > Pseudocheiridae > Pseudocheirus > Pseudocheirus occidentalis. Next base: position 210,174,309 of record CM053599.1, read on the forward strand.
AGCACAGTCCTAAGTTTGTTTAGAATGGTGTGTAAACTGGGGTAGGGAGATCCATTCTGCCCTACTGGTAAGTCAGAGGGGAATGAGGGAGGACATAGGAGACAGCAGATCAGGGAGGGGGTGAACAGTGGGATCGCTGTTTTGACAGGGTGGATGGGGAGAAGACTGGGAGAAAATCGTGACTCACAATCTTGTGGAAATGATGCAAACTAAAAATAAACAAAGGTTAATTAAGTAAAAAAAAAAACTGCAAAGTAAAAATAAATCCTGAGAGGAGTTCTTAAAAATAAAGAATGGGAATCTTCTGGCATCTCTCTTGGCTGCCTGTCAGCCTTATTTCGTTTTATCCCAGTTTGTGCCTGTTTATATACAAATGACCAGTGATTCAGGCTGGGAAAAACAATGAACAAAGTTAGTGGTCAGTTGAATTAAAGGTTGGAAGCTTGTGTCCTGCTTGTGAAGAGGATGTGAAGGATTGTCTACCTACCCAGATGAATCTGTGTTTCGTTTTTCCCTTCCTTCCTTCCTTCCTTCCTTCCTTCCCATGACTCGATTTACTCAGTTTACACAGATGTGAAAGGCAATCACTTATTCTTTATATGTTACTACGTTTTTTATATATTTCTAAAGCAAGAGGAGGATTAAGTGACTCAGACGTAGTTGTGGTCTCTGTCAGGTCTGTCCTGGTCGGGAAGGCCCCATTTTCTTTGGAGATGAGCAACATGGCTTTGTGTTCAGCCACACTTTTTTCATCAAAGACAGTCTGGCCCGGGGTTTCCAGCGCTGGTATAGCATCATTGCTATCATGATGGATCGGATTTATCTCATCAACTCCTGGCCTTTCCTGCTGGAGAAGATTCGAGGGATCATCGATGAACTTCAGGGCAAAGCACTGAAGGTGGGTTAGAAAGAAGATACGTGCTGTTTGGTCTGGGAAACGGTATGTTACTGTGGTCAAAACCTGAGGGAGGCCGGGCATGGGGATGCCTCATTGGGTGCTGCTGTTGATGTGTGAGAGACGTTACAAAATACTCCTTTCTTAGGTGGCTTCAGAAATTGTTACTGTTATACATAGAAGACCGTATTGAGTCTCTTTAAAGGCACTTGTATTTGATTTCTGTTACTTTTGGGGAAACTAAGTGCCATTTGCCTGACCTTTTTTTCCTTTGGCTTCTAAATCTGTCAAATATTTGAATGTAACATGTGGTTTGGGTCCTCTGGGGGGATACAGAAGACTATTCAGTCAACCAACCTGCAAACATTTGTTAAACACCTTCTGTGTCCAGCATAGTACTAGCTTCTAGGGATACAAAACCAAAAGTGAAACCTTCCCTCCCCTCTGGGAGTGAGACAGCATGGATACGTAGAAGTATGTATATGATGGCCTTGGTGGGAGGCACTGGTGGCTTTGGCATCCGGGAAGACCTCATGTAAAGAGTGGCGTTTGACTCTTGAGTCTTCAAAGAAACCAGGGATTCTAGCAATGGAAGTGATGAGGGTATGCATTTCATTCGTGGGAAAGGGCAGTTCAAAGTCACAGCTGAGAGGTGGTGCCTATGTTAGGAATAGCTAAAAAGCCTGTGTGCTTGGGAGTCAGCATGTCATAAGGCTGAACACCTAGGAAGGGGCGCAGGTTTAAAGAACTTTCAGTGCCAAGTGACGGAGTTCATATTAATTGTAGAGGTGATGGGGAGCTATGGGAGTTTGTTGAGTAGCCCAGCCAGGTTGCACAGTGGTTAGGGTGCTGGGTGTGGAGTTAGGAAGGCTCATCTTTTGCTCCTCAGTCACTTGGAGTTTTATAGAACAAAACAAGAGGAAGAAAGAAAAAGTTCTGCAAAACCAACACACACACTGAAAAAGTCTGAGGTTGTGTGTGTTATTCCTCACATATGGCCCACCACCATCTGCACGGCACAAAGGGGTCTTGTCATTTCTCTCCTTTGGGGCCAAGTTTGGCCGTTAAGAGTTTTTTTGTTTTGTTTTGTTTTTGCTTTTTGGAAGGCAGTTGGGGTTAAGTGACTTGCCCAAGGTCACATGGCTAGTTTTTGTGTTAAGTGTCTGAGGCTGGATTTGAACTCAGGTACTCCTGACTTCAGGGCCAGTGCTCTATTCACTGCGCCACCTAGCCGCCCCCTGTTAAGAGTTTTTAAAGGTTTTTTTATTCATTTTGAACTTGAATACAAAAAGACCCCCCAAAAAGAATATTTCCACGAAAAAGAGAATTCAGTATAGAACTATGGATTTCCATTTTACACTTCTTACTTTTTTTAACTATGTAATAAATACTGAACATCATTTTCAGAATTCCCCTGCTTTCCTGCGCTTCCTTCTAAGTTTTTCATTATTTCTTTTTCATGACAATTTTAAGCATCACTTTTGGTTCTCTTGTTGTTGCTTCCACTTCATTCAGGCATGTCCAACTCTTCGTGACCCCATTTGGAGGTTTCTTGGCAGAGATACAGGACTGGTTTGCCATTTCCTTCCCAGGTCATTATACAGATGAGGAAAATGAGGCAAACAGGGTTAAAGGACTTGTCCAGGGTCATACAGTTAGAACATGTCTGGGGCCAGATTTGAAGTCAGGAAGATGAGTCTTCCCGATTCCAGGCCTGGAACTGTACCCACTGTACCAACAAGGTGCTTTGTTCTTTCCATTTACACTGTTATGTTGTTGTAATCCACGTGTATACTGTATTCCTCGTTCTGCTTAGACCAGTCTGCTACAGTCCATATCAACCTTGCCACGGGAAAAAACAGAGGACAAATAAATGCTGTGTTATTAAGTGTGTGAGTATGATAGAGTGGGATAGGTGTTCAAACAGGGAGATGACACTCTAGCCAAAATCACTTAGAGGAGGCTTGATAGAAGGAAGGAGACTGAAACTGGGCTGTCTGACACTAGTCTGTTTAGTTTAGTAAATGGACTTCTTGTGTCCCTAGGTGTTTGAGGCAGAACAGTACGGCTGTCCACAGCGGGCCCAGCGGATGAACACAGCTTTTACTCCATTCTTACACCAGCGGAATGGCAATGCAGCTCGTTCTCTCACATCATTGACAAGTGATGAAAACTTGTGGGCATGTCTGCATACGTCCTTTGCCTGGTAATGATCCTTTGATGACAAGGCCGTACTGCTCCCATTAAAGTCATGAGATTGCTGGCATTTGTGTTACCAGTCACGAAATTTGGTTTTGATGCTGTGTTAGGGAGTGTGGTGATTCCCAAATGGCTGACTTACTGCTTAGGGGACATTAGCTGAGTTTTGTAACACACGTTAAATTGAGCACTATAAAAGCACTAGCTAAGTAGGATTAACTGGTGGAAATGAGTCCTTTTCTTTTTCTATAGGCTCCTGAAAGCTTGTGGTAGTAGACTGACTGAGAAACTCCTAGAAGGAGCACCCACAGAGGACACACTGGTTCAGATGGAAAAACTTGCCGGTAAGTAAGGCTTTGTGGTTGCTGGCTTTAGGAAAGGGCTCTTTCTAGGTGGACTTTGGATCCCATCTTATTGTGACCCCGAGAATCTTACTGTGCATGCTTAAATCTTGCCCCTCTTCAGTTTCTACTTTTACTTCTCTGAAGTGTACATCAAGAAATGTTTCCTCTAGCTCTGGAGTGTGAGTCTGTGGCTCCTTACTCTGTGTCCATCTGTGAAAGGAGTTCTTTCTCTTCTTGCTCTCTTTCCTTTGGCTAAGCACTTGACCTTTGCAGGTAGGTCTCCTACTCCCTGCTAAACAGGAAGCTCAAAGTTTGAAATTTGAACCTAAATGTTTAATTTGTTAGAAACTTAGCCAAGTCTTCTCTTGGTGATGATTTGATTCTTGGTGGAATAGATTATGTCAGAAGTAAATGAAGCAGATACGGCTGAATTCAGGAGTAAAATTGAGTGGAAGGGAGCCTCTAGTGGAGAACTTGCTGGAATAAATGAAGTTAGAAATACAGTGGTAGGAAGAGATAAAGGGACTCCTGGTAAAGATGCAACCAGAAAGAAAACAGCATCAAAGAGACTTTCAAAAACATACAGAAGAAAACTGAAGGAAGCTCAGAGAGAGACAGAGACAGGCAGAACATTTTTGAAGCCAACATACTGGATTTGTGATACGATTTTAAAAAAACGACACAGGAAATGAAAACTCTCACAGTTTGTTCTTTGTATATGGAAATGTTCCTATTTGTCAAGTTCATAATAAAGAGACTTTTCTTAGAAAGGGAGAAATAAAGAGTTATTGAGCTAATCATCACAGATCAGTCTTTTAGTTTGCTTAAAATGACAGTTTGCTGTTTATACTGATTGTCACCCCAAACTTTCTACGGGAGTCTTAAAAACTTTTGTGTCCATGGTATGGTTATCTGTTATAACTTGTGGACCATTACCATTCTCCATTGGCTCTTTTGACATAATAGGTTCAAAGTTAAATATACTTAAAGGGAGTCTCCCATGTCACAGGACAAACAAGTTGGTGGACTTTTTGGTTGCTGCATTTTCTCCATTCCTCACTTACTCTCAGAAACTCCTCCTCTCCCCCCCCCCCCCAGCCCGTCAAGGTAAAAACCTTATTAGAATTAACCTTGCATAACTATAATCCTTAACTTGGTCAGCACCCTTTCCCCATTTCCCTACTCCTATCAGGGAAGAACAGACTCATACAAACCAATCCCCAGAGCCATCCCAGCCTAGCAGCTGAGTGACCTATCCAGCACAGATGTCACATCTAGGACTCTGTGGAGGGAGAAAGGACTTGGTACAGGGAGTAGTTGTGAGAGTGACTGCTTTGAGGTACTGCTCCCTACACATGTGCCTCAATACCGTGTACTCTGAATTTGAGCCCATTCTTCCCATGGACTGACCTTCCTTTGGTAAAAGATAATTAAGTTTCCTGAGCTGATTTGTGCTAAAGCAGTAATCATCAAAAATATTACGGGTTAAAAATAGAACCAACTAGACAGGGAAGAATCAGGGGGACACAATGAACTCGGTAACTTAGTATTTCATAAACCCTGAGGTTTCACCACACACCTAGCAAATTGGCAGATAAGAAGAGTCAGTAGTTAAAGAGGTTGCAGAAAGACAGGCTTATTATTGTATGGTTGGTGGAGTTGTGAATGGTCCAGCCATTGTGGAAAGTAATTTGGAATTAGGCAAAGAGAAGTGAAAAAAATGTCCAAAGCCTTTGACCAAGAGATTGTATGTGACTATGACGAGTACAAAAATGCATGGAAAAACCTATATAAGTTGATGGAGAGCGAAATAAGCAGAAATAGGAAAACAGCACGCACATCAGTTACAGTGGTGTGAACCGAAAGCAGTCAAACGGCTGGGACTGAATGCTACCGAATGGTTGTGATTAGCTTGGCCCCAAAGGAGAGATGAGAAGACTCCTTTGTGTTCCTTTGCAGAAGTGTGGGAGCACCGTGGGTCTGAAACCAGTCAGAATGTTTCTGATGTATTGGTTCCTTTTGTTGAAGTTGCTTTTTTCCTTCCTCTTCTCAGAAATTCTTTGTTATACAGGATGGCTCTCTAGGATGGCTCAGAGGAAGAACACAGTGGAAGATATAGGTGATCTAAAAGCAAAGGATCAGAAACTTAGTTTTAAAAACATATTCTGACTAGCCTAATCCATCTGCTAGCTGTTGGCCCAGTTCAGCTGCCATGTAGGGTTTTAAGCCTTTTAAGGAAACAACTTTCCATCTGTAGTCATTTTAATTTGTAATTATAATATGAAAAAATGTTCTGAGACTGTTAGCTCTGTAGAACGAACAGTTCAAGGAAACAACTTTTCCCATGCTGTCTTGTCTGTCTGGCAGACCTAGAGGAAGAATCAGAAGGCTGGGACAACTCTGACGGTGAAGAGGAAGAGAGAACTCTTTCGGCGCCTGAAGTCACAGATGGGCGGGAGCTAGCCAAATGCCCGACCACTCCCTCTTTGCTCTCGGACTGTGGCAGCTGGCTGCCTCGAAAGCTGTCTGTCTTCAAGTCCCTCCGACACATGAGACAGGTGGGCAGGAGAGGGCCCTAATTCTACACCTGGGGAAAACGTGTCTCCTCCCAGAGAGGGTTAGGATCAGTCTGCCTTGTGCATCGGGCACAATTTCCTTTGGACTCCTCGTTTTCTCCCAGGTGTTTCATACCGACAGACTCCACATTTCTGTAGTGATATGTAGCAGATCTTACTCTCTCAAGTTTTATAGATGAGGAAACAGAAGCTTCCAAGAGGTCAAGTAAGGGTCATATGTAGTCATACAGCTAATAAGGGTGGAGAGTGTGACTTGAACCCAGGTCTGACTCTAGTCCTGCAATGTTTCTCACATCTAACAGAAATCAATGGCAGGGAGTGCTGTTAGATATAGGAACAGGACCTGTGATTTCAGTAGTATAATCTTGCCCCGAAAGTTGCCTGGAGCACTGAGAGGATGCTCAGGGTCACAAAGCCAAGAGGCAACCGAGACAAAACTTGAACAGATCTTCCTGGCTTCGAGGTCAGCTCTGTGCACCATGGCACATTGCAGTGGTTTTCAACCTTCCTAATGCCAAGACCCTTTAATACTCATATGTGGGCGGTCCCACCTGGAGACAGAAAGAGGAGCACTGTCTCAGTTCCTAAGACCATTGGAAATAATTGTTTTCTGATGGTCTTAGGCAACCCCTATGACCCCTGTGAAAGGGCCGTTTGACCCCCAGAGGGGTTGTGACTCACAGGTTGAGAACTGCTGGCACATTGCTTTCTCAGTGAAGGTTAGCAAACAATCTCAGGTTTGAGGGTAACTGGAACCTTTCTGAAAGAGTAATTGACATGCATAATTGTTTTAAGGCTAACAAAGTCTTTTTTATGGACTGTTTCATTTGTCACAATAATCTGTGGTAGGTATCTGATGTATCATTTCTATTTTATAGATAATTAAATTGATGAAAGTTTCATAAAAACTGTAGCACAAAAATTTGGAGAGGTTGGCTTTCACTTAGTCACACATCTAACATTAGAGGTAAAATTTAAACCCAGATCTTTCCAATTCAAAAGCTTTTCCTGGTACACCATGCTGCCTCTAGCACATGTGTCTGTTACTCCATTTGAATGTAACTGGAGTCATTACTTGTCCAAAAATGACCTGCCTGCGCATAACATGAACTGGTGCTCATTAAAACCACCACCAAGCATTTGATTCCAGGTGAGCCTACTCTGGTGGTCTGAGTAATTGCAGACTGAGAGGCCTTTATTTGCATTTTGTTAGAGATAGACCTTTCCAGGTAGTGAGTCAGGAGCCATGGGTTCTGGTGCCAGGTCTGCTATTAACTAGCTGTGTGACTTGGGTCAGGTAAATCATTAATTTTGTCTGATCTTTTGTTCATTCTCTGTAAAAGGAGTGAGTTGGACTAGGTTGCCATGGTCCATTTAGCTTATAAAAGTCTATAACTTACCTCCTCTTTTAGGAGAGAGTTGGTGATACAGAATGAGATATGTGTTGTACGATGTGTCTAGGGTGGTGGTTTGTTTTGTTTGGTTTCCTGTACTTGATTACAAGGGGGTGTTCTAGGGAGAAAGGAGAGGCATCGCATTATTGGGAAGTAATAGCAATGTGAAAAAAGCATCAATAAATTTTTTGAAGTATGTTACATTAATGTCTCTAATGTGACTGGGGAGGTATACTGTAATTTGGGGGGGGATGTCAGGGTTTGGGGAAAGTCTTATAGTCTGTTTGTAAACTTAAAGCAATCATTTATGTCTATTACTATATATATATGGGGGGGGAATAGAACTTTCATGTTCACAGTGTAACAAAGTGGTTCCATAAACAATACACATTTTCTTACCTTGTATAATTTAATCCTCACGACTCTACAAATAGAATAGCTTATCTCCATTTTATAAAAAGGCAGAATGTCTTATCCAAGATGACATAGCACATTAGAAGCTCCTGGCCTGGTTGGCTTTCTGCTTCTTCTCATTGGAATGTTACTGGAATGCTAAAATGGACTTAATAAGGAAGGGGAAAAGATTCTGAAATCATCTAATAGGCATTATACTTTCTTTTTTAGGTCTTAGGTGCGTCTTCGTTTCGTATGTTAGCATGGCATGTGCTAATGGGAAACCAGGTCATCTGGAAGGGGCAGGACATGGAACTTGTCCAGTCAGCTTTTGATGTTCTTCGGGTAAGACCTTGTCGAGATTTCTTCTGTCTCCCTTCTTTATAAAATCCTTGTATATTTTTCAGAGGAGTTTAGGTCTATACATTTTTTTTTTTAAAGTAAGGCTACACATAGACTATAGGAAAACATCCTGAAAAAGCTCAGCAGTTAATATGGTTGGCATATGGGGTTGTATTTCATAATCTCATATTGAAGACAAAAGAAACCACAGTGGTTTGGGTTGTCTCTTTTTTTTAAGGGAAGAAATCTAGATTTTCAGGGTTGATCACTATAGCATGGATATAATCACTTCTGCTAATTTCCGGAACCTCTTCAGGGGTTCTGCTTGTGATTCCCAATTTTCTTAGGAAGGGTTTATTTTCATCTCAGATCTTTTTCTCAGAAGATTATTGAGGAATAGGAAGATGAGGGATTCCTTCCTGTAAGAGACGACTGAGAGAATGTTTCCTAAAAAATCCTTCTGCAATCTGCTGATAGAGGATGAATTTGAGACTTGAATCTGGATCCATCTAACTGTTGTCATTTAAATCAGTGGACACACTGTGCCTTCTCTGTGTATGTCACAGTATCACAGGAGTACAAAAACTCCTAGGATGACATTGTCCCTTCCCTCAAAGAGCTGACAGTTAATCAGGGAAGGACAAATAAACTTAAATATGAAAAGTTAAATAAGAGATAGATAAACTGAGACTTATATAAATATAAGCTATTTGCTGAACTCAGTTGTCATGAATCAGTGCTAAGTGAATGAGAGTGAGGGCTATGGAAGTTTGAGCTGGAGGGTTCTGGAAAGACTTCACAAAGGAGAAGGGGTTTAAGCTGGGTCTGAACATAGTCTAAGGTTTGGGCACCAGCGGAAATGAGGAGGGTGTGGCAGTTTTGCTGTTTTGTTCATAGTTACTGTTTGTGTCATCTTTAGACCATGCTGCCTGTAGGTTGTGTGCGAATTATCCCCTACAGTAGCCAGTATGAGGAGGCGTATCGATGCAACTTTCTGGGTCTCAGTCCTCATGTTCAGATACCATCCTACATACAGACCTCGGGTAAGTTTCTGTCACTCAGAGTCCATGGAGACACACCTCCTTTATCTTCTCCTTCTTTGCTTCATTTAAGGGACATCCAGGTTTACTTCAGGGCTCTGGAAGCTGACTCCTGGGCCTGCATCCCAGACCTAAAGCTGTGTGCCTTAGCGAATCTTCTCTTCTTACAGAGCACAACTTTGGGACGTTGGTCCACATTGCAGTCAGCGTGAACGTGATGATACCTGCTGTTGCGCCACTCCTCACGCGCACCTCTTTTAATTTCTTTCCTCTTCCCTTCTTCTCCTCGTTCATCTTTTTTTCTATTTTTTTTTCTTCTATCCTTTATTGCTTAGGTCTGCCATTGGAACCGAGTACCACAGTCATTTCTTATAACCCCATTGCTGCTACTTAGACCTAGAGGAGTTATTCACTCCCACTTCTGATGTTAAGGATTCAAGCTTAACTTGAAATGGTACTTTCTAAGATATTAAATACTTAAGTTGGGTTATTTCTTTCCCTAGCTATTTTTACTAGTAATACTAACTCACAACCATTCTAAAAGCTTTTTACTGCTGATTTTTTTTTTACTTCTGCTCCTCTTCACAGTTCCTTGCGGTTATAACCTTATTAGCTATATGTTTGGCCTGCTCATCATACACCTCTTCATTACTGGCTATATAATATTCATTTTCCCTTCTTTGGGTACTGTTGCATACCATGCCCCAGAGCCCATATAAACATATTGGTCACATGCTGATGAAGCCAAGGGATGAGAAGTATGTAGACCAGGTACTCAGCTGCTGTTCTTGGGATGTCAGGAGAAATTGAGGAAGGCTTTTCTAGCAAATTGAGTGGCCCACTATGGACCTATAGAAGGTGAACCAGTGAAAGGATGTGGACGAGAGTTGCACGGGATGAGTGAGCATGAATGGGATGTAATGTGAGCTGCATTATTGGGGGAAACATCCAGATTTAGGAGGGTTCAAATCTATTTGAGCCACTAGCTCACTTTCCTATAGTGATTAAGTGTTTTCCAACTCTGTAAAATCTTTGAAAAAAATACACACGTTGATGGAGAGAAGATCTTCGGATTGCCTTAACGTTATGCCAAGACTCTGATTTATCATGATCTTAGATTCAGATTGATTACTGTCAAAATCCTTTAGGATTATGAACATCTATGTGTTAGCTACACATTTTATGAGCATACCACCTATGCCTTTATCTAAGTCACTGGTGAATGTCCAGTAGCACAGGGCCAAGTAAAGCTCCCCAGGTTACTCCACCAGAGACCTCTTGCTGTGTTGCCATTAAATCATCAACAAATACACTTTGAGTCTGACTACCCAGTTAGTTCTTAATCTCTTAGACTATGTTATTGTCTAATCCAGATCTCTCTGTCTTCTCCACAAGAACAGGATCAAAAGCTTAGCTAGAATTCAGGTAAACCGTATCTAAAGAGTTCCCTTTATTTCTTAGGTTAGCAGTCACGGCAGTAAGGGAAATGAGGTTGGTGTGGCGTAACTAGTTTTTGCTGAAGCCCCACTGCTTCTTTTTAATCATCATTTTTCTTAGTAGTTGTTTGCCAGCCATCTCTTTAGTGATTTGTTCTAGAAGTTACTGTAGTTTGCAAAGTCTGTTTTCCTCATTTGAATATTAGGACAATATTTTCACTGCTCCAATCTTGTGTGACCGCTTCATTTTCTATGATTTTTCAAATAATTGTCACTGACAGTGGTTCAGTAATCACCTCTATTAATTGTTTTTAGTATCCAAGGATGCAATTCATCTGGGTCAAGTGACCTGACTTCATCAAGGGCAGTTAACTTCTCCTTTCACTCTCTGCTTTGTTATCTGGGGTATTAATTCTGTCTCTCTTTTACAGTAAGAGAAAACAGAAACAAATTAAGAATTGAGGGATTCTACCTTCTCTCTGTTGTCAGTTCTGCTGTCTACAAGCAAAGGTCCTTTATTTTCTTTGATCACAGTTTGTGTGAGCTCGAGCTTCCCTCCCTAGCCTCAGCTCATTGTGGGCATGAGCATTCCTGACACTATTTTGACCAGACCCTGCTGTGCTCTTACATTTATCCTCTCTTGTCTGGCCTTGCCTCCATCTTCTTTGCATTTCTTTGTAAAACCACAGTTGACGGAGTTCCACATTCATTCACGAGTCTCTCCAGACAAATTACATTTTTTCGTCTTGCTTGGAATTGATTCCTTTTGTGTCTTCAGAATTTCATTCTTAAGTATCTCCTGAGCTGACTTCCCTTGAAACATTTCAGCACATGGGATTCTGTCAGACTTTTCCTTAAAACTCTTTTAAAACAGCTTTATCAAAATCTGAGCGGTTTGCTAGACTAGACCCAGACCCATCTCCTCTGTCACCAGCTTTAGAGTGAAACAGTCATTCCAGGATTCCCATAATTTCTACCCCAGCAAGCATATCTTTCCTGTTAATGAGAATCAGTTTAGAAAACCATATGCCCGTGTTGCTTCCACCTTTTCAAGAATGAATTTTTTGCTGAAGTGGGACAGTCAGTTATGAAGTGCTGTGCTGTTGGCAGAGAGCACTCTGGCCCCTGTCTGGATAACTGAAGTCCCTCAGCACCAGATTCAGGATCTGTCTCCCAAACTCTTTTCTCTCTCTCTGTCCAGTTGATCTTAATGGAGTCTGTTCCCAAATCACTTCTTTCTTCCTTTTGACCTTTACTCCAATATTGTTAGACTTCCACCTGCAATTGATTTCTTCACATGAGCATACCTTCTTAATACATAATGCCACCCCACCCCCTTTAAATAAAAGTGCACTCACTGAAAGCAGCGGGCCAGTCAGAGGTTTCATAACATCCCATTCCAGTGATATGGAGGAGAGGAGACCAAATGGATTTTCCCTCTGAATTTCTAAGTGTCTCAGCTGCTCTTCTTTTTTTTGGCTATTCTCTATAGTAAAATATATTTTGGGGGAAATACTGGACACCCTCCCCCTCTTCCCAGCCATTTTTAGTTTAAAATCCTTTGGATTAGATTTGTAAGACACTTGGCAAACAGAGCCTATGTGCTCACTCTGTAGTTACTCATGCAGTGTGAAGATCAAGGGGAAGACCCCTGGCACCCTGCACAGACCCCTGCTGTAGACAGCTCATGAGAGGACATAGATAGGAGTCACACAGAATAGGAAGGCATGGATAGGGTGCCATCAGCATCGTTTCTGTGGGGGAGAGAAGTGGGAGGGGGGTGTATCCTCACTGGTGATAGCACAGATGCACTGAAATATTAGGACTCACAAAGCACTTTCCCCAGAACAACCCTGGGGGACTTGCGGGGCAGGCATTATTCGCCACGTTTTACTGATGAGGTAACTGAGGTGCAAAGGTTACATGCATGCCAGCCAGGGTGGGTGTGAACATTCAAGCTCAGCTCTTCTGATTTAGTCAAGCACATGGGCCACCCCAGCCTGCACAGTGTGGCATGGTAGGGTTACATTCTGTGTGTATGACAGGCTTTAAAGGATCATGATGAAAAGCAAATGACTGAGTGGGGAAATGGGTTTCTGTTGCCACAGAATTTGCTGTCATCGTTGAGGTCCACGCAGCCACTTGTTCCAGCGTTTATCCAGTTGCTTGTGATGAAGATCAGTCTCTAAGCAAGTATGAGTTTGTGGTCACCAGTGGAGGTCCCACAACCACTGATCGAGGTAGGAACTCCTGAGAAATGTTGGTTTTTTATAAGAAAAGACACATGCCATGGACAATAAGGAAGAAGAGAATGTTTATTCATCTATTTCCCCTTTCTTCTCACCAATGGCTCTGATGCTTGTTTTGTCTGTCCCTGTTGCCAGTCGGACCCACCATCTTGAACAAAATCGAAGCTGCTCTCACCAATCAGAACCTTTCAGTGGATGTGGTGGACCAGTGCCTGGTGTGCCTCAAGGAAGAGTGGATGAAGTAATGTGACACAATCAGTATTTTTTAAGTGCCTGCTAGGTAAAAAGTGCTGTACTAGGCTCTAGGAGAGAGAAAGGTTTAGATAAAATGGGTCTTTTGCTGTTAAGGAGTTTCCAGCCTAGCAGAGGGCTAGAATGCCAACACAAGTAGTCAGATACACATTACATCATAAGTGCATTCGTAAGTGCATTGAGGAGTTTACAGAAGAGTGTGTTATATGAAGTCTAAAGGGAAGTCATCACTTAGGTGGAAAGACAGGAAAATCAAGAAAGGTTTCCTAGAGGAGGTGGCATTTGAGTTGGACTTTTAAAATATGAGAAGGAATTCAACAGACAGGTAAGGGGAGACTTCCAGGCATAGAGAAAAGTGTAAAGAGAGGCACAGAGCGCTGAGATTTCATTGTGTGACCGGTTTGGATTTTTACTTGTTAAATGGTGGGAAGCCATTGAAGACTGTTAAGGAGAGGAGTGAAAGGACCACATTGATGTTTAAGGAAGATTATTTTGGCCAGAGAGATTTGGAGTGTATTGAACCAAAGAGAAGGAGACCACTCCAGTACTCTTTAAGTAACTGGTAATAGAAGCCTGTACTAGGAAGATGGAAGTAAGAATAAAGAAAGGAGGCTGGTGGTAGAAGAAATGTTTTGGGGGTAGAATTGACAGTCTATTAACTGATCAGATATGAGAGGGGAAGGGAAGAATCAAAGTTAACCTTGAGGTTATGCCAATACCATAGACCAGTGGTGTCAAACTCAAATAGAAATGGATCCCCGGGGGACACACATTTACTTAGAAAACTACAAATTAGCATTATCTTTGTTGTATTTTGTTAAGCATTTCCTCATTCCATTTTAATTTGGTGGCCACTCAGTGAGTTTCTCAGCTTGAATTTGACAGTTCTACCATAGATATAATGATATTTTAAAAGACAGCAGTTGTAGGAGGAAAAAAGGTGGTGAGTTCAGCTTTTAATATGTTGAATTTAAGGTACTATTTGGGCGTTCAGGGGAAGATTTCTTGGATGCAGTTCAGGTATGTTCCTGCAGCTCAGACGTGAGAGATCCAGGGGAGAATCATCTGCACAGAGGTAGTAGTTGAAGCTATGGAAGTAAATGAGATCACCAAGGAGCAGAGAGAAAAAATAAGAGGACCCATACAGTCCCCAGAGTACACCTACATTAAGAGGTCAAGAAGAAGATGGCTGTCTGATCAGTCAGTCCATCAGTGAGTGTTTATGGAGTTCATTCTCTGGGCATGACGCTGTGACAAGTACTAGGTATACAGAGACAAAAATGAAATAGTTCCTTCTGGTAAGGAGCTTATGTTCTGACAGAGAAGATAACGTGCACATGTGAGCACATGCCATGTGTTACGCGCACGCACACACACACACACACGTGTGTGTGCATCTCTATCTCTATTTACCCCTCCATCCAGTGAATAGGTGGTTTTGAAAAGAAGGGAGCTGGGTGAAATCAGGAAAGGTGGCAGACTTGGGTGTGTATTCCAGGCACAGGGGAGACAGCCAGTGAAAAGGCAAACACGTGGGCAATGAGGCATCAGCAGGCCGGTTTGACTGGATTGTAGAGTGCATGGAGCAAAAGCCATAAGAAGCTTGGAAAGGTGAGAAAGGGCCAGTTTGTGAAGAGCTTTAATTGCCAAATGACAGTTCTGGAGTTAATAGGGAGCCATGGCATTCGTTTGGGGTGGGAGGAATTATGTGGTTGGAACTGTATTTTGGCAGCTGCATAGGGATAGATTGGGGAAAATAGACGAGGCAAGGAAATGAAATGGCCCAGGTAAAAGGTAATGAGGGACTGAACAAGGTTGGTGGTTATGAGAGTGGAGAGGAGACATATCTGTAAGATATGCAGATAAGAGATGACGAGATCTGGCAGCCGATTAGAAATCTGGGGAGCCAAGGATGACACCAGATGGCAAGCCTGGGGTACTGGAACGGGTGTGCCCCTGACAAGAATAGGGAAAGTAAGCAGAATGGAAAGTTTGGGGGAAAAAAGGGATGATTACTGTTTTAGACATGTTGAGCACAAGATGCCTTCAGGACATCAAGTTCAAAATGTCTATTAGGCAGTTTGTGATTAGAGTCTGGAGCTCAGAAGACTATGTCTGGGAGTCATTGGCACCTAGCTCAGTCTTCCTTTCCTCCGCAGTTCTTGGCCTCTTACTAGAGAACTTCAGTGTCATGTTGCTGTTCTGTCAGATTCCCAATTCCTCATTTTTCTCAGATCTCAAGGCATGCTCTTTTGTTCAGCCATTGCCCTGCATAGACAGCTCACCATTATCCACTGGTGTTCTCCTTCCCTCATCAAAGACTGCCATTACCCCATCTCCTGTCATTCTGCGGTTGTCCGTGCCTCACCCCTCCTACCCCTCCTTAACCGATTCTTTGCTCTCATTTTAACCTCCAGTCCTTCTGCTCTGCTGATTTCACTTTTCCTCCCTTCTCAATTTGATTCCTTTAGTCAGTCAGTTCAACCTGATGTTATCCTCTGCTTTCAAATCCCTTCTCTCCCTGTTCTGTCATAGTTCATCCCTTGTTAGTTCCCAGCCCTGGATTATTGCTACCATCCACTTTTGTTCCACCTTACACAAAGATGAAAGAATTTACACAGTGTACTGACATGTCCATTCTAACTTCACCTGGGTCCTCACTACAGTAAGCCAATCCTTAACTGATTCCCTATGTCACTACCCACAAAAATTATTGCAAATCTTCTCTCTCCAGCCTCCCACACCTCATACTGCCCCCATGCTCAGCTGAAGGCCTCACTTTTTAGATTACTAGGAAAATCGAGGCTGTCATGTGCTCTCCCTTTTTCTCCATCTGAGAATCCCTTGAAATCATCCCCTACTCTCCCTTCTCTTTGCCACAGCCATCCCCTCTACCTGTGTCCTTGATGCCATCCTCTTTGGTTTTCTCTACCAAATTGTCCCACTTTTGCTCATCTCCAGCCTCTGGGCTGGTTCTTTCTCTGCAGCCTTCAAACATGCCCAAGTCTCCCCCCATCCCTAGACCTTTGTCCTAGACCATCCCCCCTTCAAATGATCATCCTACTTTATCAGCCAAACTCTCAGAAAAAGCTTTCCACATTTATTGCCTCTTCTTCCTTTCTTGTACCCACTCCTGGTCCTCTTACTTTAGAACTCATCACTCAGCTGAAACTGCTCTTTCCAAAGTTAACAGTGATCTCTTAATTGCCAAGTTCTGCTCTCAGTCTTCAGACTCCTCTGCTTCACCTAACCCTGCTGACCTTTCTTTTCTGGATGCTCTTTCTTCCCTGGGTTTTCATGACACAAGCCTTCTCCTAGATATCCTCCTACCTACCTCCCTGTCTGCTCCTTAGCCACCTCTGTTAGCTCATCATTGATATTACACACTTAACTGGGTATTCCTCAAGGCTCCATGCCGAGCCCTCTTCTCTCTCTATACTCTGTTGGTGACCTCATGAGGTCCCATGGTTTAACCACTGTCACCATGCATATCTGCAGATCCAGCTTCACCCAGTCTCTCCCCAGAACTTTGGTCTCACATCACCAACTGCCTACTGACTGTTCCAAATGGGGTATCCTAGAGACATCTCAAACTTAGAATAGCCAAAATAGCCCCGCACCTAAATTTCTATCTTCTAAATTTCTATCTATTTCTTTCAAAATGTACCACTATTCTCCAGTTTCCAAGTTTGTAACCTCAACATTATCTCTTCCCCTTCCCTTACTTCACATATCTACTCAGTTGCCAAATCTCATGCTTTCTCTTTAACATCACTCACACCGACTCCCCCTTAGTCAAGGCCCCCATCACCTCTTGCCCAGACTACTATGAAGGCCTTCCAATTGGTCTCTGCCTTAATTTTCTCCTCATTCCCATTCAGCCTCCTCACCACATTCAAAGTCAGTTTCCTTACTCACGGAACCCAAGTGTGTCACCCCCCCCCCGTTCATAAAATTCTACTGTCTCCCTTTTGCCTCTAGGATAAAATATAAACTTATCTGTTTAGCTCTTCAAGTCCTTCACATCCTGGCTGTAACCTGTCTTTTTATCTTCCATGTAAATTCTCCCTGATTTCTGCAGTGCAGCTGAGCTGCCCCTTTTCTCTGATCTTCATACGTGCTGTTACATCGCCTCATTTGCTGCCTTTGTATCTATGTGAACCCTATGCCTGGCACATGGTCCTTCCTCACCTCTGCCTTATAGAATCTTCCTGACATAGCTCAAGTAGCACCAGCTACAGAAAGCCTTTCCTTAGCTCCCCGCAGCTGCTTGGGACTCCTTAATGACCTGGTACTCTCTTCATAGTTTTTCCACATCAACATATATATATATGTACTTTTTTCCTCTATTAGAATGCAACTCCTTGAGAATAAGGATTGTTTCATTCTCTGTATTTACCAATGGTTCATGTATAGAGCCCAGCACACAGTGGGCACTTAATAAAAGCTTGATGATAGACTGGTATAGAGATGGACCCATGCAAGTTGATAGTGAAAGCATAGGAAGAAAAAGGCAGGCAAGAAGGCTGCCTTGTGGAAGACCCATATTGTCTCTCTGTGTGCTGTGGATAATGATCCAGAAAAGAAGTGGACAGAAAGCCAGAAGGAAAACCTCGAGAGCTCTAGCCTCAAAACTCAGGTAGCAGAAGGTATCCACAGTGGCAGATATTGCAGAGAGAAAGAAAGAGATGGAGAGAGAAGGGGCTTTTCCATTTGGCAGTTCAGAGAGCAGTTTGAGTATTACGATAAGGTTGGCAGCCAGACTGTGTGTAGGGAGAAGAGAGAACAGTTAACGAGGGAGGAAAAACAGCCACACCGGGACGTGTGTGCGCCAAAAGTTGCATTGACATTAGAGAGGATGAAGAAAAGGCTGCTCCATTTGGTAATTATATAATGTAACGGGTAGTTTCCATAGAGTGGTTGAGGGAGAAATGACAGCTTTTCAGAGAAAATAGTGTTTGCTAAATTGTAGTTTTTCTATTTTAGACTTGACACGTAGGGTAGCCTTTGACAGGTAAATGAGTATTTCTAAAACTTTTATGCATCATTTGCTCTTTCAAATGTCAGTTTCTGGAGCCATTTAAGCTCCATCTTAGTCATAAAAGGAGAATCTAATGTGACTAGAGACACTTGCGGAATGGCCTTTGCCGTTTATTTAGTCCTTTGGCTGCTACAAGAGGGGACTGAGCGCTGTAATTGTTGTGTTTTGTGTTTTGTAGCAAAGTGAAGGTGCTTTTCAAATTCACCAAAGTGGACAGTCGGCCCAAAGAGGACACTCAAAAACTTCTGAGCATTCTGGGAGCAGCTGAGGAAGACAACGTAAAGCTCCTCAAGTTCTGGATGACTGGGTTAAGCAAGACCTACAAATCCCACCTCATGTCTACAGTCCGAAGCCCTACTTCCTCAGAATCTCGAAACTGAGACATGATGCAAGTGTATCTTAGGATATGTCTGTCTCCTGGGATCTCAATATTCATTCTCCTCTCCATCATACCCAGCGCAGAGCATGTGAATCACAAAATACAGGGGTCCGCAGATTCCACTTGGAGATGAGACATCATCCAGAAACGTAGACTGATAACCCTGATTTCTGGCCTCCATGTGGTAGCTGTGGCTCATCTTGTTTTTCTGCACAGCCTTATAAACTGTAAAAATATCTTTAGAATTTAAGGACTAGCCCACCCAGACAGCGACAATGGAAAACTTAAACAGCTGGATTCTTATCTGTATCAGTTCATCTCCTGCCATTGGCAACGGAGAGAGAAGCTATGAAGAAAAACTTGGATTTGTTAGCTCTAAAAAAATTTCATCTCAGATTTTAGAGAAGGAAGAAGCTAGGGCTAGGGTTGGATTTTGCTACAGATTATCATCTTTTTTGAACACTTCAGTTTGAGATTGAGCAAGAGTTATGTGATTTTTTCAGTTCGAAAGAGAACATTCAGGGTCTACTCAATTCCCTCACTATTTTTAGAACTCTGATCTTAAGGCTGGGAGCTTCTCTGGATGCTTTGGAAAAGTTTTCTAAAGTTACAGCAGCTCTTTATCCTGACATGCATTTGAATTCTATTTGAAGTGAGAAGAGTAAGTAATTGATTATTTTTGGAATGGAAATCCAGTAGCAAGCTAAAGACATCTGCAAATGGATTGTGGCTAGGCTTCTCTATAGTTGCATGTCAAATTAACCTGTGATTTCCAGTTTTGAAGAGACTTTCATATAAAAGTGTTATTACTTTTTGCCTAAATGTCAAAGACAGACATTTGACTTTCCAACCTGAGAAAACGTGAACCAGAGCCCCTAATAAAAGCATTTAGATTCTGACCTTTTATTTAGTCATGATAAGGTATTTATTAAATTTACCATAATTCCATTCAGTATCACTGTGCCCTTCATAACTTGTTAAAGCCTCAACTAGTGGCAACTAAAAGCAATGTCACTATGCTAGATTTTTCAATTTCATCAATGCGTCGCACTTGCATTTCTAACAAGACTTGATGATTTTGCAACAACTTTTTTGCTGATTTATCCAAGGGGGAGGGGGATTGTGAGTGTTTATTTAAGTTATATTTAACACAAAAACTAAGTTTTTATGTCATTGTTAACTATAATGCAAAAGTATTAAAACAATAAAGATGTATTTTTGTAATCTGGAGAACCTAAGTATTTTTGATGTAGTGTGTGAAATGGAGTGGGCTTCAGCAATGTAAAGTGTTAAGGACAACTTATAAGAAGTAGGTTAACTTCCTGAAATATATATAATCACAGGTTACTTAGTGATATTACAAAATCTTCCCCACAGTGTAGTTACTCTTGAAGATATTAATTCTGGTAACTGCCTCTTAATAAATTTAAAAATATATCTCTACCATGTATTTTTTTAGACATGGCCAATTTGGTAAGTTGTTTTGTTCAGCTATGCATACTGAAGTTTTTGGGTCCCCCCTGCCTTTTTCCAGTGGGCAAGAGAGATGGGCAGGAGAGAAAATAAGATTTTCATCGACTAAAAAATGGGCTTAAGCCTATTTAAGAAGATGACTGCCTCAAAAAAAAAAAAAAAGGATTGCTAAGAGATTGCTTGGACAGGTTATTTAATATTAGCCATTAGGCCAATGCAGACACGTCCTTAATTAGTGCTGTGAAAACAAAATCATGGAATTAAGGATTTAGAGTCGGAAGGGACTTTAGCCATCTACCAGTACAAGTTCTTTATTTTCCCAGATGAGGAAACTTCCTCTACCAATGTAGATTGGCACCTGTTCTACAACTTATATGTTTTTGAAAAAGACAAGAAATGGAGTAGCCAACCACAAGGTTCTAGTCAAAGGATAATTTTAATTCAATTCAAGACATTTAAAAAGCATACTGATCCAGGATAAGCGGGTAGATTGAAGGTCAAGTTCTTAATATGCTCCACTGAAAAATGCAATAGAAATATCACAAAGAAACAAAACTGCTATAAAAGAACCTCACAAGAAAATTAAACAAATAGAAATTTTAAAATGAGAAAAGGCCAAAAGAAATTAAAATATAGAAATGAATCAGTTAAAATATTGAGCAAGGGAGGTAGGGGAAAAAAAGGCAAAAAAGTTTTTAAAAATCAACCCCAATGAAAAGTACCATTGAAAACTTCAAAGAAGCAATTACAGCAGAATGGAATTTAGTGGCACAGAATGCAGGCCATCCCGAAACAGAGTCTGTTAAAAATCTAAACTACTGGAAGACATTCAGACCCTAAGGACAGATCTGGAGGTCAAATCCCAAACCAAAAGCTTCAGGATTACTGATAAGTTCATTTTTAGGATCCTGTAATTCATGAACTCATCAAAGAAAATTTCCTAGAACTGGTAAGAGCAACCAGTAAATTACCATTAGAATTCATGTAATGCACACACTGAAAGACCCAGAATTCAATATGCTTAAATACATCCTAGTTAAACTCCCAATATTTATTAAAAAAAAAAATACTGCAAGCTGCTGGAAGCGAGTAATTTATGACAGAAATACATTTCTGCTCATAGGCTTCTCCAGGAGGACAGGAGAAGATTGCATAAAAATATACAAGATAGTTCCCCTAATGGAACCACAAGTCGTGCACATCCACCTCAACAAACACTTTAAAACAGCATCAAACGAAACAATGAGCAAGAGATACAATGAGAAACTGCAGTAAGTTACTTCACTCCTAAACTGCACAAAGTCAGGAGACCAGAATCAACCTAGGTCAGTAAAATGGAACTCTCCCAGAATGACCCTAGAGACAGACCAGAGACACCTATAAAAATGTGTCTGGAGGCAGCAAGTGAGGAAGATGCCTTAAAAAAAAAAAAAAAAAAAGACCTCATATGGTCAGAAACCCATCACATGGACTTGGGAAGTGAATACATGTGGCAGCTCTCAAACCAGTCCACTCCAGGCCCAGAAGTGTCAAAGCTGCTACCACTGTGTCCAGAGACTCCATGGAGAACTCTAAAGATCCAATTCTCTGAACCTCAAAAGATATAGGGAAAGGGTAGCCAGGGAATCTACCAGTATTCATTCTGTGCAGACACTCTCAAGCCGTGATCAGCTACCCCGAGGTGAAACGAAGCAGGGCCGATTACCTCATGGTCTTGGTCCTAACAGAGAGAACAGAGGAACTAAGTTTGGAAAGATTTGAATAAACAGAAGACACCAACCACTACAAAAAAGTATTTTATGATCCTGTCCAAAAGAAGGAAGTAATTCCGTAACAACTGATGGTAGTGTGACTCAAAGGAAAAAACAGATTTTCCACAAGGACAACATGACTAGAATATATCAAGCAACAGATTAAAAAAAAAAATCTTGCAGAGAGAATTGGAAGAATGGTTTAGAACAGAAAGCGAGAAACCTTGCCCAAGTAACAGACTGTAAAAATTCAACTAGACCAAACATATCACTGATTAATTCCTCTACATTCATTTGTTAACTAAACATTAAAACATGAGAACATCAGAAGAAAACATAGGTTGTCTGCTATCAAAAGTAAGTGACCTGAACAAACAGCACAAGGAGAGAATGTTTAAGAATCATCAAACGCAGAAGCAGCATGATCATCAAGAGCTCAAGCGGCAGAGGTAAAACAAACCGATTTGCATCAACAACATAAGGAAATGAATGCATCAATAAAGCATTAAAATGACGAGTGAAAAGTGAACTTAGAGATGGACTTGAGAAGTTCAACCAGTCTCTTCCAGAGTTGCTAGAAGATCTATCTAAAAGCTATTTTTGGAAAAAACAAAAACAAAAACCCTAGAGAATGAATTGGAAAGTCTGGAAGAGAACTTTCCATTTTCCACCAACAAAGAAGGACAAAGCTATTCAAAGCTCCCGTGTTGGAGGAGCCCTGACGTGGAGAAGCAGTGAGAGAGACTGGAGGCCCAGCTTCTGTGTTCAAGCGCCAGAGGCCTTCATGAGTGGCAGACAGCGCAGTCTGAAGAGGCGAGCTTGAGGTGGTTACCAGCAGCACTGGAGATGCTGTGTTTCTGACAACAAGCTCATCACAACTCATCTCACAAGGAACCAGGCAAGACCTGGTGCATGATGACTTGGCCATAAGAGACTATGTGAAACACTTTTTGCCTCTATACCTGAGGAAATGTCCACTGCCTCACTAATGGGCAAGTTAGAGTCCCTCTTATCCGACTTTGCTAAAAACCAACTTAACTCAGATCCAGAGCCTTCTTAATAATGGCATGTTTTATGCTATGAATGCAAACAATTTTTAATGTTTTCTAATTTTTGTAAGATTATAGTACACAATAACTACCGATGCATACAATTCAGACGGGGTGTGAAGCTATGCCACAGTTCTTCTTGTAAACACACCACTCCTCTGAAACGCACTTTGCAGGATGTAAATCGGAAGATCCAGTGATGTAGTGGAATGCCTTGCTGAATCTAAATTCCTCTACATTTATTTGTTAATCTGTTCAAGTTTGTGTTTTGCATGAAATGCCTTTTCATATAAAAAAGATTTTTTAAAAAGAATAGTCAAACTCCCTGAAAACCACAGCTTAAGCAATCTGGGTGCCGCGTTTCAAAGAATCATGAGTGAAAACCGCCCAGGTCTCTTAGAATAAAAAGACAAAGTTAAATTGGAAAGAAGCCATTTAATCACCTCCTAAAAGACACTGCACAAGGAAAAGTCCCAGGAATGGCATGAACAAAACACAGAGCTTCCAAGACCAAGAAAAAATACTGGGAGCAGCCAGAAAGAAAGACTTAAAAGTACTAAGGAACTTAATTTGGCAGAATTATACAAAGACCAATTTCTTCTTTTTTTTTTTTTTGCTTTTTGGAGGGCAGTTGGGGGTGAAGTGACTTGCCTAAGGTCACATGGCTAGTTTTTGTGTTGTCTGAGGCCTGATTTGAACTCAGGTCCTCCTGACTCCAGGGCCAGTGCTCTATTCACTGCAACACCTAGCCGCCCCCTGGCAATTTCTATTAGAAACAATAAGATCTTGGGATACAATCCTCCAAAAGGGAAAACGTACAAGTTCACAACTAAGAATATGGTCATCAACAGAGCTGAATATGATCTTACAGGTGTTGGGGAGAGGCATGGAAGGTGGAATAGACTTTTAATGAAATGGAGAATTTTCAAGAATTACTCATAAAAAGGAAGGGCTGAATGACAAAGAAGTGCTAATATTCTAAGAGGGAGAGTAGAAATGCGTCCCTTTAGAGCCTGACGTCTTCAAAAGGCTTTGAGAGAGTTAAGAAAAAAAAAAACAGAACAAGGGGGCAGGTAGGTGGCTGAACAGGTGGTGAATAGAGCACCTGCCCTGGAGTCAGGAGGACCCGAGTTCAAATCCAGCCTTAGACATTTAACACTTACCAGCTGTGTGATCCTGGGCAAGCCACAATCCCAATTGCCCTGCCTTCCCCCTCCAAAGAAATGAAAAGAAAAACAGAACATCTGGGTGTGGACTGATTTTGTTCTGAAACTTTTAAGAGGGAAAAGAGAAGGAAAGGTAAAATACGTGCTTATATACAAAGGGGGCTGCTAGGTGGCACAGCGGGGAGAGTTCTGTTAGAAAGACCTAACTCATCTGTAAAATGCGCTCCAGTGTCTTTGCCACAAAAAACACCATTTGGGTCAGGAAGAGTTGGATGTGACTGAACCATAACTACAAAGGAGGGAGAAGGGATTGGAATGTAGTATTTCTCCTAGTTCCAGTGTATGAAGAATACACAGACACGAAGAGGGGGGGGGGGAAGCAGGCGTGGGGTGAACCCGACGGCAGCCACCCGAGAGGGATTAAACACACACGGAGTCTGGTGCAGACAACGTGAAAACACGGACGGGGAGGGTAAACGAGAGGGAATACGGGGAGGGAGCAGCCTTACAACAGACTCCCCGATCTGGGAGAGAGGACAGCAAAGAGCCGGGAACTTCACAGGGTGTTTACTCCTGAACGGCGGCAGGGGCGCTCGATGCCGATCAGAACGGTCTGTGCAGGGCTAACAGTAAGGACGGGGCGCCCGGGCCCCACACGTGCACGTGCGCTTCCTTCTCAGCCCCGCTCGTCCGTCACAAACTCCCACCTCCCTCTTACGTCTGCAAAGGGCGCGAGGGCGGCTTCAGTGATGACCAAAAAGCGGCCTCTGAAGCTTTTCTCCCCCGCCATGTCATCGTGGGCTGCCGGGTACAATCTGGAGGTTTTACTTTAATCGCACAGGCCACGCTCAGAACAAAAGCAAAGGCAAGACGGAGGACTCGGGTTCGAATCCCTCATCGGATACGTACCTACCCGGGCTTCCATCTCATCACCTGTACGATGAAGGACTCGGACTGACTGCACGGCCTTTGAATTTCCTCCCAATCCTCCATATACGATCTTGACCCTTTAAGACTCCGCGATTTTATTTTTTGATGGTCAGCCCGTCGTCCCCCGTCTGTGGCCGGCGCTACCGCCATTTCAGGTGCCCGGGTCTGTCGCTTCAGAATCGTTTCTGTTCCTTCCGGACTCGCCCGGTCCGGTCAGGGTCAGTTTGATACCCGCATCGCTCCGGGGTCTTGGTCACGACTTGACCCCGTCTCCCTGCTCTCAGACCGTCCCTTCTCTAATCTGTCCTTCACGCAGGCACCAAAACACTCTTCCTAAGGGGGTTATGACCGCGCCACTCACTCCCCTCCTCAATAATCTTTTGTGGCTCACAACTGTCTATACCATAAAACACAGACTCGATATAAAAACGGATTCATTCTGAACTACAAGGCGTTTTCAGTCAACAAGGATCACGTGTCAGGCGTCGTGCCAGGCGTCGTGCCAGGCACTGGGAAGAGAAAATCAATCCCTATTCCTAGTGAGTTAGACAGCGAACGCGGCACGAGCATAAAGTTAGTACCCCCAAGGTGGAGTTTGGAAGCGCATGGCAGGCGGACCGGCGGACGCGGGAGCTCGGGAAAGGCACCTGCCAAGAAGGGGGAGACAGAGACCACAAGGTGCGGGGACCGGCGAGTCTCGACCGGACGAGGTCGGCTCTGCTCCCGCTCGTGCGGGGCCTCAAAAAGCGAACCGACGCGTTTCTACCGGAGGCCACAAGCCGCTTAAGGGAAAAGACCCCGGGAGCGACCCCCGTAAAGGACTTTAGAACTACCGGGTCACTGTGAATCAAGGAGGCGGGCGGGCCGGTGCAAAGAGGCCTAGCAAAGGAAGAGAAGCAGGGGTGCGAGAGAAAGCAGGAGGGCACGTAGTATTCAATAGCGACATGAGGGAAAAGAGGTGACCTCGACCTTTACAATAACTGGGCTCAAGAGCCATTAAAAAAAAGCCGATGGCAACGAAAATGAGAGTGGACAAGGCAGGCAGAAGCGCCGAGCCGGGCCGCAGCTCCAGGGCGGAGGAAAGGGGACAGAGTCGGCAGAAGGCGCCCCGATGGGTGTGGACAACAGTCCTGGGGGGCAGGGGGGAGCGCTTCTCGGTGTGCCGGCATCTGGCCACAAGCGCCAGCCTTGGTCAGCGACCAGCGCCGAGCCCCGAGCGCTTCCGGGACTCTTTAACATCCTCTGTCTCCTCCCCCGCCTCCCGGCCAATAAGAGGCAGGGACAGAGAGCCCCGGCTCGCCCCCCAGCCAATGGGAGTGAGGGGAAATGGGGCCACTAGGACCCTGCTGCATTAGTTTGGCCTGCGTTTAGAACCTCCTCTCCGTGATCCATTGTGGGGGGGGGGGGGCGCTCTCCTCTCCCCCGCCCCAGGAAGAGAATGAAAATGACCGGTTTTTATCCTCAGGAACCTCTGCGTTCTCCATTAAATGGGTTTTTCAACCCACACAATTTTTTAAAACGTAAAGATAAAAAACAAGGATTTTTTAAAAGACCAACGAAAACTGACCAACCACGTGCGAGTCTCAAAGAAAAGAGCAAACCCACATCACCCAAATGAGAACTGGCTGACCTCCCGAGGTCAAAGGGTCCAGGAAAGGCAGATGACCCCCCACTATGGAAGGGCCCTTGATTCTGCCTCTTTAAAGACAAGCCCCCGCCCTCAGGCAGCCCCAGGTCCCCCGCTTGCCCCCACCAGGGCTGCACCTGGGTGAGGGAGGCTCCTACCGCAACCTCCAGAAGGGGTTGGTGGAGGCTTCCGGAGCGTGGCAGGGAGGCCCTTCTCCTGAAGCTGCATATCAGCGCTGGGCGGGGGCCCCGGGACTACGCCGCGCCGCGCCGCCCCACCCCCGCCTAGGGTGCGCGTCCTGTCCTCGTGCAGCGGAAGCCCGCCCACGTGGTCCGCGCGCCTCGGCCGGCCTCGGCGCAGGCGCAGGCGCAAGCGCAGGCGCAGTCCGGCCGGAGCATGTGGCGGTTGCGCTGGCAGACCTTAGGCCTCACGGCCGTGACCGTGGGCCTGGCCCTGGAGACGCTGGGCTTCCTGGTCGGCTGGCTGAGGCGGCAGCGGCACCGGCGACACCGGCCCCCGCGGCGGGAGGTGCTGTTCTTCCCCTCGCAGGTGACCTGCACCGAGGCCCTGCTGCAGGCCCAGCGGCAGGGAGGCCCTCCGGGGGCGGCGCCGGGGGCCGCGGGGGCGGCGGGCTCGGGGGCGGCCACGACGGCTCCGGCCCCGGCGGGGGCGGCCGCGACCTCGAGCTGCCTGTGCCCGCTGCCGCACGGGGAGAGCTCGCTGAGCCGCCTCCTGCAGTACGTGCTGTCGGCCCGCAGCAGCCTCGAGCTCTGCCTGTTCGCCTTCTCCAACCCGCAGCTGGGCCGCGCCGTGCACCTGCTGCACCAGCAGGGCGTCCGCATCCGCGTGGTCACCGACTGCGACTACATGGCGCTCAACGGCTCGCAGATCGGCCGCCTCCGCAAGGCGGGTAGGAGCGGACACGGGGGGAGGGGCGGGGGGCCCCGAGGCGCGGCCTCCCCGGGTCCGAGAACGTAGGCGCGTGCGCACACACACGCGTGGGTCTGGATTCGCCTGTACGTTATGCTTCTACTGCATACATACGTCACGTCGTGCGTGAAGCACCTGGCAGGGCAGTTTTCCGGCCGTCGCCAGCCTCTGGGCCCGGCTTGGGCCGTTTGCACTGCAGGGTGGGGGGATGGGGGAGTGTATACGTGGGTTTTGCGGGGCACACATTTTTTGGACACAGTGCGGTGTCAGATTTTATCGATAGCGAATGGGAGTTCTTTCATCTGTTGTGCGGCGTCTTGTGCGACCAGTAAGGTTAGATCAGGGAGAAATGAGATCAGCTGAAAATCTACACATCTGTATAGCAAAGACTTATTTATTCCTCCCTCCCAGGTATTTGTCAAAGCCATTGGGGGAGGTGGGGGGGGGAGAGTAAATCTTTTCAGTTAAATACAAAAGTAGGTAATTAGAGACAGTGAAGGATTGTGAGCCTATTACACTGAACCGACTAGCTCCTATCTTTATGTCCTCCGTGCTCTTCTGCCGCGTCCTGGACACGTTAAGTGTTCGAGAGGGGCAGCGTTTAAGAGACCGATACTATTAAAATGCCTTCCCCTGTTGAAAGGCAGCTCTCGGCTTTGAGGGCCGAACGTGCCGCTTCTGGAATGTGTCAGAAACAGAAGAAACATACCAAGGGCGGGGCCGGGGGCAGGAGGAGGAACGGTGGACCTCCAGTGAAGAGGGTGATCACCCTCCTCGGGGTATCCCCACCATGGAAGAGTGAGTGCGCTGCTCCACTCAGATTGGGGTGCGGGAAACTGGGAAATGATTTTGTTTCATGGGCATTGAAGAAAGGTCTGCCATTTTTTGCAGGTATCCAGGTCCGTCACGATCAAGGCGCTGGCTACATGCATCACAAATTTGCTATAGTAGACAAGAAGATGCTGATCACCGGCTCCCTCAACTGGACCACACAGGCCATTCAGAATAACAGAGAGAATGTTTTGATTGTGGAGGATGAAGAATACCTGAGACTTTTCTTGGAAGAATTTGAACGGATCTGGGAGGAGTTCAACCCTGTAAACTATACTTTTTTCCCTGAGAGAAAGTGAAGCAAAGTAAACCAAAACCGTTCCCTAAGGTTATAGGGAAAATAGCTTGGGGGGGGGGGTCCCTTGGCCGATTGGAAGATGGACTTCTTATACTGAATCCCATTCTGTAGCGAGTTGTGTTGTGGCAAGGTTTCATCTAACATGTTCATTGCTGTTCTGCGGTCAGAAAAACTTCAGTAGCATTAATTTTTGGAAACAAAGGAGGTCCCCCATTGATTTTTAACATTTTAATTCTTGTTTACAAAAATCGATTGAACTATATTTCTGTGTTCAACAGAGATTTTTCCCTCTCCCTTATGGATGTGCTTTTTTTCCATGTGACTAGTTAGCTCATCTCTAGAAAGAAAGTACATCCCTGATTGAGTCAGCACCCTCTAGAAGGTATTGATAGGCTTGAGTCGGAAGCATAAAAAGGAACAGGAAGAGAAGAGAAAAAAGGTACACGTGGTGGGTGCTCGAGTTTCTCCTGCAGTACTGTTTATCCTGTGCTAGCACAGCAATCATTCCATATGGGAGGGGAGAGATAATAATTAAGTGCAACCTTACAAAATATGTTATTAAA
Organism: Pseudocheirus occidentalis; assembly: GCA_028646575.1. Classification (NCBI taxonomy): domain Eukaryota; kingdom Metazoa; phylum Chordata; class Mammalia; order Diprotodontia; family Pseudocheiridae; genus Pseudocheirus; species Pseudocheirus occidentalis. The sequence continues at coordinate 210,203,467 of CM053599.1, forward strand.
ACATATTTGTGTATAAGTCAACATTTCAGTCTTTCTTTACACTGTTTACTAGAACAGTAACTGTAACTGTAACAGTAACTGCTAATAGCAGTAAATGATAGGAGCTAGTTTTTTTTTTTTTTTACAAATATTCTCACTTTCCTCCTTACTTAGTAATTTTCAGTTATCTGACTGAAAAGTCTGAAAACCCCATTTAGGGTTTTCTTGGCAAAGATTTTGGAGTGGTCTGCCATTTCCTTTTCCAGCTCAGTACAGATGAGGAAATTGGGTAAAGTGACTTGCCCAGAGTCACACAACTTTTAGAAAGTGTCTGAAGCTAGATTTAAACTCAGGAAGGCAAGTCTTACTGACTCCAGACCTGACACTAAAGGACTAGCAAGAGCCTTTCCATTAAATTGAAAAACGTATGTGGGGCTTGTGCTAATTTATCTGCCTTGCTTTGGGTAACCATGAGTTTTCAGATGATCTCGGAGGTGTATTTTGAGAAGACAGACAAAAATGAGAAGCTCTTAGATTTTTATTCTATCTTCAATCCTTTTTTCCTTTAGGCATAAAGTAGTCTTTCGTTCTGTTTTGTGTGCATGCCATTCTACAGTCCACAGATATTTTAAATCTGTCTTTAATGTGTACCGCACATGTAAGTATCTACAATAAGTTTTCTGAAAATTTCCAGTAAAGTCCTGAAACATTCTAAATTATTTCCTCTGCTCGTGTGTATGTTTATCTTATTTTTAGCCACTTCACTAGATCCTTGATCTTGTCAGAATGTGTACAACATGGTACAAATAGTGACCCAGTCACACCTTCCCACCCTCTGTAGTTCTTGTTTCTCTTCTCACACAAACCCTTTGTAGAGGATTTATGCAGCTTGCTGCTGGTCGTCTTCTAGGCCTGTTTTATTTCATGGGTACCATTGCAGCACTTGAGATAGCCCAAAATGGTGATTATTTTAATACTGTCATGTTCCAGTAACCATAGCATGCCTGGTGGCATTAGTGTTAGAAAGTTGTTTTTTGGTGTCAGGGAGCAGTTTGGGTTTTGCATAGTTTTTCAGATACATTCCAACCTATTCTTTTTCCTGGACAAGTCTGACCCCCAGGTCATTGTCTATCTGCAAAATGCTTTGTCTCAGATGTGTACCAATATAATCAATAATCTGGCCATCCAATTGCATATACTAGTCTAGACAGTAGGCATTTTTCATTCAATTCAATTCTTGTATAAATGATTAGGATGACTGATCTCTTTTCAGTGTTTGTAGATTTCATTGAAGAGGCTTCTCTGCAAGTAGAATCATTAAGAAGCCCTAAACCATGTAGAGCCGTGGTTCTCCACCTTCCTAATGCCCTGACCCTTTCATACAGCTCCTCATGTTGTGGTGACCCCCAACCAGAAAATGACTTTCGCTGCTACTTCATCACTGTCATTTTGCTGCTGTTATGAATCGTAACGAAATATCTGATATGCAGGATGGATTTTTATTGTTACAAACTGAACATGACCCACAGGTTGAGAACCACTGAGCTAGAGGGAATTCTTACATTTGGACTCTGCAGGGCGTTCTCTGTGGCACTGTTAAATATTTTTGCCAGGTGATACACTTCTACTAATGCCTCAGTTGATATTAATAATCAGAAGGTCATCAGACAGTTACATGTGGGTGGATTTCTCAAGAATCTTAGAAGAGCTTACCATTGCCGTGCATGCATAAGAAATTCTCCGCAGAGAGCCTTTCTGGGTGGGTTTTGAGTTAGCTGTTTTTAGAATAGTCCACAGACATGATGGGATCTTTCTTTCCTCTATACTTTCATTCAACTTTGATGTGTCTGTTACGGAAAATATATTTTTAAAAGCCTATCTAGTCCCTTCCTATGTTTTCATCAAGGATACTCTCATTGAATAAGAAGATAATTACCAAGATTTTATAAAGATGAAAAAAGTAGGCCTGTGAGTCAGTCATTTTCAACATCTTTTATTGTAACACTGTTTACTTGGATTTTTTTTTGCTATTTTTTTTAATTGTCTAGCAGAGATGTTTTTATGTGCACAATCTAAGTGCTCTTCTCAACTTGGTCTTTTTTTTTTCCTCAGGGGTTAGGGTGGGCGTGGGGGTGTAAGCAGTCAGGGTTAATTGATCTGCCTTGGATCATACAGCTAGTAAGTGTCTCAGGCTGAATTTATGTCCTCCTGACTCCAGGGCCAATGCACTGACCACTGCACCACCCCATCGCCCCTCAGCATGTTCTTAGATGCCATTCTGCTTCCTCATTTCTTCTTTTCTTCCTGCGCATTTCAGTTTAAATGTTGAGGACAAATGTGATGGTTCTCTGGTTGATAAAATAGGTTATGGGAACCCAGATGACTCCATTTCATTTTCTCTTTGTCATAATCTTTCTAGTTGGATCTCATGGCAACCTTTCTGCAGACTTGTCTTTGCTGTTTTATGAGTCATTGCTCTTATGTTTTACAAATTAAATTGTATTTTAATGTGGCATTGCCTTTGGCTGCTGTGCCTTTCCACAAAGCAGAGCTCCAATGTTTGCTGCTAGGTGTCTGGGCTGGGTTCGTGGGGAGGGGGGTTATTGCTTTGCCAAGATTAAAGGGGTAAGTTTGAAAAGTTTAACGTCTCCCTTTTTCCGTTTTCTGTTCATTAGTGTCATCTATCTTATTGGGTCAAGTTGAAGCTCTTATAATTTTATATGCAGTCTTTTTCTCTTTATCCTTTTAATTTGGTGTTGATCATGACATTTACTACTCAGTGGTCTGCCTGTACTGTTAGCTCATCTCAGTATGGGTTCCATATCAGCAACCAGTCATTTCCTCTCAAGATACACTCCCATTTCATATATGTTTGATTCTTGCCATGTCCATCAACTTCCAGCTCTCTTACTGGAGAAAAAAAGCTTGGATGAAAGCCGTTTGCATTCCACCAACATATTCGTGATACTTAGGTGTTAGTCTATAAAAGGCTTTTGGATCTTTCATTTTTAAATCTCAGACTGTATTTTCAGTGTAATCATTTTTTGTTGGTTCTCACAGAACCTCAGTGGTCATCTAGTCCATCCCATGTACAAAAGGAATACCCACCAGAACACAGAATGAATGGTTCTCTAGTCCCCTTTGAGACATCCAGGGAAGGGGAATATTCATTCCATGGCTTGAGAGGGCCCATTTCACTTTTGGACAGATGTAATTTATTAGAAATTTTTTCCTAACCAAGCCTAAATTTGTCTCTTTGCAAGTTCAGCCCATTTTTCGTGGTTTGGACATCTGGGGCCAAACAGCACAAGCATAAGATCTCCTCCACATCCCTTGAAATAACTGAAGACAACTATCATATCCCCTGAATCTTCTCTTCTGCCAGTTCCTTCAATCAGTCTTTATGTTACGGTGATTCAAGGACCTTCACCGACCTTGGTGGCATGTTTTTAGACACTGTCTTATCAATGTCCTTAAACTACCCAGTACTGAACATGGTAACCCACACGAGGCCTGACGAGAGTGATGTGCAGTTGAGACTGTGGATGCAAACAAAGGTAACATTAGCTTTTCTTGGCTGTCAGATCCCACTACTGATGTAGTGCAGTCTACAAAAGTTCCCAGATCTTTGCCAGAACAAATACTATCTAATAATGCCTCCTCCATCTTGTGAAGTAGATTGTTTTTGTGCCCAGGTGTAAGACTTTACATTTATCCCTCCTGCATCTATTTTCCAGGTCAGTGACTTTTTCAAGGAGATATTTCACATTGCTTTCTGTTTTTTCATTTCTTTGTAACTGTTTAATAGTATCTTGGTTTCTCATAAAATCATTAGCTTCTACTTG
>CM053599.1:210207390-210229272 GCA_028646575.1 Pseudocheirus occidentalis
TCTCGGCTTGGGCTCAGCCTGCCAGTGATGAGCCCCTCCTCCTGAGCTGCCTTTCTCTAATCCTTGTTTTTCATGCCTTGCTAGATTTAGAGTTTGCTGGAGGCTTTTTAGATCTTCGGTCTTGTAGACTGGCTGTGGCTCAGCTCCTCCTGAGGCCCTGGGGCCTGGCTGCATTTTGGTTTCAGGCTGGGCTGGCCTTGGCTCACATCCTGCCGCGATGAACCCCTTCTGCCGAGCTGCCTTCAGCAAGAGATGTGTTTTCTGTATTTTTGTGAGTTTGAGAGCCCTAGAATTTGTCTGGGGTCATATTTTATGGGTATTTAGGGTGGCTGTGTGGGAGATGTGGGACCTTGCTTCTGTGCCGCCATCTTGGCTCCTGACTTTACATTTATCCCAATCGAACTTCATCTTCCTAGTTTCAGCTCAATGCCTGCCAAGATTCTTTTGGATACTGTCATTCAATATGTTAGCTACCCATTGCCGTCTTGTGTCATTTGTAAACTTGAAAAAAGACTTTGTAAGAATATTAAACAAATAGCCTGGAGTCAAACAGATTCTATGAAGAGAACTACCCTGCTTTGGTAATGTTGATCCATTTACAGCCATTCTGAGCCCCAGTATTCAAGCAGTTCTGAATCCATCAGTACTTTATCATGTCATCTAATCCAAGTCCCTTCATCTCCTCCACAAAAAAAAAACAACTATGTGATACTTTATCAAAAGCTCTGCCAAAAATTTAGATTTTTGTCAAAAAAAGGAAATGAAGTTACTCTGGCATGTCCTGTTCTGGATTTAGCCACGCTGGCTCTTTGCAGTCACTGCTTTACTTTCTACTCACTTTATCACTGAGGTCATCAAGCGTGAACTTGCCTTAGTTATACAGCTGCTGTGCCTATGGGAAAACTATGAGCTCCTTTATATAGTACTAAAGGACCTCCCCAATCTAGATCCAGTTTATCTTTCAAGCATGGATGATGGTTTTGCCTTAAACTTGAAATGCTTTCACCACCATGCATTCTTACAGGCTGTCTCCTATGCCTGTCAAGTGCTACCTCATGGCCACCTTTCAGAATCCTTCAAGGCTTGAATCAGTTCAGTTGTTAAATAGTTTCTGTGAAGCCATCCCTGATCCCAAGTTGTCACAGCTTCTTCAAATTTTCCTCCACCAATGTTTCTGGATCTCTCTTTCCTGTGTGTGTCCTTTCTCTGCATCACACCCCGTCTTTACTTTTTTGCATATGTTTTGTATCTTCTAAGTAGGCTGTAAGCTCCCTGAGAGAGCAAGGGTGTCATTTTTAATCTTTGTGTTCCTGGTACATCAACTGCTTGGTCACAGACTTCGCCATCCTGTTAGCAGTGACCATCTCTCCATACTCAGCTAGATTCGTCCTCAACAAGCAGGCAATCTGTTTGGCCTTGATCAAACTAGTACATAGTAGGTAGTTAACTGAGCTTTGTTGAATTTAATTTGAAAATTCTTATTAAGTTCTTCATAGAATTTTGTTACTCCATTTTTTGCAGCAGATGTTCATGCATAAGCTTCCTGGTAGCTTTGGTTATTGTGAACATTGCAAGGCAAGATGGCCAGATACCTCAGGAAATGATTTTCTTGTCACATGAAGAAGCCATTTCTAGCTCTTTGGTCTTCCTCTTTGAGGAGAGCCTGGCCCATCCTTTTATTGAGGTGCAACTTTTCATCTTCTTTAATTGGAATGAAAACATCAAGATCAATGTTAATAGGACCTTTGAATGGTGCATCATCCTGTTAGTTGACGGGGGGAGGTTGGTTAACAATCAATGATCATAGCTCTGAAGTGGGAAGGGAGCTCAGGAGTCATATCTAATCCAGCCCCCTTATTTTACAGATGAAGAAACTAAAGCCCATGAAAGTTCATTGATTTTGTCTAGCGTCGGGTAATAAAGTAGTTGTATTTGAACATAGTCTTTGGATTGCAGAACTGTTCATTACCCCTCCCACTGTACCAGATCACCTCATGTTTAGGAAACCAGCACTCTACAGACATTTTTATTACCTTCTGCTATACTTGATACACAATCAGCATCATGCCAGAGAGGCAAGAGAAACATTTTTTTTAAAACTCTGCTCCATGGATTTCCAAGGCAAGGGTTCACCATCTAGTAGCCAAACTATTGCAAATATTTTTAGCCTGATAAATCATTTTCAGAGGCTTTTCTTCTACTGACATTATCCTACACTTATACTTATCCTATTTGATCAAAGCAGAACTTTTGTGGAGGCTGCCATCCCAAATAGAAGCTAAATGCTGTCACTAATATCTGAATTTCACATTAAATCTCAAATTTTGGGAAATAGCAGTGAAAGAACATGTAAATATTCTGCATGACATTAAGGATTACTACCCTCTTCCCATAAAATGGTAACATGCCTGGTTAGAAACACGATAAAATGCCTGTCTTTCTTAGATTTTCTCACTAACGATGGTACTCCCATTCAAACTAGAAAAGCAAAATGACGATTTGAACAAATCTAATCACTTTTCTTTTTGAGGTAAATATCTTTGCATCTTCTCAAGCAACTTATATGTTTGAAAAGAAAATAGGGAATCCTAGGATATGCCTTAAATGACAAAAAAGACCTCTGAAGTCCACCTCGTTGTGATGTATAGATTTTAAATGCCCAGTTTGCTCTTACACCTTATACAGAATACAGTTGATTGCAGAGAGAAACCTCGCAGTCTTTATTATTGTTCAGTCTAGTTGGATCTCTGCAAATGGATATTACATTTTTTGGGAGGTACTACTTGAATAGCAGTAAGTTCCCTTATTTGGCTAGGAAAAGCGCCTTCCTAGAATATACAGAAACTCTTCCCAAGTAGCCTTTCATTCCTAACAGCCTTTTACATCACTAGCTATTCGTTTTTTGTTAGCTGAGAAGTCTAAAGTAGTTGAATGAATTCTGATTTTAGTGTTATGAAACCCTCTTCTACCTACTGCTTCTAGACTATTTAGTGGGAGTGTCTAAGGAATTGTGTTTATTCCTAAAAGAGGTCAAACAAGACAAAGGTTTCATGTATTGAGGAGGACCCAAAGCCTGTTATTCTTTGTTTCTGAGTCCTCAGCATAAGAATATATTCCAAGGACACAGCCAAACAGTATATAACTTAAATGTGGCAAACGAATTTATCTAGACTGGTTGGCAAACAGCCAGCAATGGTGAAATACACCACATATGCCATACAAAGGCTACCAATTTTCAGTGAATTAGAACAAAACCAGAAATTACAGGAAACTGAATTCTCATAAGACCCTTGATCTTGTACCGCCTCAGGAACAGCAATGCTTATAAGCTATTAAGCACCATCTGCCTTACATCATACCTTAGAAATTACTTTTTTTAAAAACAGTCCCTGTTATTATCTGGCTTACTACTCAGTTACTCCCTCAGTCTCATGAAATGAGCCAAGAGCTCACAAAAAGAATTCTGGCTTGTAATTTGACTTACGGGTGGGGTACAGAATGATCTTTAAAAACAGGTTTAGAATGTACTTTTGACAGATAATTATTTGAGAGACATCATGGCGTAGTTGGGTAAAGAGCTAGCTGCTAGAGTTGGGAAGGTTGGGGTTGAATCCTAGCTCTCACTAGCTCTAGGACCCAAGGCAAGCTCCTTAACCTTTCAGTCTCCCAGGGAATGCCAAGACTTGTACGTTTTCAGAAGTCAGCCATCTACGTTCCTTAGTAGTTTCTTCACTGGGAGCTCTGTACCTCAGGGAAATTGGAGGTCCTGATCAAGAGAAAATAGCGTATGTTTGGCCCTGTTACATTATAATGCAACATATAGGTAGCGCTGAATCTTTTTTTTTTAACTCAGTACCAATTTTGAGTTCATATTCTCATTGATCAGAAAAGTAGTTTGTTACAGAGTACCATTATGCTACTGGAACTTTACACAAAAACATTATAATGATATACTAATTATCTTTCAATCATTTTATAAGCTTACAAGTTTAAGCTTTATTTTTAAAAGCCAGGTATCCATCTTAAAAAGACTTACCTTCTGTAAGAATGTAAAATGGGACACCTTTGATTATCACGTGATTTAAGTATGGCTAAGAAGTTTAGGACTAGATTCTCTTTATCTTATCTAGGAAACACTGGGAATAGTTCTGTCCTTATTAGCATTATCACTTGATATATAAATGTTGTTGTATTACATATGTCTTTTTGCTACCCTCGCTCTGAATAAAACAAGAGTTTGGGCTCCCACTTTTTACCTTACTAGATTAAAGACCCAACGCTGGAAGGGACCTCAGAGGCCATCCAATCCTACCAATAATTTTTCAGATGACAAGCCGCGGGAAGGTTGTGTGTTCACCAAGGTCACGTAGGAAGTAAGAGACTTTAATACGGGCCACTTAGCTCGACGATCTCATTGATCTGGTATGGTCTCTTGGTTTTGTTGTTCATATTCCATTCATACTTACTGAAAAAGAGCCTATGTAAATAAAATCACAAGCATCTAAGAAAACTAAATCAGTATACAGCCCAGCTAATATAGCCTAGCCTAAGCGAACGTTCATATTTCTACCCTTAAAATAAACAGAACCTCAGCACACAGCATGCAAAGGGTGGTGCAAAAATAGTTTATTATAATGATATAGTTTATGTAAAGTTTAAGTAATATTTACAAAATAAAAATGATCAGCTACATCCACAGGAATCTAGCACGTCACAGAAAGTTTAAGGAATAAATATTGTGACAAAGTAATGTTTTAATTACAGTGAACAAGTCGATTAGGAACAGTGGCTTTTAAAAAGCATAAAGGATTGCGTTGACTGGAAAAGGAAAGGAAGGAAAGAAACCTTATTAAGCAAATCAGTATCCTTTACTATCTTTTAAAGAGGAAATCTGACAAGTCTGACAGGGGTTGATATATAAACCATGTGGGGCTAAACATATATATATATATATATATATATATATATATGTACACACACACACACACGAGTTTTACCTCATATCTGATTTACAGATGATAAGCTTTATGGGTCAGAATGTTATTTGTTCCCTGGAACTGTCATTTTTCACAAAAATTTTTTAATCTAGTGCACAGAACATTTAACATTAGTGCAAAAATGAATCATTGAGTAAAGTGTACTACTGTGTGAGTGTATGCTTCAACACACACACATGCATGGGTGTTAACAGTGGCTTTATGATTTTTAAGGTCATTTTAGGCATGAATAAGTAATTATGGATTATTTCCAATTTATACTGTTACAGCAGATAACATTTTCTCTCTTCAAAGTTCACATAAATCAGAGCTAGGAATCCCATCAATCTAAAATCTCAAGATATCTATCTTAATTGATTACTATTTTCATTAAGTTTGAGGCAGGGTATGTTGAAAAAAAACATAAAAAGAAGAGGTTCTAAGGAGAGGGAAAAAGATCAAGCTATGTCATTGCTATGTGTCACAGTGTGCTGCTTACTGTTTTATTAATGCTACTTTGAAAATCCTATGATTTCCTCTCCCTACTTAATTCTTGGTCTTGAATTACTGTAAGAATAATTCAGCAGGCAAGTCAAATATGGAGGTGAATTCTAAAAGCTTTCAAGCCAAGATATATTGACATCACTTTCATATTAATGAATATACGAGGACCTATTAGTGAATGTATCTATCTTGTCCAAACTCTTTCTTCCTCTAGGACAGGAATTCTTAACTTTTAACTCCATGAACTTTTAAAAACATTTCAACAATTGTTTTTAAATATAATTGGTTTTCTTTGTCATTCTATGTATATTATGCATTTAAAAACATTTTGAAAAGGGCTTCACTGGACTGCCAAAGGGGTCAGTCAATCACACAAAAAAGCTGTATGAACCCCTGCTCTAGGGAAAATAAAGGAGGTGGTTGTAACCAACGTGACAACTAGGATTTGATGGCTAAATTTGTTCCTTACTTCTCTAACTCCATTCATCTATGGGAGTTTTAAAAATTCACTATTGGAAATTCACTGGCATAAAATAGGGTTATTTAATGTTCTCCCAGGTCATCCTATATTTTAGCCTGCAGTTCTCCAAAATATTTTCTATTGCAATTAAGTCACTTCGACACTGATGTGACATACAGCGGTATGCTGGGAACAACGCCTACACATACAAGTTTCAGGTTACAACATGAGGGTTAATTAAACATTATAACTAAGGCTTGGTAAATCTCTTCCCTGCAGCCCTACCTGATCATCCTGAATGTCGAGCGAACGATAGGATTGCATCCCTGATGTTAAAACTATATGGTAGCCTTTACCTTCCTATAACATTTTTAAGTGATGATGTTAAAAAATGGGGTTTTGGTCACATTGTAAGCTATCTTTTGCTAAACGCAGTTTTTTTCTTCATTTTAAAAACTTTATGCAGAGAGGGTTATTGATACTGTATGTATCAAGTACAATATTACTGAATTCTTTCAATGAAAAATTAAACCTTTGTAGGGTTACACTTTTCAGATAACACTATACATTTGACAAGCATATTTAAATAACTATCAGCAAACAATTTTAAAAGATATTTAAAACAGTCATTGAAAACTCTCAGAATGCTGGGCTCATTCAACATCACACCCAGAGTATTTTTTTCCAATCTTAAAAAGGAACCATCTGTATTAGATTTTTTTTAAAAAAATAAGTCACAAAACCCTTTCTACTAACTTCCAGGTAATAAATATTTACAGTGTGTGCTTTGAATACTGTACAGATTTTAAGTTATTTTGAAGACAAAGCTGTCTTTGAAAAGAGAAAATGCAATTTATAATGAGCATGCATGAGATTAAATGTTCACAATGTATAGGTACTCTATATTAACCATAAAAATGCAGTGGTCTAGAGGAATTACATCAAGGATGTATCTTAAAATATTTCATCATGCTGCTTTCATATCAGCCATATGCCTACCATGGAAAGCGTTCTTCTGTTTATTTTTAACTAAGGAAGCAGAAATTAATTCTGTTCTTTTAATAAAACAGGTTCTTGTCCCAATTCCCCTTTCCCCACCCCCTTCCCCACAAAAATCCCTTTTTAAAAAGGCAGCATAATAGACAAAATCTGAAAATGCACATATGTTTTCATATAGTTTTTTTTCAGATTCATATAACTTTCTGTCAAAGAACTCAAAGAAATGATTCTTTAAAAAAATCTGGTTCTTTTCAGTACTGAAATATGTAAAGTATAGCAGCTTGCAAAAAAGAACAGTGTTTATATGGATATAAATCTATAATTTCTTTCCCCCCTAGTACACAGAAACATATAGGGTTTCATCCCTTAAGGGCATTTCAGACAATAGCTTCTATATTGACAATCCCCATGAAACAGGCAGGACAGGAGGCCAGCAAGTGAATTACGGAATGCTCCGATTTTGAGAAAAATTGTAGGAGAAAGTTAGATTTTCACTTTTTTTTTTTTTTTACCTACTTCAGAGTTTGAAAGTAGAAAGAATATCTGAGCTTAATTTTTTAAAAGGGTTTTGGGGTAGATGGTATAGAATAAGTATTTTGTTGATATGGAATTGAGAGAAAAATTTTTTATTATGGTGGTAAATTCTAAGCTTACTCATTCTTTATATACCATGAGATTAATGGAAAACCCATAAGCAATAGCTCACTATTGAGTAATTTATTATAACGAATCTAACAATACTTGTTTGTTCAACCTAAAAAAAAAAATCACTCCAATTTTCTCCTGGAGAAGAATCATAAGATGAATCTCTCTTTATGAAGATGGAAGTCTGGGGGACGTGTTGACTTTTCACTACAAATATTGGAAATGTAGATTTCATGTTAAAATAGAGAAATAGAACAGAGGGAAAATTAACCATCTTTTAAAACCAAATAAAATATGCATTTCAGCAGGATCTCCTATAAGCATTATTTTTGACTTTAAGAATTGTTTGGCTTATTCGACGTGTAAATGATCTGTTTTAGGCAGTATATTTCTACTCTTAATGGAATGGAAAAATGACACAAACTGCTTGTAGGTTGGAGGAATTTTAGAAGCACAGCAGCTAATATATTGCACCTCTTTAAGACTCTAGAACAGCTACCAGGTAAAACTGAAACCTGGAGTAAGTATGAATCACTCCTTGGGTGGGCCATTTATGTGAGTAGCAGCAGTAAACACAGATTCTCTATTTGAAACAAAGTTTTTTTTTTTCAGTCAACTTTTAATTATTTGAATTATGAAGAGTTAACTGAAGAGTGAATCATTTATACCTACAGATTCTTCCATACAATATTGTAACGCCTCATTTACCTAGGAAATGAGTTCTTCTAGTTTAATAAAGTGCTAAGTATTCATTTTAATATTCTAAAGGTTATCATTAACAATGGCTGTTACTTCCTTAACTCTGAAAACAGGACATTGAACATCATAATCCCACTGGTGTCCTTGAGAACTTTTTGTGGTTAAAGGGCTATTTTCTGGTCAGTGTTCCTTCTCTGTCCTCCCTGATGGGATAAAAAGAATACTTTGATGCTTGCCTAGTTCAGGAACTGTGTTTCTTTGTTTCAGGATGGCCAAAGTTACTGGATTAGTGAGGCTAACTACAATTTAATTTCTAGTTGAGAACCAAGTCTGCTATTTTGGAAATCAGATCTTTACTTCTGTCTGCAGTTAAATTTTCATTTATGTAGCTTCTTCTTTTAAATGTGATTAAGGAACTTGTTTGATGCCTTCTTTTTCTTCTCAGTAACTCTCAGTTTGGCTGACCTTAGGAAATACAGATCTCATTACCTATGTTTTATATTTATGTTTAGTATCAATGCCTATTTAAATGATTATTTAGTTTATTCTAAATTACACACATGCCAGTAATAACTCTGAAGTGAAGCATAAAGTTGTTAAAGAAGTGACCTGCCCCAGGCCTTGGCTACTTTGTGGTAGAGGCAGGACCGCACTCCTGACTTCCATTGTGATACCTTTATTCTCTTCCCAGATAAAATTGGAGTCTAAAAGAAAGACAGTCTTGATATGCTTATAATTTGGGTTATAAAGGAAAGTTAGTGTTTAGTTCTTAAAATTCTTCAACATGCTGAAAACTACACTGTTACATCTACTTCTGGCGTGAATAAATTTCATTAAACGCCAATACTGGTTAACTAGAATAATACTAGCTGATAGTTACTAGAGTCTGCAAAGTGCTTTATGTAGTTCTTACAGAAAACAACTCTGGTTTTTAAAGCCATCGCTTCTTTTATTTGGCTTTGTGTTTCTAGTGCTCTGATTCAGGCATATTCCGAGGCAACTCGCTACTCTCTCCTCTGTGGACAACTCGATGAGAGCACCAGCCTTTCCTGCTGTGCAAACAAACAGTTGTGACTCTGGATTCTCATGCACTAGGGCCAAAAGAAAGTCCTTATCTTGATTTCCATTCTTATTTCCGCTTCTGCCAATAGTCCTGGCAGCCAACACGATCCATGTCTATTCATCCTATCCATCCTCACCTTATACGTTCTCATCTCATTATAGTTCACTTTCCCAAAGGTATTATGCTCTGTGTCTGCTGAATCACATGCCTCATGTCCTACTTCACTGTCAACTCCCACCAAGTGAAATGGTTGTTTAGAAGAACCCAGAATGTACTTACTTTATAGTCATTTTAAAAAGGAAAAAACACCCAGGAGGATACTCACTTTTTCTCCACTGTAGTACTAAAATTGTAGTAGTAGTAGTACTAAAAAGCAACTAATGCTTTTCAGGGCCTAATTTCTAGAATTAGGATCATTAAACAATTTTCAAATGGATTTAGTTGCCTAGATCAATATATGAGAAACTTTGAGGGATGCTGGCTTTTAGCTACCTCATTTTTTTTTAAAGTAAGATCCCTTCAGAATCTAGGAAAAGGAAACCGTGCGGGAAAGGGTGTAGCTCAGTTCAGTCTTACAAATACTGTCTGTACCAGTCTGTGTGTGGTTTTGTCTGGGCCGTCCTCATCTGGTAGCAGAAGAAAAAGAGATCATTCATTTTTACTTGCCTACTTAAAATTCTTTCTCATCTCTGCGTCTCGGACAAAAAAATACCTAATGAATTAAGCCAGCAATATACAGAGCATCTTCTTGTACAGTGCAGGTGCCTAATAGTTGTTTGTTGGATTGAATCAAACTCTAAGGCAGCGAAAGGCCATAGTGGGGATCTGCTGTTGTCTCATCTATTAACACAAACATCCTACTTCTTTCTACATAACTAGAAAGTAAAACAAGCATTCTCATTTCAGTACTAGGCTCCTTTTGGAGAAAAACACAGCGGGGAGAAGCTCAAATAACAGCACTTCACGTTCTCTTACTCGGCAGCCTTCTCTGAGAATCGGGAGGCTCGGGTGACTAAAGCAACAACATCCACGTACGTTCGCTCGGTCTGCTCAGGTCAAAGTGTTAGAAGAAGCAGAGCAAAAAGCAAGTTTCCACTTGCAAGTGAGCTCGGTTTTCTTAGAGAAGCATCAACACCAGATACACACAACACAGCAAAACTAAATATTCTTGGCAGCGCGTCAAGTCGGGTTCGTTTTGTCTCCTAGTACCAGACCCCCTATTCTCTTCTGCGCTCCCTCGTCTGAAGGTGATTTGAGAACCTGACTCAGAGGGGCCACGTGTTCCCAAAGCCGGCAGACTCTGCCTCCATCAGTCGCCTGCTTCAGAAGCAGGGCTTCCACGACCAGTTCTAGCAGACACAAGTAAAGCATTATTTCAACTATACAAAGGGAATTCTAGCTTCTGAACATTCAAAAGACGTAATGTGGAGCACAGCACACACGTACACAATCACTTGCCGTTTGTGGCAGCTCTGCCACTAGGTGGTTTCTATTTTATAGATTTTAAAAATATTATCTGATTCTCTGTTGCTATTAGATACAATATCATAAAAACGCACCCTTCCTTGTGATACAGTGACAGGCAGAGGCTGTCTCTATTGGCCATTTAGACGTTGGAAGAGTCTTAATACTGAAGTTAGGAGAAAGGAAATGAATGGATAGTGTGATTGAGGTTGGAGGTTTAAAGTGTTCAAATAAGACAAGAGTAAGTTGAGTGTTTACTGTAATTAAAGATGTTTCCCCCACCCTCTACCCTTTCCAGCCGTATAGTTTACTATTTTAGCCTGCCTTTCCAAGTTACCGTGTTTTATTCAGTCTTTTAAAGCAAGTTGAGCAGGATAGGCTTAATCATAATTTTATTCTAAATCCCCTACCCATTTGCCAGACAGAATTTTTCTATAAAAGGTTGGCCAGGTCACCTCTGTTCAGATTCAAGGGGGAAAAACTAGCACTGAGGGCCACCTAAAGCTGAAACACATTTTGAAAGAGGACTTTCAGCAACATAGGTGTCGAGTTAGCTGTAAGAAGAAGGAAAAGGGAGAAATCCATCAAAAGCACCTTCTTTCAGACTTTTCTCTCTCTCTCTCTTTTTTTTTTTTTTTACACCTTGAAAGGCAACAGAGCTGGTTCTCACTTGAGGTAAAGCGTTTAATCTTAAAATTAATGCCGAATTATTGGTCCTAAGGATTTTGAATGGACCTTAACAAATCCAGTCTAATTCACAAAGTATTAAAATGTCATGCAAAATTGTTAGCATCTTCTTATATTGCCCTGGATTTTTTAAAAGTACACATGAGGGTAGTCACTACTGATCTCAGTTGAATTGAGGAATAATTTTTTTCTTTTTCTTTTTTGCTTTTTGGAGAGGGGGGAGGGCAGGGCAATTGGGGTTACGTGACTTGCCCAAGGTCACACGGCTAGCAAGTGTGAAGTGTCTGAGGTCAGATTTAAACTCAGGTCCTTCTGACTCCAGGGATGGTGCTCTATTCACTGCACCAACTAGCCGCCCCCTAGGAATACTTTTTAAAAAATATTGCAAGAGTTCCAAAACATTTCAAAAGAGTGTCACAATCTTCTTATGTTTCTTCTCCCTCCCTCCCTTCAACCAACTACATGGACATGGTTTATAAGGGGAATAATTTCAAAAAAGGTTAAATTTTTAGAGCAGACACTCTTTGGCTAGCAGCAATCACAATGCAAAACCCCAATCCATATTTCGAAAATAGGTGGTCATTGAAAATACCATAAGAACGATCGGAGGAAGTAATGAGAAGGGGGGTTGGTGTTTTGTGCAAGATTTAATTAAAAAAACAAACAAACAAGAATTAGGAACGATCAGTTTCAACAATTCTGTTGTAGTGCTTTGCCACAATATTCTGGGGTGTGTGGTTCTAAGCTGCGTTAGTAGAAGGAGTACAAAATGCCATCATTTCCACTCCCCACTCCCTCCCGCCCCCCCCAAATCTTTTATCAGAGTCGAGATCAAGCGTGGTAGAATCAGGGTTACAAACCACCTCTTCTCTCCAACTCCCCCTCTAATTTCTCTCCGGTAGGTCAGTGCTGTAAATCTAGGCAGAAACAGAATGTCTTTAGGCTTTACCTCAGAGAAACAAGAGTTAAGACTAACTCCTGGCGTACTTGGCTCAACGTGCCCACGAGCACCAGACCACTGCCAGTTAGCAGCAGAGCTAGATACGCCAACTGGGCTCTGTTTCCATACCAATACATTCGGTAAGACAGAGCTAGCTTATCAATAGGCTGCTGAGCCTTAATACTGACACTTAGTGTAATGAGTTACAGTAAAGTAAAGAATTCTAATACAGGCTGCTAGAATGGGAGGGAAATTAGATTGTTCGCCTTCCTCCCCCCCTAAATCATTGACTAATTCTAGAATACAGTGGAAGAAAAGATTGGGTAAGATGTTGGGAGGGAGGAGTTGAAGGAAATCAACACAGCAGGAAGTGGTGTGAACTACAATCCATAAATCAGTCTCATCCATCCACACAGTTAATGATGACAATAATAACAGACAGTAACAATAAAATTAATAAAATACGGTACAGACAAAAATCAGCGTTTGTGTTGTGCTGCTGCAAGCCAGGTGGGACGTGTGTTCAAGTTGAATGGGATACAACTAGTCTTTCTTCAAGTCCCTGGATTCAAAGAGTTTCAGACGTTCTTGCACGGTCAGGCCTTCCTTCAGACTCTGGGTGTGGAAAAGATAAAAAAAAGAAATGCAGAAAATTTTAAACTTCCAAAAATCACAGTCCTTGGCAATTTAGGTCAAAGTCCCAAATAAGAGAGTACATGTGGCAAACAAAGAAATGGTGTTGATGCTCAGGCAAAGGAAGGAGAAAGGCTGGCCTCCTTTGTGGAGAGATTAGTGGAACATGCTAGAGAGAAACTGATTGTGAAGTGTTATTGGGGAACTCTAGAGTTTCCTGCCCTCTCTCCCCCAAAGGAACTGGATGATAAAAGGAGAAACAAGGAGATATACATAAAGAAGCTGAACTCTGCAAATGAACAGGCTTGAAGCTGCATTACGGACAAGCAAAATTCTGAGTAGTTAAGTTAAAAATCTTTTAGCTACCTGGATAGCTAAAAGAGTACAGACCAAAACCCTTTCACACCTTACACTGTGGACTTCTTGTATATCCAGACCCCTAAGAAAGGAAGAGTGCCTACAATATGCTGGAAGTCTTTTTCCATGTGTGGTTCTTCTCCCCCCCCCCTTAAATATCTTGAAAAAGATACTGATAGAGCAGCCATGCTGTTCATCTATATTTGGGGGGGAGGGGGAAAGAGGAAGGCAAGGCAATTGGGGTTAAGTGACTTGCCCAAGGTCACACAGTAAGTGTCAAGTGTCTGAGGCTGGATTTGAACTCAGGTCCTCCTGACTCCAGGGCTGCTGCTCTACTCACTGCACCACCTAGTTGCCCTGCTATTCCCCTATTGACTCTCATTCTCTCTACCCAAATGATTTTACTCCTTTTCCAGTGCCATGTGTCGTTAGTGGGATTTTCACTCAGTTTCTGAAATGTTAGTCATAATTAGCCTACTTGCTACCTATCTACCAGTATGTCTTTTCATTGTTATTTGGGTCACAAGTAATTGATACTTCTGAGATTAGTATTCTTTATGATGCAGCCACATAGCACCAATGGGATAACCCCAACACAGGGGGCAACGAGGAGCCTCGGCTCGCTCACTGAAAGTGAGAACTGTAGCGACTGGTGTCAGTACCAGAGGACTGATGATGAATTCTACCTCCCTTCTCTAGAGAGAGAGGAGATGCTGGATGTGGCACGTGGCATGTTCTACCAGACACAGTTGCCATCCACTGGTTTTTCTCTGTTACAACTGAAGTGAAACGAGGAGAAGGTGGGAGAAACTGTGGGAGAATGAAGATTTCAGTGCGTACAAAAGGCATTAAAAAAGGAAGTGCTACACAGCTTTTCCAAAGATGATCCTACTCACTCAAAACCAGCGCAGTTACATCTATAATGTGTGTCCAAGAAAGACAAAGAAGCGACTGACTCAGTGGGATGTGTGGCATGGCGGCCTGTCACAGTACGTGAGGCATCTTTTCATCCATTTGGTCAACCAAACCAATCTGAATAAACTGTTATCTTTCACATCAGCATGGATTTCACTGGGACCCCATGAAATTAATAGCGTCATTTACTAATAGGAGCATTTGGAGAACCCTGCCTTTTGAACTTGGGGCAGAAAACTTTCTCTCTTTTCATGTCAATTTATTCATTTTTTATTATGAACTCTGTGTACCAACTTAGTGGAATTGGGAAGCTCCAGCTCTGTTGCTGATCATATTAACTGTAACATAATTAATGACCCTGTATCATCATTTGTCATTTAAAGCGGTGATGATACTTTTACTTTACACACGTACAATATATAATCACTATATGGTGATACTATAAAATTCACAACATGCATTGCCTTCTTATGTGTTCCATGTATTTATCATCTCTCCTAACTAAACTGTAAACTGTTTAAGAGCAGGAACCGGGGCTTACTCATCTCTTCATCCCTTGTGGTGTTCAGTTTAGTGCTTTGAAACACAGGAGACATGAACACATTAGAAACCAATAAATATCTAAATAAACCTACGTCACAAAAGATGGAGACAGTATGTATAGGAGAACCAGGCAAGACCCTGGGACTGGGACATGATGGGAACCCTCTAGAAGCTAAAAATCTATCTTTTTGCTGTGCACAAACATGTTCAACAAATGGTGTGAGCAGCTGAGGGGCCTCCTGCCTTGCGTCCTATCATACGTAGGGGGCCTAAAGAATAAAAACTGCTCCAGCAGCCAACAGGGCTGCAGGGAAACAAATATCGTCAACCATAGAGCATCCGTGCAAAAACACAGCCTAACAGTCACAAATCCACAGCAAACGGGGTTGAGGGGACATTCTTTTTTTTTTTCCTCCCCCAGGTTCTAGCAGTTTTTTCTACACTGAAGAAGAGAAGCAGTAAAGAGGAACAGTTAGCAAACTACCAGTGATACATCGTGGACTGCAGAAATACCCAGTCTCATTTACTGTGCAGCTTCCTCACTCAACACCCCTGTGGTCTGCTGCGGGGCGTGTCATTTCACAACCCAAATAAGAAGATTCAGGTAAAAATCCTACAATTTTCTGGGCTAAGATGCTCTTTTCTTTTCTCTTCATGTTCTATTATTGTTTGTTAATAAACCCAAAGTCACAAGTTTGATTCCCCATTTATGCTGGGTAGGTTCATGGATACATTATATTCTGTCCCCATGACCATACCTCAAACAACAACAAGAAACTTTGCCACTGTTTACTAGAAAGTCCTTCTGAGACTACAGAAATTACCCAACATGTCCTGTTGTCATTACTGGGGAAACTGCTGAAAACTGTTCCTATTTGTGCCAAGTGGATAAAATTTTTGAGTTACAATATATAGCCTATTTTTTCTTTTAACATTACTCACATGCATCTAATACTTAAAAGAACGTAAGTCCTGTTGGTGAAGCTTGTGATCATCTGCCATTGAGATACAGAGATCTTGGTGACACAGGAAGCACATACAAGCGTCACTTTGTGAGTCATAAGTAAACCGTGACGTGTCTCGTTCCAGAAAGCTGTTTACCTGAAACCACGCTGGCAGCTACTGACAAGACTATACTCTTTATTTCCATTTTAATTCCCTGACTGTTTTTCATAAGTTTTACAAGTGTTTATATTAAGGAAAATATAACAGTATACCAGGATTTCGGACCTGTGAGCTAGAATTTACTGGTCTCTTAATAAAGCATGTCCATTAACTGACTGTTATTTCATGTCACTAAATCTTGCAATGATACCAAAGGCAGTTCTAGTACTCTGGACAATTTTGTCCTTAAGAGCTCGGTGAATATTAGAATGATTTGTCCTTAAGAGCTTGGTGAATATTAGAATGCTAAAAATTTAAGCACTGAGTCATTCAGCAGATCGGAGGCTGAAATTAGAACTTGAAGTGGCCACTTCTAGTACTACAAAGGGCAATAACGAAGATTTCTAAGTGTGAGGAACTCTGTTACAGATACCAGAAAGAAGAGAAGTATTATAGTGATTATTGACTCTGATGAGGGTTCCAGAGACAGTCACGTGGAGCCTTGACTTAGCTCATTAGAAGGAGTGGTGTCTTTTTGGAGTTATCTCTGAGACAGGGCAGACTTATCAAACCCTACCCCAAACTTAAGACAGCTGTCCTCTTGCTGATTAAGGTGGAAATAATGATAGTAAACCTAAAATGTATTTCTAGAGATGGGATTGAAATAGTAGGTAGCAGGAAGCCAAAAGACCTGGGGGCTCCCGATGTTGTTTTCATCTATTTCTTATCTAGAAGAAGGTTAGGCTCCTTTTGAAAGAGAAAAGAAGCTGTAGGAAATGACCAATCCATGATGTTGATATTAAAGACCAGGAATTAGTTTTCTGGACCATGGCTTCAGATATCCAAATGACAGCTGACCTGAGTCACGGGAAGAATGAATCTGACCTGACTCTCGCCAACCTGTCCCAAAAGGATTCAAACCAAAAATAAATAAAGGGGGAAGAAGAAAAATGTCCACGTCAAACTATAAAATGAGAAGACCATAGAGGTCAGTAGGCATAACACAGGACAAAGCAGAATAAGTGCTGGGCAATTCAAAGGAAAAGAAGAGAGAAGAACAGGATGTCTACATGCCCAGAAGACGGGTAATAACCGCACCGGACATTTTCATAAGTAAAGAGAAGCTCATTACGATGCGGGATGCAACACAGAGTCGAGTAACCAGAACTCACGGAACAATTTACTCAAGGATAGAAAGGTGGTAAAGAAACAACTTTAAAAAACTTGAGAACTCTGATCCGGGCAACGCACACATCTCTACACAACCTATCGATGTCAGTGAAGCGCGTGCCCCCCGCGACGGGTGCTGGACAGAAGACGGAGGGAGACGACATTTTTGGTCGTGGCCGCTGTGTTTAATTATGCTGCTTTGTTACACGGTGCTTCCCCTTCCTTCTGTTTTTAGTATTTGGGGGTAGGGGAAGGGGGAGCAGAAGTCACATGGGGACAGGACAGATGGTAAAAATAAAGGGGCCATTGAGGCATTTTTGAAAATTCAGAGACAAGAATAGTAATAAATAACATGTAATGGCCCTTGTTTGTGCCAGGCACCATGCTATGCCCCTTACCTTTTTAATCTCATTTGATGCTCACAACCCTGGGAGGTAAGTGCTATGATTGTGCCCATTTTAGAGATGAAGAAACCAAAGTGATCAAGTTAAATGACTTGCCCAAGGTCCCACAGCTAGTGTCTGAGGCCGAATTTGAACTCAGATTCCCGACTCCAGGCCCAGCATTCTATCTACTTGTGCCACCTAGCAGCCGTACCATAAATATGACGTACTTTTGTTTAAAAGCAAGCAGGAAGAAAGAGATTCACAGTTTCCCAAGGAATCCTCTTTTTTTGTGTGTTATGTGTATACAGAAATTCCCTTTGGGGAGGTGTTCTGAGTTCAGTATAAGAAAAGACTTGGTCAGACGGGCTTTGTGGTCAAAACAAAGCAACTATAGGGGATGCTTTGTTCCAAAGGCACAAGGGGAAGAAGGTGAGCGCTGAGGGGCATGGAAATGCCTGTACCCAAGGTGGAAAGAGTAAGAAGCAGAACTGATTGATTCCATGTAGCCCAGGTAGATGGGGATGATGCTCCAGGATACACCCTGTAAAACCAGCACAAACACACAGCTCCAGAGGACAGAGGATTGGCACCAGAGGATGGCAGACACAGGATGATACAGTGAGTGACCTGAGCTCTACACTCCTGGCTCTCTGTTCCCTTAGGTGAATCACCTAGTTTTTCTGGGACTGGGTTCCCTTATTTGTTAAAGAAAAAGAGGCAGATTTTGGATCTATGTGACAAAGAGAACGGACTACGGATTTTGTGTCACTAAGAAGTTCTTAAGAAGGAGGGGAGATGTCTATGTCTTAGATGTGAGATCAACTTTCTCCCTCCTTCTCAGCTTAGAACCTTGACTCATACTTTACTGAAAAAAGGAGGCTATGAACTAGCTTCCTCTTCTCTCCAGTCCTCCATTTTATATCATCCCAACCTCCTCTCCTGCGATCCAGTCTCAAAGGATGGGGCTGGGTGGTTCTTCTCCTCACTAACACCTTTACTTGACCCCTTGACCTCACCTTCCCAACCATGCTCTTCAGAGGCATGCCCCTTCAACCATTCCATTTTTCAGTACTTTCTTTCTTTATACACTTTCCCTTTCCATTCTTGCCTTATCTTCTCTTGCTACTTACAAACATGCTCAAATTTCTCTCCTTAAAAAATATTGACCTTACTCTCTCCACAGGTAGCTAGATGGTGCAGTGAGTGGATGGAAGGCCAGTACTGGAGTCAGGAAGATGAGTCTTCCTGAGTTCAAATCCAGCTCAGACACTTACTAGCTGGGTGACCTTGGGCAAGTCATTTAAATCCTGTTTGCCTCAAGTTTCCTCATTTGTAAAATGAACTGGAGAAAGAAATGGCAAATCACTCCAGTATCTTTGCTAAGAAGACCCCAAATGGGAAGAGTCGGCACAAAAGAAAGGAGAGACTATTCCCACTATTCCATTATTCCCACAGGCCATTTATTGTCTTATATCTCCTCTCCCTTTTATAAATAAGAATTCCTTGAAAAAGGTCTTCAAACTAATTCATCTTTCAAACCCTTGTCTTGTTTCTGGGGGATGATTCAATAGAAGTTACCCCTCTCCAAGGTCACAAATGATCTCTTAATTGTTAGATCTAATGGTCTTTTCTTAGTCCTAATTCTTCCAGATCTCTCAGCACGAGGTAGTGCTGATCACCACCTTCTTCTAGATTTCCTCTCCTCTCTAGATTTTCAGAACACTCTTCTGTCCTGGTTCTCTTTGTACTGGTCAGCTCCTTCTTAGTCTTCTTTACAAGTTAATCCTTCATACGTCACATCTAATGTGAGGGGATAGCCTCCGGCTTCTATTCTGTGCCCTCTCCTTTGCTCCGTCCGTAGTCTCTTTGGTGGCTCATCAGCTCCCCTGGACTCCTCTATCATCTCTATGCAGATGTTATCAGCACCTGCATCTCCAGCTCTGGCTGAGCTCCAGTTCCTCATCTTCAATGGTCTCTGCTTGATGTCATCAGCAGAGTACAACAGAAGAAGCAATGACTGGCATCAATCAGACCCACCTCTGACTCTCCCTGCCCAGGGGACTGTGGAGAAGTGCCTTCACTTAGGAAAGGGTTAGACTAGATTTCTTCTGAGGGTCAGTTTCAGCGTCTGCCTCAATGTCCCATGGGTATCCCAAACATGAAACTTCCCTTTTTCTACTGAGGGCACTGCCATGCTTCTTCTCAGTCAGGCTTACAAACTACATGGCCCTGGCTTCTCCTTCTCTCCTTCTTCATCTGCCATATTTATTCATCAGCCAAGTTTTGTCCTTTCCTTCTCAACATCTGCCTGTCCCTTTTTTCCTATTCATACCACAGTGATTATCACTGGATTATTTATTGCCAAAGCTTCCTAAGCAGCTGCCTGTATCCAGTCTTTCTACAGCCCATCTTCCACACAGATGCAAAAAGCTCAGATCTGACTATGGCACTCTCCTACTCAAAAGGATCAGTAACTGTATTTTCCATAGGATAAAATACATCCCCTTTTGTTTGGCATTTAAAGTCCTTCACAATCTGCTTCCAGCTTAACTTTCTAGGGCAGCTGTGAAGTACTGCTACCCTAATGAACTCCAAGTAAGTTCAAACTGGCGTACTTGCTGATAGCCATACATTACCCTCCAGCTCCCACCTCTAGACTTTCTATTGGCTGTGCTCCCCATCCTTGGAATGTGCTCCCTTCCTCATTTCCTCTTGGCACCTTTTGAGGTTCAGTTTAAGAGCCTCCTTCAAAATTCCTTTTCTCGTTCTCTTGGTGGTTAATCCACCCCATTGTGTTTTTGGTAGATTTTCTTATAAATTTTTGTATAAAGAATTCTTTATACATACACAGATATCTTATATATGCTAATGTCTGAATGTTATCTGCCCCCAAATAGACTGTGAGTTCTGTAAGGGATGGGACTATTGAATTTTTATATATAATAGATTTAAAGGTCAAAAAGCTTTAACTCATATTTAGATGCCTCGAGGTGAACAGCATTCCTTTAAATAAAAATTAACTTAATCCTGTCCCATCTTGCAATATAGTGTACTCATTGTTCCACTAACCATAACTGACCATCTCTTTTGGATCCTGTTACCTTTTACCAAGGTAAGGGAATCTGGGTGAAAAATAGCTTAATTATAAAGTACACGTTCTCAACTACTTCTCTCCTAATTCACAATCCAATATATGCTGGAAATCTTCTCATTCAGTATTTCAAGCCCTTTATTCTCTCTCCTGACCAGAATCCTTCCCTTGTTTCTACTAAAGACTGTTAAAACATACAAAATAAAAAAGGCCTCAGGAAAATTCCATTTTGATAAAACACTTAAAAGCATCAAAAAAGGGAAAAGACATTAAATCCATTCCAAATTACTTCCTCCGGATATTGCCATTGGTAACTTTTCCCCCTTAAGCAGATCACCTGACCAGAGGAGCTACAATCAGTGTGCGTCCAATCTCTGCGTTATGTCATAGCATTACCATTCAGCAAATGGACAAAATACAAACCGTCA
The DNA here is from genome assembly GCA_028646575.1 of Pseudocheirus occidentalis. Lineage (NCBI taxonomy): Eukaryota > Metazoa > Chordata > Mammalia > Diprotodontia > Pseudocheiridae > Pseudocheirus > Pseudocheirus occidentalis. The sequence goes on from CM053599.1 coordinate 210,228,455, forward strand.
ACACACACAGCAGCAAACGTCGACTAGGTTAACTCAGCAAATGTGGACCGTAGCTTCTGTCACCAGCAGGGAGCAGAGAGCGGCCAGTTTTATAAAGCACGGCGGTGACTACTGTCTTTGACTTTTTCGTGCTGTCTGGGTAAATACTTGATAAATCTCAGCTTTTCCATATTAAGAGAAATCAACACGTGTGAACTCTTTCTCCTTGCAAATGTCTGATTTTTTTTCTTTAAAATGTATCTGTGCACTATGCAGCAAGTTTAGTTGGGGACATGCACAGGTCATTCAGCATGCATGCTTGGCCGTTCCCACAGGAGCCATTGTAGGCCTTTCACACAACACATCCTGCCCACCCATGAGAAGCTGGCTTCACAAAGAGCCTGCTATTTGTCAAAGTCAACAAGGTGAAGTTGTATTGACTCCCTGGGCAAGGTGTCCCCTTTAGAGATTGCAATGAGTGTGGCAAAATGTGAGGGAGGAACTCGCCAGGGAAGGTGCAAAGAAACTTTATTTGGTTTTCCATGTAGATTCTGGAGTGGGAGAGATGATCAGTTAAAAAGAGTAATAATAAAATAAGGAAAAAGATTACAGCTTGACATGGAAGTATGAGTAGTGCATGCAGAGTGTGTTGCTCCCTCAAGGGAGTCAGGTTGGTTGGTTGGTATGGGTTGTTTACCTACATGACAGGGAACCTGGAATCTGGCTCGTTTCAGTTATCCCATGAGACCTGCTCAATTACGGACTGTCAGGGGAAAGAGCAAAAATAAAACAACAAAAAGCACATAAATCCTAAATGCAACAGTGTTTGTAATGATCCA
>CM053599.1:210234787-210279756 GCA_028646575.1 Pseudocheirus occidentalis
ACAGAGTAAGTGGGGGGGCAGGAAAGGGTGAGGGTAAGTATAGTTAGTCTTTTACAATATCACTACTATAGAAATGTTTTGTGTAACTACACATGTACAGCTTATATTGAATTGCTCGTCTTCCCAGTGAGGGTAGGTGAGGAGGGAAGAAGGGAAAGAATCTGGAAATCAAAGTTTTAAAAGGAAATGTTAAAAAAAAATTGTTTTTTACATGCAACTGGGAAATAAGATATATATAAGTACTGGGGTATAGAAATCTATCTTGCCCTAGTAGAAAGCTGGGGGGTGGAGTGGGGTAGGATATGAGAGAAAGCAGATTGGGGGAAGAGGTATTCAGTAGGCTTGCTGTCTTGGGGTGAGGAGTAGGGGAAAGATGGAGAGAAAAATCTGTAACTCAAAATCTTGTGGAAATGAATGTTGAAAACTAAAAATAAATAAATAAGAGATTAATTACAAGAAAAAAAAAGAAAAATTCTGGACGTTGAACCCTATTTATTATTCTAAATGAGCCATGTGTTCTGTGAGTAGACATTTGATACATAAATCTAAAAGGAAAAATGATAAGCAGGCATTGGAGATGCATCATTCACAGAACTGTACCTTCGAGGACTACCTATGCTGCTAGTACCATCTCTAATGTGCTTGGTTTGAAAAAGGACCAGCTTAAATAAAAGTAGAATCCCCAGTTATAATGACTTGAAAAAGAAAATTCAACCAAACAAACCCTCCAAGATACCTTCAATTAAAGCTTTAAATTAAAAGATTCATTCCTTGGTTCTAGAAATGCTATTTTCCTATTAGGAAAGAGGCCAAACATTCAAGCTTTGATGAATGAGGTGACCAATTTTGCTTTCAGAAGACAGAAAGTGAGACATAAATCCTTTTCTCAGGAGACAGCTTTGGGTTATGGGTGCAGCACGCACTGCCCAACAGGACTGATGTGATTGACTTTACTCAACCATCCCTCACTGTTACATAGGAGGGCTTCACTGGGGAAGTGGGCCAAGAGGTGGTTGTGACAGTGATTGTTTAAAAAAAAAAAAAGCCAGTATATTTTAGAACAAAAAATGTGGCTGAATAACCAATGAATCTTTTGGCATTTCCTCTATTTAGTTCCTGTATAAGAATAAAAAACACGGCCTGGATAAATTATATATGGCACAACTGACATTCTATTAACTTTAATGAACTGTATTATTCCATGGTAAGTCTTAAGGTTTTGCTTGAAAACCGAGAAGCGGATCCTGAGATATAAGATGGGATCACACTATTCTTGATGGGGAATGACCCTCCTATTCCTCAGTTCATCCATTCTTTGCTGTTAACCACATAGTTATTCCAACATTACCCTCAGTGCTGTCTGCAGCTCATCCTTGAGAGAGCTGATTTCCTGTTTCAGGTACTGTATTTCTGATTCCTTGACCCGCAATAAGACCTATAATAAAATGAAAATTAAATGTGATTGCTCAGAACCAAACCTGCCAAGCCTGCAAATGCAGCTGGGGGAGGGGGAGGAAGTCAATATAGAAACTGTGCGTGTGTGTGCGTGTGCGTATACACACACACACACACACACACACACACACACACACGCAAAGTGGTTCGCTCACTTTCAAGACTCCTTAATCTCCCTCCCTCAAAATGATTTGCATTTCAGTCACCAGCTGAAGTTTGCTGTTTCATAGTTTTTCAAAACTGACTTGCTGAGGGCCTAGCAATAATTCATTTATATCAGTGGTTCTCAACCTTCCTAATGCCGTGACCCTTTCATACAGTTCCTCATGTTGTGGTGACCCCCCCAACCATAAAATTATTATTGTTGCTACTTCCTAACTGTAATTTTGCTGCTGTTATGAATCATAATGTAAATATCTGATATGCAGGATGTACTTAAATTGGATATAACCCACAGGTTAAGGACTGCTGATTTATATAGTGCATTAAAGTTTACAAAGTGTTTTCTTTAAATAGTCCTGTGAGATACATAGTACAAGAATTTTGATCCCCCTGATTCTGAGGCTGAAACTGAAGCTCAGGGGTGCTATGTGCCTCACTCAAGATCACACAATGTCAAAACCAGGATATAAACCCAAGTCCCATCCAACTCCAAAAGGATTGTGCTCTCTCTTATCACCTTAGCAAAAGTACATATTCTGTATTGAACGTTATGTTCTGAGCTTAGACTGACACACTTTCTGGGTTTTGAACAACTGTAGTTACCAAATAGATGCTGAATTTGGCCGTTACACTTTGGATTATCAGTATCTACAACTTTTATTGGCATTTAACTCTTGAATGTGTAAGCCTTGTCTTTCCAGGTAGGCTGTGGTAAGCTCCTTGAGGGTAGGAAACAAGACTAATACATTTCCATTCCATACTGTCCCTTACACATTTATTGATTTATCCTCAATTTACTGATTTTACTTGGAAAAGTACCTCTAATTCATAAGCATCCTTGCCCTGTGTGAGAGGCGAACCAGCAGCCTCTCCACCACCCTCCCCAGTCAGTAGTGTTCGTAACCGAGTGATCTCCGCAGCCAGGCGGTTATTTAACTCCTGAAAGAAGGAAAAAAAAAATCAGCAAAACCCACAGCAGGTACAGATTTGCATTTTCCCCTCAGTGACATAATTATTAGAATCAAATTCAGTTGCAAGAGAAAATGAAATCAAGTCTCCTAATCTTGTTCCACTTCATCCTGTTAATTCCAAACTTCTCTCTAATCTAAATATACTCTCACGTTCATGTTCTCTCTCTGGTATCCCCTAACACAGCGATCTCCAAAGTATGAATTGTGGCATGGTCTCAGGGGGTGGACGTGTCATTAAACAATCAGGGTGGGAAGATGGGCTGTGGCCCTCCCTCCCTGCAGCAGCTAGCTGTGGGGTTGGGTCCCAGATAACCGAATTTCTGTATTATCTTCTATCACACCCTCACTCCAGAGGCCCCCCCCCCCACCTCAGTCACTGTAAAGGCTTCCATCTTCCCCCTAACTGATCCAACCACCCACCACAGCAGCTGTAAAGATGCCGTTAAGAAAATTTCCTCTTCTCTGGCATATCCACCACATCACTTTGTGGTCAGTACTCTGGGGCAGTGACTAGTGAGTAATAATTTTAATCACAGCAAAAAAATAAAAGAATTTTTGTACCGCTTTAAAAAGTGTCATTTATCTCATTATTTGAAAATATCTATTTTTCTGTACATTTTGTATACACACAGAAGTATGAGGAGCAGGCTTCATGCTCAAAAGTCTGGAGATTCTCACCCAAACCAGACCTGCCACTGAGTGCCCTCCCTTTTTGTCTTCCCACCTTGCCCTGGCACCCGGGTGCCTAACTGCCAACACAACTTGGATGAGATAGAATTACCAATTCTATTCCTTTTGATGAGATAGATAACCACTAGGCTTTACTATCTGCCTGCCGCTGCCTCCCAAGTTCTTCCACTTCTTATCATCTACCTTGCCTCTATGCCCTTCAGACCCCCGGACCTGCCATTTGACCTAATGATTTAGTCTTTCCAAGACCCTTGGACTCTGCTGCCTATGTGCAGGACCCCTAAGCCTTCTGGGCCTTTCTATCCATACCAGAGCAGAACGTTCCTTAGGGGTTCTTTCCCCCAATGAGAATGTTAGGAGAGCTTCTGGAGCAAATATACCAATTTTTCTATTTTTTTTGCTTTTAAAAATATCTCTATCCCCAGCACTTATAATACTTCATTCATAATAAGCACTTAATAAATGCTTTTTCATTCATTTATCCACAAATATCATTTTAATTCCTGATTCTGAGACTTTGCTCATGCTGCCTTCCTTAGGAGCCTAGACTATTCTCTTCTAAATTCCAAAGCCTATCACTTTAGGGATAAATTGAGTTCCGCCTTCCTCTAAGTACTCCGGCACTGACATCTATCTGACTTGACCCCATGTAGCACTGATCTGTACTGCTCTCTTGGTACCCTGTGCCAGTCAATACAAGGCAATAAAGTTGTCCTGTGTGCATGTATCAGCAGCATCAGAGACTTCTCATTATCTAGTCCAACTTTCCATCCAAAGGCTGGGATCTTCTTTAAAGGTGTCTGTATGATGCCTCACAAATCTTTGAGTTCCTGGGGAGGGGGCTATCTCTCACACTTCTATCTCCCACAATGCCTCACCAGGCTGAAGACCCAGTGGGTGCCCAATTGGTGCCCTATTTATTCAGTCGTGTAGGGCTTGAAAGCAAAAAAGATGACAATGGTTTTAGATTCTAAATTCACTTTGTAAACCTCTCTTATAGGAGAAACGGTATTTCAAAGGAACTTCCAAGACTTCAAAGCTGGACTAATGGGAAAGAGACGAGTATTAAGAATGGGAGCGGAGGGAAAGGGTGTGGAACACTTTTTAGTTGCGGTTTTACATAAACCAGCCCTTCCCCGGAGTCTCTGTCTTCTTGCTCTCCTCTCCACGGAGAGCTTTGGAATGCCTTGCCTGATTATGTGCGTTGAGCTCCTGATTTTCTCTCTGGCACTGGCGCAGGGCCTGCCTCTCCGCCTCCAAGGCCTGAGCCAAATGAGCATTTTCCAAGCATTTCTGAGAGTACTGTTCTGAAAGGACTTCCAGCTCCCGCTGGACTGATTGCAACTCTTCCCTGTAAATCAACAAGGATCAAAGCTGACATTTCTACAGGACTTTCAGGTTTACAGAGTGCTTTGTGAACAGGATCTCATCTGAGGCTCACAAGAACTCTATGGTTCTTGTCCTCCACAGGTAGTACTGCCCCCACTTTACAAATGGGGAAATAGCCAGGTTTAGAAGGGTTAACCACTTGGTCACATAGCTAGCAAGTGTTTGAGGCAGGGCTCAAACTCCTGCTTCTAAAGAAGCCTGGCGCCAGGCCATGCTCCCTAGCACCCCATCATTTTATGTGACCTCTGTAAAACTGTCTTCATAAGGTCTCTCCAATATTTTAAAATTAAAGGAACTTTCCTCTTTAAACACAATCAATGCATATTCGAGGCCTCTGATTCTCTGTCTCTTGAAGGCACAAAGCTGTTAACCTTTACACGTCTCACTTGATATGATGAACGTTCAACAAATGTTAGACAAACAGCCAGAAGCACACGCTCCCTCCCCCCCTCCCCACCGTGATTCCACTATGGTAAAGAAGGCCCAGGCCCAGAAGAAAAAGAGTCATTAGGGACTGCTCTTATTCCTCTTCACTTCCCTTTAGTCCCCTCAGCCTCTGTAGCACACACAGCAAGTGAATTAATTACTGGCTGTATATCAGGGCCCCAGCAGTGTGTTGTCGCTGGCTAACGCGGTAGTTATTCACCACAATTGTGTGGAAACACTTGCCACTGAGGTGGCCCTTTCTTGCTAAGAGCAGAAAGTTTCTGTCCATCTCTTTCTCTCCCTCCCCTTCCTCCAAGCGTACATCACTCTTCCTCAGACAAACCAAACAGACCAAAAGCCAACATACAGGTACTGTCTCCTAAGGGCTTCAATATCCGAATTGACACTGCTGATCTGAGAGCGATGTGTCTTCTCCAGCTCCCGCTCCATTTCTTCCCGATGAGCGTTCTTCATGGCCTCAATGGCTGTAAAGATCGAGCAGAAGCTTAGTAATTGCAGGGTGGCTGGGGAATGGGGTGCCTATTCTTTATTTCAAGGTGGTCTGGAGGAAGGTGTTTAATTTTTTTCTAATTAAACAGGTAATCTGCCTGAATTATTTCATGTGGCAAATAGCAATAACACGTTGTAAGGAATATTTTAAAAGGCTGAATTTTCTATGAATCAGCAATCAGTCCAGATTTTTAAATCCTAGATGATAGGCTAGCCTGGCATAAAGAGGCAGAAGGCAGGACTCTTGAGGTTTCCAAAGCACTTCCTGGGGGGGAGCAATGGAGAAAAGGTTTTTCTTTCTCTACACAACTGAGGAGATGTTTTCTTTCTTTTTTTTTTTTTTAAGTTGGAAGAGAATGAACTAATAAGATAATTGTTGGATTCAAACACTGGTTTCTAAACAATTGAATTTTTGATAAGTGAGCTTTCGAGTTGGTGTATTTTCATCCTTAGGACAAAAATGGTAAGTCTCTTACTTAAATGGTAATTAATTTCAGGCATGAGTAATACTATGCTTCAAAGGAAGGGAAAGCAAAATAAATCTGGTGGTGCTTGCCTAGGACGAAGCATTTCTGAACTAAAAAAAGAGGGGAGGGGAATATCTTTGAAGCAAGAGCTAGAGAGCTAAACCTATCTTTCTATTTTGGACATTGGGGAGAATCCTTTTGGGGGGGAGGCACTTCAATGTGATCAGTCTGTAGAAGTCTTTATTCTTTAGGGTTTCGCATTCTTGTGTCTGTCCAGTTACTGTAAAATTTAATGACACACCAAATGGGTAATAGCCCAAAGGTTAAGGAGCCAAGAGCAGATGCAGAGCCAGCAATGAGGCTGAGTGAGGGTCATTGGAGACTGAAGGATAAAAGCCACCTGTTGGAGAGCAGCCCAGCTGCGGAAAACCTCCTGCTAGGACATTACACTGGACTCAAGAGTGTTGTTGCAAGGAAATCTAAACTTCATTTCTCTGCTACCTCACAGCCACACCAATCTTAAGCACTCTGGAAAACCTCTAAGGTCTCCAACACTAGTACTTTTTCCAAGAAAAGAAGAAACGACAAGCAAAAATTGAAGTGATAGTTTAGATTGTACATTGCTGCTTGTTGGATTGTGGATCACTTCTCTAGGAACTAACTTAAAATCCCAAGCTCTGGAATGGGAACATAACTCAACAGATGACACCTCACCCAGTCTCAAGCAGATCTAGTTAAGGTAAAAGGAAGAGCCGCATCTCACACACATGCCTGCCTACCTGATATGGTAGCCGCCGTCTCCTCGGCTAACAGGCGATCTTTCTCCTCCCGCAGTTTCTCCAGTTCCCGCTGGTGCTGCCTCTGAAGATCTTCTATCTTCTTCTGATGTGTCTCTTCCATAGCAGCAAACCCTCGTTCACATGTTGCCTACAAAATGCAAAAGGGACTTGGTGCTTCTATTCCTTGTCTTTAGATCTAAGTCAGGATGCTAATCTATAAAGCAAGCAATACTCTTCAAGCCAGGCCTCTTGAAGCAGACTCACATCATTCACCAAAATCACGTCCCAGTGGCAGAGTACTACTGAAGATGCAGTGATTGAGGAGCACATGCACAAAACTGGCTGAGGCGAGGAAAGAGATGGAGGAGCTAGACGGGGCAAAGGGCAGCCCTGGAGGCTCTGTACATTGTCGCTTGTGCTAAGGGGGGCTTTTCACCTGTTCAAAATCTTAGGAAAAGATTTTTTTCAGTGGGAAAAAAAAGCCAATCTCATTTCCATGCACCGTTTTGAACTTCATCACCACCAAGCGCAAAGCTCATGTGTTTAAATAAATAAAAACAGGTCATACTGTTGTTAAGAGTTGGGAACAGAGTGCAATAAAACTCAAATGGACAAGCTTTTTAAGGCTGATAACCAACCTTTACTTCGGGATGCCTGAAGAGAAGGGGTAAAGGAGTTGGCGGATACATTAAGAAAGTTGATACTTAAAGTTTGGTTTTTAAAGTGAGATCTCAAGGGACTCTTTTGCAAGGAATGGAAAGCGTAATTTGTAAAATGTATTTAATGCTAAAGAACAAAACAAACCCAGTCTGGACTCTGTTGCTCACTGTCACTATTTGATGGAAAACGCAGCGGACTAGATCCAGCCGTCCTGGGTTCTATTCTCAACTTTGCCTTAAACTAGCTGCGCTGATCTTGGGTTCAACTTTTCCTGAGCATTTCCCCTTACGTAAAATGAAGAATTGGACCGGATGATTTCTCCAATCTCTTCTAGCTTGAATTCTGTGTTTTATGCCCCAATGCCAAAGTTTGATTCCAATTTTCAGACTTTCAAATACTTTTAAGAGATTATTAGTAATGGAACTTCATTATTTACAGAAGTTATTATTGCTGGCACTCTGCATCTATACTCGGTATAAATGAAGTCTGAGTGCCTTTTCAGGCTCAGGAAGGCAAACAGGCAGTAGGCCGTGTCATATGACTTAACCTGATGGGTTTTTAATAGCTGAAAATTCATTTGGGCATGATTCAGTGTTTTCAAACTGTGAAGGGATGCAAGTCTTCACCAGGAAACCACAGAACGGTCCCACAACTTTAGGATGGAAATTTTGGCCTGACCTCTCTAAGTAGGGTGCCAAAATGGTATTAGATCAATTCTGGAAGTGACAATGGGGGGGTGGGGGGGGAAGACTGACACTGTTTCACTGCACTAACACATTTTCCTTTCTAGACCCCAAAGGATCTTTCAAGTGCCAGGTTTCTTGTGAGGACAGGCCGCTATTTTTAAAAGAAAAGAAGAAACAACAAGCAAAAATTGAAGCGATAGTTTAGATTGTACATTGCTGCTTGTTGGACTGTGGATCTGAGATCATTTATCCAGAGATCCAACTATATAATCTCTTTGGTTACTTTTATTTTGGTCTCTGAAGTGACAGCTAAACTTGATTCTGGCATAGCAATCCTTCCCTGGGATGGAGCCAGACTGCTTAACTTAGAATGTAAAACTCTTGAACTAAATAAACTCTAGAATCCCTTTCAGCTTTTCCTCTCTCCTGTCAGTTCACTTACTTCCCATTTCTTACTGGGCATGATAAAAGCTTCCTACTTTTTGTGAGTCCCATTTGAGATTTTCCTACCTCTTTGCACCTTTTTTCCCTTTTCAGAAGATGACCTAGTTACATCATTAGAAGATTTTCATAACTGTACCTATCAGTCTGGTTCAGGGAAGGGTTAGAGGAAAGACCTCAAGTGAGGTACATGCCTCCCAGGTACACAAGCCACCTCTCAACTATTCTATGGACCAATAGACTTAGCAAGGCTCTCAAGCATATGATGCTTTTACAGTAAGTAATGGATTGTGTGTTTAATGTCTAAGGGCCAGCCTAACGAAGAATTAAAGAAGTGTACTCCCCAGAGGCCACTAAATGATGGGATTTTTAAAATCTGCAGCAGCCTATTTGCTAAGGCATAACAATCCAGTTCAACAAGTATTTATTAAGTGCCTACCGTATGCAAGGCACTGCATTGGGAGAAAGGGACCAGATATCAAACCACACATCCCTGAAGTAGTGAACAAGAGTTTGCATATTTCCTATCTCTGTCCTAAATTATTAAGCTCAATGAGGGCAGGAACCACATCTTACTTAAGTTTTCTATCTCCTTTCAGCACCTAACAAAGTTCTCTGTACAGTCAGCACTTAATGTTTTGTTTAAATGAATTTGGCCTAGAAGCTGAATCATGGTTAGAAGGAACCTCACTGGTCACCCTCGTTCAGCCTAGTTCAATCCTAGGTTAAGTCAAAGGGCTCTACAAAAATGATGTGGTTTAGTTTTTTAAAGAACGATGCAGAGAAGTCACAGACAGAAATGTGATGAAGAAGTACACTGTCACTTCAGGTTGAAATCAATCCAGCCAGGCGAGGCCTTCAAAGAGATTCTTGAAGTAAAGACATTTCAATCACGAAGATGCTGCCCATTTTAGGTCACCATTATTATGTGAAGAATGTCTAGGTCTGAGTCTGGCTAGTTTTTTCACCCTTTTTTTTTTTCTTTTCTGATCTTTTGCTAACTAATAGTGTGATGGTGCCCAGCATTAGGCCTTCCCTGAGCACAACTGACGAAATAACAGGCCAAAGAAGCCACACTTTTAATATGTATATGTGTCTGTCTGTTTATCTTTCTAACAAATAGGAGGCAACTAAGCTTTATAGAAGGCAAGAGGTATCAAGCTCAATGTAAATGCTGATTATAAAACCCAGACATTTGATTACGAAGACTTATGTAAGTCCCATGAAGGGGTAACTAACTCCATAGAGGATGTGAAAAAGAACACTTTTTTTTCCTGATTTCTGCAAAAACTCTCATGTACAAAAAGCTTTAAGGTGAGTGAGTGCTTTTAAAAGACTTGAGTGATTTATTTTCTCACTCCCAATGAATGTCACACAGCTGGGGAAGCGTTTGTCAATATTTCCTCTACTGCTTTCCATTACTGTTTTCTTGATCAAATATAACACCTCAGTTTCTCAATCTCAATCCACCTCTAAGCTCCTGTTCTGCACGTACTAGGGCTGTTCTTCAAGCCAATCTTCACTAGGAACAAAGAGTCAGAAGACAAAGCTGATGATTTCTGTCTGCTCTCCGACTGGGAGTGATGAAATGTATGCAATCCGGATCCCGGCTGCAGCTGAGCAGGACAGACTGTCAGCTTGCCAGTGACAAAGAAAATTTGGATATTAGAATTCACTAAGAATGTCATCAGGGCAGTTGTATCACAAAAGAAGAGTACTGGTCTTTTCAAAGTTTTGAAGCTCTAAGTACAGAGCCAAGTACACATTCTGGGGAGGTTGGATGAAGCTCACCTGGGGACTAAATTCCTAGGAAATTGGAACTCATACATGATCTCTAAAGAAAGGGAAGTAAAAGTCGGACAAATATTTAAGATCAATGTTTTGATTCCTTAAGAGTAGGCCATTATACAAGTTATCTGGGGTAGTCAATTTATCTGGTAGTAGAGGCCAGTTAACTTTAAAAACAGAAAGAATAAACTGTTTTACTGCTACAGGTTGAATTCCAAACCCTGAGCAGTCACTTGCAAATTCTGTTCTCTAGTAGCTGGAGGAAGTGTGTGGATGGTTTAGTACAATCCATTACCACTACAGGCACAGGTCAAAGGACATAACTACTGTCTACCATTACCTTTGCATAAAAAGGATGGTGCATTTATTTAATCATAGTCATGAGGACACATAGGGGAAAAGGTTATTTCTCAAAGTTGCTAGAAAAGGAAATAGGTAACGAGCCCACGTATTGCAAGAAAAAACACATGTTCTCATGAAGAAAACCTATAAACCTGAAGGTCCAGTCCAACCAAAAGTGGAATCAGACAATGTACTATGAACTGTGCACTGTTTGTCTTGCAAAAACTCTGACTTTCAGAGGAAAATTCCATAACATTATTTCAGAACTATCAAACAAAGTGGCAAAAGAGGCCCCCGAATTGCCCTTTAGCAGAGGTGAAACTTATTTCATAACCTTTGATAGTTTGCAATCTGAAAAGATCTCAAAAATAAGGGACTAGACCAGTGGTGCCAGCTCCTTTATCAGGACAGAGGATGGGGAGGGAGTCTGGGAAAAGGAAGAGAGAGAAAAGCAAACTCTAAAATGCAAAGCGGCTTCCTTAGGGAAGTCGTGAAAGGAGCATCTCAAGCAGAAGGAAAAACATTATGCAATGTTCCTGTCTGATAAAATAATAGGAAAAAAGCCACTGAAGTGTATTTTCACCATTTGCCTTTCTTCTCTCTGAAAAGCAGCGCCCCCACCCACCCTGAGAAAAAATGACCCAAAACTTTTCTCTGAGGAATCTTTCCAAAGAGAAGCTCTTTTTTTTTCTTATCCTTTCACTAAAATCAAACAGAAAGACCATTACCAGAAGCCCTGAGCAATGCAATGAGATTGCGTCATGGCAAACGAAAAACACATGTAGCTAACACAATTTAAAACGTATCTGTTGTTTCAAGGCATTTAACTCAGAATCAAGCCATCGCTTAACTCCGACCTAAAAGCCAAAATATAGCAAGAAAATTCTTCCCTGAGCAAACAGGAACATTGCATTGTTTCAAAGGGTAACATTCTCCCCAGTAAATATTTTGTAAATTAAATGATGCTTTTAAAACCTTCAGATTCTCAAAGTCTTTTTGGTATTTTTCCCTCAGAGTTGAGGCATTTCCTTCCAGGTCTTTATGTTCCATTTCTTCTCTCATGACGTTCATCTTGGCCTCCAGCTCTTGGATGCGCTCTCTCAGCCCGGTCATGGAATCTGGTTCACCTTCTGTCACTAGCATGGCACCGTCTAATTGGTCTGTGGGCCAAATGTGATGGATGGACTGGGGCTCTGTGGATGGTGGTACTTCTGGGTTCTGCCTCTGGTAATGGCTCAGCGTTTCTTGTAAGCACTGCAAGTTCTGAGTATAATGTTCCTGCAAGGTCCGAAGTTCTTCTTCATGAATTGTCTGCAACTCTTTTATTTTCAACTGAAATTTGTCCTCTAGGGTCTGCATTTGCTCCACGTGAAACCTTTCCATGTCCTGCTTATCTTTCGCAGATGCATCCAGTTGCCTCAGGACCCTGGTTCTCTCTGCCTGCAAAGTGTTCTTGGTGCTGTTTAGCTGTTCCACCACGCTTCGGATCTCCTCTTCATATCGATCCTGCAGAGCGAAGATGCTTTCACTGTGTTTGCTTTCCACCTCTTCCAAGCACCGCTGCTGGCAGTCTAACTGGGCGACTTTGGCTTTCAGCTCCTCGTTTTCCCTTTCAATAATGGAAATCACTTCCAAGTACTCGCTCTTCTGCTTGTGAAGAAGTTCTTCATACTCCATCCTCAGGGCAGCAATGGCCTGTGTTGGTTCGTGGTACGAGGCATCCACACTGTTTTTCCAGGACTCTTTGTAAAACTTGAGCTCCCTTTCATACTCCAGCCTCATTTTGCAGACCGAATAACAAACCTGAGCCTGAATAATTGCATCTTGAACTAATAAGGAAGAATAATGGCCAAGGTGACTCAAGCAACTGAAATAGGGAAGGCTTTGTGAAGCCTTGAGAAGTTGGTGACAGTCACTCATGGAAGCCGCTGCAGGAAGCGAGATGAAGGCAGAAGCTATTTCCTCTAAGACCCGGGCCCTATCCTTCAGCTGCTGGGCAATCTGCTCGTTAAGGGCCACACTGCTCTGACCTGGCAAGCCAGGGCACTCCTGTGATGCACCTGAGTCTGGGCCCGGCAGCATTTCTGACGAGCTCCAGTCCCCAGTTACCGGCAGATCTCCTGTGACGCCATCAGGAAAACCAAAGGTTTCTGAAATCTGTTGCATGACTCTTTCAAAATCAGGAGTCCTGTAGGCTTTCAGGATTTCGCCTAGCACACACTTATGCTGTCGAAGCGCAATTCTGGTCCTGTTGAGGTTGTCTTCGATGCTCTCTAACTTTTGGTAAAATGACTCCCTCATTGACTGGGCAGTTAAACCAAGTTCTGCCCTTATCAATGCTGTATCTGCTACTGCTGTGACAAGGTCTCGTGGAAAACTGAAATGGTCAGCTTCTGATTTAATTGCTTCCTCTTCCCTATGTGGTTCCAAGTGTTTACTTAGTTCCTCTACCTGGTTCCAAAACTCACCTTCCAGGATTAATTTTTTAGACAGGGTATCTGCTAAGGACGCAGCTGTGTTAACCATATGTGTGGGTTCCATCACCACCTTTGCCGTCAGGTAAATCTCTTGGAGGATGTGTGAAATATCCGAATTTGCATTTTTTAAGGACTCAGCAATCTGATTTATCAAGGAAGCTTCAAAAGCTATCCTCTGAGAAAGTAACCTCAACTGCTCTTGCTCAGTCAGTTCAAGGACCTGGGGTTGGGCCTGCAGAGCTGATTTCCCTTCACCTAATGAACTATCTTCTCCTAGCTGAGCTTGACTCATAGCACTGGAAGAAGACGGGAAGTGATGTAAAACCCGGATGGCATTGGATAAAGTGGCCTCCAGGCTGGCCAAAGTGGCCATACACAAATCTTGTTCTTGTTCTTTTTCAGCCTTTGGCAAAGATCTGAGCTGTTCCCTACATTTTTCTAAGCAGGTCAGGGCCTGACTGTTTTTTATTTGGAAGTCCCCCAGCTCACCAACATGGTTTTCTACCATCTTCAGCTTTTCCTGTCTTTCGTTTTCTAGCTGAGAGACCAAGGCACCAACTTGGGACAAACTAGCTTGGAGCTGTTCGTGAAGCTGTGATTCCGTCCCAGCCCACTGGTGGTGGAGAGCAATTAAAGTCTCTTGATTTTGGCCCTGTTGACTCTCCAGTTTCATAGTCACATCTTTGAGCTTTTCTTCAGTAATATACAGTTTGGTTTCCAAGGAATGTATTATGGAAATATAAGTTTCAGGGTCACTGACTCCAGCAGAGATACAGCTAGGAATAGGTTCTGATGACATGCTCTCCTCAGAGAGTGACCGATCCTGGCTGGTATCTGAAGACGTGCTACTTGTCCAGTTCTTTTCTGACCCTTCTGGATGAATGTATTTTTGGCACTGGATGCTAGAAAAACGAATCCTCTGCCTTTTAGCACCTGGGGCGCCCCCGTCAAGTTTCACGATGGCTTTTTGGTGCCCTTGTGGATCATGGGGCTCTGCTGACTTGAGCGGGGCAACGGCATCTTCCAGGCCTTGCTCCGAGGGCTCACCACACATTTCCTTCTGACCAGCTTCCTCACTCTGCAGGGGTGTGTGGTAAGAACCCAGAGGTGTGCCTGGAGCTTGTACGTGTGCTCCCAGATCTGTGGAGCTGTCTTCTTGTGCATCCAGTTTAGCGCATGGCTCTTCCAGGTCCTTAGGGCTGCCGTCTGCACCCTTCCTTAACAGCTCTTCCTTTGCATGGAAGAGTTTCATTTCGGTTTCTTCCAGGCTGCCACCCAAGGCAGCCATTTTCACCAGAGCCTCGTGAAGGTCCTGGTCTTTCTTCTCCAGAATTTTCTCATGCATTTCCTTGATGTGTTTCAATTCCTGTTCCTTTTCTTTCAGGACTGTGTGCATACCCTGGAACTGATCCAGTACTTTCTGATAAGACTGCTCCAGAGTCTGATAATCCACCTCCCATGACTTGAGTTTTTCTTGTAGTTTAGCAACTTTATTATCAGACTCTGCAACTTGACTCATGAGCTCTGAGAACCGCTGCTTAATTTCATCCCGTTCTTCCTGAAGACTCTGAATGTGCTCGGCCAGCTTCTGGATGCTGGCCTCCTTCATCTCCAGCTGTTCCTCCAGCCGATGGACAATCTCACTGCCTTCAAATTTCGCGCTGAGCTTCTCTTTCTGAAGAATTTCCATCTGCTGCTCGTGGTCTTGGAGCTGATCTTCATACTCGCAGGCCTTGTCCTCAACCTCCTTCAGGTTCTGCAGCAGAGCCTGCTTCTCCTTCTCGCAGCTTTCCAACAGAAGCTCGTAGTTCTTCTGCAGCTTCTCCTCCATGAGGGCCTGAGCCTGCTCCCTGGCCCCGAGCTGCTGGCTGAGGTCGGCGATCCTGTCCTGGAGCCTCTGCACCTCCTTCTGATGGTCGCGGTGTAAGGCCTGCTGCATCTCCAGGTCCCGCAGCTCCTGGGTCTTCTCGAGGAGCAGGGCCTCCGCGCTCCGGAGCTGCTGTTCACTCACTCTCAGCTGAAAACTCAGCGTACTTTCGCTCTGCTGCCACTCCTCCAGCTGCTCGGTGACCTTCTCCTTTTCCATCCTTAAGTCACTCCTGAGTTTGGCCAGAGCCTGCTCTTTGATAGACAGCTCTGCGGCGGCATTGCTGAGTCTCGCCTGCAGCCTCTGGATCTCAGCTTCGTGGTGCCGGATGACATCCTTTGCCTCCCCGTAACTACGTTTCAGGGACTGAATTTGATGATTGATCAGCTCCTGGCGCTGGCATTGGGTTTCAAGCTCACTTTGGAGATCTTGATTGACTTTATGAAGCCTCTGCCAGGCGCCGGATGGGGAGGTGGCCACCTCAGTCTTAAAGAAATTGATCAAATATTAAATTAGTAACACTCTTGGCGTTCATTTCTGAGTGTCACACCTCTGGTCAGGAGGGACCATGGAAAAGTTCCTTGGCTTGGCCCATCTTGGATGGCCTTTGTCCTTGGCATATTTTAAATTTTTTTTACTTTATAAAATTCAACAAATCATCTTAAGTTTTTTAAGCAACTGCTTCCAGGTAAACAGAAAACGAGGACGATAACATCAAACAGCTCTAATATATAACAGAGTCTAAGAGAAATTAACCAAACCAAACTGAAAAATGGAACACACCAAGAAGTGAAACAAAGACAAAACAGTGAGAGAAAAGTCGGACGTGAGGACAAGAGGGAAAGAGGGGAGAAATCGGCAATTTTTTGTTTGTTTGTTTTGCAAAACAAAAAGTGCACAGTTCTGGAGAGCAAATCCTGAAAGGAAAAAAACCAAACCGATGAGGTGACATGCAAGCAAATGCCATCACTTCCCGCCAGATACCAGAAGGGAAGACAGATAGCTGCTGGGGAGGACATTTCTGTAGGCTGCTCATTTCTTTGTGAAATGTTACTAAATCCTGTAACATGGAGGATTTAATCTTAACCTAGAAACAGACAAATGGAAGGGGATGGGAATCATCAAAGAGAAAAATGACCAACAAAACAAACAAACCTTTGTGGGGTTCAAAACAAGAAAGTGAGGCGTGCAAAGAGGGGAGAAAGGAACGAATGAAAGGCGTGCAGAAGGAGACACAACTAATATTGTTGTCAAAAAGCAAAAAAGTAAATAAATAAAACAAAGATGAAAAAAGCAGCCCAGCCTAAATTTGGCCTGCCTGTGGTACTCTGTTTTCTGGTGAGGAAAGCCCACAGATGTGACACTCAGTTATGTTTAGTTAGAATCCATGCTTAAAACCAAAACCATGCAGTACCGCCCTCCCGGCATGTTAGAAGAGAGCCCCCCCCCAGAAAGGTCGATGAACAACCCCACGATACTCCAATGATACAGTGCGCTTGTTCATTTGCGACTCCTGTTAGTGTCTGAAAAGTCTCCAAGCACCACATGACTCATGAGAAGTAACAGCAATAAATCAAAGGAAAAGTTAGTACCCAAGGACTGAAACCGGGGGGGCTTCAGCGAAAGGTTTATGCAATCATCCAGGTTAGCTACAAAGAGCATTTCTCAAGTAAGCAATGTGCAAAATCTGTTGTTAGTCGGTAGATACCACTATTGGCTAATAAGTAGCAATACCACATATTTAAACGGTTCCGTTTAGAACCTAGAGCTGTCGGGGTTTTTAAATGGACCACATAAAAACAGTCTAATTGGATTTGAGGGGACTTAGGTGGCACACTGGATAGAGCACTGAGCTTGGAATCAGGAAGACTCATCTTCCTTAGGTCATATCCAGCCTCAGACACTTCCTAGCTGTGTGACCCTGGGTGTGTCCCTTAACTCTGTTTGCCTCAGTTCCTTATCTGTAAAATGAGCTGGAGAAGGAAATGGCCAACCACTCCATTCTCTTTGTGAAGAAAACCCTAAATGAGATGTGACTGAAAAAAAAAAGAGAAGATTTCAGTATCATTTCTGTGGGAGAGACAACTGAAAACCATGACTACTTCCAGGTTCAAGGTTGTACAGGGCATGAAATTAAAATTTTAATGGGGCTGGAACAATGAAGGAATTGAATTACGTGAAGGGGCCACAAACAGGACTGAGGAATGTCCAAAGAGCCATTAGTCCACAAGCTCAAACTAATCAGGGCAGAAGGTGGAAAGGGGAAAGAGAGAAAGAGGAAGAGAAGAAGAAAAAAAGAAAGAAAGGAGAGAGGGAGAAGAGAAAGTAAATAAAAGGAAGAAAGAAAGAGGGAAAGGACAAGAGAACGAGGAGAAAGGAGGCAGAAAGGAAAGGAGAGGAAAGAAGGAAAGATAAGCGAAGGAAGGAATATATGTCCTGAAGGGAAGCAACAGCGCCGTGCCGCAGACCCACATCGGAGGCTGGCTCACTTTCTGGTTTGTACCAGTCCTTGGGCTCTTCTGGAACTTGGCTGTATAGAAGGTAGATGAAGGCTTACTCTACTTAAGTAGGTCTTTGGCTGGGGTTTAGAGCTAATTTTTACTATATGGAGATACAGCTCTACTTGTTCTACAATTCTAGGGCTGAAAGCCAAAGACAGGAACATCTGCCTCAGGAAAAGTAGTGGCCAAGCTACTGCTAGACAGGGCCCACAGAGAGAAGCCACAGCTGCAACAGTGAAAAACGGAGGCCCAAGAAACATCTGGACCCTGTCAACAAACAGTTATGACTGTTTTGTTCTGGGCAGGGGGCGAGGTGGTGAGGGTGGAGAAGAGACTGTGAGGCAGTGGTCATGGGGGTGGTGGAGGAAACCTGAAAGAAAGCTTTCTAAAACCCCCACTTGGTATCACAAAAATCTCATCTGCCCCTCTCAGAGGCTGGCTATCACACTGGCTGTTCTGATCCACAAGAGTGGGGGCAGCCAGAAAGGCTTCTAAGAAAAGGCATTCAAACCTCTCCCCCTTCTATAGGAGATGTGAGGGTCTGTAAAAAAAGGAGGATTTTGTTATCCTCTTTAGAGTTCAGTTTCTTAGGATCCACAGTCATGGCAATGCCTACTTTCCAAGTGTTGGATAATAACTCCCAGAATAGCCCCAAGGATCATAGATAGTAATTTCTAGAACCATAGTGATAGACAGTCCTACTGAGGCTGCGCTGTGATATCAGGGGTGACATCATGTGATATTTACTATTCCTGTGCAGAATGACGATATGGCTAAAGTTAACCTGTGAACTTAATTTTGGCAAGATGCCTTCTTTGTCTGTTGCCCTATAAAGAAAGTGGGCATTTGTCAGTGAGTGGGAAAACCACAAGGAGGACGGGGAATGCATAGTGGAACCCATTTGGGATTTGGGTCATGTAGAGAGGAATGCATGTACCTCCTCAACCACCCCCATTGAGGCATGAGGAGATTTAGGGGAGTACACAAGTTGTGCCTGTCTCGACTGACCTCATTGTGCCCCCTTCTTCACACTAGCCCCTGAGAGAAGGGTGACAAGGGAATACTGTAGGAGCTGGTGCTCCCATTATCAGAAATCCACTGAGAAGACTAGACTAGAAGAAAGTAAGATTATTAACCCCTCCGAAGCTGTTTCCCTGTCCTTCCTGTCTGACCAGATCAAGAGTGCTCCTGTTACAGGCTGGAGTTCATAAACTCCTGTGCCTCCCACACGCTATCTGTGAGACAGGGTTAGGGTCCCAAGGCACATTTCTTCTTATTTGCTTTGGCCCTATCTCCACGGCCAGCTCACCTTACTGCCAAAGACCAATCTTTACGGTTCATAGGCAGTCATCTTTCCTTGTCAAGAGAGAGTATTCTGGGAACACAGAGTGCTTCTTGATAGAACGTGCAAGAGCTCCTATCAATTCAGCACTTGACAGTTTCTGAAGTGCTTTCTGATCCCAGCCCACAAGGCTGGGAGAAATAGTGAACACAGCGGATGGCGTGTTAAGGATCAAGAACAACAGGATGAAATTTAATAGGAATAAATGTAAGTTAATTAAGCAATTAATTTTAAAATGTAAATTATTACACCCAGGTTCAAAGATTCAACTTTACAAATACAAGATGGGGAAGGCACAGTTGAATGGCATTTCATCTGGAAAAGGTCTGAGAGTCTGAGTTTGATATGACCTAGCAAGGTGATATGGGAGGCAAGAGAGTTAATGCAGCCTTAGAGGTGAAATGTCCAGGACAAAGGAGGTGATGGTCCCCGTGTACTCTTCTGGGGGCAGATTACAACTGGTTTATTGTCTATGCTCCTACTACTCACTGACCATGTGAAAGCCATTCTGTTCCTCAGTCTCAGTTCCCTTATCTTCAAAATGGGGCTAACATCTTGCCTAGCTACCTTTAAAGGTTATTTTGATGATAAATAACATAATGTTGGTAAAAAGCACTTTGAGAAAGTAAGAAGAAATATCTGTTTACATGTTGTAAACACGCGTCCATGTCCACAGCTGATTATAAGTTTCTTGAAGGTAGGGACCATTTTTCATTTTGCCCTTGTACCTTCAGCACATACTAAGTGCCTTGAACATAGCAGGCAATTAATTAATGCTTAGTAGGTTGAACTATTCCATTCTAGCAAATATTCACTGAGTACTCTGAGAGCCAAAATGAAAGAGAGAGGACCCTGTTTTTGCCAGATATGAACAACTAGTTTTCAAAATACATTCCTTCCTCTCTACCCTCTTTCCACCAATTTGAAAAAATATTCTTAAATAAATTCTTAAATTTCAGGCAAATTCCTTGAATATAGAACCAAGGCTTTAGCTCATACCACGTTGACTCGAACTCCCCAGTTTGAGTCATGTGTGAGGAAGGCCTGAAGAAATAAGGTTTTAAAGAGGCCACATTCCAGAGGTCAGGTTTTGCACGTTTCTAACAGGCCTGGACACAAATGGTGTACACCTTTACACTGAAGCCCAGCGAACATAAGCACAGTAGAAAATGGCAGATCCCCTTCTGTTCTCCTACCTGCAACACGTAGCCCTCCCTGGCGCTCTGCTCCCGACCCAAAGCCACCTTCAGCTGATCCTGCAGAAGTCGGTTCTGTTCTAAGAGATCTGAGGCTTCTTTCTGGCTCTGCTCCAGCTGTCAGGAAGAAGAAAAGAATCCAGAACAAGGGAAAAAAAAAACCAAAACCAAAACCAAAAACCCAAACAGACAAAAACAGAGTAATGAGCACAAGAAAAAGCCATTAAATATATCTCTGGACTCATTTGTTGCAAAGATAAGCCAAGTGTTTGTTAGAATTTACAAATTTTAGTAAATACACCTGACGGTTCCTTTGATCACAGCACTTAAGGAATAAATGAGCCAGATGGATTGATCCCAGGCACAAGCAGATGCTGTGTTATGTGCCCCGTGGCTAAGAGGAACCGATTTCGCCATCTTCTCCAGCCTGGGTTCTGACATAAACCAGTCAGCTGACAGAGTTGGAATGTGGAAGCCTGCGTACAAGGCCAAACACTTGACACTAGGGAGTTGATCCCATTTCGAGGCATGTGCCAGAAGAAGTCTGAAAAAGCAAGCTCTGTACTTGTGCTGAAAATAAAAGGCAAGCTGCCCACCTCAGCCAGGAACTGTGTTTGTAAAACAGCCTTTTCTCCTTTTGTTTAATCAGAAGTGTGATACCTTCACTACCTAGTGTCCAGGGAGGGACTCCCACTACCCATAGAGAGAGGCACCTCTTGGTAACTACTAGAGTTTCCTGGGAGCACTAAGGGGCTGGGCGATTTGTTCAGGGCCACACAATCAGCATGCTCATGGACAGGACTTGAACGCAGGTCTCCTTGAGTCCAGGCCCAACTCTATTCATTCTGCCACACTGCCTCTTACTAAGACAAAAGAAACGTCATACATTTGCAAAGGAAAAAGTCACTGTCATCCATTACTCAGTATATGACCAAGCCTCCTCAGCATTCAAAGGTGAAGTGTTTTGTGACTGCTGTGTTGAATTTAATATACACAACCTGTAAAATATATTCAACTGTATGTGGTTTTACATACAATCCTCTTGGTATACTGAAATATTCGGGTTTCCTAATGTTTGTCAAATTCACAATAAAAAACCTGAATTCCTTAGTCACCTCTTAAACTTCAAATAAAAAGCGAGTGAGCAGGTTTAGATTCTCCTCACTCACGACAGACTTAAAACTAACTCTATCCCTTTGGGAAAATCAAAAGGAAACCTTTTTAATAAGGCAGTTTACTACACTAGTGAATGGCATCATTTCCTTCCCATTTTGGAGAAAGCCAATTTCTAGCAGTGGCTACAAGATGGAATGAAAATGGTTTTCCACTTGATTTTCCAAACGAAAGAAAAACAAAATGAATCGCACCCACACAGATAAACAATGAGGGAAATCGTGGGCTGTGTGCCACAGGACCCTGCAGCAGTCTTTTTTTCTAGGATAATACAGCCCAAGGTGTTCCCTCAGTGTCCAGCTCTCTAGAAAGAGGTCCTTCCCTCTTGCTCACCCCGACAAATATTACCTCCTTCTCCAACAAGGAGGTCAGCTCCTGTGTTGGGAGTCGGTCACTGCCATCTTCTGAAGACAGGTGTAAAGGGGCAATGGGCACTTGCTTTTCCTCACGAAGAGGGGTAGTCTCCACCTGATGCCAGCGCTGTTCAATCTCCACATGGACATTCTGTGGCTTCAGCTCTGTGGCCACTGGTAACACTGGACTCCTGTCCACCTCCATCCGTAAGCTAGCGTCATCTGCACTCGGCCCATCGACAGAATCAATCATCTCAAAGCGTTTACGACGCTCTTCTCTCCGCCGCGCACGCTCCTTCTCTAGGTCCGTTAGGTCCATTTCTGAGCTCCCAGGTTCTCGGGTCTTAGATGAGTCTGTGGCATTGGCCCTCTCCTGAGCCAGGGCTTGCTGGATAGGGCGAAACTCAGCCCAGTCAAAAGTTTTAGAACGTCCCTCTCTCCTCCTTTCCCGGGCACGACTTCTTTTCTGCTCAGGGTCCAACTCGGCTTGGTCCATATCCTGTTTCTCACTTGGCTTTGGGCAGGTCTCAAAGGAAGAGCTGGTTTTATTCTTCTCTTCTGGCAATGAGCTATTTGAAACAAAACACAAGGAAAGTACACGTCGGACACGGCTCTCAGAGTGACAACTGTCTTCACCATTCCTCATGCTCTAGATGCTAGTGTTAAAGATGCAGCTATAATTAAGCGGCAAACAAAATCACTCAACCTAAGACATTTTCACTATTTCTTATGCCCACTACAGTTCCAGATGTTTAGGTTAGAAAATAAAAATGAATAAATAAATTTTAAAAAAGTCCAAACCCAACCCTCCCGTTTTCAACAATTTCAGTTCCTTCATGATCACCCAAACCTGAGACTGGCTGTGGAAAAATGGGTAGAAGTTGACCTATGTTCCCCCTTGCTATTTAGAAACACACACAAAGCGTCCCTTCACAGAAACAAGTACAGGAGGAGAAGGAATTGTAATTATGAAAAAGGCAAATGTCCCAGTTCAACTGGGATAGATCGAAGAACAGTTCCCAGCACAGAACCAAGAGCAATTCCTAACTTGTAGTCTTTCCACAGCGGAGCTGCAACAGTCCCTGTACTCTGCTAGGGTGCAGTTTCATTAAAGGTGATGTTAACTCTTTTTAGTGGCAGACAGAACACAAGAAAACAAGATTAAGTGCCTGGGTAGAGGATAGATACAAAGAAATTTTACTCATTCTTAAGGATCAAGCCAACCTGAGACAAAGTTAAGTTACGGACACTTACCTAACCTGTATGAAACAATTCAGTTACTGTTCTACCCAAAGGCTTGGGGAAGGAGAGGAGGGAACTCTCTAACTGCATACATTTGATTTAAAAGGTAAAACCAAGATTTTTTGGGTTGCAACGGATATTTAGCTTCTTGTTTTCTGTAAGTGACACCAGAATGGCCTAGGGCATATTGCTAAAAGTGTCCCTCGGCTTTCAGGAAAGCCAAAGAGTATCCTAATGCAATGACATTTTTAGCAGATGGCACTGTAGGCTTTCGCTATCTCTACAGCCTGACCCTTGAACCATCAAGGCACGTGGAAAACGTAAGTAAATGAAGGTGACTCTTTCTAAGTACAGAGAGTCCATAGGTAGAAGCATTCATTTCTAGAAATCCTCATGATTCTAGCCTACTCAGAATGAGTTCTGGACTGGTCTGAATTATAGTTATCAGCATTCCACCCTAATTGGTCACAGAATACCAACTGGGAAGACCCAAGAAAATGACTTATCCCCACTGAGAGATCCTCTAGCATCAAATGACACCATCTAGTCCCACAAAGACTATAAAGTTACAAGCTACAAAAAACGATCAACAGTTGCTGGAATTTCTTCTAGAAATTCTCTCATCATTATATCCACTGGGGACGCTGTACTACAAGGCCACCTAAGCAGCAAAGAAAATTTTTTGAAGTTTCTAAGTTAATAGGAAAAAATTAAAATATTATACTTGGAGATTAAATGGCTAATAAAGGCCTTTACACAGAAGTCATGCATACCAACCTTGTACCATTCAGAATTAGCCCAGCAGAAAAGATAACTCAGAGGAATATAATTAGTATAGAATGATATTACCCTGTAGGGGGAGACAAAAGATAGGTTGTCCATCCTCTGTAAAAGCCCCTCAAAAGGCAAAGTTGTCCCAAGTTAGCCATATCTTTTTAACCATCTACACCTTAAATCCTTGCATCTCCCTACCTACCTAGGTTTTACAAGGACATAGGGAGCAGATATGGATCCTTCGCAAACAAAAAGTCCAAGATCACTCTAGATTAGCCTACCAGTACGCTAGATATTAAAGTCACTGGACATTGGGTTCCACCCCTTCCAATCCATCCCACAAATGATTCTTAAAACACAACTCTGATGAAACTATTCCCCTGCTTAAAACACTGAAGGGCTCACTAAAAGCTACCAAATCAGGGTCAAATTTCTCAGCATCATTTAATAGACCCGGAAAACTACACTGCTGTTCTTTCAGTCTGCCTCATATACTCAACACGTACACAATTCTTACAGGATCCTACCCCCCAAAGCCATCACAGCTGAATTTTTATGCTGGTAAAGAAGGCAAACTAACTGCTTCCTCACGCCCGGCTTAATAAAAGCTCAATGATGAGAATGGCAGTCCTGCTGGTGCTGAGTAATACTGAGTCAAAGTGGTGTCTTTATAAAATCTTTTTTCTGACACCTAGCTTCCCAGACATCCCTGTCTATTTCAGAATCCAATCACAGCAACGGCATTGTACCACCAAGCCAAAAAAGAGAAGAAAAGGAAAAAAGGTCATTCATTGAAGGCATCCAAGAGATCTATAGATCTAATGTTACCGACCCAGTACACTCCATCTTTACTGGGCTAATGAAACATAGGAATGGCGAAGATTGATGTGTTACAAAATGAGCAACTGCTTACAAAAAAAATAAATCAAACCCTCACATTTTCCCCCTCTACTTCTTCCTGACTGGATAAGAGAGGTAGCTGAAAGGGTTATGAGAAGGGACTTTTCTTTGTGGGGAACGGGATGAGTAAGAGGCCAGAATCCTCTCAGCGAGGAGACTAGCTATGGGCCCCCTTCAAAGCTGTAGGCTCACATGCTGAACAGGCCAAATCTGAACACTTCAGCTTGTAGTCTCTGTCCAAATTTCTCATCAGAAAAGGAAATTTAAGGATGAATTTTAAATGTTGATATTTTTAAAATGTCAGTTATGGTTCCTGTCATTGTCCTTATCTTTACATCTGCTTGTATCATAAGATATCCATGTAAGAGATGGATCTGGAGTCACAACCGGTACATTAAAGTAATGGGTATGTGCGCGCACACACACAAACACACACACACACTCATAGATAGCTAGGTAGAGTGTGTTATATACACACGTGTGTGTTTGTATGTGTGTGTGTGTGTGTGTGTGTGTATGCCAATGAATCAAACTACTATCTCTTTCTTCCCCCTTTCTCACCTCCCACCTTTTTAAAAAGGGAAAACTGCAGGGTTTTTGACCTGAAGTGCAGGAGAGGGAAAACATGCAGTGAATCATGAGATATACAAACCACAAAATGTTAAAACAGGAGAGAACACAGTTTTCCAACCTGGGCTTCAGCATCGAGAGATTCAAATAGACGTTTTTCCTGGTTGCATGAAAATTAAGAGATTCAGGAATGAGGAGAAGAGAGAATTCTAAGAGAAAGAAATTCTAAGGTGTTCTACAGGAGGCCAGAAAACGTTTTGCCTTTGGTTCAGTAAGATTGCAATAGCCAAAGAGAATCATCTCCTTTCTTCCTGATGTGGGAGAAAGATGTAAACAGACTTCCAGCTGGCGATGCAGCTGACAAGTATGAATACCACCTTCAACCAAATGAAGTGCTAAAAAATCAGATTAAGAACCCCTTAAATGGTTAAAAAAAAAAAACCAAAACAGTCTTAAAATATTTAAATGGATACAGAGACCATGCAGCCCAACATGAGAAATGACCAGCAAGAGAGTATGAAAGAAAAAGATGAGGGAAAGCTGTGTTTGTTTGAGTCAGATAATGAAGTAGCCCAGCCGCCCTCCACACCCAGGGGGTGAGTGAAGAAAGAAGGGAAAGAGGAAGCTAAGCAGGAAGAGAGCAAAAGAAGCCCTACAAGGGATATTTTTAATATACTTACCTAGTGACATCTGGGGCAGTGGTTGGGTGGACATGTTTCATGATGGTCTGGATCCAATTCCGCCGAATTCCAGAAGTCATGGCAGAAAGAGTGAACTCTCCTTCTTTTGTCTAGATAGAACACAGTAAATACCTAATCGATGACGACATAAAGATGCATCAAAATGGTGCTCAAGAGTCTTGTCTTCCCTTCTGGAAGGGAATCATTTGAAATGGATTTGGACAACTGGAGTCAGGGTCTAAAGGAGACTTTACCAATTGGGGTGGTAGCCCCAGACCTCTCAATGTAGCCTATCTTGGAGACCAGCTTCAAAACAAATCTACAACATGGCCATGGTCAATATATATTTTTATTATTTATTTATTTTTTTTTGCTTTTTGGAGGGCAATTGGGGATTGTGCCCAAAGTCACACAGCTAGTAAGTGTGTCAAGTGTCTCAGGCCGGATTTGATCTCAGGTCCTCCTGACTCCAGGGTCTGTGGTCTATTCACTGCGCCACCTAGCTACCCCCAATATATATTTTTAAATGCGACCAGCCTCTCCAGCCTTCTGTTTAACTAAACAAGAGTATGCATATTGTTGGAATGGGATTAGGTTATCTTCTGGTTCTGTCGGAGCACAGGCAGCACCTGCCAAAAAAGTAGTTCATTAGGAAAATCGTAAGCACTGTTCTGACCATGTCACCCCCTTGCTCAAAAAGTCTCCAAGCTCTCTATTGCCTACAAGAGAAAATATAACCTTTACACGGCATCTGTTTGCAAGCTGGTTCTAAGCCGTACCCTAACCCTAACCCTAACCCCTTCATGTAGTCTACTTCTGAGGCAGTCTGAATCAAGCTGCTTCCCCAGGTAGTCTCAGCTCTTCCTTCTCCTCTGGGAGTTCAGTCAATAAGGTTATTCATAAACCTTATTGACACCCACTCCCTGCTCCTGCTTCCAACCTCTCTTCTCCTCTCTTCTCCTCCTCTCTTCTCTTCCTCCCCTTTCCTTTCTTTTCCTTTCCTTTCCTTTCCTCTTCTTCTCTTCTCTTCTCTTCTCTTCATTCCTCATGCCCCTACTGAAATCCTCTTTTTTCCTAAGCAGAGCTCAGGTCTCATATCTTCCACAAATGAAACCTTCCAGAGGAAAATCATCTCTCCCTCCTCAAATTTTTCATAGCCCATGGCTAGATCTCTCTTTTTTCCCTCTGAGCTCTAGCTTTTATCATACTAAGCTGAATCCATCCCCATTTCCTCTCCCTATTACAACGCAAATTCTCTGAGAACAGGCACAGTGTCCATTCTCTTCAGTAACACCAGCACCTAGCACACAGAGTTCTCATTCACCAAGGAAGCAGACTAGGCACTAGGGATACAAAAAAAAAAAATAGGACAAGAAAGAAACAGTCTCTGCCCTCATAGAGCTTACATTCTTTTGGAAGGAAACAATATGTACAGAGGAAATTACACAGAAAGCATATTTAAAGTGAAAACAAAGAAATTAGCAACTAACTAGAAACATCAGGAAAGGCATCCAAAGGAACAGAGCTCGAACTGAGTCTCAATAAGGGAAGCTAAAGACTCACTGTACAAGGGGAAGGGGAGGGGGAGAGCAAATTACAGGCACTGGAACTTGTGTGGGCTGGTAGAGAAGGAAAACAGGGTGAACAGGGAGAGAAAAGGCAGGTTGGAGTCAATACCAAACAGGAGATAAGACTTTACCCTAGAGGCCAGAGGGAGCCACAGGAGCTTCTTAAGCAAGGGAGTGATGGGGTCATTGGACCTGAGTTTTGGACACAGGAAGCCAAAGGAAATGATTCCCCCAGCTTCCCATTTCAGTGAATGATACTACCATTCTTCCTATGATCACCCCCTGGAATATTCCTTGTTTTCCATATTGGGAATAAACAAAACAGAGGGAAGAGAGAGCCGCTACGGTCTCTCAATTCTTTATCTGACAGGTTTCTTATATGCTCCCCCACCTTTCCATTCATGCTCTTACTGCCATAGTTGAGATTTGATTGTTCTTCTAATATGGACTGTCACAATAGTTGAATCTCTCTCTCAAATCTTTTCCCCACATTTCAGTTCATGCTACATATGACATTCTCTTAATCTTCCTAAAGTACGGCTGTGATCATAACTTCACTGCTTAAAAACTTTTAATAACACATCATGCCTGGGAATAAAATCCAACCTCATGAAGTTCAGCATTCAAGGCTTGCAATCTGGTTCCGACTTTCCTTTTCAGCTTTTATCTTCCTTTACACTCCCCTTTTCATACAGATAAACCGTACTGACTTGTTATAACCACAATGAATTTTGCACTTATGCTCTGGCTTTACCACTTAAGATGATTACCTCTGCTTAGGACGCTCTGCCCCACAACTAACCGAATCCCACACTTTCCGTGAGCTCTTTCCTGATCACACTGGCCAGAAGTGAGCTGTGTGGAACTGAGGGGGCCTGGGGTGACTGGTTCAAATCCCAATTCCAATGCTTCCTAGCCGTGTGAGCCTGGGAAAGCTCTCTGAGTGTCAGCTGACTCATCTATGAAATAAATGAAGATGATAATGATGTTTATTAATAATGTTGTGGGGATCAGATAAATCTGCTTGGAAATGTTGAAGTGTTCTACCCCTATCAGCCACTATTCTTTCTCACCTCCAATTTTTTTGTATTATCTCTCATATTTTACTTATCCCACGCTCTCTTTTATTATAATTATATCTGTAAATATAACTTATCTCTCCTATAGGTTACAAACTCATCAAGAGTAGATACCGAGTCTTATTCATAGAATATTCATTGAATGAATTAATGAAAACTAGTCTTAGTATGTTGTTGTTCAGTCAGGTCCGAGTTTTGTGACCCCATTTGGGGTTTTCTTGGCTAAGATATGGACTGGCTTGCCATTTCCTTCTGCAGCTCATTTTACAGATGATGAGACGGATGTAAACAGGGTTAAGTGATTTGCCCAGGGTCACACAGCTAGTAAGTGTCTGAGATCAGATTTGAACGCAAGAAGACGAGTCTTTCTGACTCCAGGCCTGGCACGCTAGCCACTGTGCCACCTATCGGTCCATACGAGCCCTAGTCCATTGGTGCATAGATGAGTGGATCTCAGCCATTTCACGTCAGATCCTCACGTTCCTTCCAAAAGACCCTCAACAGGATTTCTATGCTTTTAAGAACAGGAAATATAGGGACAGCTATTCCTTGTTCAGATTAGAACTGGAGGAAATAACAGAAAAGAAGGGACAACTGGGTAATCACGGAAAGGAACAGAAACAGTGGAAGCAGTGATAAAAGACCTAAAACAACAGAGAGCACCGACTGGGAGGCGTCGGATTTTCCCCCTAATTCTCACTATGGGGAGATACAGCAACAAAGTGGGCCCAGAATAATCTCCCCTTCAAGAAGTGCAGTATTTCATAAGAAGAGGAATTATCCTGAGAAAAGAGACGTGCTCAATTTTCTGAAACTAGTTACTGAGAAGGTACATGCAGTGGTCCATTTAACAAAACGTCTTCCACGCTCTGTCTCACCCCATCTCTCGTCTCTGCTAACTGTGTGGTTGACGGCATGGCAACTCGAGAGTCAGGAGGTCCTGGGTCTGGTCCCTCAGACTCTCTACACCTCCCTCTCCTCCTGTATAAGATGAGGGTGTTGCACTGAGGGCTTCTGAGGTCCCTTTGCTCTGAATGGCTCTGAATCTACGATCCCAAGAACCTGTGAGCTGAGCTTTCTTTCCCTGCCCATGTTCTGCTTACATGGATCTGGAAGCCATAGTTTCTCTGGACCGGATATTCAGTGACACTGCAGCAGGTCGACAGATCGATCTCACCATCCAAATCTGCCGCCTGGAAAGAAAACGAAGAATCATCATGAGTGTTGCCTGCATCAGTGACGTTTATTTAAAATAGCGTGAGTTTTTTCTCCCAAACTTAAGGAAAAAGTCTATATCGAGAGCCATTTCCTTCTCCAGTTCATTTTACAGATGATAAAACTGATATAAACAGGGTTAAATGACTTGCCCAGGCTCACACAGCTATTAAATGTCTGAGGCCAGATTTGAACTAAGGAAGAAGAGTCTTCCTGACTCCAGACCTAGCCCCCTATTGACTCCACTGCCTCACTGCCCTGATTATCTGGGTAACGATAGGAAATACTGGACTCTTTTTTCCTGGAGTTCAGCATGCTAAGAAAGTGCAGCGGACCATTCATCGTGAGCTTTTTACCTAACATTTTCTGAAGAAGAGACAAAAGCTGGTGAGCTACATTGCACACGTATCTCCCTTAGGTGGAGTCTTCCAAAAACTAAACATCAGAGGCAGGAAAACCCTTAACAAGGACATCAAAAGCAGATCTCTTTGTACTCAAACTTTCCCAACAGGATCTAGATAACATAAACTAGCATCCTTCAGTCAACAAAGGGAGGAACCCGAGGCAAGAAAAACCAGAATCACTGAGAGCCAGACGCTCCCTGGATCGACTCAGTCTGAATTCCCTCAGCTGACTCTGGCGTGAAGGTGGAACAGGAAACGCTCACCTCCTCAGCTACTGAATCCCTGTAGTATCTCAGGCTCTGATCCGCCAGGACAAACCAGTGTTTCTTCCACTAAGAAAAAAAGTTTTAAAAGGACGCATGAATACTTTTCAGGACTCTCCTTCTGCCCATCTATTTGGAGCTTACAAAGTATGACCTATGGAATACCTCCCGTGAGCACAGGTAAAGCGAACGACGCTTTGGCCCCTCCCGGTGACTGGTGGAACACAGAGGACTCTGCTTAGGCTCCAAGCAGCCATGCATTTACGTCAGGACAACTCGTGAAGCTGTAGCTTCTCCAGTGAAAAGCCAACCCAGAAAGCCAAGAGCTGGGCTCTCTCCAGTCTCCAGTGTTGGGTGCTTGGTGAATACAGCCCACTCGCTTGCTGCTCTCAATGGATTTTCTATCAGAAGCCTCATAATTAGGGCTTCCTCCCAATGAAGCCTGGGAAAGGTGACAGGTGGTCCTGAGTGGTCACACTGCGATGTACCTGGCTGGCTGGCTAGTGAGACGGGCACCTGTTTTGTTGTGGGGGTTTTTTTCCCCGCCTGCAGCCAATAGCAGCAAACTAACCAGCTAAGTTCCCAAGTCTTCACTGTGGGTAGCAATGAGGGAAACTCGGATCTTCAGGCAAAACCAAGGGGATTGGATATGGAGGAGAAAGAGAAAAGAGGAAAATGACCTTTGAGAAGAGTCATTTGGTAAGCCAGAGGTAGATCCAGGGGCTGGTGGGAACCTTCAGAGCCCCTTGTGGTGGAAGGTTAGGCAACCACAATTCACGGCTACTTGGTGGATCCTGGCTCCTACAGTGCCCCCTTCTCCCCACCACCCAGGGAGGTCACTGCAAGGACGTGTATGTAGAGCGGAGGCTGGGGAATTGCCACAGGCGGTAACACGAGCTCATCTTCAGGCCAGTAGTTCCTGTACAGGCTTAACGGTCTGAGGGTAGTGGTAGTGGTGGTGGTAGTTGTAGCAACAACAACCGCAGTAACAGCATTTATATAGAGCTTTGAGGTTTGCAAAGCGCTTTGCAAATGTCACTTCATTTTATCTGCACGACTGCCCTGGGAAATAGGTGCTAATACTGCCTCTATTTTATGGATGATGAAGCTGAGACAGGTAGTGGCTCACACAGCTAGTAAGTGTCTTTCTGACTCCAGGCCGGGAGCTCAATCCATGGCACCACTCAGCTTTACCGCTCAAGGACAGGGCTGGGCTTCGGGAAGAAGAAAGGAGGAGCAACGGATGCCTGATAGTTCCACTAGGAACCAATTCAATCATCTACCTTTCATCTTTCTCCTGGGATTGAAGCTGCTCTACCCCAAAGGGAGAGAGTAAGCCGGCAGTGGTGCCTGGAGCCTTGCTCCAAGAGGCTAAGGAAAAGTTGAGAGCAATAAAACTAACAAAACTAACCCGCTATGAAAACCAAAAGCCCATAAGGACCTTTTAAAAGGGCTGCTCAATAATGTGGGAATTTGTTTTACTGAACTAAGATAATATGTATTAAGGGATTTTAAAAAATTTTAGTTTAATGGGGTGGGGAAGGATAGGCGGAAAGACAGATTAATTTTAAAAATATTTGTTTCTTAAAAACATTTTTTAAATTTTATTTTTTGCTTTTTTTGAGAGGGGGAAGGCAAGGCAATTGGGGTTAAGTGACTTGCCCAAGGTCACACAGCTTCTGAGTGTTAAGTGTCTGAGACTGGATTTGAACTCAAGTCCTCCTGACTCCAGAGCCATTGCTCTATTACTGCGCCAACTAGCTGTCCCCAAAATATTTTTTTTTAAAGGCTGCTCAGAGGCAAATGGAATACAATGCCTTAAAATGCACCCTGGGGCCAGGTCCCTTATTTATGGGAGAAGATGGGCTAGACAGATTTAGGCATCCTACAGGAAGCAGCTTCCTGTCAAAAATATATGAAAGTAGGGATGTATGTGTATATACGTGCATCCACACCCACACCCCCCAAGTTTCCTCCTAAGAGCAGTTGGCATCAACCTCTTCCCTCTGAGGTTCCCAGGCACACAGATTAGTAGTAAAAATACTCAATTAAACTGGGAAGTTTGGGGACAGAGTAAGATGAGACTGACGCTTCCATATACATCCATGCTCTACCTCAACTCCCCGCCGAGCAGGCATTAAACTCACCTGGCCGTCCTCATACTGCTTGGTCAGCCAGCCTTTCTTGAAGTTCAGCAGGTCAGGCTATGAAGAGGAATGGGAAAGAATTACACGACAGCAGTAGGGGGTTTCATCTCTTGCTAGGAGCAGAAGCACCCTACGCCAGGTGAGAAGCATCTGCATCTCCTCCTACTGGGAGCATGCCGAGGGAAGGAATGCTTTGTTCTATGTGACCGTGCTGCCACCGAAGAACAACACTCATCTTGTTTTCCATTCCATAATGAGACACTAGACAAGCTCCTCAGGAAAGAGCGAGGAGCTATGTTCAGAGCGGTCATGGTAGAAGCAGTCTGGTCATCACCTCCAGCTCCTTGTACGTGCAGCGGCAGCAAGAGGGGAGTCACTGTGATGACTCCTTGTGAGAAGCCAGAGGCGCTTCCTCCCAAGTCAGATGCCTGCCTGCACACTGGGTCGGGGCGATGGGCTCAAGGGAAAGACCCCAGGACAAAAACATTTGTTCTTTAATGTGAGCTATATGAGGGTGGCAGAGAGTTACAAAAGCCCAGGTTAAAGGAGAAAGCGATCCCCTTTCAGTTGGAAAGTCTCTGGCGGGAACAGAGAAGAAAATCTGCCACCTCCAACAGAAGGGATAGGCAATGTTGACTTTCCAAGCAAAACTCATTAATCACAGCAGTAACCTCCCCAGGATGACCTTGTGGCTGACTGACCAATTCAGATAATTTCTGATTTGCTTGTTTCCCTATAAACTAAGAATAGATCCCATAGTTGGAAAAATGAAAAACTGAGAAGGGTAATTAATTGTTCCAGCCTTTTTTTTTCTTGAAAGTCTATCATGGAACAGACAAAAATCCTGGAGCTCCTAGGACATTCACATAGATCTAAGAAGATGGGATCCAAGCCCCTACAAGAGTCCTTGTCTTTCCTTATTTTATTTCTTCCACTTCATTTGGATTTTGCCTATACTAGTCAGTCATCTGATTAGGGATAAAGAAAAGAACAGAATATGTGAGGATCTGGCCTTAATTCTTCACTGTTCTGGCCTCCCTTCTGACCAAGGTAGGAACCTTCCTCTACTCCCAGTCCAACAAACGTATTTTGTCTTTGGATTCCAAACCCTTCACAAGCAATAAGACCCCAACCTCCACTATCAGGAATTGGATTGTGATACTTTTCACTGAAGCTGTTAGGACAGGTTAAAGAGGCCACAGAAAGAGTTGTCCTCTGGAAATCACAAAGCAAGAGATGGTACAAGAGCTTGCTGGGGTCAATCTTCCTACTTCAAACTCGAGAGTTAAAATGGAAGGTAAGAACTGAAGCTCCCATTCTATGGCTCCACTTCAATATGCACTTAATTTATCCCAAATCATAAGAGAGAAGATTCTAAATAAATTAGAATTCAGATGAGAGTAGTGGAGAAAACAGCCCGAGTGGCAGAAACAGACACTCGTGTCAGATGTGCCACTCCATGAATTCAAGAATCTAATCATTGGTCCAAAAAAAAAACCAGAGTGGAGGTCTCCGAATGATCGGTCCCTGTGTGAGATGCTCATTTTCTTCTCCAACCCAAAGCTTCACCATTCCTTTCTGTTTCCCCCTAAAACCACAGTGATCAGAGACCTTGACTAAGTCAAGGCTATCCACTTTTAATATCAAGCAGAGGAGAGAACAGCTGGGGAGAGGCAAGATAGTTAGCACAATGAAAGAAAAGTTACACTAAGAAATCACAGAGAATGCCTATGAACTACCCAAAGCATGGATCTTGCTTGTGCCCTAAATGGGACTCACTCTAGAAAAGACAAGCCATTTTCTACAGAAACAAAATCCGAGGGAAAAAAATGGATGCTGCCTTAAAATGATTTTTTACAAATATCACAACATTAAAGGAAGACAGATGGAGAAGCCAAGGACCTCTACAGGTGACCTGAGTCCCCAGAGTCCTGATTTTATTCAATCACTCTTATGGTACAGCTGGCCTGCATTTACAGGGAACTCTTCCTAGAGATCCCCATTACGCTGGTCCTTAGGCCTCCTATGACTTTCTGTGGGCACACAAAGAGAGAGGGATTGGACAAATAGTGTTTCAGGTTCCTAAAGACTAGACAAAAGTCAAAAAAAAAAAAAAAAGAGGGCATGAAGGGTAAGGGTGGGAGTGGCTTTTGTTTCAATTCACCCAAAATGGTGCCCAAGTGTACCATCAGTACAGATGTGAAAGCACATGTACACAGAAGGTGCCAGGGCACAGGCCCTAAAATGAGAATAAATAGAAAAGGAATAATTGTGAACAGAAACAGATGGGACCTTGTTTCTTGAAACCTCAGCTCCGTGTTGCCCGGTCACCAGGACAAACTGGGCTCACCGTCATGGAGGACTCTGTGGACCTTCTATCCAGTGACTTGGCTCTTCGGTGTGGAGACAGGGGAGAAGCAGAAACATCTGGGATGGAGCCAGCGGTGGAGGTGATAGCTTCTGTGGCACAGTCCTGTGGCAGAGAGCAGCCTCCAGTCAGTATAACCCAAACTCCTAAGGAAGCTGTAGAGTTGGGCTGAAGACCTTGAGAAAACCCTTGAAATCATTTATAAAGCCTCTGCTTAAGATGAAGTCAATGAAACAAAGAAGGAATTTTCATCAGAAGATTATAGGCTTCTCAAGCATGGAAGGGGTGGGACGAGGACACCAGCTGCCCCTCCTCCTATATGACCTTATGCGGCTGTGGTTCGGAAACACCTACAGAAGCCAACTTAGCTCACCTTTAGAGTAAGACTTCTTGCTGAGATGTGTCCAGCATCACTTTTTACAAACCCCTTTTCTAGTTCACACAAACCCCTCTCTAACTTCCCCACGCCCACCAATTCTCACATCAAGGCTTTCCCAGATTCACAGAAAGAATATTGCTAAGTCATGGTAGCAGGAGAATGTGCAAATACGTAGAAAATTTCAGAACCAGGTCAAGTCCTTTGTGGTTCATACTCATGTCAACAAGGTAACAGAGAAGAAGAAGAAAGAGACAGGAGAAGTAGAAATGAGGGTTTTGGAAGACACCAGCTAGAAAATGTATTCTCATCTCCTTTTTCTTTATATCTTACAGGAAACACAGGAATGCTTCAGGTCAGGTGACAGCTGCCACCCTGGATAAGTAAAATTACTAGGTGGATGGTCTTATAAAAGGAGAAACAAGGGGTGAGACTGTAGGAAGCAACTGTCTTTCAAAGAAGACAGGAAAAAGGCATTTCATCCAGCCTCATCATTGGTGATTAGTCAGTACCAAGAAGAGAGATATTTAGCACAACTTTCTGAGATACATCTGGATCTGTGTATTATGCTTCTAGCCCTGGGTACGGTCATCAGAGGTTCCTTTTAGCCACTTAGGAGCCACATAAAGTCCCACCAGCACACGGCTTCCCCGGCACTGAGACAGAAGGAAGACTGGCACCAGCGGCACTAGCCAGAGACTATCCAAGGGGGCTTACCCGCTTCCTGGGGAAAACTCTCTTCTCACTTCGGCCCTGACGAGTGTCACTAGACAGCATGGGGCCAGCTGACAAGTTGGTCTCCATGTGCTCAGCCTTCTCAATATCCAAGGCCTCAAATTTCTCAATTACCTGGGATCTCCTGTAAAATAGACAGGACACAGAAGCCACTGAATGGAGTGGAGGGAAAATTTATACAATGGCCAAGATTACCCTTGGCAGGTTCATTCAGAAGCTGACAATTCTTATGAAAGTGGGACTCTGAACATCTGTTCAACCCTTAGTTCTATGATGCTCACCCCCTTCCCATTTTACTTGGGGTGTAAAAAGTAGAGGGAGTAGACAACAAAGACAATGGGATGAAGAGAGCTTGTTAAACTTGGCTCTGAGAAAGAACCTCATACGTATTTAAATATTTCATTGTCGGATCAAGGAGCATTATGGGAATACCACAGTAGCCTGTTGTACACAAAACAGGAGTTGTGGATCCCTGCACCCTTCTCATGGCAGAGTTACAATATCTAACATCAAAAAAAGTGGAACATTTCCCCCTTTTTCATCATGGAAAGTCCTCACCCTTCTTAGTACATATTAAGCTTTGTCTGAAGCTTGAAAAGACAGTTCTGAGCCCCTGCGTATCACCCAGTGATTTTTTTCACATCCTCTTTTGAAAAAAAAATGGACCAGTGTGTTTGCTTCCATGTGCCAGCGCACATGCGCACACACACACACACACACACATACACACACACACACACAGAGGCACATGCATACATACTTTCACATGTATACAATCAAAAAGTAACCACCACCTTGCAGCAGGAAGGAAAAGATTCAGTTCCCAATATTATTCATCATTTGATCATGACACTGGCTTAGCCTCCTGCTGTTCTTGGTTTAGCAAGGAAAAGGCCCATGAATTAACATTGTCTTTGCCGAACAGTAAAAAGGATCAAAACCAAATTAAAATAAAAACAAGCAAGTTGATTTCATGGGAGAGGGCTGGATGCGCCATCAGGTTGTCTACTGCTGAAGACTGAGATGATATGGGAGCGAAGCAGGTGGAGTAAAGGCAGGTAACGCCACACAGCAACACAGCAGGAGAAGGTGGAGAGGAACAAGACCTGAAAGAAAACAAGGCTGGAAAATGAATTAATAGAAAAGATTGGTTTTTTTAAGCAACAACAAATCAAACTTATTCAAAGAATTCAAGACACAAAAATCAAAGATCGTCATTGAAAAAGTGGGAAAATTGAATCACAGCTCTAGGAGGTTAATCCCACTGCCTGAAGCGGCTAAGGGGCTTCTGAAAGAAGTTAATCAGCAGTTCTCTAAGCTTTTCTGTAGCTTCCCCCAACAGTCACGGGAGCTGGGACTCCCTAGGAATAGCTACTTCTACCTCCCTCCCCAAATATATCACCCTTTCAATGTCACAACACAGGAGAGAAACCACAAAAACTGGTATGTTGGTAACAGTCGGTGAGGCTGGTTCTCTCAAGACTCTTCTGGTGCACAGGGTGTTACTCTCTGCCTTGGCTAATTAAAGATTACTGGTTGGGGTGGCTATGCGGTACAGTGAATAGAACACTGGCCCTGGAGTCAGGAGGACCCCAGTCAAAATTTGGCCTTGGACACTTAACACAAAAACTAGCCATGTGACCTTGGGCAAGTCACTTAACCCCAACTGCCCTACCATCCCCCTACAAAAAAAAGGAAATAAACAGATAAAGATTACTGGTCATGTTCCCCCTCCCACCCCCCAGCAGTTCACCTGGGCTCTCTGGAAGACAAAAGACTAAAAGAAGGCTGAGAAGAAGCTAAGACCATAGGGAGAGACTCCAAAATTCTCCTCGATTGGCAGAGTTTTATTACATTCATTATGAACAAAAGACAACAAAAAGGAACTTAGCTGCCTCTAAGCCTTGACTCTGAAGGGTAACAGTACCACAAGCCCCAGAAAATTAAAATTCATTCCTGAAATGAAGAAATGAAGAAAGCGGTTGGAATTCTGGGACAGCCTAAAGAACCAGCTTATCCATGGGAAAGGCCAGAGGCAGACGCTTTTAGGATGCTCCACCTGAAGGCTGGAAGAATCACACTGTATCTAAGGATATCGAACTGAGGTTTACAACCCTGCCTTTTAATCAGGCAGCAAAGGCAGAGTGATGAGAAAGAGGGGAGCCGTGGCAAGCCATGCCATAATGCAAGTCATGGTACAGCTTTTAATAAGGACGTCTTAAGAAAGGCAGAGTCTACAATACGCTGAATTCTTTTAGTGAAATGCTAAGAAATCAGGATGCGTTCAAACAATTCTGCATTTGGTTTTTCCTTTACAAGAAGACTTTGCCCTATAGACATTAGAGTTACAGAAAACCACTGGATGGTAGCAGCAGTGAGCACAGTCCTACTGTGGATTTCTACAAAGAGGAGGCAAGGGATAGAGTAAATCATCTTACTAACATCGTATGATTATTAATACTTATTATTATTATTACATAATATTATTAGTAATACTTTAGCTATTACACCTTTATATACGAGGCATTCTGGTGATCTTTAAGGCCAAAGTTTTGCTTTGTATTTCTTGCACTTACTGTTTGCTGGGAAGTTGCCAGTTCTCTTGAAAACGGGCTGATGTTACAACGGACATAATGAACACAACCCTCTATCAGTTACAAAGGAGGGAATGCTGCATACTTCACCCAGCACGCAGGAACATTGACCTGCTCCAATCTCCCTCAGTGAAACTGTCTCAGCGGTGCAGAGAACATCTGTGTCTGGACTTCTTTTTACAGACTTGTGCCATGGGAATCGACACTGATTTTTAGACCCCTCCTCTTGTTCTTGTGGCTGCTGCTTTCCTAGAGTTAGAATCCAGCAGCTGCTCTGCCAAATGGGTCAGGCTTTGTAGCAGGTTTAAGGAATGATAAGTTTTAAACTCGACACTGAGCTCAGATAAAATCGGCTCTGTAGAACAGGAGCAGAGTTCCTTAGCAGGTTCATCCCAGTTGCATCACTAAGAAATTACTGGCTGAGAAATCAGGGTGGGGGAAGAAGCTGACCAAAATACAGTGGGCTTTTTTAGAACTAGTGAATATGAATCAGAAAGCAAATATTATAACCGGGTTTCCTCATGGACAATCAGAAGCTGGTATTACTCAAAACAAACCAGATCCAACATATCCAGGGACAAGAAAATGGATCCTTGCAGTTTAGAAGCAGAGTTGGTGAGCATGCTGAACGAAAGCAAAGAGAAAATTCTATCCCAAGTCCTCATACAACCACTAAACTCCAAATGAATCATTCTAAAAGCAGCCAAGCCAAGCAGATAAGCACCAAATGTTAATTCTCTGGTATGGCGCTAAACCAGGATTTTGCTCAACCCCACTGGAAAACTGCCTTAGGAAGCGGAGTTTCTCCAGTACCCTCCCCAGCCCATCTTTTAGGAGTGTTTTTCTAAAGATAATCCAAGCCAAAAAGAGGAACTTATTACATCCTGATTTTGTTCCCGGAGCAATCAGAGTTTCACCTTGAGTTATTTTCCAGGGAACTAAGCAGAAACGCCAAGGCAAACTCCCCGTGTAGCTACAGAGCAAAAGTGAGCTGATTCTCAGTTCCTACCTTGATAAGAACAAGGCCAACTATCCTGCCATCCCTCCAGCTATTGCTTCAGGGACAGACAGATGGGAAAACAGCACATTGAGAAGAGTGTTCACAATAGCCAACACAAGAAGGGATTCTTCCTGGTGCCTTACCCTTGAGGCTCTCAGTCTCCAATAGAGACCCTGCCTTGTATATTACTCCACAATCAGCATAGGGCAGAGCTATTCATACAATGAGTAAATGAAGAGCTTCCTTATACAAAGCTGCTTCACTGGTGAGGAAGTTCCACAGCATGGCGACTTCAAGGACAGCATTATGTGGAGAGAAGTCTAGTTTCCTGATTTAAAATTTGCATCGGTTCTAGAGAGCCAATCAAATGGGTTAAGGTATGTAAAGGGCCCTGCAAACCTACAAGCGCTATGTAAATATTATACAGACATAAATACATACTATATAAATACAGAATTAAAAAATTTAAATAAAAGTCCAGTTTCTTCACTGTTTCCTCTTTTCAAGACATTTAGCAACTCTCACTACACACACTGACTATTCTAGGTTTCTTGAGAAGTATTTTCTTTACAAAGACATAAAGTTGATGTGGGGTCTTGGGCAAGTCACTTCTCTCAGGTCTCAGTTTCTTCCTTTGTAAAAATGAGGGGGCTGGACGAGAGGATTCCAGGTCTCCTCCTAATATTCCATGATACTGAAACCATGGAGTTCTTGAGAATCCATGGTTAAAGAGGAAAAAGTAGCGCCCTTGAAATTTTCAACAGGCTATGCCCCAAATCCCTTGACCCTTAAGGAACGTCTGTAG
The DNA here is from genome assembly GCA_028646575.1 of Pseudocheirus occidentalis. Taxonomy (NCBI): domain Eukaryota; kingdom Metazoa; phylum Chordata; class Mammalia; order Diprotodontia; family Pseudocheiridae; genus Pseudocheirus; species Pseudocheirus occidentalis. Next base: position 210,275,183 of record CM053599.1, read on the forward strand.
TCACTGAAGTTATCTAACAATGAATTTTCAGTTTCTGGGCTTCTAGCAGGTGCAAGGTTTTTCTCTGAAAAAGCATTTCATAGGCTCACACCGTGAGACCACCGACCATGCTTTGAGTGACAGCTTACGCACTCTGGTCTCTCCAGAACACCATGGAACCCTCCCTTAGTCCTAAACCAGGGCCTGGCTGCTTCTGGAGCTAAACTGAGCTCTTGTCTCCTGGCTAACCTAGATACAAGGAGCAAGTTTCCATGCAGGCAGAAAAGGATTTTCTCAACCTTTGGAAACCAAGGAAACCTACTTCACTTTAGTGAAGATGTCAGAGGGAAGGAGAGGAAGACACAGTCATCCATATTCTGCCTCCTTCCAGTAAGAGAGGATCACTGACAGAATGGTGTTCACAGCAATAAGGTTTCAGATAAGAATTACACTATGGGCCCCAGCAACAGGTTTCAATTCACAATCCTCATCCTTATGAGGATTAGCAGAAGGAGGCAGGAGTCAATTGTGAAGTTTTATGGATTTTTAGAGCTGGAAAATTATCCAGGTTTGAATTTCTTCCTCTTCTAACAATTATATGAGTGACCTTTGGAAAGTCATTTCACTACTCCTTTGGCCTCAGGTTCCTTATTGGTAAAATGAGGGGTAAATGGAAGCCCAGAAGTTAAGATGACGTGCCTGCTATCCTACGACAGACCAGTGGCAGTTAAGGCCTGATCACACATCTCTTGGAATCTAGTCTAGGACTCTTTCCAATTCACTAAGAAGGAAAAACCAGTGGCATTCAACCTCTTCTCTTCGATGCCCTTCCACACTACTGGGCAGACCCCTTTGCTTCTTGGGCCGCCATTTCCTTCTGCCCCAGTAAGGACTAACTTGGCTTTCATGGGACCAAGCGGCTCACCTCAAACCAGGCAAGCACTGCGGACACAGCTTCTGAGAGACTGGACACAATGGCACCAACATGGGATGCCTGTCAGTGGCTACAGAGGATTACCGGGGACCTAAGGCAGTAAGAGAATCCTGGTCTAGCTGCTCTACACACAAAAGCCTTCCTCTCGGAGCCAAGGGATAGACGGCCGGCAGCGTGAAATCTGCCGTATGCATTTTAGTATCAGGAATACGGGAGGTTCAGTGTAAAAGGGAAAAAGAGTCCCCACAACCACTGAACCAAGCAGCAAATGGAGAGCCTGCTCCCCCTGCAGAGGCCCTTTCACCCTCTCCTTACCTCCTTTGGTTGCCAAACAGACGAGCCACTTCCTCCCTGCCAGGGCTGCGGGCCCGAGTCTTGCGCTCCAGCCGCTTTCTCTCCACCTGGAAGGCCTCTCGATTACTGATCCGGATGGCCTTAGGCACGTCGGCTAGAGTGGCGTACTGCCTGCTGGCTTTAAAGGCAAAGAGGCGCCCCGGTTTCTCTGGTTCCCTCCCCCCAGCACTGCTGGAGTCCGTGTGGATGGTGTGCTGACGTGCTGGATCCAGGGAGATGCTGGAGACTATTCGATCGGCAGCCTGGGAACCTGGGGAAGAAAAGGGGCGGCCATGCTCCTGGAAAGGTAGTTCTGGGTAACTGTACCTGTTATTGGGGATGCTGGGGCTGGGAGGGGATGGTGGCGGCGCCAGCTGCTGCTCTTCTGCCTTCAAGTCCTGCTTAGTCTTCTCCAGGGAAAAGTAGCCACTTTCCACTCTGGCCTTCCGTCCACAGTCTGCTCGATCACCATTCATGGTGCTCTCCTCTGAGATAGGGAAAAGAGGAATGGGGGAGGGGGGAGGAGAAGAAGAAAAGGGGGAAACAGAAAGACAGGGAGGGAGATAGAGGGTGCGTACTGAGCTCAGAGGCCACTTGGGGATAGCTGCCATTCTCTATTTCAAGGAATTCAAATGGAGCCAGGATTTTTTAAAGGGTACCTAGAAAACAAACAGCGGACATGCTCTTCGTCCTCCACGGTTCTTAGAAAAGTCTCTTTACCCACCATTTCTCTCTTCAGATTAATTTCTCAACTCTATGAAAAAGATTTCCAAAAACGTGTAAGTCCACTTCGCCACTCCCTCCTGTCTCTTCCTAAGCCCTTGAGATCGGACTCAGCTCCCCACCATTCCATCCCCACTGCCCGGCGGCCCCCTCCTCCTTGGCCTCCCCTGCTTCTGAAAGCCTGGTGACTTTCTCTTCCTTGAGACGCCGCTCTCCTGGCTCCACACCATTGGCCACTCTCTCTTCAGGTCCTTAGGGGACCTGAAGCTCAGCATTCTTCCTACTCCTCACAGGGGGTTTCTCCTTTGTCCTCTTCTCTCTTCACTTTCTCTCGGCAATCTGAGCTCCTCACATGGCAATCTCATTCACTGTAACAACTCCAAAGACTGCCTCTATCTACACAGATTATTCTAAAACATACACACCTGCCCATGACCTCTGCTCTGGGCTCCAAACCTGTGATTCGAGCTGATTTTAGGACATCCTCACCCTGAGGCTTCACCAGCACCTTGAACTCTACAGGTCTGAAATGGAGTTCCCAACCTTTCCCCTAAACCTGCCCTCCTTTCTGCCCTTATGTCATTCAACCAGTCACCCATTCCCTCAGCCTTGGCTTTAACTCTTGATTCACCTTCCAACACCACCCTATCTAATCGGCTATGAAGGCCTGCTGCTTCCATCTCTAAAACACCCAACATCAGCTCCCTGCCCAGTATCTCAGGGTCTCACTAGCGAATACCTCAAACAGTGTTATATTCTTCCAGCAGGTCTTTCTGCTCCAACTTTCTGCCCTCCCTAAGCGATCCTTCTTCGTGCTGCTTAAACAACCTTTTCAGTCATGTTAGCCCACGACTTATGGCTCCTTACTGCCTACTAAGTTCAAGCTGCATTCAAAGCGCTTCACGGACCATCAACAACCTCCATCTCCAGCCTCGCCCCTACTATTATCCTCCAGACGTGTTCTATACTTTCTCACTTCTATTCACACCATTTGATAATCCTCTTCACCAGTGGCTTCCTGTCGATCCTTTAAAAGCCGACTCCACTGCTCCCTCCCCCACTAAACCATGGCCAATGCCTCCAGATCAACAGCAGCTTTTCCCCTAAGGCCCTGGGTGGTGCTATGGTTTGCCTCTCTCCAATACCTTTATGCAATACTGGCTGTTATACGTGTCTGTGTTCTAGTGTTATTCTCTCACTAGACTGTAAAGTCCACAAAATTAGAGATCTCATCTAAACCAGATCTTCTCTTGAATTCATCACGGGTCGTTGGTTGTGAATCAGTGTTTTTTTAATGAATTTACCACCAGTAGTCAGAGTGGGCAATTTCCATCTTCCAGACTACCATCAGCCCATCATCTCTGTCACAGAATTCTCTGGCCAATTCTTTTCAGAACGTGAGAGGCCTAGGCAGCACATTTTCACATTTTCTCTAATGATTTTCACTCGATTCTCTGAACCAAAGATCGGCGCACGTGGTCTGGTAACACTCAATGCCAGGCTTCTGCCTCCGAAGATCTGGGATCAAACACCACCTCGGTCACTTGCTGGTTGTGTAGTTGCGGACAGGAGGCGGCTTAATCTCTAAGAATATATATTTTTTCATCTGTAAAAAACGGTGTAATACTTTCAAGTGTGTATCTCGCAGGGTTGTGAGGAGGCGCAAATGAGATTACAAGGTGCTCAAAGTACATGAAACGCTTTATAAACTTTGAAGTCCTAGAAGTCAGCGGTTATTTTTATTTTGCTGGAAGTCAAGTCTGTGTCGCTAAATTCACAGAACCTGAGAGTTAACATACAAATGTCCAAAATCCCAGGGCCAAGCCTAAGTACCTGTGTGCTCCATTGGAGATCTTCTCTCCTGCTGGCACTGAAACATGCACAATTCCCATGAAGCCGACCATCCCTGCAGGTCTCTAACTGCATTACTGTCCAGCCTCCATCTCTCCATCTTCTCTACAGGAAAAGTGGCATTCATGGCATATAGCCACCGTGGCTTTTTACAAGTTTGAATCAAACAGATGCCCAGTTGGGGAACGGTGTCAAGTCATTTCCTCCTCCAGCTTCATTTGAGTTACTTTTATCACATGAAACTCCATTTTAAGACTGAAGATTTGAGGGGCACATAGTTCAGATGATTTAAAAAAATCAGAGTAGAGTAATTAATCTATAATATATAAGAATACAAGAACCTTTAAAATGTTTGAAATCTTGTTTGCTTTTACGGCTGAAACCAAGCCACTATTTTGCCTGATGAGAACAGGATCAGGCACAGCTAAAGTGAAAAAGCGATTCAGAGAAGGGACCAGGAAAGCAGAGAGGAGGAATGACTACAACAGGTATGGGGAACCTGAGGCAAAACTTGGACTCAGTCAAAGGGCTGCACCTGAGGACCTAGAAGGCCACATGTGCCCTGGAGACCACAAGTTCCCCACTCTTGGACTAGAAGAAGCTCAAGCTGAGGCTTGTCAAGGATAAAGATGGAGAACCCTTCTATACAAGTTCCAGAACAAACTGACTGTTTGCCAGGGGGCTACACTTTGCTGTCAAAAGGAGACTTCCTTTTTTCTAAGTTGTAGAGCCCAGCCAGGTGCTCCCACGGGGG
>CM053599.1:210289683-210327183 GCA_028646575.1 Pseudocheirus occidentalis
ATCTGCAAACTCTTTCACATTGTACAATAGTCTGGTTGTATAGGTGTTATAGCCAATGGAGTGAACAGTGAGAAAAGAGAAACAAAAGCCAAACATCGAAAAGAATGATAGAATGCATTGCTTCAGTCTCCTTTTAAACTCTGGTCTTTCTGGATCTTTCTCTGAATGTAGACATCTTCTTCCATCCTGAAACTTGTAGAGTTGTCTTTTAACTATGCGTTGCTGAGAAGAGTCCAGTTTTTCAAAGTTGATCGTCACACATATGATGTATCTGTGACTGTGTACAGATTTTTCCTGGTTCTGCTCTTCTCACTCCACACCAATTCATATAAGCCTCTCCAGGTAATTATGAAGTCAATCTCCTTCCCATTTCTTATAGCACAATAATATTCCATCACATTCATATACCATAACTTGTTCAGCCATTCCCCAATTGATGGGCATCCCTTAAATTTCCAGTTTTTTGCCACCACAAAGAGAGCTGCAATAAATATTTTTGTATATATGGGACCTTTTCCCACTTCTATGATCTCGTTGAGATACAACACCAGTAGGGGTATTAATGTGTCAAAGGGTATGCCATTATTTATTAGCTTATTTCTTTGAAGTGCCTGTTCATCTCAGGAAGGGAGCCCTGTAGTATTCTGCAGGTAGGATCATCCCCAAACATGACCATTTGGAGAACTTCATCATCTGTCAAAATTCCTTCTCTGTTTGAACTTCGCCCGGGGCATCTTCTGTGACACTGGTAAACACCTTTGGCAAGGATCTGTCTCCCTGTTTTGTTTTGGTTTTTGCCTAGTTTGATCTTGATATTCAAAGGATCATTGGGCAAAGTTATCTCTGTGATTACATATGTCAGAGAATCTTATATCACCTTAACAAAGAGAGGCAGTGCGATGTAGTTGTTGTGAGGAAAAAGCTGTAGGAACCTCAAAGTACCCTATAGATGTGAACTGTTATTACCACATGCATGGAGGCACCCAGCTGAAGAAGAGCTTTCAAAGCTTACTTTTACTCTCCTGAGTCAAATGCTTTTTTTCCCTGAAATCAACAAACAATGAACACACTGGAGTCCTCCTTAATCAATTGTATGGCAATAAACATGTGGTCTGCTGTAGGAAATCCTTTTCAAAAGTCTTCTTGTTTTCTTTTCATATAAAGCATTCTCACCAAGTTTTTCTAGAGAGAAGATATTAGGCATATGGGTTCCTAGTTAATAGTAGTTTGGTTCATTTCCATAATAATGCCACCTGGGATCTTTTCCATTCTTTTAGAATCTTTCCCTCTTTGACTGATCTTGAAAATCAGTCCCTGTTTATCTTTAAACTTGTGTCAGTTCCAGCATGGATTTGTTTTGCATGGTTTTGATCATCTCTGGCAATCCTCTCATGTGATATTTTGCAAATGAGTGGAAGGGGGACAGCAGTCTGGGCATAGGCAGTGGCAGGAATGCAGGGCAAAAGTCACTAGCTCTGCCCCATCCTCTCTAGGGTTACTAAGTGCCTCCTTGAAGCTTATCTAAGCTCAGGCTAATTTGCTGCCAGACACTACCCTAAGAGTGTGAATTGTTCAGGGAATATTCCTGCTTTCACTGGTGGTGTAGCAATCCATGGGAAATTTTACCCCTTGGTGTATAGAGAAATTTTCCCTTAGTTTTCCCTTTACTGTTATGCCCTTCTTGAAAACTTTGCTATTTGATTTATGAATTTTCAGGTCTGTTGTTATGTGCCCTATCATGGTCATGATAACAATAACAATAATTGAAACATTTATTGTATATACTCTGGGATTACTCTCCCAACTCACTTGGACTAACAATTTGGTCCCCAGAGAATGGCTACTTTTTCCCTCAGAATTTTATAAGTAACACTGAGGGGTTGGAGGGCTTTCTAGTGCTATTACTTCTGAGCCCCTACCACGTACCTTCTCCCACTATCGTTTGACCAGTTAACATCTCCCCAATATCAGTTAACCAATTAGCATAATTTTTAACAAAGTATGTTTACTGAGAAAGAATACTGAAGTGCTCCCACATTAGGAGCATACTCTCTCCTCTAGTACTTTGGTCCTTGTGGAGAGGAGGCTCAAACTTTCTGTATGCTACAAAACATTCACCCCACCAACTTTACTTCTGGGTATGTGACAAGGCTGATGGATTGGTGCTTCCCTTGCTTGAAAGATATCATGTCTTGACTGGCAGATTTATTCACTCTTAGGCTGTGAGTGCTGTGGCTCCTCACTGCTACCGGCAGACTTTGTTACCAACTCTAGCGGTTAGATTTCGGATAGTTCTTTTGACCTCTAAAATCTGAATGTTCATAACCTGGTTCATTCTGTCTCTGATACTCATTCACTTCAAAGAAGAAACACATCAGACAGAGAAGAAATAGAGAAGGTAGGAAGAAATGGAGGTACCATGGCTTCACAGACACACAGCAGCCAGATAGGAGAAGGACTCGACCACTGACCACCAGTTAGTTCACAGCCAGGGAAATGAAAGAGAGGTCATTTGTTAAAGTCTTTTGTATATACAATCAGTTCTAGCTCAGCAGTCAATTCAAAGTCTTTTTGTCACTTTGTAAGCTCACAGAAAATAGTCACAAGCTGCTTATACATGCTCTGATATGGGGGTAGGGTCCTTTCTCCCATGTTTCCAGAAGGAGGCTTACTAAGTCTCCATGTGAATATGGCTTATGCCCTAAAAACTGAGGTCTCATTGGCTGATCCCCTCATTATACTTACAGATTTAAAGTTTTTGTTTTTTGAAATGATCTTGTTCTATTTTCATTAAAGATAATGAGGTTGCTTTCAAAAATTAATAACCACGATAAACAACATGCTCCAAAGAGGTTAATGAATGCTCTAAAACTTTCCAGCCATATCAGAACCGTACTAAAAGAATGTATACTCTAGATCTGGGTTGGCTACCGGGTTTCTTCCCTGGGTGAAGAGAACAAATGTTTGTGAATGGATTCCAGGCTCTGTTGACCACATTTTTTTGAGTGACTTTTATACAAGTTAAACTTTTCTAGGACATGATGACAATCAGCATCAATATTTTTTACTTTTATCAGCTTCTCATTTTTCACAGTCAACACCTTGTTCAAATGGGCAAGGCTAGAGTTGTCATCATCATATCCGTTGTCTTTTTTCTCATCCTTTTCATTTCTTCTCATTTGGTTTTGTCTTCAAGCCTCGATCTCATCAGCCCAGTGAGCCGATGACACACAGACAGCTGATTTCGAAATGACGACACCATAAATTCTCGTTGGTTAAGATAAAGCCATTTTCATTTTTTTGTGGTTTTGTCAATTTAGAGCTAGAAGGTTCCTTAGAGATCATCTCTTGCAACTGTATCATTTCACAGATGATGAAACTGAAGACCAGAGCCATCAAATACCTTGTCCAGCATCAGACAGAGTTGGGACTGGGCTCCACATCCCTGCTCTTCCTATCATACCCCTCCCCACTCAACGTTTATTACTTCTAACACCTGCTGGCTCTCTTCTTGAAGAAAGTATTCCTGCTATTACAGACATGAAATTTCTGAATAATCCACAAGCCCTTCACTTGTTTTCCTTTCTTAATCCCCAACCATATTTGCCAGCATATTTTTCATTATTCCCCACCTGAGTCCACCTTTGCAATGGAAAAAACTCTCTATTCTGCCTTGGTACTTTCTGGATTTTGCCACCATGCCTCGGCTACACCCTCACACTTTCTACTACCATGCACCCACAGCTAATCATTTCTAAAAGCTGGTGGGGGTGGGGGGAGGAGGAAAGAGGATAGAGAAAATAAGAGGCTAGAACCCCCCAGGTCCAATGGGAACCATGAGAGGAGGCTTGGACCTGTTTCAATAGAACTCAAGGTCTGAACTTTTAACAGAACCTTCTGCCTGGAAGGTCTGTGTAACTGAGTTGCACGACACCACTGAAGGCTTTGGAAGTTTGAGATTATGGGATCCCTGACTCTGCTCGTTGAATCTTTGAGGATCTCAGGAAAAGAGCTCCATTTAGACGATCCCCAATGCCTCTCTGGGATAGTGTAAATGTAATCTGCTTCAAAGGCAAGGCAACAAACAAAATGAATGACCTCTCAAGATTCCCTTCCAAATCTAACATGACCAAGAGAGAAACAGCATCTAAATTCCTGATGCCTCCTCCCATCCAGGAGAGAAAACTTTGTTTAGCAATGACTGGGTAGGACAACTCCCTTTCTTTTCATATGATAGACCTTCATTCAGTATATCCCATAAGCCTTGTCCTACCCAGTCACTCTAGAGAGTCCTTCTTCCCCACCTCAAGCACACACATACATACACCTCAAGCTCCTAGTTTGACTAATCCCAGCCTTTTGCTTCCCCAGACTTAGCTGGCCTCTAGGACCTACTCATACATGCTTGTCTCTAAGCACATGATACCTGTATCATGTGAGTGGCTTGGCAAATGCACCATAGGCACTCTAACCTGCCTAGTGGCTGTCTGTGTGTAGGAGAGTCAAAGGCTGCCTCAGAAAAGAATAAGGTTCATTGTTCTGAAGCAGCTAGGTCCCCTTTAAAAAGGAATGGCAAATGCTGGGGTCCCTCTAGAGAGGGATGTCCATAGGGACTGCACCCTTTATTTAACTAAGCTATTTTCAAGGGAGATAAGAATTTGCCAAGAGTGCACACAGCAAGGAGACCCCTCTTTAAAATCATCTCTCCTCCCACTTACAGCCAGATAAAAGAAATTCCTCCATGGAGAATCTGGTTCTTTTTTAAAAATGCAAATGATCCTGAAAAGGGGGGTATATTAGGTCATTAGCACTTTAGTGTGAATTAGATTGCTTAAATGGGCCTCAGACTTTATCTAGCTACTGGCCTCACTTCATAGATTAGGAGAGGCCCAGAAAAGACAAAGGATTTACCCAAGAACACTTAGTGCTAGAGCTGGAAACAGAATCCAATTGTCCAGGATTCTCATTCAAACTTTACTTTCCCATATGCCATGTTATTTCTCCCCAAACATTTCTCTTCTTTCACAGTAAAAACAAATTTGGAGATGTGCAATATGGTTTGGGTTGAGAGCAGACCTGTGTGGTATCATACTTTGCGGTGTTTTCATTTTGGGATGTGGGGGGGGGGGGTTGAGGAGGAGGGGGCAGGAATTGGATGGGGTTTAGGGAGAATTTGCTTCAGACCTATAATTTCATCAATACGAGAGAGTCCTGCTTTGAAAACTCTCTCCACCAATGTCCATCAGTAACTTTTCTGTAACTTATCCTATGACTCCAAGGTCAGTCCTCCATCTGCCACATCATCAGGCAATTGGGATAAAGTCTCTATTCCCAAGGGAATATTCCATAATCTCTGCTGCCTGGGAAGATTACTCCAGGCACTTCTGGTAAACTGAAGAGTATACTGCTCAGGTCCAATGGGAGAGCTTTCTAGTTAGCTCTGCTGAGAATGCAAGATGTCAGAAGGGAAGGTCACCGAATGTTCCTTCTCCTCCTTGTACAGCAGGACCACGCACATACAACTGAAATGACAAATTCTTATCCCACATATCTTTTCAGAGTTGTCACAAATGGATATTTCTAGCTGCTTAATTAAATTAGTATTTCCAGACTAAGTTTTAATTTCCAACCAATGGAGACATTATCCCAGGTTCTCTTTCCTTCTTTCCCAAGAGTCAGCTCTTTCTTTCTAACCTCTCCCTCAAACTTCCCGGATGACCAGAGATAACTGCTGGGGTCTTTTTGCTTTTTGCTTTCCTGTTTTGTTGAATGCCAGTTGACAGAGTTGAGTCAAAGCTCAGCACCATATTGATGGAGAACATAAGAAGCAAGAGTCAGCCAGAGCCCAAGTGTGGCAGCCCAGGAGGTCAACTGTTGGCATCCTTTTTTTTTTTTTTTAACTAACCTCAATTTATTTTTTTATTTTTGCTTTTTGGAAGGCAATTGGGGTTAAGTGACTTGCCCAAAGTCACACGGTTATAAGCGTGTCAAGTGTCTGAGGCTGGATTTGAACTCAGGTCCTCCTGACTCCAGGGCTGGTGCTCTATTCACTGAGCCACCTAGCCACCCCTACTGTTGGCATCCTTAACTGTAAAATATGAATGGGTCCCACTAAAGACTTAAAGGTTAATCAGAGAACAAAGATTTGTATAAAATGGCCCTTTCTGGCAGTGTAGATAGACCCATAAACCATACTTTTCCTTTTTTTAATTCCCCCCAAACACCAGAAGAGCAGCTTAGTTGATTAAAGGACATCATCATTCCCCCTAGAGCAGAGGAAGCAGAATTTGAAGTTTCTGGGTGTAGTTAACAGGAGTTCATACCACGGCTACTTCCTGCTCCCTCCTACTCTTAACAATTCAAAATATGTAGGGACATCCTTTAAGGGAAGGATAAGTTAAATTCTGATCTGAGCTTCTCAAAGGAACAAAGATGAGCTACAGATAAGCAAATGCACACACCATGACTACCAAACAAACAATTTAAACAAGCTCCTGAATTCTGCTTCTATTTACACTTCTACTGTCAAATGCAATCAGACATTTAAAGCAAGAGAGTATCTCAATTGAGACCACTTGGGATCATGAGTACATTTTTTTTTAAGTCTTCAAATTTCCATAGATATGTCTGAATTATACACATCTTTTATTTCATAGCAGGGAAAATTTCATTTTAAGATAAGAGAAAAACAGGTTTAGTTTCAGAAGAAATATGGCAAGACGTATATGAACTTATGCAAAGTGAAGTGAGAAGAACTGGGAGATCACTGGGCACAGTAACAGCATTGTAATGACGATCAGCTATGAAAGGCTTGGCTCCTTATGATACAATGACCCAAGACAATTCCAAAGAACCCATGATCAAAAATGCTGACCCCTCCAAAGAGAGAACCTATTGAACTCTGAGTGCAATCTGAAGTATGATTTTCTTTCTTCCTTTTTCTTTCTTTCTTCCTTCCTTCCTTCCTTTCCTTCTTTCCCTCCTTCCTTTCCTTCTTTCCCTCCTTCCTTTCTTCCTTTCCTTCTTTCCTTTCCTCCTTCCTTCCTTCCTTCCTTCCTTCCTTCCTTCTCCCTTTCTCCCTCCCTTCCTTCCTTCCTTTCATTGTGATATGGCTAATATGGAAATATGTTTTGCATGATTTCAGATATATAACTGACATCATTTTGCATGTCTTCGCAATGGGTAGAGAAGGGGTGGGAGGGAGAGAGAGAATTTGAAACTCTGAAATCTAAAAAGAAAGATTATTAAAAATAAATCAATAATCAATTTGGGAGGACAACAGCGAGGGGCACAGTGCTTTCATTGGAAGCAAGAAGTAACCAAATTTTAGGCAGTGTCCCAAATGATATTACAGGCAGCTGCCTCTAGGTCCCCTTTATCCTGCACTCCGAACTTGGGGGATCAAGGTAGTACCAGATAATAAAATAGGAATCCTACTCATTCCAACCAAATTTGAGACTGCAGAGCTGGCATTTTCCCTCTTTCTCATGGGTTTTGCTCCCAACCTTTTCTTTAAAATGATCATGGGGGAACTAAGAATTTTGCCTGCAGTGGAAAGGAGCTAGATCAGTCTCTGACAGTAACTGGCATTTGTTTTTTTCTTGGAACTGCAAGATGAAAAGACTGACAGCTTTCTTGTCTGTTTTTTCTGCTTGGGAGCTACAAAATACATTGAAAATATATTTCCCTCCACCCCCGCCCCCCCCCCCCACCAGTCAAGTTCTCATTCGGACTACAAAGTACTCCTTGTGGCAGCTCATTGGGTAACTCGGGAGGCTGCGCCTACACCATTCAATCCAAAGGAATGTTGTCATCTGGCCACTTAGTCCTTTATCTACTTGGCTTTTTTAAAAAAATTTCTCTGAACAGAGGGCATGAGCACTCACAAAGCTCCGACGAATTCTATGACCACCACACCGCTTCATATGAATTAATCTGCTCTAACACCCCTCCCCCATTTTACAGAAGGGAAAATGGGGGCCCAGAGAGAAAAACTATACTCTGAGAAGTTGAGTGATTTTGCCCAAGTTCCCACAGCAAGTTAGTGACAAGACTCAGAACTGATTTCTTCATACAGAGAGAGGCCCAGGCTGTTCTCACTTCAGTATTTCCAGGCCACCTCCACTCCATGATGCCTGCTCTCTGGTGGTCTCCCCTGTCTCCCCTTACCTGTCATCTCCCACTTCACAACTTTGGGCTCTGTCCCTGGGACCCCAGGTTCTGTGATTGCAAGGTGATGCTTGGTCCTTCTGGGAACCAGGCCTCCACATCCCTTTCTGACCATTGACCGGACCTGTTGGGGTGTTAGGAGAGTACTCGCCTTTCCACTTCCCTCCATGCGCTGTTTTCATCAGTTAGAATATAAGCTCCTTGAGGGCAGGAATTATTCAGCTTTCTTTATTTGTATTCCTAGAATTTAGCGTAGTAATTAGTATGCAGTAGGTGCTTAATAAATGCTTTATGGGTCTTGTTTTCTGCTGCACCTTGTGATTCTCTGTTTCCTGAAGATTCCTTTTCCTCTTCTCAGAGTTGTTTCTGTGCATGGTTTTGTGCTGTGGGTGGAAAGAGGGGGTCAGGATGTGTCAGATTGATAGTCCTCGCTTTGAGACCGTTTCTCTATCCACACTTCCTTTCACATTTGTGTTGTCGCTGTTGCTCAGTCATTTCAGTGCAGTCTTACTCTCTGTGACCCTGTTTGGGGGTTTTCTTGGCAGAGATACTAGAGTGGTTTGACATTTCCTTCTCCAGCTCATTTTACAGATGAGGAAACCAAGGCAAACAGGGTGAAGTGACTTGCCCAGCTAGTCAGTGTCATATATATGTAGCAGTCATCTAATATCTGACATGTGCAGGCTCACAACCAGGAGGTATCCTCAGGGCCTCACTATCTCTTGCCCACCTACATCTGATTTGCTGCCAAGGTCTGCCATTTTACCTCTGCATCATTTCCAAAGAAAAACCCCTTTTCTCATCTAAAACCCTGGTCAGGCCCTGGTCACCTCATGCCTGGACTGTTGGCGATAGACTGCTCATGCTCGGCCTGCCTCGAGTCTCTCCCCTTCCAATCCATTTTTCATTAAGCCAATAAAATGATTCTTCTGAAGTCTGGGGCTGACTTTGTTACTCTCCTACTCAAACTCCAGTGGCTCCCCATCATCTCCAGTTTCAAATACAAAAAGTTCTGTTTGGTCTTCAAAGCCCTTTAGAACCCAGGTTCCCTCCTGCCTCTCCAATCTTTTTCCATCTCAGTACCCACAAACAAGACATTTCCATCTCTTGCCTCTGGGCACTTTCTCCCTCTGCCTGGGACACTCTCCCTCCTCAGCTCTGTCTGTTAGTCTCTCTGGCTTCCCTGAAGTCCCGGCACTAAGATTTTGCCTCCTACAAGAAACCTTCCCTAGCTCCTCTTAATTCTGGTGCCTTCCTTCTGTCAATCGCTTCCTATTTGTCCTGTGTATACCTCACTTTGTACATGATTGTCTGTGTGCCTCCCCACCCACCATTGGATCTCAACTCTATGAGGGCAGGGATTATCCTTTGCCTCTTTCTGTATCCCCAGAACTTAGTATGGTGCTTGGCACATAGTAGGTTCACCAGAAATGTTTATGAATTGATTGTATGGGGGCGGCTAGGTGGCGCAGTGAATAGAGCACCGGCCCTGGAGTCAGGAGTACTTGAGTTCAAATCCAGCCTCAGACACTTAACACAAAAAACTAGCCGTGTGACCTTGGACAAGTCACTTAACCCCAACTGCCCTCCAAAAAAAAAAGGCAAAAATGAATTGATTGTATGACTCTGGACAAGTCCCATAACCTCTCAGTGCCCCCCCTCCCACCTACCTTTCTAAGATGACAGGTTGAAAAAGAGCGGCTGATCTGCATGGGTGGCAGAATTACCTCACCAGAGAGCTCCCTAGTAAAATAAAATCTTAAATCTGGGCCAAAGATTTATGCATACAATCTGTGTAAATCTCTCTCTCTATAAATATCTGTTATACGTACAGCTAGACAGAGATTTACATGATAGATTGTATACATAGATTTGTATATATACATACGCGTACATAATTCAATAAACCTTTTTTAAGTACCTACTGTGTGCAAAGCACTGTGCTGAACTCTGGGGATAACAAAAAGAAGAAAAAGAAAGACAATCCTCGCCCTCAAGAGATGAAGGTTTGATGGGAAAAGACAGTACACATAGAACTGAAAAGGGGATAGGGACCGCTAGTGGGTGCTTGGCGCAGGGACATGACGTTGTGTGGAGTCAAAACCTAGCGGGGCAACTGATAGAAAAATGAAGAGTTACCAAGGAGAGATGCTGATTAAAAATGGAAGCTTACACACTCATATTGTGTGGATATCTACACGATACACATGTGCACATACATGGTATGCATATATGTGTGTGGTACATGCGTGCATATGCATGTATGTGCAGGGGCTGATAAAGAATATAGTTTTCCCAAATGAAAGGAGAAACAGTGTAGTCAGGTAGCTTCCCAATCCTGTGTAGCTCACTTCCCATGATCCTCCAGTCCCTCTTTCTAGCTGGAAAAACTACGAGCTATATATTTATATATCACACATATCATTCACTTCCCCTTACATGAAGAAGAGAACAGCCCAGATCAGAATATTCTGCATCAAATGGTAGACAATAAGATCAAAGGGGTTCAGAGCAAGAGGAGACCACTGGTAGCTGGGGTGGTCACTTAAAAGTCCACCTGTGGGAAAGGCTTCAGAATATGGAGGAAGAAATCCCAGCTTGATGTTGTTAACACTTCTACTCACTCTCCCAGTGAGTTTTTGTACTTCAGATTACCTCCGGTAACTGTGGTTCTGACACTCACACTATCCCACTCCCATCTCCTAACTCCCTTTCACTCTGAAAATGTCCTATAGCCTAAAAGGAAGACGTGTGTATGTACATACATACACACACAAATGCACACATATGTTGAGCAGCAGTGTGGCAGTGGAGAGAGGGCTGGACCTGGAATCAGAAAGACCTGGGTTCACATGTCTCACCTGTGACACTTGCTGACCAGGCACTGAACTCCTTTAAAATCTCAGGCAAGTCTCTAAGATTATAAGTGAGTTTTGCTCTCTGCTAGTGGAGGTGCCAGTGAAATCACATGGCCCTGACATTGAAATGTACACTCACGTACATCACGTATTCTCTAGGGCAGTAAATGCCTCAAGAATGATGACAATATTGTGCTTCTCTCATCTCTCCACATCTGACAATAGGGTGACTTACATGTCCTGGGGCAACCAGGAGACAGAAGAGAGGAAGAGTCAGGCCATATAAGTACCACCTGAAGGAACTGGGCATATTGAAAGCAAGGAAGGGGGCGGCTAGGTGGCGCAGTGAATAGAGCACCGGCCCTGGAATCAGGAGTACCTGAGTTCAAATCTGGCCTCAGACACTTAACACACACACAAAAAAACTAGCCGTGTGACCTTGGGCAAGTCACTTAACCCCAACTGCCCTCCAAAAAAGCAAAAAAGAAAAAAAAAGAAAGCAAGGAAGAAAAGATTCAGGGGAGACATGATAGCTGTCTCCAAGTCCATGAAGGGCTATCATGTGGAAGAACGTTGACTCATTCTACTTGGCTTTGGAAATAGAACTGGGAACAGTGTGTAGAAATTTCAAAAAGGAAGATTTTTTTGACCCATTATAAGAAAAAAACTGCCCAGCAATTAGAGCTATCTGAAATTGGAATGGACACTTAAGTGGTAATGGGTCTCCTATCACTGGAGGGATAACATCTGGATGAAAAAAAAATCTGGATGACTACTTACCAGGAATATTTCAAAGCAGATTCTTGGGCAGTTACTGTTTGTGCTAAAAGACATGTGAGGTTCCTCCCAAATCTGAGATTCTATGATTTTGTAATACAGACATTGGTCTCCTGATTCTCAGTACTTTTTCTTTAAAAAAAAAAATCACCCATTTTAATTAATTTAATCAGCAACATGAATTTCTTAGCACACAAAGAACAACAAAACAGCAACAAATCAGACTGCATATAAAACCTTGAAGTTACGTACAGTTGAGTTTTTAAAATGTACAATACGTTTAACAAAATAGAGACAGAATCTCCATTTACTTATCTCTCTGAACAGCTTCTTGTTTATTTCTGCGTCCTTTTACATTTTTTCTTGTTGCTTTTTACTACCCAGGAACTCACCCTCCCCAAAAGAAGCCTTTCCTTGTTCTAGTACATGTTCCATTACACCGCATTGCCTTTATGTACAAAAAAACAAACAAAAGCTTTTCATGGCAGGTCCTCAGTAAATGTCTTTAATTAACCTGAGAATTCTCTTCCAATTGCAGTATATGAAATGCTAACTTTAATTCACTTTTCCCCTTGCTGCTTAAAGTTTTTGGTTTGTAGTAAAGTATGTGTTTCTTTTAAAAATGATCTTGGTTTTCTGTATTTCTCTTTTTATTCACCCTTTGTCTCTCCACTCCTCCCTCCTCCCTTTCCCCCATATAACTGCAATGAAAAATTCCCCCAAACTTGTTGTTCAACCTGTAGATCACTATCACTGCCAATAAAAAGTTATATAAACTCAACCAATGACCATTGACAGCATTTATTATCTAAAAGTATGGTTCTTAAACACTTGGAACCCATTCAGAGCCATATCTAGATGCTGAATACCTACAGACAGCTTACTTTTTTTTTTTAACTTTTTTGGAGGGGGAGGGCAGGGCAATTGGGATTAAGTGACTTGCCCAAGGTCACACAGCTAGTTTCTGTGTTAAGTATCTGAGACCTCATTTGAACTCAGGTCCTCCTGTCGCCAGGACTGGAGCTCTGTTCACTGCATCACCTAGCCACCCCTACAGTTTACTTTCTAATGCTATTAGGTCAGTCAATAAATATTTTTTAAGGATCTCCTATGTGCCAGGCATTGCACTAAATGCTAGGCATATAAAAAAGGATAAAAAACAATTTGTGCTCTCAAGGAGCTCACAGTCTAATGGGGAAGATAAAATATAAAAAGTTATGTGTAAGCAAGCTATATATAGGATAAATTAGAAATAATGAACAGAGGAAAGGCACTGGAATGGAAAGGGGATGGGAAAGCTCCCTGTAGAAGGTGGGGTTTGAGCTAGAACTGAAAGGAAGCCAGGAGGCTGAAATGAAGAGGGAGAGGTTTCCAAGAATGGGGAAAGCCAATGAAAATGCCTGGGGCAGCTGAGAGATGGAGTGTTGTGTTGAGGTAGTGGGAGCCCTAGCTTGTTATGCAGGCAGAACCATCACCAGAAACAGAGAAGTCTCAGGGTGTAAGACTTCCTCATAGTTGTCTCTGATTACTCCAAGGCTCCCATTCTTAATGCCTTTCCCCAACTTCAGCCCCAGGATGATTCTAATCCAATCCTGCCAGTGGATGTCAAATGATGGAGACCGGATCTGACTCAAGCCAGTGTGATAGTCCAGGTCTAGGATTCAAATGAATTGATACACTCATAGACCAAGTTAACATGGCATTTACTTAGCTATGGCATGGAAAGGAGATTTATCAAAAACACACCATGAATTCAATTGTACTATTCTGCTGGTCTTACCGGATCTTTGGTCAGAAACCTCTGCCAAACCTGAAGGATGAGCCAATGAGCTTTGGCACTTAGGTGATGAGGAAGCTAAGTCAATAGCCTTGCCTTCATCCCTGGGACCAATTACATCTTTTTTTTTTTTTTTTTTTTTGCTTTTTTTGGAGAGGGGAAGGTAGGGCAGTTGGGGTTAAGTGACTTGCCCAAGTCCAATTACATCTTTTAAGGGAAAAATCACACCAGCCTACGTGACAGAGAGCTTGATAGATATTATTCCTACTGCTACATTCCTATCAATCAGAAGCCCAGAAGCATAAATGAGGTACAGACTCATAGAATCTTACTGTTTGAAAAGACCACAGAGATTTGATTGATTTCCTTATTTTTATAGATAAAGAAATTCACCCCAAGTAAGACAGAATAACTTACCCAAAGTCATGAAGCAAGTTAGTGGCAGAGCTAGGGCTAAAACCCCAGACCTTCCGATTCACAACCCTGGGTGATTTCCACTCTACCATACTGCCTCACAAAATCAGGACTAGAGGTGGAGGATTGGGAGGGTGGAGAAATGCATCTTGTGGGAGAAGTTTTCTCTTTTATTTAGTTGAATAGCTTTCTAGGTAGTGAAATCATGAGTCCCAATCTTATCATGCTGATTGGTTGCTAGAAAACAAACAAACAAACATATCTTTTGAAATTCAAAAGCCTTGAGCTCTGAAAAAGAACAACTGGGACCTGGGTGATAGAACTGGAACCTTTTTTTATCTAGAACCAAGTCAACAAGCTTTTATGAAGTACCTACTATGTGCCAGACACTTAGGGGTAAGGAAGAAAGATAAAAGACATTCCCTGCTTTCAGGGAGCTCACAGTCTGCAAATAAATATGTACAAACAAGTTATATGCAGGAGAAATTGGAGATAATCAATGGAGAGAAGACAATCACATTAAAGGAAACTGAGAAAGGTTGGGGAAGATGGGATTTTGGCTGAGATGTCAGGGAAGCCCATAGGTGAAGATATGTAAGAGTCGTAGGCATGGGGGCCAGCCCATGAAAATGCCCAGATTCAGGAGATGTGGGATCTCGTTCAAGTGACATCAAGGAAACATCTGATCCTGAAGTTTTCTTAGGTTTTTCAAAAGCACAGGTTGATTTCATGGGGGTTTGAATGTTGAAGATGTAAAGTCAAATCGAGTTATGGTGTTGAAGAAACTGTCTTGTCCAGAATTGATGATTCTAGTATGAAACTCCCACTGAGGTAGCTCCCTTTACCAACACAGACCGACAGAAGATGGACAGACTAAATTTTTGAAAATGGCCTGTTGCCCTGGAAGGTTTAGTGTCTTGCCTGGGCTCCTGTATGTCAGAAGCAGGGCTCACACCAAGTCTTCTGGAATCCAAGGCTAGCACTTGGTTGCCAAAAAAAGAAACTGCTTAGGTATCTAGAGACTTAAGTGACAGTCACAGATCTACTCTTAGGTCACTGTGTGATACAGAGCAAATGATCTTATCTCTCTGAGACTCAGTTTCTGCATCAGTCAAATGAAGAGGTTTGAATTCACAATTGCTAAATTACCTTCCAGCTCTTGATATTTGATGATCTTATGACCCTTCCACCTCTAAAATTGTACAGGTCTATGATAGAATTAATTAGGGTATTCTATTGCAGAACTCAAGACAGGTAGGTGGTACAGTGGATAGAGCCCTGGGCTTGGAATAAGGAGGATCTGAGTTCAAATTCAGCTTCAGACACATATTGGCTGTGTGACCCTGGGCAAGTCACCTCACCTCTATTTCCTTAATCCGTTGGAAAAGGAAACTGCAAGTGCCAGTAGCTTTGACAAGAAAATGACATGCACATCTTTGGCATGCTATGGTCATGAAGAGAGGGACACACCAACTAACCAACCATAAATTCCAGCCCCATTCACCCCACACAGAAGCAAAACACACAGGAAATACAAAACAGTTTTACAGATCAATGAATTTCTTTATGTTCCAAACTAGAAGCAGGAACAAGTAAAGAAGCTCAGACTAAGATGATTCCTGATTCCCCCTCTAATGTCCTGTCCCATGATTTTATATCTCTCATGTGTCAGAGGAGTGGTGGATCAGCAGCCTATCAGAGGAGTGTGCCATAGGCTTCTTTAGAAGGGTGTGCCATAGCCCAGTGGATGGAATAGTTCCAACTCTTATCTGAACCTAGAAGCAAAAGACAGAGAGTGGTCGTAAGGTGCTTACAAAATTGAGAGCTAGAAAATCTAACCTCCTCATTCTACAAGTGACCAAAAAAAAAAAAAAGACCCAGAGAGTCCTAGGATCCTAGATTTAGAGTTGGGAGGCCTCCCAGGCCATGTAGACCACCTCTCTTACCTGTCATTTTTACAGAGGAGGAAATTGGAAGGTCACATAAGTAATAGATGACAGGTCCAACTATTCTGGAGAGCAATTTGGAAATAGGTCCAAAGGGTTATAAAACTGTGCATACCCTTTGATCCAGCAATATCACTATTTAAAATTTTTAATGCTCAAAAACAGTCCATCATATAAAATATTTATAGTAGCTCTTTTTGCCATGGAAAAGAGCACAAAAGGGTGTTGGTTTAACTGGGGAATGGCTGAACAAGTTTTGCCATGGGATGGAATACTATTGTGTTCTAAGAAATGAAGAGACAGTTTCAGAGAAACTGGAAAAAATCTTGAGTGAAGTGATGCAGAATTAGTTGAATAGAACCAGGAGAACAAATTATACAATAACAATCTTATAAAGATGAAAAATCCCAAAGAGATTTTTTCTTAAAAGGTGGAAAGGATCTATCTGTACAAAAATATTTATAACAGCTTTTCATGGTGGCAAAGAATTGGAAATTGAGGGGATGCTCATCACTTGGGGAATAACTGAACAAGTTGTGGTATATGATTATGATGAAATATTATGGTGCTAAAACAAATGATGAGCAGGTAGATTTCAGAAAACTGAAAGACTTTTATGAACTGATGCAAAGTGAAGTGAGCAGAACCAGAAGAACATTGTCCACAGTAATAACAAAATTGTATGATGATTAACTATTAATGATTCAGTTATTCTCAGCAATATAATGATCCAAGAAAACTTCAAAGGACTCAGGATGAAAAATGCCATCCACCTCCGGAGAAAGAACTGATAGAATCTGAATGCAAATCAAAGCAGACTGTTTTTCACTTTCTGTATTTTTTGTGTGTTTTTTCCCTTTGTGTGTGTGTCTTCTTTCACAGCATGACTAATATGGGAATGGGAATATCACAAGGTTGAGCATATGTAACCTATAACAAATTGCCTCCTATCTTAGGGAGGAGGGCAGTAAGAGAGAGAAAGAGAAAATTTAGAACTCAAAATTGTTTAAAAATGAATCTTAAAAACTGCCTTTACATGTTACTGAGGGGAAGATATTATTTAAACATTTTAAAAAAGACACCAGAGGCAGGATATGTACCAAGGTCTTCTAACTCCAGAGTAAGTGCTCTTTCTGCTGTAGTGTTAGGTGACTTATCCCAAAATCACACAGTTTATAGAGCCCCAAAAGGAATCCAGTTCCTCTGGACTAAAAATCTTTTCCTTGAAAGAGTGTTGAAGGGTGGCTAGGTGGTGCCATGAACAGAGCACCAGCCCTGGAGTCAGGAGGACCTGAGTTCAAATTTGACCTCAGACACTTAACACAAACTAGCTGTGTGACCTTGGGCAAGTCACTTAACCCCAACTGCCCTACCTTCCCGCCTCCAAAAAGCAAAAAAAAAAAAGAAAGATCCTTTGACTTTGGCCATGTGAAGAGTCAGTTTTCAGTAATCTAGACTCAACTACAGTGGTTTTCATTTGGTGAATCTCACTCGCCCCTGAAGAGTACTGGAATTCTGTTTTACTTTGGCCTGTTCAATAATTTTCTTTCTCAAATCTTTGTTCTTCCATATTTTGTAAATATTCTAAATTCTGATAACACATCAATAAAACATATAAGAAATAACAAAGAGAAAAGAAGCAAGTTCAGAAAAAACACTCAGATAAGAATGGCAGTGTTGATACTGTCATGTTCAAGTTTATTTCTATTTTTCAAATCAAGTAGTACATGGTAGATGCTTATTATAATGTGCAATCATATCTTTATTTCCTGTTGTAAAAGGAAATATTGATGTTTATTCTTAATAAAACTTTTTAAATTAAAAAAACTCTTTTCCTTGCACCACTCTGGGCAGGAGTCTTCTCCTTTCTTCGGGTGCCATTTTTCAGCAAAGCATGACAGTGATGGAGTGGGGAATCGGGTTCTACTCATCAGCTTTTTGCTAGGTGACTTTAAACAAGTTGTGGCATCTCTTTGGGCTCTAGTTTCCGCACTTATAGAATGATGGGGCTAGACCAGGTAATGGAAGAGAGGCAACATGAAGTGGCTCAGTAGTTCCCAGCCTTCGGGAGTGAAAGAATCAGTTTTTTAAAAAATTTTGTTTAAATTAAATTTCATTTTTCACAATCAATCTCTCCCTGCCCCCAAAACTGAGAAAGAAACAAACATGTATAAACAATAATTGGTATTTATTTTCTTACAAATAACAATTCCATTTATTCAACAACAATTGAATTTGTTAAATAATCACTCCACTCTGCCTGGTTACAACTGAAAACAAGATGCCCCTGAGCCCTTTGGTCTCTTCCCTCATCCCTTTTCTACTTGCTTTTATATGTCATCTCCCTGCCATTTGATTGCAAATTTTTTGAGGGGTTGGACTCGTGCTTTTATTAATTACATCTACAGTACTTAACACAGTGCCTAGCACATAGTAAATACTAAATAAGTGTTCATTGGATTGGAATGGAAAACAAATTCTCGTATTGGTCATTCAAAAATAAATGTCTCCGCCTACACTCTGAATTCATCGCCTCTTTATCTGGAGAGGGCAGGCATGCTTCATTCCAGGTCTTGGGGCTTTAGTTGAGGATTGTATTCATTAGAGTTCCCAAGTCTTTCAGAGTTGTTTGTCTTTATAATATTGTTCTCATATCATTTGTTCCCTTGGTTCTACTTGCTTCACTCTGCATCAGTTCACTGAAATCTCTCCCAGGTTCTCTGAAACTGTCTCTTCATTTCTTAGAGCACAATAGTATTCTATCTCATGGCAAAACTTCTTCAGCCATTCCCAAATTAATGGCCATCCCCCTTAGTTTTCAATTCTTTTCCGCTGCAAAAGAGCTACTATACAAATTTTATGTGATGGACTATTTTAAATACCTCCTTATACCTACACAGCTAGAGTACGTTTATTAAGAAAATGAATAATGATACAAAGCTGCTACAAATTCAATAACAAGTTAATTTGTCCCCCAAAAAGGATTCTAGAGTTTTACTGCTGTTCTTACTTTGCTTCCTTCTCCTTATGTTGGCCAGTCAGTTAATTGCTTGATTTTTTTGGCTCTGTGAAACTCTGCTTCCAGGGGGGAAGCTCTGTCCCAAATCACTGGGGTTTTCACAGCTGCCGGAGCTATTAGGGGGGTTTCTGCAGCCCCCCACCAGCTTTGGCTTGATGAAAGCACACCACAGGACCACCACCCAAAACCACCATCCGGATCCAGGACACTCAACGCAAGAACCCTTGGCCTCTGATCACTCGCTTTGGCCCCCCTGCTGACTGCAGGCCAGGAGCTCTGAAGCAGCCAGGTTGGGCTGCTTTCTTGCCCTGGGGGCAGTTTGGCTGGACGACTTCCCCCCCCCCAATTCAGCTTGAATTCCACTGACCTTTCTCTTAGCCTTGTTTCACCTGGCTTGATAAATGTGAAGATTGCCCCAGGTGCCTCAAATCTGCTCTCCTGTAGACTCCAGCTGTGGCTTTTCCCAAACACCCCGGGGCCTGGCTAGGGTTTCAGGCTGGGCTGGCCTCATCTCCTGGCCTGCTTCAATGAGACCCACCTGCCAAGCTGCCTTTAGCGAGAGATGTATTTTCTGTTTTTTGTGAGTTTGGGAGCCCTAAAATTTGTTTAGAGTCGTATTTTATGGGTATTTAAGGTAGCTGTGTGGGAACTGCAAAACTTTGCTGCTTTATGCCACCATCTTGGCTCTGCCCCCCTCTTGAGTGAATTTGCATTTTATTTTAGCTTTTTTTTTTAAAGGGGGGAAGGTAGGGCAATTGGGGTTAAGTGACTTGCCCAAGGTCACATAGCTAGTAAATGATAAGTGTCTGATGTCAAATTTGCACTCAGGTCCTCCTGACTACAGGGCCGGTGCTCTATTCACTGTGCCACCTAGCCACCCCATGAATTTGTCTTTTATAATAGCATCTACATATATTTTAAAATAATACATATTTTACTGTGAGACATTATTTATTCATTTTTTCTGTTCTTTTTGCCTGATCATTTTTTCTTTATTTTAAAGCATTTTTCTCCAAAATTTTATTTTAGACTCAAATGCCAGAACACAGAGAATAAAGAAAAGAAACAAAAATACATCATAAACTTGAATATTGGAACTAAAATACAAAGTCAGAAAGAAATAAAAATATGTCATGTGCGTAGCAGAATGTGAGAGGATTCAAAATATGGAACAAGAAATTTTCATTTAAAGAAAGCCTACATGGAGGGGGCGGCTAGGGGGTGCAGTGAGTAGAAACTGGCCCTGGAGTCAGGAGGACCTGAGTACAAATCCGGCCTCAGACACTTGACACCAAAACTAGCCGTGTAACCTTGGGCAAGTCACTTAACCCCAACTGCCCTCCAAAAAGAAAAAAAAAAGCCTGCATGGTAAATCATATTCATTGTGTTGAGAACTGTCCCTCTTTTCTTTGCTTCCTTGTGAGTTTTCTTTTGTTCTCTGCTCTGTACTTTTTTACTTTGTTCTTTTTTCCCTCCCCCTAATTTGCCCCCCAGAAGGCCACAATAAAGTTTAGATATATTTCTCTATAGCTATAAATATTATACACACACACACACACACATATACACACACACATTCATTTTATAGAAGGTTTGTTTGAGGCATATAAGGATTTATGGAATGTCTGCAAAAATTCTAAGGCCCGCCTAAAGATCTGGGCCCCATAGGTTGGAAACCACCACTAGAGTGGAAAAAGCAATAGACTGGGAAAAAGGAGACCCACAGAGTGTTAACGAGAGTAGGCAACTGGAGCAGACCAAGGTGCCAAAATTTGCTCCTTCTCCAGAGCAGAAACCATCAGGTGGTTCAGTTCTTCTCCTCCCCTCCCACCTGAACTGTTGTAACTCTGGTGAATGATCTCCTTCTCTCTCTCTCTCTCTCTCTCTCTCTCTCTCTCTCTCTCTCTCTCTCTCTCTCTCTCTCTCTCTCTCTCTCTCTCTCTCTCTCTCTCTTTCTCTCTCTCTTTCTCTCTCTCTTTCTCTCTCTTTCTCTCTCCTCTCTCTCTTCCCTCCCTCCCTCCTCTCTTTCTCTTTCTCTCTTTCTTTTTCTGTCTCTCTGTTTCTTTCTCTCTGTCTCTTTCTCTCTGTCTCTCACATAAATTTGCTTTTTATTCATGAAAAAAACTTTATAAGAGGAAAAAAATGCCTGTCCCGGTTTGTTTAATTAATTAATTATATTTTCCCCCCTAAACAGTGCAATTCAACAGAAGTCTGACACCATTTTCCAATCCTCACCCACTGTCCCCTCCCAGCTCAGTTTTTGTTTGGTTCCAGGTGAACTCTCTCTACTCTACCTGTCAACCTGTCCACCAGATTCCACTCTCCCAAACCTAGCAGAATGTCTTTAAGGTTTGATTTGAAGTCATGTCTTATGTTTCTTGCCCTTAGGCCTGGGCACCAAAAATGCTAGTTATGGCTGTGGATCCCTAAGTTTTAGTCCTAACTCTACCATTAACTAGATATGTGGTCTTAGCCATTGGTACCAGGAGAACTGTCCTTAGGGTAGATACTTTGAGGAAGCGTTCACTTCTCCCAGTGTTTCCTTCTCATTCTATAAGCTCTAGAGGAGTCAGGAGATGGATGTCGTTCTGTCCAGTTCTGCTAAGATGGACCTGAAGATTACACATATACAATTAAGGCAGTTCGGGAAGGCTAGCAAAGTGGCAAAGATGCTCCTTTAGACGCATCTCTCTGGAGTGGTTTCCCTCCCGTGTCCTTTTCCCTCCCAAGGATACTCAATGCTCAAGGTAACCAAATTTCACCTGTATCCAAAATTGGAGAGATGAGAAGAG
Organism: Pseudocheirus occidentalis; assembly: GCA_028646575.1. Taxonomy (NCBI): domain Eukaryota; kingdom Metazoa; phylum Chordata; class Mammalia; order Diprotodontia; family Pseudocheiridae; genus Pseudocheirus; species Pseudocheirus occidentalis. The sequence continues at coordinate 210,311,436 of CM053599.1, forward strand.
TGAAATCAAATACTACAATTTGATTTTCCTGGGAAGGGGCAGGTCAAGAATGATAAATGATTGTCTTCCACTAGGTGGGGAGGGTTCTTCTCCTTAGAGTCTTCCTTCTGCCATCCTTTCAGGAGCAGTGTGGTAAACATGACAAAGATCAGCACCTTCCCTACTGGATAGCACTAAATATATGCGTGAATGTCTATATTCACAGCCCTACTGAAGCTTTTCAGCCTCAGGAACTCATAAAGTCTTTGAAGCCTCAGTTTCCTTAAATGTAAAATGAGAATGAGGGGGAAGTTAGGTGGTACACCAGATAGACAACTGGGTATGGAGTTAGAAAGACCTATGTTCAAATCCTCCTTCAGACACTCACCAGCTGTGTTACCCTGGACAAGTCACTTAACCCTATTTGCCTTAGTTTCCTCATATGTAAAATGAGCTGGAGAAGAAAATGGCGAACCACTCTACTATCTTTGCCCAAACCCCACCCCCATGGGTTATAAGGAATTGGACACGACTGGAACAACTGAGCAACAGCAAAAATGAGAATGACCATGACTCTGATAGTTCCTGTACTACTTACCTCCCAGAGTTGTGAAGGTCAAACGAAATAATAAATATCAAGCGCTTTGTAAGCCTCAATGCAATGGAGAAATGGAAGCTCTTCTGGTTTTGAGTTATCTCTTTGGTAGAGAAGTTGCCGTGTGCCCCTGTGGACAGAAGGCTTATATCAGTTTCCACTGGCTGTCCCTCATTGGTGGAAATCTCTCATCTCTGCCTCCTGGCTTCCCTGGCTTCCTTCTGTTCTCAGCTAAAATCTCACCTTGAACAAGAATCCTTTGCCTTTCTTCTGTGTTTATCTTGTTGTTCATGTATACACACACACACACATATGTGTGCACTCTTTATACAAAGTTTTTTTGCATTAGTCTCATTAGACTGTAAGCTCTTTGAGGGTAAGGACTACTTTCTGCTTTTGTACCCTCAGCATTTAGTACCGTGCCTAGTACACAGTAAGCACCTAATGAATCTTGTTGACCTGTTGATCAATGAAACCAAAGACTTCAGAAATACGGAGGGGAATTGCACTGGAGTGGAAAACTTGAATGAGTTTGGATTCAGAGGACATGGCTTCAACCCCAGCTCTGCCGCTCCTTTACCTGTGTGATTGGATCTCTCTTTCTTCCTTCATCTGTAAAAGGTAGAGGGTGGACTAAATGACTCTCAAGTCCCTTGTAGCTCCAAGCCAACACAGTCTTAGAAAGGACAGGAAGAAATATGTCATGAAGGGGTGTGTCCAAGCCTACAAAGCAGATAAATGAAGATGTAATTACTCACATTACGCAAAGATTCTTCACTCTATGGTCTTTCCCCTCCTTCTGAAAAGTACTTGTCATACCAAGAAAAGGAACATATATTTCAGGATCCAAATCCCAGGTTGAGAATCTAGGAAGGCATTCTTGGGAGTGACTCATCTGAAGGAAATAAGAGATGAGAAGGAAGGGAGAGGTATTGTTTCCTTTTTTGTTGTTGTTCACAGGGTGTTCAACTCCCTGTGACCCCATTTGGGGTTTTCTTGGCAAAGATTCTGGAGGGATTTGCCATTTCCTTCTCCAACTCATTTTACAGATGAGGACACTGAGGCAAACAAGGATAAGTGACTTGCCCAGGGTCACACAGCTAGTGGGTATCTGAGGTTGGATTTGAATTCATGAAGATGGTCTTCCTGATTCTAAGTCTAGCGCTCCAGCCACTGTGCCACCTAGCTGAATGGTCCTTCAGCAGGAATTAAAAGACTTAGTGCTTCTCAGAGGAAAGCAACACAAGGTGTCCCACACCCTCCACTCTAACTGATACTGGAAATCTGAAGTTGTTCAATGAGTTCTCCATTCATTCACATTAGATTCTTTAGACAATTACTCCTCCTGCTCTTTCTCATCAAAATCGTCTCTCTTTGTGTCTTCTTTTCTTATTCCTCTTGAGTTAGCTTCCCCTGTGGAATACTGAGACAGGACATCTAAAGAAGAATCCTCCTCTTGAGCAACATATACAATGTTTCTCAAGCCTCAGAAGAATTTATTTATAATCAATCAATAAGGATTTATTAAGGGGCTGCTAGGTGGCACAGTGGATAGAGTTCTGGCCCTGGAGTCAGGAGGACCTTAATTCAAATGTGACTCACTTACTAGCTGTGTGACCCTGGGCAAGTCACTCAACCCCAATTGCCTCCCCCCTTAATAAATATTTATTAAGTCCCTACCATGTGCCAAGCACTGTGTTTGGATGCTGGGGATAAAGTAGTCATACTTTATCCCATAATTCCAACTCACACAAAGCTAACATTCTAATATAATTTCATATCTATATAAAAGTAAATAAACAAACGTATACAAAGTAGCTAAATGCATGGTAGTGTGGGAGAGAAGGCAACTATGAAGTAGGGGATGTGGGGAGGGTGGAGAAGCTAGCAGTACTTAAACTATGTCTTAGAGGAAAAGAGAAACAGTATCTCTTAGACTAGAGGCAAGGAGGGAGTGCATTCCAGGTCTGTGGGACAGCCTGGATGAGAAGGACCTAATGAAGGTGGTATCTGTGTAAGAAAAGGGGTCAGATATAAGAGATACTGAGAAGTTCAGAGACCTGTGGTCTGGTAAGAGGAAAGTGAAGAGTCTAGGAAAATGCCAAGGTTCCAAAGCCAAGAGGGAGGCAGAGGAGGATGAAGGCATGAGGAGAGAAGAGAAGGTTTGGAATAGATTCTGTGAGCACTGAGTTAGGGAGGAATAAAAGGACTGCCTCACTGAAGTCAGGGCCCAGTTGAGCTTGGATAACACGAACTTGTAATGTGTCCAGTTGGCACAGCTGTGAGACTTCCTCCACCTGCATTCAGTAGCTCATGAATAGGAGTAGAGGGTAAGTAGGAATAAAGAGATGGTGGGAGTAATCCAGAGCTAAGGTTTGCCAGAGAATGATCATTGACAACGGGCAAGGGATTCAGTACCAGAAGACAATAGTGTTCAAATGGGTAAGTATTGAGTTGAAGCAGAGAGGGAAGAGAATGAAGTCAGAGCAGGGGCAATGGCCTGAGAAAAGCCTGATTGGAGAGACTGAAGGTTTTGGTGAAGGCAAAGGATGGTGAGGTAGACTGATGGGAGGATATGGGTAGGTAGAGGATTATCTGAGTTTTTAATTAGGGAACTGGAACATTTGTGGGTAATGTTGAGATCTACTGTATGGCCAATCTGACATAAAATGAGGGAGAAGGTCATGGGGTTTAAAGAGGCTGAGGAAGTGGAAGGCAGGGGAACTTGAAGAAGCATCTTGTGTATATTAAAGTCCTCTAAGATCAAGGTAGGCATTAGGAAAGAGAGAAAGGTGATGAGCCAGATACAGAACTCTTTAAGAAGGAGAATGACGTGGTGGGCAATATACTGCAGCCACCATAATTTGAACTGGGGAAAAAAATTTTTTTTGATTGGATGGACTTCAAAGGAGAAAAGGTCACTAGAATGAAGGAGGTAAAGAATTTGAAAATGACTGATCATGGGGAACAAGGAAAAAACTGGAAGGGGTTGGTGGAAGACTTTGTCCCCCAGATTCCTGATCCCATACCATGTGAGAGAAATGTAGTTGAAGCAAGTATCCCAGCCTTGCCACCATTCTGGGAATGAGGCTCCTATGAGGGCAGGGCTGGAACTTGGCCACAACTCTATTTCTGGGCCAGTGTTCCCATATCATTCCCCTCCAGTGACTCAGGTTGGTACCACCCACTCTCTCCCTACCACACCCACCTCCAGGTCTTTGTGGCTTCAGTGCAAAGGCACCTTCCTAGTCTAAGGAACCACAGGACCATGTGAGCATGATGATCTTGATGAGAATGACTTGAATCACCTTTGAGGATTTAGAAGTGAAGGAGAGGCTCTGCAGTAGCTCCACCAAGACTGGTTGGTCAAGAAGTTGGTCACCTACTATTACGGCAGTTCATATAATCGTGTGGCTGGAAGCCTACATCTGACCTTGAGAGGTTACCTCATTCATCCCTCTGCTTTCAGCCAAGACAGTATAATTCCATGCCAGACTACTGAGAGTCTTCCTCACTTGTTTATTTTTTTGTTTATTCTTGTGTTTGCTTAAAATGCAAATAAAAAACCTCTGGAGTGGGAAATCTCAGAACATCAGCAACTAACGATGAGAGACGGGAGAAAAAGCAGAATGCCAAGTTCCTGTATTGGAGGAGGCTACATCTGAAGTCCCTTTCTGTCATCTGTGGGGATGGTGACAGAAGGTTCAGCCCTACAGGGCTTGGTGAGCACAAAGGCAATTAGGCTTATTAACAAAGAAATTCTGCTGGAAGCTATGATATGAAAGGAAGCCATAACATCATCCTTATCTTAATGAACTGCATCATCATAATCAAAAAACATTACTTGAGCAATTGTATGTACAGCAAGGCACTAGATGCTATAAAGTGTTGAGTTTCCCATTACACCAGCTACAATCTTTCTCAAATAGGGGCTCATTCTGCACCAGACTCAAGACAAGTGGTACTGCCTCTGGCTTTTTACATTTCCCCATCCCTGGCATCTTGTCCAAGCTGACAATAGAATTTCTTCCCTGAATTGCTAAAGCAAATTCTTTGACCTACTGACTCTGTGGTGTTTGGGTTTTTTTTTTTTTCTTCTGTGTGTATGTGTATATATGTGTGTGTGTGTGTATCTGTTTGTGTATGTATAGGTATGTGTGTGACACTAACGGAAACATATTAGCCACTGTCTCCTAAATCAGGTCTAGTAAATCTGAAGGTAGAATGAGAAAAGAGTTGGATAGTTCCCATGATGCTAAGTGAAGAAAATTGTCAGAAAGCAAGTCGATTATGTGAGAGCCCTCCTATTATGTGAGGATCACCCCACTCTTCAGATCCTCCCTCCTTTGATAATTTCCCTCATCCAAATCAGTCAATAAGTCACTATACCTTTATTAAGCATGTATGATACAGCAGGCACTCTGCTAAGTGCTGGGGATACAAAGAGAGGCCAAATTCAGTCCCTGCCCTCAAGGAACTCCCAATCTAATAGGAAAGACAACAGGTAAACAAATATGTACAAACGAGTTGCATACGAGATACATAGGAAATAATTAAGACAGGGAAGGTACTAGAATTAAGAGGGTCTAGGGAAGGCTTCTTGGAGAAGATAGGGTTGTAGTTGGGACTTAAATGAAGCCAGGAAAGGTAAAGGTGGAGATGAGGTAAGAGAGCATTGCAAGCCTTGGGAACAGCCAGAGGAAATGTTGGGAGCTAAGAGATGGAGGGTCTTGCTCTTGGAACAACCAGGAGTCCAGTGACTGGACTGAAGAGTAAGGTGTAAGAAAACCGGGAAGGTCAGAAGGGGCTACTTTAGGAAGGGCTTTGAATGCCAAACACATCTACATAATCAACAATGATCTTATTATTCCTCACCCACCCAAATCTGTTCATAGGATAAGTATGTCAGAAGGGAAAGAACTCTAGAGAGAGGACCAAGGTTCAAATCCTGCCTTTGATGCTTACTACCTATGGGGTCTTGGGTAAGTTATTTAACTCTTTAGACTTCAGTTTTCCCATATGTAAAATGAGAAAATTGAGCTTCTGAAGTCCCTTGAAGTTCATAGTCTATGACTTCACTATTTCCATCAATTGCACCACCATTCCACCTTTTCTTCCATATTTGAAATCTTGTTTGTTTTTCTTAATTTCCCTCTTGCCTCACTTTTCATAGCTAGTCAGTGACCAAGTCCTGTTGATGTCACTCCCATAGTACCTTTTTCATCTGTCCATCTTCTCTCTATTCCCCCTGCTTGGGGGTCATCTCCAATCATCCTGATCTATATCTTGTCACTGGACCCAGATGGTTCTGGAGGATAAAGTGAGGCTGGTGGTTTTGCACAATCCTCACTTAAATCCAAATCACTTCCAAGTTATGGCATCACCTTCCTGATGTCATGATCCTCTTCCAATATGAAAAACAAACCACAATTCCCCCTGCCCACATCCTTGTCCTTGTTTTCATAATGACCTACTGAGGCTGTTATATTACAATATCTTCCTAATATTTATTTCTTTCCTCCATTTATTTTTAAAACTTTTATTTCAATGACAAGAATTTATTTATCTCTCCTTCCCATCGTCTGCTCTCCACCCCAATTGGAAAGGAAAAAAGAAAAACCAAACTCTTGTAACAAATATGTAAAGCCAAACAGCCCAAGTTCCCACGTTGACCACGTCCTCCATCCATTCTTTATATTGCTGTCAGAGACATTTGTCATGCATTGACCTAATATATCCTTTCTTTGCTCAGAAATTCTAAGTGGCTTCTTGTTGCTTACACAATAAAGTTCTAAGTTTTTTGCCTATCAAGGTGTATTCAACACCTTCCACAGTTTTGTGTGGGGTACAGGGACCCCAAAAATCCCCTACCCAAGAAAAATCAAAAGTCAGAGTTATCTTGAGGACGAAACAGGAAGTTTTATTCTTTTCCCCAGCAGGAAGAGGGAGGTCCTCTCCATGGCAGGGATTAAGGAAAGGAGGTGTGTTACAAAACACAGAACAAGAATTTATACCCTAATGCAGTCAAGCTCCCTCCCCCTAGCTGTCTCTTCTCCCATTGGCTAGGAGGTAGGCTCTCAGTCTTGGCTCAAAATCTAACCCAATGGCAGATAACAAAGAAGCTCACCATTGTTTCCTATTGGCAGGGAGGTGGGACAGGAAGCCAAGGTATCATCCATGGCCTTATTTGGTAAAGGCCAGAGCAAGGGAGGGGAAAAGGTCACAAGCAAGAGTAGAGGTCTAAAACTCCAGAAAGGGGCCTAATGCTGATGACAACAAGGGAAGGGGGAAGGGTCCTAGGTTGTGCAAACCCAGGACTCGGGTCTGTCCAGCCTTACTAAAGTCTGTCTCTGGTTTCCAGATAGTTTCTCTCCCTTCCCATTCTGAGAGTGCAGAGAGTGTACCCCACTCAGTCTGATGCCGGCTTACCTTTCCTATCCTATTTTATATTATTCCCTGATAATCAGACTAAGGGGGCAGCTAGGTGGTACAGTGGATAGAGCGTACAGCCTCGGAGGAAGATTCATCTTTCTGAGTTCAAATCCGACTTCAGACCCTTCCTGGCTGGGAGACCCTGGGCAAGTCACCCAACCCTGTTTACCTGAGTTTCCTCGGTTGTAAAATAAGCTGAAGAAGGAAATGACAAACCACTGCAGTCTCTCTGCCAAGAAAACCCTGAATGGGGTCAAGAAGTTGGACGGGAATGAAAAACAATGGAACAATCGAACTGAGCTATTCTCTGCTGCCAGAACACACCTTGAACACTTCTGCTTGCATGCCTTTGTCTGCTTTCAGGCCTCTGATGCTTTTGCCTGCCGACTGCCTTCCCATGCTTTAAAGTCGAGCTCAAACGCCCCTCCCATGTGGCTCCTTCTTAGATCCCTGGGTCAGTGAAGCTCTCTCCAAGTTCTCCCCTCCCGAAGACCCTGTTCTTTCCCTTTCTAACGCGCTTGCTGCCCGGGTCCTCTTCACCATTCCCAGGCTGGGTGTGACTTGTTTGGCGCAGTCAGTTATGCAATGTATGGCCTAAGCTTCCCTTTCTGTTGCCAGACCATAAATCTAATGGCAAAACTTTTAATTGAGACGTGAAACAACATAAATAACCACGGAGGGAATCAAGCTGCCAATACATTCTCTGCACCCGGCATGGGTACCATAGGTCAGCCGCCGCCGCTGTAAAGGAGGCCAATTTCATAATATACCTGAGACAAGGAAAGGGAAGAGAATAAGCAATTCCTGCAGCTCCTGGTATATGCACTGCACGACTATCTCATAGGAGCCTCACAACATCCCCATCTAACAGTTGAGGAAACCGATTGAAAGACTTGCCCGGGGTCATGTGGCTAGCAAATGTCCATGGCTGGATTTGAACTCAGGTCTTCCTGAGGCTGCATACTTTTCCATCCATCAGCACTACCAGGAGCAATGAGTTTGAAACCTTACAGGGAAAACTTACAAGGGGAGGAAGGTCCTATCTTACAACTCATGAGGAGTCAGGGTGAAAAAAACTATTTATTAGTCTCCACGTCCTTCCTGCAGGCATCGTAGCCCCCAAAAGGATCTTACTTTTGAATGGAGCTGGTCAGAATCGGGCTAGACCCGAGTTCAAATCCAGCCTCAGACACTTAATAGCCCTCCTAAGTGACTTAATCTGTGTTTGTTTCCTTTTGATAATAAGAGTACCTGCTTCCCCATGTTGTTATAAGGATTGGATGAGATGATTATTGTGAATGCTTAATACCTGGTGAGCACTATATAAGGGCTGCGGTTCGGTCATTCCAGTCATGTCCAACTCTTCATGTCCCCTTTTGGGATTTTCTTGGCAAAGACACTGGATTGGTTTGCCATTTCCTTCTCCGGCTCATTTTATAGATGAGGAAACTCAGGCAAACAGGGTTAAGTGATTTGTGCAGGTTCACACAGGTAAGAAGTGTCCGAGGCCATACTTGAACTCAGGAAAATGAGTCTTCCTGATTCCAGGCCGGGCACTCCATCCACTGTGCCATGTAGCTGCCCCTCTCCACCTAGTGCGTCTTGTTCAAGTACCTAAGTTCAAAAGAGTTTAGGCATTGGGCCATCTAGAAAAAGAAGAGAACCAGCCATGTAATTAGTGAAAGCATCCATTCTGAAAGGATGAAGTTTTCTCTTGTGGGACCTACAGCTGAAGCATTAATCTCTGTCTTAGGTCATAGGTGGAAGGAGAGAGAAGGGAAGAGATCCAAAAAGTATGTTTTTATTCCAAGACCTCAAAAGTTTCACCCTCCATGGGTTTAAATAGGGATTTACCAAAATTAGGAACTGCTGGGAATGCTTTCCACATTTCTGTATCTATTTATGGGCTCCTCTGCAAGTATTTTTGGCAGGTCGGTGTCACCACAGCACACCAAGCAATGAGCCTGGAGTCAGGAAAACTCATCTTCCTGAGTTCAAATCTGGCCTCAGACACTTACTGTGTGACCCTGGGTGAGTCACTTAGCCCTGTTTGCCTCTGTTTCCTCAGCTGTAAAATGAGCTGGAGAAGGAAATGGCAAACCATTCTAGTATCTTTGCCAAGACAAACTCCAAATGGAGTCACAAAGTGCTGGACACTACTGCACAACACCAAGACAAGAATTTAAATCCAAACCCTACTGTGTGACCCTAGGCAAATCACTTAGCTACAGTTTCCTCAACTGTACATGGGGGTAATAATAGCACCTACCTTGCAGGGTTGTTTCGGGGATCAAATGAGATGAGATTTGTAAATAGTGCCTAGCCCAGAGGAGGTGCTGTGTAAATACTTTCAGTGCTAGGGAAGCATGGGATAGAGCTCTTCCAAGGGAATGCACCAGATTTTCTGTCACTTAGACAAAGTAGGAGGGGTAGGGGGGAAATCCCAACCAGCTGAATGAAGAGAACAAAAGCCACTGTTTGAACAAAATCAGATAAAGGTCACCCCCACCCTACATCCTCCCGCATTCCAGAACACTGAGTGAGATTGCCAGCGCGTGACACTGGAAAGGTCATGGTCAGGTCTTTGTCAAGTAGATGTTCTAGTGAATTACATTTGTCAAAGAGTGTACAACTCCAGCATCAAGCACATAGTAGGTGTTCCACAAATACTGCTGCCTGAAGGGACTGACTGAATTTCATTCAGGAAGATGGTTCAGGTCTCATCTGGTTGACCAGCTGGCTGGAAATATCTGCTGTTCATTAGAGTTGGTTAACACAGGAAAAACAGATTGACCTAAATTTCCTCAGTCAGCAACACCACCCAGGAGATAACCCTTGTAAACATTGGGGCAAAGGGAAGAGAGGGAGGGGTAGAGAGGAAGTACAGCTCAGAGGGCTCACAACCCACCTGTACCCACCCCAATCCCTAATTCAAATTTGTTTCACTTTTTAAAAACAATTAATTAATTTTTAATTTTCAATATTTTTTCCATAAGATTTTGAGTTTCAAATTTTCTCTTCCTCCTCCTCCCCTTTCCCCAAGATGGCATGCAATCTCATATAGGCTCTACTTATTCATTCATATTAAACATATTTTCACATTAGTCATGATGTAAATAAAGAAGAATTAGAACTAATGGGAGGAACCATGAGAAAGAAGAAACAAAACAACAAAAGGAGAGCAAATAGTCTGCTTCCATCTGCATTCAGACTCCAACGTTCTTTCTCTGGATGTGAAGAGCATTTTCCATCATGAGTCCTTTGGAGTTGTCTTGGATCCTTGCGTTGCTAAAAGGAGATAAGTCTATCGAAGTTATTCATTGCACAGTGTTGCTGTTACTGTAAAATATTCTACTGGTTCTGCTCATTTCACTCAGCAGCAGTTCATATAAGTCTTTCCAGGTTTTTCTGAAATCCACCTGCTCATCAATAGCATTCCATTATATTCATATACCACAATTTGTTTAGCCATTCCCCAATGGATGGGCATCCCCTTGATTTCCAGTTCTTTGCCACCACAAAAAGAGCCGCCATAAATATTTTTGTACATATGGGTCTTCCTCCCACTTCTATGATCTCTTTGGGATATAGACCTAGAAGTAGTATTGCTGGATTAAAGGATATGTAATTATTTATAGCCCTTTGTGCATAGTTCCAGATTACTCTTTGGATAGGTCAAATCAGTTCACAACTCCACCAACAATGCATTAGTGTTCCAGGTTTCCCACATCTTCTCCAGCATTTATCATTTTCCTGTTTTGTCATCTTAGCCAATCTCACTGGTGAGATGTGGCACTTCAGAGTTATTTTGATTTGCATTTTTCTAATCAGTAGTTATTTGGAGCATTTTTTCATGACTATATATAGCTTTAATTTCTTCATTTGAAAACTGCCTGTTCATATGTATTAAGCATTTACTTTGTGCCAGGTCTGGTGCTAGTTTATAGCAATGTTGTTCAGTGTCCAACTCTTTTTTTTCCCCCTTTTTTTGAAGGGGGAAGGCAGGGCAATAGGGGTTAAGTGACTTGCCCAAGGTCACACAGCTAGTAAGTGTTAAGTGTCCGAGGCCAGATTTGAACTCAGGTCCTCCTGACTCCAGGGCTGGTGCTCTATTTACTGCACCACCTAGCCACCTCAAGCATCCAACTCTTTATAATCCTGTTTGGGATTTTCTCGGCAAAGATGATGGAGTCATTTGCCTTTTCCTTCTTCGACTCATTTTGTAGATGAGTAAACGAAGGCAAACAGGGTTAAGTGACTTGCCCAAAGTCATGCTTCTTAGTAAGTATCTGAGGTTGGATTTAAACTCAGATCTTTGTGATTCCAGCAACAGCAGTCTATCCACTGAGCCACCAATTTTCTGATTACAGCAATAAAAAGACTAAAAGGAAGCAGGCCCATCCTCATGGAGCTTCCCTTCTACTGAAGTATGACTATACAAACAAGTCATTTACAAGGTGACATTATCTATGTGACCCTGGACAAGTCATTTGGTCTTTTCGAGTATAAGTTCCCACATCTGTAAAATGGGGATAAATATTACTATTTATTTCACAGAATTGTTGTGAGGGAAACCCCTCTACAAAACCTCAAAGCAACATAGAAAACAGAGGTGTTATTGTCATTCAGAGTATTGTTAATTTGGTTTCTTGCCCCTTTTCCTCACAATGCTCTCTTCTTTTTTCCAGACTTTTCATTTTTGTAATGGGTACCATTTATTTGGTTACTTCATTACATCCTATCTTGTTTTGGAACTCTGTTCCGGCATTAATCTTGTCTCCTCAATTAAGTTGTAAATTCCTTGAAGATAAGAATGGGTCCTATTTTCTGCTGTTTTCCAGGGCAATTTTGCACAGATCTAGGTACATGCTAGCAGAACATTAGAGAGACTTGTTGAATTGTGTGGTATTGGTTTCAGAACTATTTTGTGGCAAGGCCACATGTACAGAGACCCCATATATTTTGAGGATCTGTCCCTTACATGTAGCATGAAGGTGTCATTGGGTGACTCAAAGGGAAGCAGAACAGATAGTTCTACCCTCTTCTCCCTCCACCCTTTGCCAAGAGAAACTTTAATTCTTGCCAGGAAAGGACCTTGGACCCCCACTTTGCTCTCCCCAGAGAGACAGGGTACTGAGCTAGAGTTATATCTATCTATATCTAGAAATAGGTCTATCTGTCTCTTAAATATTACTAGTCTAGCCCTGGGGACATGATCATGTTCAGTTTAGCTTCTGACCACTGTTTCATTATTGGGGAGGAGCAAGAGCCCTGGCTCTGTATCTGAGGCTTGTCCCCTTTCTCAATAAATACCAGTTTTACAGTGAACACACATAACACTTAGCAAAGAAACACATGTATCCAAACTGGTGGCAAAACAGAAACAGAGAAGGTATAGTCCAACCCAAACAGAGTGAAGGAGCTCTCAGTCATTGGGAGCCAGATGACTCAGCTAATCAAGAAAGACCCAAGGGGAAACTCCCCAAAGTCTCTAGAAGAGCAATCTGGGAATAGGGATGTAATGGAAGCTACCTACTCTTTTTCTATCTTCCCAGAGCGTTTTTCTTCAGCAACCTAAAGTGGGATTGGCCTCTTCCATCTCCCCTCTGGAAGCCAGAAGTGCTGGGAGTGCCTTAACTCTTGAAGAGACTCAAAGAAGACTGAAGAGAGGTGAAGGCTCCCTCTTACCAACTCTTCCCTACCAGTCGCTAAAGGGTATGTATTCATCTCCATCAAGAAAGAGAGAGTCCCATATCAATGGACTTTGGGAGTGGCATTACAACTAGAACCCACCTGAGAGATCTCTCCTACTACGTATGGCCTTGGGAATGGCCATTCTCCTACTTTGCCCTGACAACTAATAATTCTTCATGAAAGAGGAAGAGGAAGGAATAAGCTGATTTCATTCAATAACCAGTAAGCCCACTAGTAGGGGAGATAGAGCACTGGCCCTGGAATTAGAAGACCTGAGTTCAAATCCTGCTTCAGATACTTACTAGCTGTGTGACCCCGGACAAGTCACTTAACCCTGTTTACTTTAGTTTCAAATGAGCTGGAGAAGGAAGTGGCAAACTCCTCCAGTATCTTTGCCAAGAACACACCAAATGAGGTCACAAAAAAATCAGTCACAATTGAAAACAACTGAATAACACCGAGCCCACTTAAAACATGGTAGGGACGGAACACTAATTCATTGTTGGTGGAGTTGTGAACTGATCCAACCATTCTGGAGAGCAATTTGGAACTGTATCTAAAGGAACTATATCTAAATGTGCACACCCTTTGACCCAACAATACCCCTTCTAGGGCTGTATCCCAAAGAGATCATAAAAATGGAAACAGGATCCATGTGGACAAAAATATTTATAGCAGCTCTTTTTGCAGTGGCCAAGAACTGGAAATTGAGGAGATATCCATCAACTGGGGAATGGCTGAACAAGTTGTAGTATATGAATGCAATGGAATACTAATGGTTTATAAGAAATGATGAGCTGGAAAACTTCAGAAAAACCTGGAAAGACTATGAACTGATGCTGAGTGAAGGGAGCAGAACCAGGAGAACATTGTATACAATTACAGATACATTGTATCTGTGATGACTGACTTTGACAGACAGCCCTTGAGTGAAGGGAGCAGAACCAGGAGAATATTGTATACAGTTAGAGATACATTATATCTGTGATGACTGACTTTGACAGAAAGCCCTTAAGAGAAGGGAGTAGAGCCAGGAGAACATTGTATACAGTTAGAGATACATTGTATCTGTGATGACTGACTTTGACAGACAGCCCTTGAGTGAAGGGAGCAGAACCAGGAGAACATTGTATACAGTAACAGCCACATTGTTTGATGACTGACTTTGACAGACTCCTTAGCAATGCAAGGACCTAAAATAACTCCAAAAGAGTCATGATGGAAAATGCCATCCATGTCCAGAGAAAGAGCTATGGAGTCTGAATGCAGATCAAAGCAGATTTTTGTTTTGTTTTGTTTTGTTTTTTTCTTTCTCATGGTTTCTCCCATTAGTTCCAATTCTTCTATACAACATGACTAATGTGAAAATATGTTTAATAAGCATCTATATGTAGAGACTATATTAGATTGCACATCATCTTGGGGGGGGAAAGGGAGGTAGGTGGAAAAAATTTAAAACTCATGGAAGTGAATGTTGAAAACTAAAAATAATAAATAAATTTATGAAAAACAATATGGTAGAGATGGTAAAAAAATTTGGACCCAGTCAAGTTATTGCTGTTGTGATTCCCTCCCCCCTTTCACACACCAAATATCCTCCTAGTAGCTACCTCAAGGGTCAAAGTTCTTGGCAGGTCCAGATAGACACCAAATAATAACTCAGGAGTCCAGCATGTTTACTTTTCCTCAAGGCAGCTAGGGAGCGCAATTCATTCAAAGCAAAGGCATTTAATAAAATAGCACAGTAAGATTTGCAATAGCACATCCCTCCATATACACGGGGCATGCTCTCCCACAAACACACACGCCATCAGTGGGAAGATTTAGCAGACACATAGATCACCTAGAGTGGCCCATGCTGGGGAAACATGCGTATGGGCAATTCCCACCTCCGAGGGTACCAGATGCTATCTCCTGGTGATGTCACCCATCATTTTGCTTTCTGGAGACCTGCTCCTCAGTGAATGTGGTGTCCCGTGGGTGGGCAGCTATTTGATAACTTTGACAGTATCTCTGCCATGCCTGATCCTGGCGGGACAGAGCATTTTTGGCTTGGTAGGGCAGAGTTTAGAGATTAGAACCAGCCAGATAAGGCTCTTTAGTCATAGCCACCACACCCAGCTAACAAAAAATGAGGGCAGAATGCCCCCGGGATAGAGTTAGGTCTGTCATTTTCCAACCCAAAGTCTGGGCCACACATCAAAGCCTTCTATAACTTTGGGTTAGACACTCTCCACCATCCTCTCAGGATTTAGCTGCAGAAGAATTTGAGCTGGGACCAAAGGTGACCTAAGTAAGCAAGGCCTGAGTTTTCTACCCACCACTCACATTCCTGTCTTTAGTGTGTGTATCTGTCAATAGTAAAGTCCAATCGCTTTGGTGCAAAAAAAGCCCAAGTTTTCTTGAAATGCTAACCTGTGCTTATGAACTGTGACACTATCAATAAGGAGCTTTGTTTACCTGTCTCAGAAAGGGAAGTCATTGAGCTAAGTCCTATGAAATTAAAAATCAGTGTTAATAAGCACATTATTAGGCAGCCACTATGTGAATGACAGGAGGCTAAATTCTGAGAATTCAACAAAGAAAAAAATTAAAACTAAAAATCTAAAGGAGATATTTGCAATCTAAAGATATGCACAGATAATTACTAAGTGTAGCCCCTCCAACTGAGCCTGGAGGATTTGCATTTGCACATGCCAGTATTTGCAGAAGACTGGACTCCAGATGAGACAAGATGTAGCTAGAATGCTGGGTATCTACACGAGGGATGGAGTTTATAGCGGCATTTTTGGGGGGTGAGATACATTTGAGACATGTTTGGGGGGGATGAGACTCTTAAGAAGAGATACCTGGAAGAGAGAAGTTGCATACATGTCAGGGAAGCAGGTGTCTCAACATGTCTCCTATTTCTAGCTTATCTCCCTAAAGAGAATTGCCACAGGGCAGCTCGGTGGTGCAGTGGATAGAGTGCCAGGACCTGAATCGAAATCTGACCACACACACTTCCTAGCTGTGTGACCCTGGGCAAGTTACTTAACCTTGTTTGCC
>CM053599.1:210328798-210352089 GCA_028646575.1 Pseudocheirus occidentalis
GTGGGTGTGGGTGTGTGTGTGTGTGTGTGGGTGTGTGTGTGTGTGGGTGTGTGCTGGGACAGGAGAATAGGGCAGGCTGTGCTGCAGCGGATAGTTTTGGGTCTGGAGTTTAAATCCAGCTTTAGACACTTACAAGTTGTGTAAACCTGAGCAAGCCATTTAACCCTGTTTGCCTCAGTTTCCTGATCTGTAAAAAAATGAGCTGGAGAAGGAAATGGCAAACCACTCCAGTATCTTTGCCAAGAAAACCTCAAATGGGCTCACAGGTAGCCAGACACAGCTGAACAACAAGATGACTTTGGCACTGGTGTGAAAGTGCCAAATGTGCTCTGAGCCGTATTGAACTAAGTGGTTGACCTGTAAGCCCTTGCTGAGTCCTCTGAGGGAAGGCTGTATAACTTTGGAATGCTCTTTGGTGCTACCTTGGGAATGACCTCTGAGTCCCACTGTGTAGTGTTGTTCTGACAAAGTCCTTCAACCCTAATGGGGAAATGACAGGTCTTGGAATTCTCTCTGAGAATTAGAAGGTGACCTTGAGGGTAGGGATCATACTTTTTTACTTCTTTGTATCTCTAGGGATCAGCATAGTGCATGACACATGATGGCTTACTAAATGCGAGTTCATTGACTGCCTGAATGACCAAACATCTGAGTACAATTAAGGAAGTCCAGAGCCTAGAAGTATAATCTGAACCTTTGTGGAGAAAGCTGAGGTCTTTGAATACTCCTGGGCCTTTCTCAAAGAAGGGTGTTGGAGTCCTCCCCAAGCCTTCCTGGAAAAGTCAGAGGCTCTGATACTCTGACTTAGCCTATGGAAAGTCAGCACCATGGAACATCCCTTTGAACTCTTCCAGGAAAAGGTGTGGCTCTAGAATGCCCTTAGAACTCTAGGAGGAAGATTTGTATTTAATTTTTAATTTTCAATTCCAAATTCTCTTCCTCCCCTCTATTTTTCCTCTACCCATTGTGAAGGCGAGAAATATGAATAGGGATATTCTGGACATGGGAATGTTTTCAGCGTGATTCCAGGGAAGATTGTTGTCTCTGAATTCTTTCTGATCTCTATTCAGAATGGATTTTGTTCTGAATCTTACTGAGAAAGTAGGTGTCCCTGGTCATCTGCTTTCCACCAGGGATGTCTGTGTCCATAGAATGTATTCTAATTAAGGAATGTTCTAGGTGCTGGGAAAGGCCACTGGGTAGTGCAGTGGACAGAGTACTGGGCCTGGAATTGGGACAACCTGAGTTCAAGTCCAGCCTTAGATATGTATTAGCTGTGTGATCCTGGGCAAGTCACTTAACCGCGTTTGCCTCAGTTTCCTCATCTGTAAAAATTGAATCAGAGAAAGAAATGGCAAGCCACTCTCCAGTATCTTTTGCCAAGAAAATCCCAAATGGGACCCCAAAGAATCAAAAGCAGCTAAATGACAATCACGTCACAGGGTTGTGGTGAGGATTAAATGAGGCACTATGTGCCTGGCACAGAGTAAGTCCTTATTCCTCCTCTCTGGTCAGTTACAGGAAATCAAAGACAAAACCCAAATAGTTCCTGTCCTCAAAGAGCTTATGTTCTACTGTGGGGAGAGGGAAGGGCAGACACATACACAGATAAATCAATATATTATAAAGCAAACATATATATATATATATATATAATATTATATAACAATATAATATAACATAATAAAAATATAATGTATAATACATCAATATATTATAACACACACATGTATATATACACATACATACACACATATACATATATGCACATGTATATACATACATGTATGTATGTATGCATGCATGTATGTATATCCAGGCTCCAAGTAGCCTCGCTAGACACTGACATCATGACTTTCAACAGGGAGGACCAGGATCTCGGAATTCTGCGTTCTGTTTGTGGCTGGGCTGCTCCCCGTACAGAGAAGTCAGGCAGCCAGTAAATACTTATTCCATTTCTAATGTATACCAGGCACTGTTTTAAGCATCAAACGGACAAAAAGATAGTCCCTGACCTCAAGGAGCTCACAGTCTAATGAAGCAGACAACACACAAAGAAACACGTACAAAAAGTCCCGTACAGGATAAATAGGCAGTAAGTAAAAGAGAGAAAGCATTCAAATTAAGAGGGTGCACAAAAGGCTTCTGGTAGAAGGTAGTGTTTTACTTGGGACTTACAGCAAGTTGAGGAAGAAGAGCATTCCAGGCACAGAGGACAGCCAGAAGAGGTGATAGGAGCTGAGAGGGGGGAGGGTCTTATTTGTGGCAGTCAGGTTGCCAATGTCACTGGACCTGAGGATGAGGTGGGAGTCAGGTAAAGAAGACTGGAAAGGTACAGGGGGCTAGGTTATGAAATGTTTTGGATGCCAAAGGGCATTTTATATTTGATCCCGGAGGCACTAAGGAGTCACGGGAGTTTGTTGAGTTTTGAGGGTGACGCGATTGGATCTGGGCTTTAGGACACTCACTTTGGTGGCTGAATGGAGAATGGATTGGAGTGGGGAGAGACTTGAGGCAGACGGACCCACCGGCAGGCTATGGCAGTAATCCAGGTATGGAGAGGTGCTAATGCAGCCCAGCAGAGGTCCCTGTGCCTGGCTCAGAGTGATCTCTTGCGATCTCTTCCTCTCCCCCTCCATTCCAAACCCAAAGGGCCCTAGTGCCAAGCAACCTGCCAGTTTGGAAATAGTGAAATTAATTCTTTTTTGTGTGTGTGTGAGAGTAATTCTTGAGGGTTTTAGTCTTGAGGGATGAATGTCCCAGATTCATTTTTCTGCAAAGTTAAAAAAAAAACCCAGTAACCTTAAAAATACAAATTTAAATTAAATTCATAAAATGCTTCAGTCCCTCAAGTAATCTATGGTTTGCAAGATCTGGAGGATGTTCTCTCAGAGGGCTGAAGTATCCTCAGTCTCATATCCATTGTCTCTCCTAAAAACATAAACCCAGGATTCAGTTTTTATCTGAATATGTAAATATTTACTTCTTCCCCTTCCCCTTTCACTACTAGACTTTGGGGGAGTCAAAAACCAAAACAAAATAGTCCCTCCTTTCAAAGAGCTTACATTTTACTGGGGCAGGGATGCGGGAAGAGGGCAAGATTCTCAGTATTCTAAAAAAGAATATTGTTTATCCAATAAACCATTGTTAAAAGATAGAAAAAAACCAGTAAATAAAAAAAAGTTTATGTAGCAAAGAAATCACTAGTAATTAGCAACAGCAATAAAGCAAAAGGAAGAAATTAAGAGCAGAGAAAATCCTGTGTAGTTCCTGGTTCCTCCAGTTTCTACACTTCCCTCTGCAGCCCTTTGAGTCAGAAAGATGCCCCACTAAAAACTGTCAGGACTACCACTCTAGGGAAACATCGAACTCTCTGATTTTAAGAGTGGATGATTTTCTCTCCCCCAGCACTCTCAGTGTCTCTGTCTTTGTCTCTCTGTCTCTGTCTGTCTGTCTGTCTCTGTCTCTGTCTCTGTCTGTCTGTCTGTCTGTCTCTCTCTCTCTCTCTCTCTCTCTCTCTCTCTCTCTGTGGCCACACCAGCTCTCTGGGCCAGGAGGTATGTATTAATATAGATTTTTTTTCCAGTCAGAATCAACTCTAAGCCTTTATTCTAAGAATGCTACTTCCTCCCTGAATTGGCTAGATTTTACTGACATGTGATTTTGGGATAAAAAGGTCACACCCTCCCCACCCCCAGGAACAGACCAAACATGTTCAACCATATAGACTGTTTTAATCTTGGCATATGAACAGTAAAAGCAATATACAGGTTGTTCCTAAAGCCACAGTGCTGCATTTTTACACTTTTATCCCTTAAGCCTGCCCCAACACTTTAGGGACACCCTGTATGATACAGCATGCAACACTTATTAAAAAATCTACTATATGATTGCACACCTTTAACCCACTTGGAGCCTAGGAGTTCTTCAAAGAAAAGGTAGAGTTAAGTTTTCTCAGTCTTATAGAGCTGCTTCTCATGTGAGCAAGAGGCAAAATATAGGCAATAGTCAGTTGGTCAACATTTATTAAGTGCCTACTATGGCCAGTTCCTGCTCTTGAGGAGATCACAGTCCAGTGGGGGAGACAACTGGTAAACAACTACGTATAAATGGGATACTTACAGGACAAATTAGAAATAATCAATAGTAGAGAGAATCCCAGGCAGCCAGGGGGCACAGTGGGCCTGGAATCAAGAAGACTCATCTTCTTGAGTTCACATCTGGCCTTAAACACTCATGTGTGTCCCTAGACAAGTCATTTAACCTGGATTGCCTCAGTTTCCTCATCTCTAAAATAATCTGGAGAAGGAAATGCCAACCCAATCCTCTATGTTTGCCAAGAAAAGCCCAAGTGGGGTCATGAAGTTGGACATGACTGAAACTACTGAACGACAGGAGGTACAGAAGCAGGGGTTAGTGAGGTAAAAGACTGAAGTATTGGATACATTGCCGGCCACTCCTGAGTGTCCAGAACCAGATTAATATGTAATGGAGAAATCTTTAACAAAATAAATTAAAATGCAATAGAACATAGATAATGTTAGATATGAGGTTTTCTAAGTCAATATGCAGCCAACAGAGATCCTTATGTAAGGTTTAGTGTGTGTAATGTTAAGGGAATAGGAAGAGTAGAAGTATCCAAAGAGAGAAGGGGTGCACAGGAAAGCTGTTCCCGAGGTAGAATTGACAGGCCTTGACAGTGGATGGCACAGTTCCCAACTAATATATGACTCACAGGAGTCGGATGTGCCAGTCATTAGGTGAAAACTAATGAACTCTGGACCCTATGCTAAGAGGCACAGGGCATGAACTCAGAAGTGAGTTGGATCACTTCTAATTTGTGTGTAGTCATTGACTTCAAATATGTCAAAGTGTGGCCAGCTTATCACTTGTGGAGCAGGGGGAGTGACCTCAATGACGTGCCCTGGCATGGAAAAACTACCACCCTTTCCCTCTTCCATCTCTGACCTTATATCCCTATGATTTTAGTTTCTGATATCTTTTTTTTTTTGAGGGGAGAAGGCAAGGCAATAGGGGTTAAGTGATTGGCCGAAGGTCACACAAGTAGTGTGTCAAATGTCTGAGGCTGGATTTGAACTCAGGTCCTCCTGACTCCAGGGCCGGTGCTCTATTCACTGAGTCACCTAGCTGCCCCAGTTTCTGATATCTTGAATCAACGTCATTTCTCTTTCAGTCTCTTCCAATCAGCAGACACACTTATCTTCAACTTCCTCATCCCCCACTGGAGTAGTCACAGTGGGAAGGGTTAGTGAGGGTTTATTACACTGATACTTTCTAGGCAGTGCTGTGGCCTTTGTAATGCCCTCTGAAGGAAAGCTTATGGCTTTGACGGTCTCCCTGAACCCTTGTTAGGAAACCTGGGGACGTTGTGGCATATGAATATGGTAGGACATTGCCATAAGAAAAGATACGATAAAGATGAGCCTATCAGAAGAGCTTGGGAACCTCCATATGAACCTATGCAAGGAGATGTAAATAGAACGAAGAAAAAGATTTACATGGTTACAATAATGGGAAAGAAAATATTGTTGAAATGCATCACCATTTCTGAGGCAAATGACTCCCACATCTCTGTGGCCAGTCCTAGCCCAATTGCTCCCTCCATTTCCTGACCTCCTGAACTTTGGCATCACCAACTCCTGCTGGACATTTTCCACCAGACTGGACATCCTCTAGGCATCTCAAAATTAGCATGTCCAAAAGAGGATAGGATTGAATCTTTCCCCAAAACATCCCTTTCCCTTTTTTAACCATGTAGAAGGTGCCACCGTCCTTCCAAGTTTCCAAGTTTCTATCTGATTTTTCAGTCTCCCTGACCCCACCACCCTTGTTTAATCCATCACCTAGTCTTGTGGATTCCATAATGTCTTTTGTATCTGTCACCTCTTCTCTACTCTTAGGCTACCGTCCTATCCAAGTATCTATCGCCTCTTGGCTGGCCAATTGCAGGGGCTGCCTAACTGGTCTTCTTGTCCCAAGTCTTTCCCTTCTCCAGTTCATTTTCCATATAGCTGCCAAAGTAATACAGAGGCAACTAGATAGGTGAGTGGATAAAGTACCCTTTGATTCTAAGATACGGGCAGTTTTCTTTTTAGATTTTTTGAAATAAGACATTGAAGCTCCTTTTCTTTTTGTTATGACATTCAGACGGTCCAAAGATTCTTTGATTTTTTTTCTCCTTGATCTGTTTTCCAGGTCAGTTTGGTTTTTTTGTTTTTGTTTTTGTTTTCCTTATGCTATACTTTCCTCTCTTCTATTTTTCCATCTCTCCACTTTGTTTCAACATTTCTTACGGCCTCAAGAAGACATTGACTTCTCTTTGGTTCATTTGAATTTTCAGGAAGTTCTTTGCTGGGGCAAGATTATGTACTTCTTGGGCCAAACTATAATTCCCTTTCCAATTCTTTATCCCATAGTTCTCTTCTTTTCTGCCTTTCCTTTTATCATTCTTAAATTCATCTATAAAAACATTTTTACTTCTTTTAAAAATTCTTCCTTCATTTCTTCCAGAATTTCTAGTTGGGATTTAAAGGAAGCCAAGGAGATCCACAGTCAAAGCAGAGGAAGGAGGAAGAACATTCCCAGCATGGGGAACACCCAAGTAAAGAGTGTAGGAGATGGGCAAAGCCAGTGAAGGAGACTGAAAAGGAGCCACCAGACACTTAGGCTTGCAAATCAAAGGAAGGGGCATCATGGAAGTCAAGGATGGACGAGAGAATCCAGAATATCCAGATATCAAAGTTTCAGAGAAGTCAAAGAGACCGAGGACAAAGAAAAGGCCATTTACAATTAATGTGCTGTTGGTAAGCTTAGAGAGAAGAGTTGTTGCTTATTTTAAAAAAAATTCTGAACTTCTCCAACATCAAGTAAGGTAATTATTTCCATATATAAAGAAGAATGGAAAAAGCAGCTTTGCATATATAAATTAATATAATATAATGATATGATAGATGATATAGATTATTTTCAAAGCTCTCCTACTTATCTGCATTTCCTTCAGTCAGCCTCTTTTTTAAAAAATCAGGTATAATTCAATTTATTCTTTATTCTATTAGTGATTTGGAACATTTTTTTCAAACACCTTTTGATGGCTTGGATTTTCTTCCTTTTAGTACTATTTGTGATAGTTAGGTGGTGCAGTGGATAGAACATTGGTCCTAGAATTAGGAGTTCTAATCCAGCCTCAATCATTTACTAGCTGTGTGATACTGGGCAAGTAACTTGACCTTGACTACATGAGAGACAGAGAAAGAATTATCTGTTCAAATTATTTATCCATTGGGGAAGAGCTTCTGTTCACACAGATTTGAATCAATTTCTTATATATTTGGATATCAGAACTTTTATTAGAGAAACTTACTGCAAAGATTTTCCCAATTAATATTTCCCTTCTAATTAATTGTATTAACAAGAGAGAAGTTTCAATCAAGTGGTAGAGTAGGGAGCCAGGCTTAAAGGACTGAAAGTGAGTGGGAGGTAAAGTCAAGGCAATGGATAGAAATTCTTCTCTGGAGTTTGGCAGAAAGAAAGAAGAGATGTGGAATGAAGTCCCCCGGAGATGGCAGGGTCATGTGAGGGTTGGGTTGGGGTTTTTTTAAGGATGTGGAAGACCCTGAACATGTCTGTAGACAGTGGGGTAAGAGCCAATAGAGAGAGGTTGAGGACAAGAGAAGCGTTGGTAGGCTCTGCTAACCTATGAACACCATAATTCATTTTGTAGTTTCTGGCTTGGGATTTCCAGGATATTTCTTATTATGTGTATAAGGATAAGTTTGCTTCTTAGAATTTTATAACTGAAAGTATTATATTCTCTCTGGTGAATATAAGCGAATCAATATTGATTGATGTAGAATATATTTATTTATTCATAGCTATATTAAACTTTCTCCCCTTTGTTAGGATTTTTGTGTCCTGGGATGGTTATTATTCTTCTCCTATGAAATCTGATCTACAATTCATATATAAAGCATCCCAATAGGAAAAAAAAATCCCATAAATCCTCCCCGAAAAAGGCCTTTGGTTTTCAATTAAGAAAACATCTGAGGCTCCCTGCTTAGTATTCTCCTAGAACACCCTAGGAATATTCATAACCACATTGGTGAAGTAGTATCTTGAAAAGGTTACTGGTTTCTTTCTTTCTTCTGATTTTACTCCTAAAACTAGATGAAAAGGTCTCCCACATCTGCCCAATTATAATTTCGTAGATGCGCCCATCTGGACCCAAATGATCTAATAGCACTTGGCATCCCAGATAAAACCCTCCACACTCCCACGTTAGATAACTTTGAGGAAGTTGGGAAACATTTCTATCTCATATTCTCATCCACTCAGCTAATTATGGGCCCAAAGATCCTGAAGTGTGGATTAGGAAATAGATATAGCAGATAACAAACACCTTGCTCTCCACAAATCAACAGCCGTCTTGGAGCCCCTGAAAAGAATGAGACATTCCCTAATGCCCATTAGATCTGGGGCTTCTGCTGTGCCAAAAACAAAAGCTGGGAAGTCATTTACAGAGCTGCCACACCACCAGGAAAAACTGGGGCACTGCCGCCATCACTTCAATCTGAAGGAATCAGACCTGGAGGCCCTAAGCATCCCATTCTGGCTTCCAAATGGCTGTAACATTTAATTAAATTAAAACATTTAATTAAACATTCTCTAATACATTTCTTTTGGACAGGTAGAACTTGTGTTTGGGCTTCTTCCATGTTCTGTACTTTAATATAAATGCTGAGTTATTTCACAATCAGATATTTGGAGAGGCATTTGTTGCCAAATGGTATGGTGCAGTGAAGAGAATGCTGGGCCTGGGGTCAGGAAGACTCGTCTTCCAGAGTTCAAATCTAGTCTCAGACGCTTACTAGCTGTGTGACCTTGGGTAAGTCATTTAACTCAGATTGCTTCAAAGCATAAAAACACAATGGGTTTTTTTTTAAAGGGCAGCTAGATGGCACAGTGGATAGAGGACTGGCCCTGGAGTCTGGAGTACCTGAATTCACATATGACCACAGACATAGCTGTGTGATCCTGGGCAAGTCATTTAACCCCAATAGCCTCCAAAAAATTCAAATTTTAAAAAAAGAAAGAAAAAATAGGAGGGTATGAGGTTTTAGGTTTGTTCGCTTTTTGTTTTTTCACATAGGTCATGGAATTTGGCCTTGACAAGGAAGTCTTCCTCTTTCTAAAACAGGAATAAAAGGGGAGAGAATGGGTGTAGCTCTATAGAGAGTATGAGGTGCCTAGTGAAGGTGGGGAGAGAAAGAACTTGTACAAGGTCACCTCTGCTTTCTCAGTAAAAAGGAGGCAGAATCATCTGATTCAGCATTCAGAGGTAAAGACTTTGGCGGGAAAAGCGGCCAAGGGGAACCAAGTGGAGACCTGTTCAGTGAAGAGTAAGGTTTCTGCTACCGTAGTGAGGGTCCCATTGAGAACTTTAAACAGTTTGCAGAGGACCCAGTCAGTGTGGTGGGACGACTTCCTTGAGCAATGTTTAATAGACAATAGAAATGATGGCACATTCCGAATTGGCAGGGTGTGAACCTCCATAGGACAAGAGAACAAGACATTCGATTGGGGAGAATTTGTCACCTCTCGGATCAGAACTTTGAAGAAAGGAAAGTGCGCCTGAATGAAGGGTGATGGAAAGGAAGGTAAGAAGCGATGGAAGGACTAGAGATCGGACGATAAAGAAGACAGAATTGTCTTAGAAGGAGGAAGGCAGAAGAGGACACGGTGATTATAAAGAGCAGTTGCTGAGTTCACTGTTATGGAAGTGGCACCATTATGGGCAATAAGGAGACACAGGGCATGATATATCCTTAGAGAACTATAGGAGCAAATCTGTAGTTCGTAGGAGTTGGAAAGATTAAAAGGACATCATATTTGAAGAGTATTTGAAGAGACATCAACATGTACACTGAAATGGTGAAATGTAACAAGAAGAGAACCAGATATGGAACTCTTTGAGATGGGAGGGGGGGGGGGCGTGACCCAAAGGCTGATAAATTATAACAAGAAGGGTATGAACTGAGTGATGTAGATGGCCTGAGTGCGGATGGACCTCAGAGGAGGAGAGGTTTATAGGTGGATGGGCAGAGGGAGGGTCCGGAAGTGCTAGTGAGGAGTAGAAAATATTCCAACTCCCATTCTTGGCCGAGGGTATCAGATCACAGCGGAGAATGAACAACCAGCATTGGAGAGAGTAGCCAGTGAGTGATTCATTGTTTTCCAGAACAAATCAGGTTTCTTTGAGCATAAGAAGATGGAAAGTATGTGGGGAAAAAAATGAGATAGAGAATTAAAGGAAGTTTGCTAACAATTGAGCAGGGTTTCCATAACACACAATAGAAAGAGAGGTCAAAAGGGAAAATGGATTAGTAACTGGTTCAGTTGAGCTAGATGGGGATGAGAATACATGGAGAAGTAGCAGGAAATCCAGGAAGGGGTGATTTGCTGGGATTAGGGGAATGGGAAGTGCAAGTTTGCTAGGCTTAGTTACAAGTTGGTCGAGGGTAGCATTGATTGTCATGTTCCTTGTTCAAATAATAGGAGGTTATACATCTATTCAACCAGACTATTGTACAATGTGAAGGAGTTTGCAGATCCTATACATGATTGTATGCCACCATGGCGGGGGTGGGGAGAGGGGAGGAAGGGGAGAAAAATCTGAAACTCAAGTGACTCTGGAACTGAATCTTGTAATCTAAAAGTAAACAAACAAGTCAATAAAAATTAAAAAAAAAAAAGAAAAAGTAGGAGGTTATAGCAGTTGAGGAACAGGACAGAGATGTGTAAATGTGGTGGGGGGAGAGAAGGGGAAGGATGAGGCTCACCTCAAAGGTACCTAGGCAGCATGCATTCAGTTCAGCGTTGGTCTTGGTTACTGGGATCTACTCTGGAGCCACAGGCCCTGATCAAGGCAGGATTACGTCCCTGGTCTATGGTCTCAATCTTTCCCCCTATCCAGGATCTGTTTCTAAGGTCCAAGCCCAGTGTTATTAGATTTTGACCTACTCTTTATTTAGGACAGTGGTTCTCAACCTGTGGGTTATGTTCAATTTGTAACGATGAAAATACATCCTGCATATCACATATTTACATTAAGATTCATAACGGTAGAAAAAATTACAGTTATGAAGTAGCAACGAGAATCATTTTGTGCCTGGGGGTCACCACAACATGAGGAACTGTATGAAAGGGTCGCAGCATCGGCAAGGTTGAGAACCACTGCTTTAGGATGTCATGTTTTAAACTTGCAGTATCTATCTACACCTCTAGTTCATATTTTCCATGTTGATTACTTCTGTTCAGTTTTTCTGCTATGATTTCCTGCAATATGGTATCCAGAACTTTTGTTTCTTTCATACAATTCTGAGATTCTCTCTCTGAAATGTGTCTTCTGGCTCTTATTGCTTTGGTTTACAGAGATAAAGTTTCCCACTTTTACCATTTCAGAAACCTGAGCCTGGAAATTCTTGCAAAATAAAGCCCTCGTCTGACCTCTAGTGGGTATTTCCCCACTATCAGCTGTGTCTCTACTTGCTCCTCTTTCCAATTAGGAACCTTTCCTGACCGGAAAAAGATAGATCACAATGTGCGTGGCAGCCCCAAATCTGAGAAGCCTCTTTACTTCATGGGGCCAGGATTCAGGACTCCTCTGAAGGCTTATCAGACTCCTCTCAGCCCTACTCTCCTACTACCTGAAAGCCTTGATCAAAAAAAGAGCCTAAACAATCATCATTCAGATGTCTAGAGAGTAAAATTCTAGAACCAGAGAGTAAAAGAAAAATTGAAATAATCCACTGATCACCTCCTGAAAGAGATCCCAGGAATATTATAGCCAAATTCCAGAGCTCCCAGGTCAAAGAGAAAATACTGTATGCTGCCAGAAAGAGACAATCCAAGTATGGTGGAGCCACACTCAGGATAACACAAGATTTAGCATGAAAGGATCACAAGGTTTGGAATATGTATAAGAATCCCTAGCCTCTCCTGGCCAGTGGGCACGTCTCCCTTAATTGGGGGCATTTCCCTTAAGAGGCTCCTGTAAGGAGCCATGTCTCTGAATCAGCCCTCTCCCTTGAGGGGCTGAGTTCCTTCCAGGGTCGTCTCCCTTAAGGAGCTGTTGTCTCCATTAAGGAGCAGGTGTCTCTCTTAAAGAGTTGCCTCCACCCATAAGCTGAGCTCTCCCTAAAGCTACCTCTGTTAAGGAAGAGCCAGTTGGTGTGTTGTGTTACTCATGACTTGATTTGGAGATAGCCTGAGTGATTCCTTTCAAGATGACCTTGCATCCCAACATTTTAGGGTGCCCTGAACCTCAACATATCATATTAATTACAAAAACAAAAATCACATTCTTATATCACTATATGTAGAAAAAGTTTTCAACATATTAACACTAACTTATGTGAAAAGCACAGAGATAAATGGACATTTCTTCAAAATGGTAAACAGTATCTATCAAAAACCAAGAACTAATATTATCTAACAGAAAAAACATTTGATGGGCAGCTAGGTGGCCCAATGAATAGAACACTGGCCCTGGAGTCAGGAGGACCTGAGTTCAAATCTGGCCTCAGACACTTAACACAAAAAACTAGCCATGTGACCTTGGGCAAGTCACTTGACCCCAATTGCCCTATCTTCCCCCCTCCAAAAAGTGAAAAAAAAAACGCATTTGATATTTTTCCAAAAAGATTAGAAGTAAAGCAAAGACACTCAATTTCCTTAATATCAATTTTTCTAGAATATCTAATTATAGCAATAAAGCAAGAAAAATATAAGGGAATAAGCACAGGCAAAGAGCAAACACAATTGTTGTTATTTGCAGATGATATCATGGTTTGCCTTGAGAACCACTGAGATACAATTCAAAGTTAATTGAACTAATTAAAGTTGTTTTTCCATATTACCAACAAAAAGAGACAGAAAAAAGGTCATTCAAATTAACTACAGAATACGTAAAGTATGTGGGAGTCCTTCTGCCTAGGATTTATAAGTATAAAACTAGAAAATACTTTTTTATAGACATAAAGGAAGACTTGTAAAAATGGAACTATAATTGTTATTTATGGCTGGTTTGAGCCCAAATACCAAAAAATAGTGACATTATTTACACTGATTTGTAGGTTTGGAACCATATCAATAGGAGTATCAAATGATTATTTTATAGATCTAGACAAAATTTATCTGGAAGAATAAAATGTGGGAAATAATGGAAAAAGTAGCAGTGAGAGAGGTTTAATAGTTCTGGGTTTCAAACTTTACCACAAAGCGGTGATCACCAAGCCATTATAAAGCAGGGACTTCACAAATTAGATTCAATAAGTAAGACTACCTTGATAATGACAATCATTAAGTACCTCATTAATAAAAATTCCTGGGAAAACTGGAAAATACTCTGGTGGAGATTGGGGTTAGATCAACACTTTATGCCTTTTGGGACATTGTAGAGACCTATTAAAAACCTAATTTAGCAAAATTGAAAATACAGTATTTGTCTCTAAAACCCTTTTAAAATCCTTGGAAGAGCCCTTTGGAAAGGTGGGTGACAGGTAAAGGCAAAATGGCTTTTCTTTTTTTTTTTTTTTTTTTGCTTTTTGGAGGGCAGTTGGGGTTAAGTAAAAAATGGCTTTTCTTAAGGAGAAATCATTTGAGGGTTATGCCTTATGATAGAATAACTCGTCTAGTCTGAAGCTTTACCTTTCCACCAACCTGAAGTGGTTGGTGTTGGACTCACCCTTTTGCATTAAGAAAGGTTCCTGATGTCTGTGGAGGGCAGGAGGTCCTTTTGTGAGGGGAGTGGTCCATTAGAGAATGAGATTCTGGAATCTTAAGGCAGGCTGTGTTTGAAGATACCTTTTCTTTGTTCAAGGACCCTATGTATGTTAATGTGAATCTTGCAACAGAGAGACACATTGGAAGGCATGTGGTCTGTGCCAGTTTGACTCTCTCTTTCCAAGCTAGAAATACCTTCAGTATTGATTAATGAGAGTAAAGAATAATAAAGCTTTTTGTTAGACTGGTTCCTAAACGCAAAGTACAGTATTAGCAAGAAAAATTTTCTTTAACAATAAACTCCGAATGGATACATACTGTGAATATGAAACATTAAATATTTAATTAAAAATTAAAATTCAATTAATATTCAAAAATTTGATGAAAAATTCAAGTCAAAGAGCATTTATTAAGTGCCTACTTAATAGGCACTGTAGCACCGTGCTAGGCACTATATTGAATATAAAGAAAGGCCAAAAACAATCTCTACTCTCAGAGAGCTCAAAGTCTAATGGGAGAGACAGAACAACCACGTACAAACAAGATCTAGACAGGATAAATTGGAGATAATCTCAAAGGAAAAGACATTGAGATCAAGGAAGACTGGAAAAGGATGCTTGCAGAAAATGGAACTATGGCTAAGCCTTGAAGGAAGCCAGAAAAGCCACAAGGAGGAAGAATCTCAGGTTTCGGAGAGAACCAATGACAATGTCTGGAGTCAGAAGATGGAGGGTCGTGTTCACATCATAGTCAGGAGGCCAGTGTCCCCAAATCTCAGAGCATGTGGAGGGGAGTGAGGTAGGAATGGGCCACATTGTGAGGAACTTTAGGAGCCAGAGAAGTTTATATTTGACTCTGGAGCTAATATGGAACCACTGGAATTTGTTGAGTGAGAGGGAATGGGTGACACTGTTAATTTGATAGCTGAGTATAAGATGGCTAAGTGTAGAATGGTAAGAGACCTGACACAGAGAGATTGATAGACAACTATTGCAATAATCCAGAGGTCAAGTGATGAGGGCTATACCAGATAGTGGCAATATCAGAGGAGAAGAAGGGGCATATATGAAAGATGCTATAAATGTAGAAATGGCAGAACTTGGCAACTGACTGGAGAAAGGGGTTGAGAGAGGGTGAGCACCGGGGGATGAGAGTGCTGGACGTGTTAAGCTCAAGATGTTTATAGATGCGAGGATCATCTGCATAGAGATGATCGTTGAATCTATGGAAGCTGATGAGATTGCTGTTGCTTAGCCAGGTCCTACTCTTTGTAGGTTTTCTTGGCAAATGTATGGAGCAGTTTTGCTGTTTCCTTCTGCAGTTCATTTTACAGCTGAGGAAACGGAGGTAGACAGGGTGAAGTGACTTGCCCAAGGTCACATAGTAGTAAGTATCTGAGGCCAGATTTGACTTCAGGAAGATGAGTCTTCTTGACCCCGGGTCCAGCATTCTATCCACTGGGTCACCCGGCTGCCCCTGCTGATAAGATTAGCAAGAGAAGTAGCATAGAAGGAGAAGAGCAGAGGACCCAGGACAATGTTCTACATAACAAGAAGAACCATTTTCACAGTGACCACAATATAGAAAGGAAGAAACTTCAAAAGACTTCAGAACTTTGATCAACATAAGGAATAAATCATGAACACAAGAATGATGAAACAGCATGCTCCGGTCTCAGACATTGACCAGCTACGTGACCCTAGGCAAGTCACTTCACCTCTGTCTGCCTCAGTTTCTTCAAGTGTAAAACAGGGATAATAAGGACTGTTGGGAGGCTCAAATAAAACACTATTTGTAAAGCATTTAGCACTGGACCTGGCCGGCTTTTAGGAGATGCTTAATACATGCTCATTTTCTTCTTGCTTCTTGTCAGAGAGGCTTGACTACAAGTACAGAGCAAGTCATACCTTTTTGGACGTCCCCAATGTGGCTGATTTGTTTTGCTTGGCTTTTTTTTTTGTTCAGTTGTTTCAGTCATGTCTGATTCTTTCATGACCTTATTTTGGGGTTTTCTTGGCAGAGACACTGGAATGGTTTACCCATTTCCTTCTCCAGCTCATTTTACAGGTGAGGAAACTGAGGCAAGAAGGGTTAAGTGACTTTCTCAGGGTCATGTAGCTAGTAAGTGTCTAAGGTCAGATTTGAACTCAAGAAGATGAGTCTTCCTGACTCCTGGACCAGTTCTCTATCCGCTGTACCACCTAGCTGCTCCTACTGCTTGACTATAATAATTAATTAAGAAGAAAGTCTTCTGGCACATGAGAATTGTTGGATGGTGATGGAGATGTGAAATGGTCTGGGTGAGCCAGGGCTTGCTTCCTAGAAACAAGCAGAATGTAAAATAAAGCATCTGAAGATATTCTGTAACTGGTCATAGAATGCTGACCACATGATCAAGAGACAGATTTTTGATCGGCTACATAGCCAGAACTGGGGTACATTTAAAAAACTAGTCAAGTCAATTAGCTGTATTAAGTGCTTACTGTATGCCAATCCCAGGGATATTAATACAAGCAAAAAGAAAGGTGGTTCTTAGCCCAAGGAGCTTATATTTTAATTTGGGAAGACACATAAAAGGGAGATGAAAAAGGGAGAAGAGGAAGGTACTGGAGCAAAGACCTAGTGCAGCAGTTCTCAACCTGTGGGTCTCAATCCCTTTGGGGGTTACCTAAGGCCATCGGAAAACATATATTTCTGATGGTCTTAGGAACCGAGACACCACTCTTCTATCTCCAAGCGGGTCTTTCCACATGCAGATATACCCACATATGAGTATTAAAGGGTTGAGGCATCAGGAAGGTTAAGAACCACTGGCCTAGTGGAAGGATGGCTAGTTTGGGCCATTCCTTAGAAAAGGAAGGCCGGGAGGAAATCAGTAGTGGGAGAAGGGGTCATCAGGGGTAGAAAGGAAAGACAACTGAAGGATGGGGGCAGAGTCCTGAGGGCTAAGCCTAGTCCTTTCCTCAAAGGCACTGACTAGCTGAAGTGCTGCTTCTCCCCATTCCTGCCTGAATGTGTCCCAGTAAACAGACAAGAGCTGCTAAGAGCTCTTATAGGAGAGAGAGGTCTTGGGCCTTTATCTCCCCATTGGGGTGTGTATCTGGCACATCCAGGATGCCAGGATGGCACAGGTCCTTAGATCTGCTTTACCAGGAAAGACAGCTGTTTAAGGGTCAACGAGCTTTTTAATTTAATTACATTCACTAGTTCAGGGAAAAAGTTAGCACCCTGAACTTCAGAGAAGGTACAAGCAGAGAAATAAAAACCAACAGACAGGGCTCGGACTGCCTGAATCAACTATACACTTTACATGCATCCCTGGATCAGGAAAGGTTTTACATCTGAGTGGTTGAGGAGTTCCGAACATATGGTCGTTAAGAATCTTGACCAGGGAATCACAAGAGCCTTCTCATAAGGGAGCCCCCAAAGCAATATACCAACTAAGAGTATATATAGACTTCTCAGAGCCAGAAGGCATCACAGCCCTCATAATTAGAAATTAGCAAAAGGGGTGAAAGCCTTCCTATAAGCAAACCTCCCCTAAGCAAGCTTCCCTTAATGGGAAGGTCTCTGTGTGAGACCTATTAATGGGCGGGGAAGAGCCTAAATCCCATTAACATTACTGTATGTTATGGTCAAATTAAGGTAAAGTTCTGAGCACAATTTATTAGTAAAGCATGAATTCACCAATAAATAGGATCTCAGTTTCATCAGCAAAACTAAGACCCAGAATGAGGAAGACAACTCTCTTTTATAGTTTTGGGGAGTACAGAACAAAGAACAGGTGGGGAGCAAACTATGATTAGTTAAAGGAGCTCAACATCATGTATAATAAAATCAATAGGATTGATCACAGAGCTGAGGCATGGGAAACAATATGATTGTCTGGGAACGAGGGGCTGGCAACAACCTCCTCCTTCCCTCCTGCTACTAAGAAATGTTCTTGTTTGAATTCCTGCAAGGTCAGAGAGAATGGACCAGACTTTGGAGAGCAAACCAAACATCCTTGAAGGATAACTTGGTGGTGTAAAGATACTAGATCAGACTCCCCAGTGTCTACCCGCATCCCTCAATGATGCCAGATTTCCTTGGGGCAAGAATAGAACAGGGATTAGTAGAACTAGATATCTAAACTTAACTCATTCCAGGCCAGCTGTATTTCTAAGTTCATGACTCAAGCAACTGCAGGGTAAAATTCATTTGTATAGAGGATCAACTGTAAATAGGATCAATTAAAAGTTGACACAGACTCAATCAAGTTATTTTGGGGGCCTCTATGTACGTGGCCATAATGTTGCTTCTCTTTCGTGTATATGTTTTCCATTTTAGATGAAAAAAGTATCAGAAATAGCTCTGACCTTATGAACTTTGACCGTCAGCGTGGTGAACCAGCAGAGGTCAGGAAACTGGAATCTAAGCTGGGTTTTACAACTAGCAGACCCAGAACTGACCCCCTGAGGTATGACCCGAGGGATCCAGCCCAGTGATAGCTGAGAGGAAGAAGCAGCCAGTGATAAGGCTGCATTTGGAAGTGAACTTGGTGGAACCAAATAACGCTCTGCAGAAAATGCTTCAACTTTGAGCCCACTTTCCATAGGGACTGAGGTAGTCTAGGGCAGTGTTCCCCCCAAGGTTGAGAGGTTGTACTGCAGTTCAGCCGTATCTTCTCAGTAAATATCCCCTTGCAAAAACTAATTGATATTAATTGGTTAAATGGAACTAGAGTGGTTGTCACTGATGTGGAAAGAGGCGCTAGAGACAATAGCATTAGAAAAAGAAATGTTCAGTCCCTCAAGGGTGCCTATAGAATCCTGGGTGGTAATATAGTTATGGGGAACTGAGTCAGAACTTTGTTACATAAAAAATGAAGAAAAGACCATTAATTAAACATTTTTAAAATACATGGAGAAAACAAACAAAAAAAGAAGTTCTGAAGTGATAACAGAGTCATTTTCTTATTTCCTTTCCTATACACTTAAAGAAAGCAGCTAAGTGGAGCAGCAGAGAGAGTGCCAGGGCTGGAGTCAGTAAGATTCATCTTCATGAGTTCAAATCTCGCCTCAGACTAGCTATGTGACCCTCACAAGTCGCTTTGCCCTGTTTATCTCAGTTTTCTAATCTGTAAAATGAGCTGGATAAGGAAGTGGCCAACCACTTCAGTGAGTGTCTCTTTTCTTTGATTTTTAAAATTAAAGATGTTAAAGCCTCCTGTCTGACTGTGGCTCCAACAAAGCCTCCTTTGGTAGATATTCGTCCGAGTCACGTCCGCTAACTGTGGGTCACCATGTAAGATATGTATGTCCAAATGAGTGCTTTAAACGTATACGTGTGTAGCCTGTAGATGGCATGGATAGACATTTCTGTAATATGCCTTAAAGTCTTTCCAAAGGAAATTGTGATTTTTCTCCTTGGGAGGAGCAGAAGGGCTGTGGCTGGTGCTTGCTCCTTGTCGTGTTTTATCTCCAGAAGGGATGTCAGGTTAGGTGAAGATCCATCTGTTACCTCAAATACTTCTGGTTCCAGAGGTGTGTTTTGGAGGAATTCAAGGTCATTCTGGAGGAGAGGAAGAGGGTCACAATATTGTACAGGAGGCAGCAAAAAAAAAAAGAGATTCCAATGAAAAAGATCAGGAAAGCAAATGACCGTCTGATGAGACGTTATGAGTAATTGAGGAAAGAAGGAAAGCTAAAGGGAAGGGAGAAAGGGAAGGATAATCTGCAACTGAAAGCAGAATTCCAGAAAATAGCAAGGAGAAAGTTTTCTTAAATGAGCAATGCAAAGAAATAGAAGAAATCAGGGTGGCAGTGAATTGAGCACCAGCCCTGGAGTCAGGAGGACCTGAGTTCAAATCCAGCTTCAGACACTTAACACAAAAAGAATAGCCGTGTGACCTTGGGCAAGTCACTTAACTGCAATTGCCCTACCTTCTTCCTGCCAAAAAAAAAAAATAGAAAAAAACAATAGAATGGTAAAGACAAGAGATCTCTTCAAGAAAATTAGAGATGCCAAAGGAATGTTTCATGCAAAATTGGGCATGATAAAAGACAAAAATCATAGGGATTTAACAAAAGTAGAAGAGATTAAGAAGAAGGGGTAAGAATATACAGAAGAATTATACAAGAAAGAATTTAACATGGTCAATAGCCATGATGGTGCGGTTGCTGATCTAGAGCCAGACATCCCAGAGAACAAAGTCACATGGGCCCTAGGAAGCATGGCTAACAATGAGGCTCGTGGAGGGGCTGGAATTCCTTAGAGATGATGCTGTTAAAGAGCTGCTCTCAATACACCAGCAAATTTGGAAAACTCACCAGTGGCCACTGGACTGGAAACGCCAAAGAATGCTCAGATTACTGAAGGATGCACTTATTTCACACGCCAGCAAGGTTATGGTTAAGATTCTGCAAGCTAGGCTGTAGCAACATGTGAACCAAGAATGACTAGAAGAACAGACTGATTTTCTTTTTCTTTTTTTATGTTTATGTCTTTATTTTTAATTGATTTGTTTATTTACTTTTAGTTTACAAGATTCAGTTCCACAATCCCTTGAGTTTCAAATTTTCTCCTCCTCCCTCTCTCACCCCCTTTCCATGGCAGCGTGCAATCAAGAATAGGATCTGCAAATACTTTCACATTGGACATTGGTAGAACAGACTGATTTTCAAAGAGGCAGAAGAGCTGCAGACCAAATTGCCAACATTTGCTGGATTATGGAAAAAGAAAAGGAGTTCGAGAAAAACATCTGCTTCTGCTTCATTAACTACACTGAACCCTTTCAGTCTGTGGATCACAACAAAATGTGGCAAGTCCTCAAAGAGATGGGAGGACCAGATCATCTTGCTTGTCTCCTGAGGAACCTGCATGTGGGCCAAGAAGCAACAGCTTCTTCATTTTGTCACCTTATTTATTTAACTTATATGTAGACCACATCACGGGAGACGCCAGGCTGGACAAATCAAAAGCCAGAATTAAAGTTGCTGAGGAAAATGCCAACAGTCTCAGATATGCTGATGATGCCACTGTGATGGCAGAAAGTAAAGAGGAATCCAGAAACCTCTAGATGAGGGTGAAAGAGGACACTCTAAAAGCTGGTTTGAAGTTTAACATTAAAAAAAATTTTTTAACTAAGATATTGGCAACTGGTCCTATCATTTCCTGTCAAATGGAGAAGAAATGGAAGCAGTCTCAGATTTTATATTCTAAGTCTCAAAGATCACTGCAGATGACACCCACAGCCCTGAAATTAAAAGGTATTTGCTCCTTGGGAGGAAAGCTATGGCAAATCTGGACAGCATCCTACAAAGCAGACATTACCTCACTCACAAAAGTCCGTATCGGCAAGCTAGGGTCTTTCCATGAGCAACATGTGGCTGTGAGAGTTGAACTATAAGGAAAGCGGAGAGCTGCAGAATCTGTGCTTTCAAACTGTCATGCTGAAAAAGACCTAAAAAAGACAGCAAGGAGGTCAAATTAGCCAATACTTAAATAAATGAGCTCAGACTATTTACTAGGTCAAAAACTGAACTTAAAGCTTAAGTACTTTGGCCACCTATGGGACTCGTTGGAAAAGACCCTGATGTGGGGAAAGATTGAAGGCAAAAGGAGAAGGGGATGGGGGAGGATGAGATGGATAGGAGGCGTCATGGAAGCAAGGAACATGAGCTTGGACAGGAAGAGACAAACAAGCCTGAGCGACCACTGAAGACCCAAACCGCAAATATCCCTTAGCTTGTACTTGGCAGTGTAAGTCCTTCCAACCAAATGTCAGTTGCAAGAATAAGCCCATTTATTCAAGTAAAAGGCAAACAGAAACTGAAGAAGTTCTAAATCTATCGCCTATGATTGGTGCTTCTCTTTTTCTCACTTTCTTCTTAACTCTGTACAATCTAGCTTTTGACTTCATTATTCAAATGAAACTGCTTTCTCCAAAATTACTAAAAAAAAATCTCTTAATTGTCAATCTTATGAAATTTTCTCAGTTCCTGACCTTTGACATTGTTCACCATCCACCCATTCTATATGGATAGATCCCCCGTTCATGACTGTGGATCATCCTCTTCCCTCTGGGCTTTTATAAGGCTACTCTCTCCTGCTTCTCCTCCCTGTCTGACTGCTCCTTCTCTAACCAAGTGGCTCCATATTCATCCAGGTCACATCCACCAACAGTGAATGTCCCTCAAGATTCTATTCCACACCTGAAACCTTTCCCTTTCTTGCTCCTTCCATCTTCTTGCCCTCAATGGGACCAGGCTCTTTCCTGATGTCACAATTTCCCCGACCAGACTTTCCAACGCTGCTTGTGCTTTCAATCATACCTTCTGACTTGCTCATCATGTATGGGGGTTGGAAAACATCTTGCTCCTCCTTGCCACTTTGCCAGTCTCTGCTCTACCACCATCACTCAGTAAACTCTCCTCCTCTGAAGTCCACCCAACCCATATTTATCACCTAATGACAATTCTGGTGGCTGTTGTCTACCAACCTCTCGGACATTCCAACATTCCTTAATGACTTCAGTGCCCCTCTCTTCTCCCTAACTCTTGCCCTCTTACTAGGAGATGCTCTCTCAATCACTCTCCCAAATCCTCCATTTCCTCATTTCCTCCTCCTCTACACCACCATAGTCTTGGTTTGCCGCCTTTTCAAGTTGGAGAATTTACCATCAGTGCAGTAGCTGGTCTTCATTCTGTGCTCACCCTCATTGACAGCATGACTGAAAACATCATGCTAAAAAGCACTGGAACAAGCACACAGCCTTGTTTTACTCCACTGCTGACTGGGAAAGCAGGAGAGCACTGTCTGTTATCCAGAACCTGGGCAAGCGTGCCGTCAGTATGAATGGACAATGCTGATGAACTTCTCTTGGCAACCAAATTATGATATAATGTTCCATAAGACCTGAGGACTGCTAGGCTATATAAAAGGCTTTAGTGAGATCTAGGAATGTCATGCATGGACCTCTACTCTGCTCCTGGCATTCCTCCAGAGTGCTGGTCCATGATTTTCTGTTTGCTGATGATTGTGCACTCAATGCAGCCCCTGAAGCTGAGATGCAGCAAAGTATAGATCTATTCCTTGCTGCTTGTGCTAATTCTGGCCTAACAATCAACACCAAGAAAACACAGATGTTTCAGCAACCAGCACCACACCATCTGTTTATGGAAGCATCAGTTACTCAAATGGAAAAGTTTTGAATACTGTGGATAAATTCACTTACCTTGGCAGTACGCTTTCCAGGGATGTACACGTTGATAATGACATTGCTGCAAGCATTGCCAGAGCTAGCTCAGTGTTTGTGAGTATAATGGTAATCAATTTGTTTGATCAGATACTTAGGGCTAAATAGATCATATACTTAGGGTTAGGTAGATCCTAGTAACTTAGGGTTAAGTATAGAACTCTGTCCATTGGTGAAAAGGTGTGAATTCCCCAGTTGAAGTGGAAGAATGCTATTGGCTGAGACACTCCCCTGTTGACTTGGGAGAAGGCCA
>CM053599.1:210352589-210368702 GCA_028646575.1 Pseudocheirus occidentalis
AATGGGAAAGAGGAAACAAAACCAAACATGGAAAAGAACGAGAGCATGTGGATTGCTTTGGTCTCCATTTAAACTCTGGTCTTTCTAGATCTTTCTCTGAGTGTAGACATCTCCTTCCATCCTGAGACTTTTAGAGTTGTCTAATAACCTTGCGTTGCTGAGAAGAGTCCAGTTTGTCAAAATTGGTCATCACATATAACGTTGTGTCTGTGATTGTGTACAAATTTCTCCTGGTTCCGCTCTTCTCACTTAGCATCAGTTCATATAAGCCTTAGAGAGGCTTTTCTTGACAGAACTATTTTGACCTTTATCTTTCAAAGAAGATGAAGAAAATTCTTGAGAAGAGCTTGTTATATTGAGAGAAATAAATGGTGGAATTCTGGTTTCAGAAGAAGTCACCCATAGTTATAGTGAAGATACAGAGTGACTTTGGCTGTGAACTTCCTATTTTTGTGTCATTATTTATGTCTTTGTGTAAGTATTGATGACATTGTTCACAAATTGCTTATTCAGTAATTTTAATACTTAATTTTGAGAGATTGAGGGAATTAATATGTAGAAAAAACTTTTAAGGAAGAAAGTTTTTCCAGTTCATAATGAACTGGGATTGAGGACAGGAGTTAAATGTTCAATGAGAAAGAAGTGACAATTTCATTAATAAAAAAGTATCTAAGCACTTTAGAACTCAGAATGATAAGACAAAATATGGGAATGAGTCCAGCTGCAGGCTTTGGGCTAATTTACAAGTGAAGTTGATTGGTGATATATAATCTTTGATGTTGATTGGTGATACATAACCTTTATAATCTTGTTACATGTTCAGCATCTCCTAGTAAACCCTGTTATGCTTGGGTCTCTATATCTGGTGTTGTAAATTGTTCCCCTTCTTTTCCATGGGTAACTTGTATATTTATTGATTACTTTAGCCTTATTGGTTTTCTAAATATAACTTTGTTATTGCTACTTTAAAGACAGAGATCGATATATTTAATATCTATAGTAATGCTTTTGAATTGGAACATAGAGTGGTTACCAGATTTGAGGAGCAAATTCAGAAAAAGGGTGAAGAATTGGGGAGATGACAAAGTAATTCAAAGTAAAGTTAGGCTGGAGAGTCCCTTAAGTATTTCCTTAAGTATTTAAGTATTTGGTCATTGAAAAATACCAGACACCTTAACAGGAGGAAAGAATATGTGTTTACAGACCCCCTAACAAAGAGGAGAATGTTGAGGTTGTGTTGGAAAAGGGAATCAGAACGTTTTTGAGTGAGCAAAGGAGAGCTCACCTGTAACAATGGACAGAGATCCTTACTCATCTATGCTGGAAGCTCGAATTACTTCCTCAGAATGGAACAGAAAAGTAGCATCCAAGTTGGGGAAGACTATGAGTGTTAAGGTAGCCTTGCAAAAGAAGGATTTCCAGCAGGGGGAAGCAATGCTGACTAATGTCGGAACATCCTCGCACGGATGGATTAGAGAAGTACAATAAAATAATCATAATATGTGTTTGAAGACAAACATTTACAAAGAATCTGTGGGAAAATGGACAAGTTGTTGTTTGTGAAGAGTGAAGATGAGAAGAAAGGTCAGAACAGCTTGAAGCGAGAGCATCCCCAGCATAGCACAAACAGAGAAGTATCATTCTCTTCTGTTACAGCTGTGGGCCCGGATGGCCATGCAGATGATAAATGTGCTCGAAAGAGAAATGTGGAGTTGGTGGATGGCAAGTTGAATTCCAGAGAATTAGCATTGGAAAATGAAGATAGTCCTGGCTGGTTGTCACCTAGAAGAAGAATGATCTAATCATCAGGTCACAACAGTTTGATACAGAGACACCAACAAGAGGCAGTCAGAAAAGCAGAAATGGTTTCTGTTACAAATGTGGGCTACATGATCACAAACATCAAATGTACTTGAGAATTTTCATTTGGATCGGGCAAGTTGATGTTCAAAGAACCAATGTTGCGAAACAAGCTATTGTACTAGGTCCCAGTTATCAAGAATTGATGAAAGATGAAAATTTTTTGCTGAACGGCTTTGGTGGTCAGAGTGTATCGGAGACCTTTGGAATAGAAATTAGGCAGACATTTCAGAACTAGATAGAAAAATTCTATTGTAAGAGGATTCAGTTGGAGAAGGAATTGAAAAGTCAAGCAGAGCAGAGGCTTTGTGTGTAAAAGAAATGAAATAGTTCCTCTGCTTGATACAAAAGAACTATTGCAAGTTGCTAAGAAGAAACTGCTACATTGAAGTAGCAACTCAGATGTTGAGGCCCAATCCTGTTTCTCCAGTTCTCACAGAAAGATGCTGAGAAAATAAGCTTCTTGGAGAAAATCAGAGATCACACACAGAAGCTCAATAACTTTGCCTAGGGTTGAGGGGAACCCTAGTTCAAACAATGATGGAAGACCAATTTAGAACAATGTAGAATCCCTTAGGAAAAGAGAACCAAATATAGAAATTAAAAATACTGGTAATGGGCCTATAACAGCAACCAACTTGGATACAGATAGTAGAAAAATAAATGGGTCTAAAGAGAATTAGAATAGTACAGCCCATAAATAGAAGGCTATACTCCTTCAGTTATTTGACCCATTGTCAAATTATATGTAATATTTTTGCACCTTTAATGCATTATGCGTGTTGTTACTTATTATTTTTATTGTTACTATTGCTACTGCAGAATTTTTTTTCTTATTTAAGTTTGTCAAAT
Source organism: Pseudocheirus occidentalis (assembly GCA_028646575.1). NCBI lineage: Eukaryota > Metazoa > Chordata > Mammalia > Diprotodontia > Pseudocheiridae > Pseudocheirus > Pseudocheirus occidentalis. The sequence continues at coordinate 210,355,302 of CM053599.1, forward strand.
GGTGCTTTCTGTCATGATATCTATATATTTTTATGTTGTATTTAATATTGATGAAGAGTTCACATACTCCAAAATGATTGTTAGGGAACTGAAAAGTTTTTGACCACGGGGAGAAATGTTTGAGAAATCGCTCCTCTTACTACCTCTTTAAAAACAGAGACACTAAGTGTTAAACTTGTCATTGACATTTTAGGAATGCTTCCCTCAATTGAGTTGGGGAGACTATGGTAAGTTTAGCTTCAATCTGTGAACTTCTGTGAGGAGTTTGTGGGAAAGACATAGAAAATAAGGAAAAACTTTTCTTGAACAAATTTCCTTACTTTGTGAAAAAACGTAAAAAGAATTATGTGAGTGAGTCTGATGAGAGAGACAATTGAGGGTGTTTTTTTTGTCCCTTTTTGGAGGGGGCAAGGCAGGACATTTGGGGTCAAGTGACTTGTCCAAGGTCACACAGCTAGTGTTAAGTGTCTGAGGTCAGATTTGAACTCAAGTCCTCCTGACTCCAGGGCCGGTGCTCTATTCACTGTGCTACCTAGCTGCCCCTGACAACTGAGTTTTTACAAAGTAAGTTCTTAGTAAATGCTTATCAATTTGGTAATAAGAATGTATATGGGAACAAGTTAAATGTAACCTTGTTACATTAAGTAAAGTCATAAGGTTTTTGCACAAACAAGGCTGCTCCTCTATCTGGAATTCTGTCCCTCCTCTTCTTTATTTCCTGCCTGCCCTTGGTTTCTTTCATGTCTCAGCTAAAATTCCACCTTCTACAAGAAACCTTTTTTAGTCCTTAATTTTGGTGCTTTCCGTCTAATGTTAGCTCAGATTTGTATGTGTGGGGTTACAGTTGTTTGCGTGTTGTTTCTTCCACCAGAATGTATGCTCCTTTCTAAGAGTAGGGACTAGATTTTGTCCTTCTTTTTATTCCCATTGTTCACAGTGGCATGTAATAGGTGCTTAATAAATTACTCATTGGCTTGACTTGGTGTACATTTCATTGGAATGGATTATTGGTAGTTAGGGGGTTACCAACTACAGTCCTTCTGGCAAAATGGTGGATTGCCAGCGCTTAATGTCTTCGGTGCTGCTGGTACCTAAGGACCTTTCCAATTGCCATGTGGCCAGATTTTGTTCTCTTCCCCCAATTGGAATGTGAGCTCTTTGAAAGTAGGGATTGTTTCTCTTTTTTTCTACTTGTATTCTCAGCACAGCAAAGTACTTGGCACCTGGTAAACCCTTAATAAGTGCTTTTCTCTTTTCAGTTTTCTTTGAATTATTGAACAGTTATTAATGATATTGGGGAGGTACTCTGATTATTAGAAGTGCTTGACTTTTTTCCTTTAAGAAGTTGAATCGTGGGTCTCAGAGAAACATGGATGTCTTCAGGGAACATCTGGAGTTATTCTTTTGGAAATGATAGCTCTTTTGTGTTGGGAGAGAGATTAGGCTGGACTTCTTTTCCTTGGGATTTTTTTTCAGAAGGCTTTTCTCATGAAGGAGGGAGACAGTGATTTTGCCAGCAGTCCCAGCTTCCTCTACATCTGGTCTTCACTCAAGTTCTGGCCATTAAATAACCTAACCGGTCAGTTCCCCTCCGTCCTCCCCTTGAGTCCTTGCTCTCTCCTTCTTCCATTCACTGAATTCTCCAACTTTACTTGGAGTGTGTCTTAAAACTTTAGTGGACATTTAAGCAGAATTTGGTGGACTTTGATATTATGAGGCTATCATCTTAGGAGACACAGAAATTGTTTGTTCTGGGCTTTTCTTTTTTCTTTCCTCTTTGATTTAAACTTTTCCTCCAGCAGTTGTCTTTTTTTCCTTATTTGTGTTTCCCCAGCAGGTTCCCAGCCTCCCATGTTGGTTCAGGAGACAATATATTAAGTGCCTTGAGCTGACTAGTGAAACTCTTCCTCTCTCTCCCATAAAGAGACCCAGGATGTAAAGGGACATGCCCCAGATCATCCAGGCAGTGAAGACCTAGAACGCAGACTTTCTCTGTCTCTCTGTCTTTGTGTCTTTAAGAGAGGGACAAAGACAGAACATAAGCCCCTTCAGGGCAGAGAACGTTTGGTTTGGTTTGATTTGATTTGATTTGATTTTGTTTTGATTTGATTGATTTGATATATTCCTTGTGGCCAGTAGAGTGCCTTACAGCTAATTGGAGCATGGTTGCTTAATGCATATTGGTTGAAGTGACTGCTGACTTCAGATACAGTACATTTTCAAGCTTCCCATTTAGCCTGGCATGATGTACCAACAAGATGGATTTGGCAGTGATACATAGCATGGATCAGAGGGGAGTTGATGAGTCTGAGAGAGGACGTGGCTCTTCCCAGTTCTGCTGTGTGTAAGTAGCAGTTGAAAAAGCTCGGTCTTGTGGCCAGAGGATACAGCTGGGCAGCTAGCTTACTGTTGTTAACCTGCTTTTCTTTCCTTCCTCCTCAACAAATACGTATTAAGAACTTAGAGTGTGCCAGACACTATGTTATATACTGGGCCTCCAAAGGCAAAGATGAAACCATCTCTGCTATCAAGGAATGGAATCTTCTTACTTTGTGGCTTTAGGACATTTGCTTGATTCTTCTGGGCTTGTTTTCCTTTAATATAAAATGGAGCTACTAATAAGACCTGATCTGTTCCTATACCCAAGGGGTTATGGTGAAAGTAAGAATTAAAACTACTAGAGAAAGTCTTTGGAGTTTCTTGGAAGAAAGTGCTATGCAAATAGAAGATATTTTGTAATGCTGTAATCCCGACATAATCATAGAATCCTAGAGCTAGAAGGCACTGTAGAGGTCAGCTCTTTTAACCATAACATTCTGCAGAGGGAGAAATTGGAGGCCAGAGAGAGTAAGCAGCTTGTGTAGTAGTTACATACTGAGTTAGCGGTGGAGGTGGAAATGTGGAACGGTAGAGAGGTTGAGCAGGTAGTTGGTGCAGTGGGGAGATTGCTGGGCCTGGAGTCAGGAAGACCTGAGTTCAGATTGCTCAGACACTTACTAGCTGTGTGACCTTAGACAAATCACTTAACTTCTGTTTGCTTCAGCTTCCTCAGCTGTAAAATGGAGAGAAGAGTAGCACCCAAGTCCCCCGAGGTTGTTGGAAGGATCAGCTAAGTGCTCAGCATAGAGCAGCAGGTACTTTATGAATGCTGACTTTTATTAGGTGGGACTGGCTGTCTGGTCACCTGACTCCTAGTTGGGGGTGTGCCCTTCTCATCATACCCTATTACAGAGTCAGGTTATCTTACCAGAAGGAATGATGAATATCCATGAAATGGAGGGACCACAGTCCCTAACAGGGAGAACACAAATGTGTCGGCTGCTTGAGTGGTAGGTGAACTTGGAATCAGGAAGCCCTTAGACCAATGCCTGGTGCATAGTAAGGACTCAGTAAACATTTATTGACTGACTGACCTAGGTTTAAATCCTACATCTCGAACTCTTATGTCCAGTAGACACCTTAAACTCAATACCTTCAAGATTCAGCTTGTTTTCTTTCTCCCCAAACTGTTTCCCTTGTCCCTTCCCTATTACTATAGAGGGCAGCACCATCCTCCCAGTCCCTCGAAACCTTGGAGTCATCTTGGATTCCTTACTGTCTCTCCCCTCCCTCCCCCCTTTTCCAAGCTATTACCAAGGCCTGTCAGATTTTACTTTTGCAACTTCTCTTCAATATGTCACTTCTCCCGTCTGACGTCACCACCACCCTGATGTAGACCCTCCTCACCTCAGGTCATGATCACTGCAATAGCCTGCTGATGGCTCTGCCTTCCTCTTCTTTCCCCACTCAAAATCAGCTTCCATTCAGTCATCACAGTGATTTTCCTAAAACATCGGTCCAACTGTGTTGCTTCCCCCATTTGGTAATCTTCAGTGACTTACTCCCTCCAGGAACAAATACAAAATGCTCTATGTGGCATTTGAAGCCCTTCATAACCAAGCTCTTTCCTACCTTTCCGGTTTTCTTACACTTCACTCCAGCCCTTGGATCTAAGTGATACTGGCCTCTTGGCTGATCCATGAACAGACACTCATCTCTTGGCTCTGTCATTCTCTCTGTCTTCTGTGCCTGGAATGTTTTCCTTCCTCCCTGATTAATGACCTTCCTAGCTTCCATTTAAGACCCAACTAAAATCTCACCTTCTACAGAAAGCCTTCTCCAGCCCTTCTTAATTCTGGAGCTTTCACTCTGCTTATTATTTATTATGTATCCTGTATATAGCTTGCTTTGTAGATATTTATTTGCATGTTATCTCCCCTATTAGACTGTAAACTCCTTGAAGGCAAGGGTTGTTTTTTTCTTTCCTTTTTTTAAAATCTCTTTTAGTATTCCCCAGTGCTTAGCAAAGTACCTGCCTCACAGTAGGCACACGATAAATGCTGATTGATTGATTTAAGACTGGAAGGGATTGGAGGTCAGCCAGGCCAAACTCTGGTTTTTACAGATGAGAAAACTAACTCGCTGTGTGTCCCTGGACAGTTTGATGAACTCAGCCTCAGTTTCCTCATCAGTAAAAGGGGATGATAATGATAGTGAGGCCCAGAGTGGGTGACGTAGCAAACACCAGTGGGCACTAAATGGCAGAACCAGAGTTTCATGCTCCTGGCAAAATTACCAAGGCTTTTATAAACAAAACGGCAGATTAAAAAACCCCCAAACTGTTGTCTTGTAAGTGAAAATGCAGTATACTCAAAGGATCCCCAACAATATTGTAAGTAAAGTAGGAAATGCACAATATTTTGAAGCATCTTATGAGGTGAGCTGTCACAATTCAGTGCTATTCCCGGTTGTAAAATGTTTGTAGCAGGCACGTCATTCTAGCGGAGAAAAAGCTGCTTATAGTATTGTTACATTTAGAATAAAATTGATCTGACAATATAAACTTGAAAATATATGTTTAATCATTGGTAAAAGGCTTTTATCTTCTGTTCTTCCTGTTTTTTGACCCACTAAGTGACCCAGACCAATATCCATAACCTCCTACCCCTCCCAGAGAGCCATCCCTTAAAACAGAGAATAAAAAAGAAAGGAGAAAAAGTCAGCAAAACTTAACCAATGAAATCTACTTTATATGAGCAGCACTTTGCAACTTTCTCCTTGCCCCCTCATGTTTACTGGCTCAGTCGATTCTCTTTGGGTTGAGCCAGTTTTCGAGGCTCCACTGCCCTCTCCCTCCATCTTTTAAGTTCAGGTATGAATTGCAGGTAGGTGTCTCAGTAGACAGCACTGGGCCTGTGGTCAGGGAGACCTGAGTTCAAATCTGATTTCAAATACTTAGTTGCTGTGTGACCTTGGACAAGTCGCTTAACCACCATTTGCATTAATCCACTGGAGAAGAAAATGGCAACCACTCTAGTATTCTTGCCAAGAAAATCTCATGGGCATTATTGGCATGCTATGGTCCCATAGGATCATGGAGTTGGATGCAACTGAACAATGAGTACAGATTGCAGAATCGTTAGTTAGGACTCTAGTTCCCAAATCTAGATTTCTTACTCATTCAAGGCTTTTTATAACCTATGACCCAGTCTCCCATTACTTCTCCCCTTCCCCCCCCAAACAAACTCATCATGTTCACTTAATCTGCCATGCTCTCCCATGTTTTAGTTAGCACTGCCAGTCCAACTTCCTGGCATTTTCCCCAAACTCCACCTGTTGAAATACTACCCATCCTTAAAGCCCTACTTTTACTGCCATGTCCTTTCATGAAACCTCTTCTTATCACCCTTCCCTAAACTAGTCATCTGATCTCTGGGGTCCTTCCCAGCTCCTAGGACTTATGGGATTCTACAAAAGAACTATCGGTATACAACCTGGAGAGGACTTGGAAGAGGCGAGATGCATCAGAACTAGATTCAGATATTTGAAAGGCTGTCAAGTGGAAGAAGGGTGTAAATAAAAGATACATATTCCCTAAACAGAAGGTAACCTTGGTGGGGAAGGCTCTAACAGCTGTTGGGACCCTGGTCCTCAAATAATAACTATTTAAGAATGTTCTAGAATATTCTGTTCTACTAGCCTTTTCACTTCCTTGCCATGAGAGTTAAAGTATGTTTTGTTATCTGCTTTCTGGGACCTTTATACTGTTGTTGTTTTCAATTAGTTTGACTTCTTTTCAGTAATTTTTTACATTGCTTTAGCTATGTCCTCTTGGTTCTGCTTCTTATGTTCTGTATCAGTGCCTACAAATCTTCCCTTGTTTCTCTGAATTCTTGATATTTGTCATTCATGTCTTACTCCACAATAATATCTCATTAAATTCCTTGCTTTAGGTTTTTTTTTTTTCTGCAAGCTTTTTATATTCTGCTCTAGTTTTGTCTCCAGTTTTTTTTTTTGGTACTACAAAGAGCCAGGAATTGTTGGTGTTTGTTAGATCTTTGTTCTTGTCTTTGACTTCTGTGAGGAATATGCTCAGGAGTGGGATTGCTAGGTCAAAGGGTACGGAATGCTTGGTTACTTTAATTGCTTAATGTCCAAGTTGAAATGCAGAACAATTGGGCCACTTCAAAGCTCCAAACCCGGTGCCTTCTTACAGCTGTTCCAAAATGGACTGTTCTGAACTTTTGTCATATTAAAGTATGAGGTGAAATTTCAGAGTTTAAAAAGATTTTTTTTAAATTTTTTTTCTTTTTGCTTTTTGGAGGGTAGTTGGGGTTAAGTGACTTGCCCAAGGTCACACGGCTAGTTTTTGTGTTAAGTGTCTGAGGCCGGATTTGAACTCAGGTCTTCCTGACTCCAGGGCCGGTGCTCTATTCACTGTACCACCTAGCCGCCCCTTAAAAAGATTTTTTTTAAAGTCGTTATTATTTTGAAATCGACAAACACCAACCTACGTGAACATTTCTTTGTACAGAGAACAGGGAAAGCAGATTGTATATGACCTTGTGAATGTCTATTATATACAATTGGCTTATCCCTTAAATATATATTAAATTTGACCTGGTGGTTCCAACATGTCCCTGCTTGTCAGTATGTCTTTCTGAACTTCCTTCTGATCTCTTTGGTTGTTTTTTTTTTTTTTTTGGCTTTTTTTGGAGGGCAGTTGGGGTTAAGTGAGTTGCCCAAGGTCACATGGCTAGTTTTTGTGTGTGTGTGTGTGTTAAGTGTCTGAGGCCAAATTTGAACTCAGGTCCTTCTGAATCCAGGGCCAGTGCTCTATTCACTGCACCACCTAGCTGCTTGCTGATCTCTTTTTATATTTTTAAAAATGTCCTCTCCCTAAAAAGCCCTCTTATTATAACAGATGAGGATAGTTAAGAAAAAGAGCTGTGTGAAATATATGTTCATTCTGTACTTTCAGTCCATCATCTCTGACAAAGGATGGAATGCATGGTTTATCATCAGTCTTCTGGAGTTGGGATTGGTCATTGCATTCAGTTACTAATTCTTAGGTTATAGCATAGATTATAGCAATTATAGCATTGTCTACATGGTTCTCCTCACTTTGTTCTACATCGAGCCATCATACAAGTCCTTCTAAGCAAAGGTATTTTGTTTTCCTTTAAAAAAAACAAAACAAAACAACCTAGCGACTTAGGAGCACATTTTTGTGTGGTCATTCATAGTTTGAATTTTTAAAAAACTGGTCATATCTTTGACCTCTTCTAATAAGTGGGAAATGCTTTATTTTTTCATTTGTCTTAGAATATTTGCTTATATGTATCTGCGATGTAGATTATAAGTTCCTTGAGTACAAGAACCTTGAATTACTCATTGTTGCATGGCTTGAAGTGTCTAGCAAAGTACCTTCCATATACAGTGGGTACTTTAGTGCCTGTGAATGAGCCTTTAAACTTCCTGTTTCTGGATCTCAGCCCAGTCTATGAAATAGGGAGAATTGGACTTCCAATTATTGAGGACTTGAGATTCTTGGGTGACGTGGGGAGTGCTGTTTTCAATAAGGGTGTAGCTTGTGGGCCTGCTATCTGGCTGTGGTTTTGGTGCCTTTACTTCCTTGGTAGTCTGCACAGGTGGCCTTTGTTGGAAACATTCCTGGAATGCTGGTTCTTACCCAGAATCTTCTGTTTGGCTAGCTCTGCTTCCCTTGCTCCCCATCCCCAACTTTTCTTGGCTTTCTTTTTTTCCCACTTTCCTCTGGGTTAGTGTATTTCCTGGTGGCTACTGTTCTTTTTGCTGTGTTTGAAAGCTCTGGTTAAGGCTCACTCTTGGCTGTCTCCCTCCTGCAGAGATGATGGAGGCTGGCAGATGAAGAGAGATTTTGAGAGTTGGCTTGTGTTGTAGGGCTTGCCTGGAGAATCCTTGGAGGGGCAGGAAGGAATTTGAGCACTGGTCATACTTTTGTATTTGTGAAATGCCTTATGATTGCATTTTGATACATTTCCCCCGGGTTTTAGTTTATTCTTAGACCTTTCCCCGTAGCATAGATGATATTTCTTGCTGATCTCCACCCCTTGGAAGTTGCCCGGGCAAGAAAGAAGGGCTACATGTTTTATAGTGGAAAGAACGGCTATCTTGGTGCCAGAAGATCTGGGTTTGGGCTGCACATTTACAACTTGCTAGCATCTTGGTTACTCTGTATCTTGGTTTCCCCATCTGTCAGAAGGGAGTAATAACATTGCACAGCTTAACTTGTAGGGTCATGATGAGTAAAGTTCTTCATAAAACTTCAAAGTGCTGCATAGACATACATAGTTGTGACTAGAAATCTGGGGTTTGGTCTTCAGTTGGGGAGTAGCTTTAACATCGTCTCTGTACAGATCACTTAGAAACTGATGGGGAAGAGGGACTAGATTAAGTCACATGTGGTCTTGTCCTCATGAAACTTTTGGTTCAGTATTGGGCAACTAACTGGTAATTCATGAATGCCAGGTACTGCCCAAATGTTCCTTGAGGCCAGAGGAAGGAAAAATAATTTCCCCCAGTGGGGAGCAGATACAGTTTCATGAAAGAGGTGGCATTTGATCTGGGTCTCGAAGGATGGGATAGGGTGTCAGCCAGCACAGGTATGCTATGTGACCTTGGGAACGTTGTTTATACTCTCCCTGACCATTTGCCCATCTGTAAAATGGAACTGGTAAACCATGCACTGTTAGAACTGGAAGATGCCTTTAAGATTAGGTGGACCAAGAAGCATTTATTAAGTACAGATTATGTGCAAGGCACTGTGACAGATAGGGAAAATTTAAAGACAAAAGAAAAAGCAATCCCTGACCCAGAAGAGCTTATGGCCTATTAGTGGGATACAACATGTTAACAAATTGTATGTATATATAATATACATATACATATAATAGATATATAGGTAAACAATATATAATCATTTGAAGAAGTGCTTTTTCTGCACTAGTGGTGTGTGTGTGTGTGTGTGTGTGTGTGTGTGTGTGTGTGTGTAAGTAAACATGCTTCCTGTTGGAGTTGGTATCTGAGCTGTATCTTGAAGGAAGCCAGGGATTCTAAGAAGAGGAGGCAAGGAGGGGTTCATTCCATTCATGGGAGATAGCCTGTGTTAAGACAGGGAGTTTGAATTTGAAACACCAAGTTCTGGAAGCAACAAGCAAGCCAGTTTGGTTGGAATATAGAAGGCACAAAAAGGAATAATGGGAAACAAGCCAGGAAAATGTCTATGAAAGATCTTCAAAAATGGCAGCCTTAAGTACTTTATGTTTTATTTTTTTTTGCCTTTTTTTTCTTTTTGGAGGGCAATTGGGGGTTAAGTGACTTGCCCAAGGTCACATGGCTAATTTTTGTGTTAAGTGTCTGAGGCCAGATTTGAACTCAGGTCCTTCTGACTCCAGGGCCTGTGCTCTATTCGCTGGGCCACCTAGCTGCCCCTACTTTATGTTTTATTTTGGAGGCAATAAGGAAAGCCCAGAAAATTTGTCATTATGGCAGTGGTATACAGTGGTATACTTGGGAATTAGATCTTATTTTGGCAGTCATGTGGACGATGGACTGGAGCAAGGGAGACTAGAACTGCAAAGTCCAGAGTATCATAGGACCTTGAGGTCACAGCATCAATTTAAACTCTTAAGGAATGATACGTGAAAATCAGGTGGACAAAAAAGAAATCCAGAGATAAGTGGAAGTCCGTGGAAGATACTAAAGCTTCCTTATGGGTGTAAGTGCTATATTAAGGATATTCTTTATTTACTTCTGAGTAGGAAACCATGTTTCAGTTCAGAATGTCTTGTAATCGCTAGGAACCTTGGTACTGCTCTGCTGGAATAAAGACAGTTGGGTGTCGCTTCCAAATTCTCCATCTCTTAGTTGTGGGAGACTGGGAGCATCTTTTAAAAAAATGTTTTGTTTTGTTTTTTTGCTTTTTTGGGAGGGCAGTTGGGGGTTAAGTGACTTGCCCAAGGTCACACGGCTAGTTTTTGTGTTAAGTGTCTGAGGCCGGATTTGAACTCGGGTCCTCCTGACTCCAGGGCCGGTGCTCTATTCACTGCGCCACCTAGCCGCCCCCCTAAATGTTTTTTTTTATTGATTTGTTTTTTCATTTTTAGTTTGCAAGATAAAGTTCTACAATCCTTTGAGTTTCAGCTTTTCTCTCCTCCCTCCCCTGCCACCCCCTCTCCCCATGGAGGCATGCAGTCAAGTATAGGAAGCATCTCTTTTAGGGCAAAGATGGGTGATTTTTCTTGTATTCCGGGAGCAGCCAATGTGGTATAGTGGAAGGAGCATTAGAGGACTGGAATCTAGCCCTTGCTTTTCCAGTAACTTGTTGTGACCTTGGCCACTTGACTTCTAGGTTCCAGTTTTCTCATCAGTGAAACAAAAGGTTGTGCCTAGATGGTCTTTAAGGCTCTTTTCTGTTCTAAAATAGTATGTCTTGTGTAACTTTGTGGAACGTCAGTAGTTGGTTTGGTGTAGGGACCTCAGAATTCTTGGCTCTTAGCATTGTAATTAGTCTGGAACGACCCCTAAGTCTCAGAGCTTTCTGCTCAGCTTATGTCCTCCTTCATCAGAGAGAGAAGTGGGTCGAGATGTTGGCATTTTCTCTCTGGAGATTAGAGCCAGCATCTTCTAAACTAGCCTCTTGGTTCTCTAAGTCAGGTCATTCTAGTTCACTTGAAACCACAGCCTGGTGCGCCTGGACATTTGAATCCATTTGATTCCATTTAGTTCATTGATCTAGCAGGTGAGTATTTGTCTCAGGACAAGTAGAACTCTGAGACACTTTAGGCAGGTTGTGAAAATCTCTGCTGATCTATTATATTCCCCTATAGTTCTTACTTCTTGGTACCAGTACTGAGATGATGATGATGGTGGTGGTTGGTGGTGGTGGTGATGGTGGTGGTTGGTGATGGTGGTGGTGATGGTGGTGGTGGTGGTGGTGGTGATGATGGTGGTGATATGATTAACTCCTATTTTTATGATAGCTGACATTTAGCACTTTTACGTTTCCATTAGGTACATTATCCCATTTGAAGTACAGAACAGCCTCATGAAGTGGGTACCATCAGCATATTATCCCCATTTTATAGAGGAGAAAACTGAGCTTCAGAGAGGTTGTTATTTGCTTGTGGTTAGACTGCTAGTATAGGAGAATTAGAACCCAGATCCCTGCTGATACGAAATCTAGCTGTCTTTCTGTTATACCTGAGTGCTCCTTGATCTGCTCCTTCTGAAGTGCTTTAAGGTAATAATAATAATAACAGTTCACTTTTATGTGGTGTTTACTGTGTCCCTGCCACTGTGCTAAGCACTTTAAAATTATTATCTTACTGGTTCCTTGCTATTAGGCAGGCTATTATTATTCCTTTTTTATAAGATGAGGACATTGTGGCAAACAGGTGAAGTGACTTGTCCAGGGTCACACAGTTAGCAAGCGCCTGACTTTCCTGACTCCCTGCCTGGCACTATTCACTTCCCAGCCTAGCTTCCCCTAAGGTTTACAGAGAACTTTCATTCTGAAACTCATGAGCATTGTATGATGGCAGACTTTGTTAGATTCAGCCCTTCTGAACAATGCAGCGATCCAAGACAGTTACCAAAGACTCATGATGGAAAACGTTCTCCTCATCCAGAGAAAGAACTATGGCGTCTGAATGCAGATCGAAGCAGACTGTTTGCTCTCTTTTTGTTGTTTTTTCTTTCTTGTGGTTTTTCCTTTTTGTTCTGATTCTTCTTTCACAGCACGACTAATGTGGAAACATGTTTAATGTGATTGTACGTCTATAGCCTCTATCAGATTGCATGCCATCTTGGGGATGGGGGAACAGAGAGAGGGGGAGGAAATTCAGAACTCAGAATCTTAAAAAAGTGGATGTTGAAAGCTAAACACAAATAAATAACATTATAAAAAGAATTCTAAGTTCAGCTCATGTTGCAAATTGGCTCTTAAAAAGCATATTTTGGGTGGCGGGGTTTTATTTTTGTTTGCTTTAACCAGATCCATAAAGACAAAGCCTCACTCTTCCTTTAAATACCCTTTTTCCTCTTGCCAGTGGTTTTGTTGAAAGTGTGACGAGATCCAACATTTTAAAAAACTAAAAGTGAATGAAGAAAATTACTTGTTATATGGAATAGTTGGGGGAAGGGGAAGAAAATATAGGGAGAAATTTAGGTAATATGAGAACAAAAGATATCTTTTTTTTTTTTAAGTAAACGAGAGTGTCAGATATAGAAATAGCAGTGACCTAGGAGTCAGGCAATCTGGGTTCTAGTTTCTACATTTAGAATTCTTATAGACTTCAGGGGAGGTGACTGAACGCTGTAGAATCCTGTGACCTCTGACCCAAGACCAGCTCACAGTAGGTGGATTGTCACAAATGTGTGTGGCATTGACCCTGTGACGCAAGGTCTTTGGGTTTTGGACTTTAGACATCTTCACAATACAACCTGATGCACCAGACTTCCCTAGGAACATAAATAGGATGCAGTGGATCCAAAACAGGCTCAGAAAATGGACGCCATCTAGACTCACATATCCTCCTTTCCCCTGAATTGATCTGCTCTCACACCTGGCTCACCAGCTCCTTCTCAGGCAAAGACCCTGAGGGAGTCAAACTGGATGACCTTCGGGCTCTAAATGGATGATTTTAGAGGGACCATCGCCAGTCATCCTGATCTATATCTTACCCATGGATCCAGATGGCTCTAGAGGAGAAGGTGAGGCCGGTGACCTTGCACAGCCCTTCTTCACTTAAATCCAGTTGCCTTACGAGTCATGGCATCACTTCCCTGATGTCATGGTCCTCTTCAAGAACGAAGCACAAGCAGCAACAAAAATGATGCCCCTAGAACAGGTTGGCATTTCAAGAGTAGCAGTGTTTGGTATAAAATTGGTCGGCCAAAAGATCCCCACTTTCTACTTTTGTTTTTATTTCCTGGCTTTGAGCATCCCTATCCTTGGAAAAACATTGGCAGGTAGTTTAGAGCAGTTGGTCATGGCAGGGCTGTCCTTACTTCCATACCCACCCTTTATTGCCTCTCCCT
>CM053599.1:210369202-210391051 GCA_028646575.1 Pseudocheirus occidentalis
GGGGGCCGCTGGGGCTCTCAGCCGTTCCTGCTGCAACAGCCGCCTCCTGCTGCCTCCTTGCCCTGGGAGCAGTTTGGCCGGACCCGCTCTTCTCCTCTCCAGTTAGCAAAATCCACTGACCTTTTTCTTAGCCTTTTTGTCTTCTGGCCTGATAAATGGGGTAACTCTGCCTCCAGTGCAGCAGATCTGCTCTCCTATAGACGTGACTCCCCGCCCGATGCCCCAGGGCCTGAGCCGGCTGGGTTTCCGCCGCGGGTCCCAGACTGCTGAGAAGAGCCCTGCCTGCTGTGCTGCCTGTAGCAACAGATGTTCTTTCTGTCTTGTGGAGAGTTTTGGAGCTTGAAAATCTGTTTAGCGTCCCATTTTATGAGTTTTTCAGCGTGTTTGTGTGGGAGCTGTGGTGCTTTGCTGCTTCTACGCCGCCATCTTGGCTCCGCCTGTCCATGTTACTTCCTTCTTGAGAGAAGCTAATAAATTAGGGGTCTCAATGGCAGCCTCCAGCCTGGGCCTTCATGATGGACTGGTATTTTCTTTGGATTTTGGATCTATACATGCCCTTTCTTCCCTTCACCAGCAGCAACATTCCTCAGGCCTGGTGTGGAACAGTGCCATGTGGGAATGGGGCAAGTTTTCTTGCTTTGGTTTGGTTTTAAACTCTGCTGTCTTCTCCAGAAGAAAGCCAAGCCCCAGGATAATTGGCCCCTTCTGCCTTTCAAGTTGGCTCTTCTCTGGTGTCAGTGTTTTCTGAGGTTAATGTTCCCCTAGAACTTGGTTTTACTTCTGTCTCTGAGTGACTTTCCAATTGTTCTTTGTCTCATCTGTCAGCCCCACCCTAGTTTTTGTTTTGTCTGGATTCCTCAGTCTTACGGAGTTGGACAAAATGGGTATGTATTTTAACCTCAGTCAATCAGCCAGTATTTTTTAAGCGTTTCCAAGATGTCAGGCACTGAGTTAGGTACTGGGGTTTACGAAAGTAGAAAAAGAAGAGGAAAGAAAGAATCCCTCTCAATGGGGGAGATGTGTGTGTGCCCATACACAATCGCATAGATAATAAAAACAAAATCAATACAACGGAATTAGGTAATTAGCAGTTGGGGAAGGATCAGGAAAGGCTTGTATAGAATAGAAGGTGGTACTTGATCTGCCTCTGGAAGGAAGTTCATTCCAGCAGGAGGGACCCCCGGTTTAGTGCAGAGACAGAGAACTATAGTTCAGTGTGTGAAGAATACAGAGAAATGGCCAGTTTGGCTGTGTGATGGAGTTTGGGAAGCAATGTGGATCTAATAAGGCTGGGAAGATAGATTGCTGTCTTTGTCTGCATAGCTTCCAAGCCTGGATCTTAAGGGCCTGCAGGCAGGCCGGCCTGAGAGTACTCTTAGCTTGCTATGGGCTTGGAGTTTTGTACTTTGGGTGCGAGACGCTATACTCCTGTCTTGCTTTATGTTTCTCAAGTTATAGGTGGGTTTTTGGTTTGGTTTGTTTTTTTATCAGTTCCAAGAGCTTTTCTTGAACTACTAGCTGTTTCACGAGTACCTCCTGTGTGCCCACCCTATATGAAGTACTGGTATGGAGATGAGAAAAAAGCAGCCTAGTTCCTGCCCACCAAGGGCTTCTAGATCAGGTGGGCAAATAAGACAAATGCCCATGAAGTATTTAAAAGACAAAGTGCTGAACTGCTTAATCGGGAGATCCATGTGGACTGGAGCAATGAGGGAAGGCTAGATGTTGGGACTTGAGCTGGGTCTTTAAGGAGAGGGGTAAGAGGTGGGGATGTCAAGAAGACACTGAGTATTTCAAGGGAAGGAGATGGTATGAGTGAAGTCTCAGAGGCTAGAATTGGACTTAGTCCAAGAAATATAATTTGAACGCCTGAGCTTGGCACATGTAGAGAGTGATAAGGAGACCAATCCGTGAGCATTGGGAGATGTGGGAAATATTTGGATAGGCTAATGTGGGGCTAGATTATGAAGGTCCTACACAGTCAGGCTGAAGAATCTGGACATTGTCTTTATGAGTTGGCTCTTATGGGTTGACCCTTCCCTGTGAGGTGGTGGGTGACTAGATTTGAGAGAGAGCTTCTTCCTCTCTTTGGCTTTTAAAGCTCTTTACAGCCTGGCACTTTTCTCCCTTTCCAGTGTTATACCTCACTCCTCTCTATAGACTCTGTGTCCCCTGCCTCAAGCCTCTCCCTGCTCTGGTCTGTCCTCCACTCAATTATTAAACTTATCTTCCTTCCCTGTCATCTTCCCGCCCCACCACCCTTTCGGTAAACTCTAGCGGTTTCCTGTTATCTCCGGAATCAAATACAGAATCCTCCATTTGGCACTTGAAGCCCTTTATAACCTGGCCCCAACCTGCCTTTCCAGTGTTCTTTCACTTTATTACCTCTGCAGATTCTACAGTCCAGTGACACTGTTCTGGTTGTTCTTCACACACAATGCTTCGTCTCTTGTGGTCATTGTCTTTGGCCGTCCTCCCTCCATGCCTGGAACTCCCTCCCCACGGGAAGCCTTCTGCCTGGCTGTCTTCAGGGCCCAACTAAAATCGCATCTTCTCTGAGAAGTCTTCCCTTTTACCACTAGTGCCTTCCCATTGAGATTATCTCTGATTTATCTTGTTTGAGGGTTTTGCTGTGTTCTCTCCTTCCAAGGCCTTTGTTTTGGTCTCTTTTTTCATAGCACTGAAAGGGACTTTAGGGACTTTTTGCTCAACCCTCTTACTTTCCAGATGCAGTGACTGAAGCCTGAGGAAGGGAAGTCACCAAGGTGCACAGGTTTCCTTACCACTGGTCAGTTAACAAGCATTAAATGCTGCTTACAAGTGCCTCTTATGTCCTAAAAAGAGAAGATACAAAGACAAAGTCAGCAGTCCGTGTTCTCAGGGAGCTTACCTTCTATGGGGGAGTAGTCACATCCTGTTTCTGCTGTCCAGAAGCTGCTCTCCTCTTCCTCATGATATCTGCCTCCCTAGGCGATTGGCAGTATGAGCGGTGGGTTGTAATAATTTCTCATTAGTGTTAGAATCTTTGGGCAAGTGTGTCAGTGCTGCTGGTTTGGATAATTAAGATACAGTACCTTGTACCTTACCTGTGTGGGTGAGACATGCTGTTAGGTCTACAGAAGGCATTTGCCCATGGATTTGACCAGAAGTTTGTGGCACACTCATAGTCCGCAGTCCTCAAGTTGGGAACCACACACCTGAGCTTGAAAGTCTTCCCTTTGGGAAGTCATGCCCTCTGAGCTGTGGGCAGTACTGGGAACATTCCTACCATTCTTCAATGGGAACTGCCCTTAATAGCCTATAGCTTGTTCTTTGGAGTGTCCTGAGGGGTAGTAAATTATGATCCTCTGAGTGTGAATTTGATTTTGGAAAATACCAAACGGCATTTTGTGCAGGATGTGTTGAATAAAAAGTGGATCAAACTAGGCAATCTGAGCTTGGCTCCCCCCAAATAAAATGTGGACCAAGTAATGAGGCAGGAGGGCCCCTTGTGAGACTTGTAATGGTATTTTGAGCCATGAATGCCTTATTGGAATAGCCACACATCCCCCTCTTCTCCCCCCCCCCCCACTGCTTTGAAGTGAACTTCACTCTTTTGAATGGATCAGTTGTTTTTGAAATTTCATCATCATAACTGAGGTAATGTAACACTTGATGGTTTTACTTGCATATTTATTTATTTGCTTATCTATCTGTCTGTTTGCTTTCTGGAGGTAGGACAGTTGGGGGTAAGTGACTTGCCCAGGGTCACGTGGTTAGTAAGTGTTAAGTGTCTGGGGTCACATTTGAACTCAGGTCCTCCTGACTCCAGGGTTGGTGCTCTGTTCACTGCACCACCTAGCCACTCCCGACTTGGATATTTAGAGAAAAGGGAGACCTTATTATTGTAGGTTAGCCTGGGTGGGATGGGCAGATCCTATGAGGTTGTTGAAATCAGTCTTAAATTAGGAGTGCCAGACTTGGAATAAAAAGACCTGAGTTTTTATCCAGGCTCAGATACTTACTAACTGTGTGACCCTAAGTCACTTAACCTCTGTTTGCAGCAGTTTCCTTGTCTGTAAAGTGGGGATAATAATAGCCCCTGTCTTCTGGGGTTGTTGTGAGGGTCACATGACATAGTCAATGTAAAGCGCTTATGGTCTAGTACAATGGCTGACGCATAGTGGGCACCTTATAAATGTTAAGTAGTATTATTACTCGTATATGCACATGAATTTGCATGTATGTATTTCTCTAAGTGCTTTTACCTTCTTTGTAACCATGGAAGCCAGTAGGTTTTTGTAGAGCAGTAGTTCTCAACCTTCCTAATGCTGTGACCCTTTAATACTTGTATGTGGGTGTGTCTGCATGTGGCCGGACCTGCCTGGAGGTGGATTGAGGAAATAGGTGTTTTTCCATGGTCTTAGGCGACCTCTGTGACCCCTGTGAAAGGGTTGTTCAACCCCCAAAGGGGTCGCGATCCACAGGTTGAGAACTGCTGTCCTAGAGGGAAGGTCCTAGAAATATTTCAAACACCTCATTGCCATTTACTGGCTTCCATTTAATAAATAGCTCAAGAAGTAAAGAGGAGAGACAGTAGAGTATTTCTAAGTTCGCAAAGCTGGGCAGCTGCTGTAGAAGCATTGTTTCTCCTTCTTTTTCTGTAGCTTAGAATACGGGAAATGCCAAGCAATAGGCCACATATGAAATTACCAACAGGGACAAACTCCTTTGCAAAAAAAGCAAATTAAGTAACCACAAAAGAAATATCAACTACAATACACACGGCACATAGAACTTTCTGTCGGAAGGCTTTTTACTTCTGCTTTGGATGCTACATAAATGCTGACATCATCATCATTATCTTCATCTTCATCACCATCATCATCTTCATCATCCCCTTAAAAACCTGGCAGTGCTAACAAGAGGAAATCACTCCAGAGGAATTTCCTGCAGGGACATTAACCTAAGTGGATTATCCATCTTTAGGGAGTTTGGGACTAACTGGAATTGGCTTCCTGAGAGAGTTTTCTTGGGGTTAGAATCTACTCCTTAGAATCCTTGAGTGGCTCTTCCCTAGCACTTTTTGTTTTTTGTCTTTTTTGGAGGGGAGAAGGCTGGGCAATTGGGGTTAAGTGACTGGCTCTTTCAGTATAGACCTCAGAATCTAGATCAGCTTTAATGCCAGTAACATTTTCCCACTTCATTTCGTATTCACAGTGAGAGCAGACACCCACCAAACACTCACAAGATGGTCCGTGGTCCCTGTCACTGTTTTGGTCCCTTGGTTGGCAGTTGCTAAGGTCCACTCTCTTGTCTTCCTTGCTGTATTGCTTGCCCAGTCTAGAGGTCCCGTGGGATAAATGAGGAGGGTTAGCCTTTGAAGTATTGACTGTTACAGCCTTTCACTGAGGATTTCTGGGTCTAAGGAGTAAGTGTCCTTCTCTTACATGGATTATATACTCAAATACGGTGATCTCTTCTATTCTGGAGTTTCCTCTGATAGTACAGATTCCAGCCTATCTAAGACTGACCATCCTGTGCAGTTCTCTCAGTGTCTGCCTCTCTACAATGTGGATAACAGTAGCATTTAGTTCCCAGGTTGTTTTTCCAATTGTGTCCTGCTCTTTGTGACACATTTCCTATGAGACATGCCCATGTCTCTCCTGTTCTGAAAAACCCCTCACTTGATCCTTCCGCCCCCAGTAATATCTCTTCTACCCTTTTTGGCTGAACTCCTTGAAAAGACCATCTGCCACAGGGGCCTCCACTTTTTCTCCCATCCCTCTTAACCCTTCACAGTTCAGCTTCCAACTGTCATTCTGCTGAAACTGCTGTCCCCAAAGTCACTAATGATGTCTTATTTGCCAGATCCAATGGCTTGTTCTCGTTCCTGGTTTTCCTTGACCTCTCTGTGGCCTCTGACTCTGCTGATCCTCTCTCCCCTACATGATCGACCCTTCTCACTAGGTTTTCGAGGCGGTCCTCTCTCTTGGTTCTGCTTCTGTCCATCTGGCTGCCTCTTTGGTGGGTCCTTCTCCAGACCATACCTTCTAACCATAGTTTCTCTCAGGGTTCTGTCTTGGACCCTCTTCTCTTCTCCTTTTTATAACTTTACTTGGTGATCTTATCAGATCCCTTAGATTTAATCATACTCATGATTTTCAAATCTACCTATCTTGCCCCAGCCTCTCTGCTCATGTCCAGTCTTGTGTCTGCCTTTCAAACATCTCAAACTGAATGTCCAGTAGACATCTTAAACTCAATACATCCAAAACTGAACTCATTATCTTCTCTCCCCACCCCCTACCTCAGAACTCTAGAGGGGCCTCCCAGTCCCTTAGACTTACAACCTAGGAGTCATCCTGAGTTCCTGACTCTCTCTCACACCCCCGTGTCCAAGCTGTTGCTAAGACCTATCAATATCTCTTATGACATCTCCCAAACGCACCCCCTTCTCTTTGCTGGTAAAGACCTCCTCCACCACTCTGGTAAAGGCTTTTTATCACCTCACACCTGGACTATTGCAACAGTTCCACCTTCCATTTGGCCATGAAATAGATTTTCCTAAAGCACGAGTCTGAACATATTCGACCCTTGTCTAATCAATAAACTCCAGTGGCTTCCTATTGCCCCAGGATAAAATACAAAATGCTCTGCACTGTGTTCATAGCCCTTCATAACCTGGCTTCTTCTTACCCTTACGCCTTTCTCTCTGACACGAACTTTTCAATCCCCTGACCCTGGCCTCCCACAGACAAGATGCTCCACCCCTCGGTTGTGGACCGAAATGCTCTCTCTCCTTGTCTCTGTCCATTACCTTTCCTGGCTTCCTTGTAAGTCTCCACTAAAATCCCCACTTCTCTAGGAAGCCTTCCCTGACCCTTCCGCTAGTGCTTTCTCTCTTTTAATCATGTTCCGTTTATCCTGTATATAGTTTGTACATATTTCATGTCTTTGGCTTAGACTGTAAACTCTTAAAGGGCGTGGACTTTGTGTCTCTTTGTATCCCAGGCTTAGCACAGTGCCTGGCCCCTAGGCATTTCTCAGTGTTTGTTGAGTGACTGATTAATCTCCATTTTTCCAGAGGAGTTATGCAAAGTAGTCGTGTTTGGATTTGATTTTTTTACTTGCAGCCTCTATGGGTTTGGGGCAGGCAATTAGGTGGTGAAATGAATAGAGTGCTGGGTCTGCAGTTAGGAGGATCTCAATTTAAATTTGGCTTATTAACTGTGTGACCCTGGGCAAGTCGCATAACCCTGTTTGCCTCAGTTTCCTCATCTGTAAAATGAGCTGGTGAAGGGAATGGCAAACCATCCAAGTATCTTTGCTAAGAAAACTTCAAATGGGCTCACAGAGAGTCAGACATGACTGAACAACAACAATAATTCTGGGAGGGATGCAGACCAGAAGACTTGAGGGAGGGAGGGTTCAGGCTTTTGATAACTGCATTCTGTTCAGTCTTTGCCATCAGCCACCTTCCCATGCCTAGTCAGTCCGTTGTCATCCCTGCCTGAATCGCTGATTTGCTGTGACCTAGTTTCAGAGAAGTGAGTTAAGTACTGAGAGCTCTGAAGCCCGGCCACCTGCACTCTCTCTCTCCTGCCTCTCCAGCATGCTTATCGTTTTCATAAAACCCCAAGGTCTCTTCCATTGTTTGCTTCTGGCCTGCCTTTAACTGTTGGGTAACAAGCTTGTATTGAATATCACTGACATTTACACATAGGCTTTAAAGTAACAAAGAGCCTGGCATCTATTATTTCATTTGGAAATAGGGAGGTGATCATGTATTGTGAGATAGGTAGGCATGTACTGGTATCTCCCTTTTATGAAGGCGATCTCGGAGGTTCATAGTGCCAGAGCACATGTGGTGGTACAGTGGATAGAGGGCTACATTTGGAATCAGGAAGATCTGAGTGCAATTCTGGTTCCAGACACTTACTAGCTGTGTGACCCTGAGCAAGTCACCTAACCCTGTTTGCCTCGGTTCCTCATCTGTAAAAAAAAAAAAAAAAAAGAGTTACGGGAGAAAATGGCATAAACCGCCCAAGAAAACCCAAAATGGAGTCACAGAGAGTTGGTCACAATTGAAAACGACTGAATTACAACTGAAACTTAGCATTTCCTTCACTTATGAATTTTTAAGAAAAACAACATTCTTTTGAGAAGGGGTCCCTAGGCTTCCCCAGACTGACAAAGGGGTCACAAACAAGGTTGACAAACCCCAACCTAGAGCCACTTATGTAGTCATTATGCTTCTTACAGTGATGGCATATGAAGCTGAAAGAGACCTTAAAA
This sequence comes from Pseudocheirus occidentalis, assembly GCA_028646575.1. Classification (NCBI taxonomy): domain Eukaryota; kingdom Metazoa; phylum Chordata; class Mammalia; order Diprotodontia; family Pseudocheiridae; genus Pseudocheirus; species Pseudocheirus occidentalis. The sequence continues at coordinate 210,377,480 of CM053599.1, forward strand.
AACCCCGAGTTTTATAGGGGAGGAAACAGGCCCAGAACAATTAACTCCTGGCATAATGGAGAGAGTGCCGGATGGCTTTTCAGTAAGGACAACTAGTGGATTCCTCTCTTTCCCTGACACTCACTTTGTAACTGGGCAAGACCCTTACCCTCAGTGATCCTTGGTATTGCCCTCTGTAGAACAGGGATGAGAATCTCTCTGGTGCCTGATTCATTAAGTTGCTAGAGGGCTCAGATGTATGGAAAGTACTTTGCAAACACTCAAGCCAAGTATTGGAGCAGGATTTAAACCTATAACCCATGATCCTCTCACTCTGAATCCAGCAGGGTTTTTTTTCCTACTCAAACATACTTTCGATGCCTTCCTGAGCTCTTTGTAAGGTAGCCCTGGGCCTTGAGTCAGAAAGACCTAAATTCAAATCTGGCCTCAGATACTAGCTGTGTGACCATGGGGAAGTCATTTAACCTCTTGGCCTAAGTTTCCTCAATTACAAAATGAAGGTAATCATGACACCTACTTTTTTTTTCATTCCCCCCCCCCACATTTTTAATTTGATATTTTATTTTTTTCCTCATTTTTTCCTACATGTGAAAACAATTTTAGAATTCTTATTTCCAAATTTTGAGTTCCAAATTCTCCCCCTTCTCCTCCCATTGAGAAGGAAAGCAATTTGCCCTAGGTTTCACATCATAATACCTACTTTCCAGGGTTTTTGTGAGGACAAGTAAGATCGTCTTTATAAAGCCGTTTGCACACTGCCCAGCGCACAGTAGGTTTTTCATAAGTGATTGCTTCCTTCTTTTTGTTCAGAAGTTTACAAATGTCTGATGACCAGCAGGCAGGCAACAGTCTCTCCTTAAGCATTGGTTACACGCCTGGCTGCACTGAGTGCTGGGGATACATTTGAATGGAGTAGTAGACGGTGTAGACAGTGCATAAAAGTAGTAGTAGACAGGTAGACAGTGCATAAAAGGAAGCTGAAAAGGTATGGGGAGAGGGCAATGGTGGTGAAAGCCCTCAGGTTAGAAGCACAGCTGGGAGAAGAAGGAAATATGGCCAGCATGGGTTGGTCTGAGAAGTTAGGCCCCGGAAACACACTGACCCTGATAGGACAGGTGGCCTGGTAGTAGGATGTTCCAGGGGGGAGAAGTCAGCTGAGGTGGGAGGGTAAAGTCTGATGAGTCAGACACCTGCATCTTCACAACGTTGTGTCAAGCCAGTCAGGCCCCTTTATCCTCCCCTGTGGTCCTTTGGTCTGCTGATCCAGAGCTGACACAATTTCTTGAATTACTCTAGTAACTCCAATCTATGAGTGAGAGGGAATGGGGAAGGGATAGTAGAGGCAGGAGAAAAATCCCAGAGGTGTATAAGGCTTGATTTAGGGCTTTCTGTGAAAATATAGGAGGAAGTGAGGGGAATTCGGCAGGGGAGAAATTACACTCAGTGGAGTTTGTGGCACTATAAGCTCCTTGACGGCAGGAATTGTTTCATTTAATTAATTATTTTTGGTCTCTGAATCTTGAGTGTTTAGCACAGTTCCTGGCATGTAATAGAAGGTTAATAAATGCTTATTGAATGAATGAATAGTACAGCTGCCAATTTCTTTGGAGAAAGGGAATGAGGTTCTATTGGAGAAGTTTCATCCCTGGAGATGGTCCAGGACCAGAAGGACAAGAAATTCTTCCTGTCACATGGGTTCCAGTTTTGGCCTAGGACAGTGTGACTTTGTTTTGTCTGTCTTGGAAGAGAGCCTCGGAAGCCAATGAACCCAGGTCGTTGGGGTTTTATTGCTGAACACCTGGATGGAGGAGGGACAGGCAGGGTGTGTATGAGGTAGCTAGGTTTTTCTGACCTGATTTAAAGATTATATTCTGACCAACAATGACCGTTTAAAAAAACAACAACAAAACAAAACAGATTTTCATTAGTGTCTTTTTTTATAGCACTCAAATTTCTCATTGCACTTTTCCTCTACCTCCCTTTCTAGAGAGGCTTTCCTGGCAATAAAGAATTTTCTCTTAAGAAAAAGAGCAAGAGAAAAAAAACAGTTGCATCCGTCCATTCATTGCAAAAAAAGTCCTTATATTCCATGTTGTATGTCTGTGGATTTCCTTACCTTTGCAAAAGAGTAAGGGACTTTTGTCTTCTCCTATCTTTTCCTTGGGGCTAGACTTTTTTGTAATTTTGCAACATTGGTTTTTCTGTTGCATTGTTGTAGTTACTGTGTATATTGCTTTTCTGGCTCTGTTTACTTTGCATCAATTCATGTAATTTCTTCCATGCTTTTCCTTATTCATGATAGTCATCATTTCTAACAGAATGTAACATTTTGTTACATTCTTGTATCATTTATTTAGCTGTTCTACTGTTCATGAATGTCTACTTAGTTTCCAAGTGTTGAACAATGCTACAGAATCCAGGCCCTGTTTTAGACTGATTAGTGAAGGAAAGGCTGAATTTAATTATCAGGGAAATGGTTTAGAGGTAACATTTTAAAACAAGGGCCATATGTAGGCCTCCTCTTCTTCCCGTTGATGATCTTATTTAGGGATAATGTGTTTGTACCATCATAGAAGCCTGGTACATGATCATTCTGATGGCCTTGTTATAAGATTAGTTCTATGGAACTAATGGTTCCCTTGAATGTTTTGCTCAATGGTTTTGCTCAATAAATTTTCTTTGGAAATCACTTAAGAGTCTAGAATTTGTGCCTGTCCTGGATGATCTGCTTGGAAAACAAACATGTATTTCATGAATGTGGCTTTGAACAGACAGGTTTGGATTAGGATTTGTTAACTTATTTCTTAAATTCAGTCCTTTGGGTTTTCAGAGCCCAAGGCAAATCCTCTGTGCCAGCCCCAGTAATACAAGACTCCCACATCTTATTTTAACAGTCTTCTGCTGTTTTTCTGGTTTTCCGGTTTAGGCCACACATCCCTGGGGTCTCAGTAAGATGACAGTGCTGTGGCCCATCAGAGGTAGCTTCCTGCTTCCTGGCCCCCAGAAATGGAGTAAGATGTGGGAAGGTGGGCAGCTACTTTATAGGGATATTAACTTTTAAGCTTGAGTTTTTATTTAGAAAAGATGCTAAGAAACATTCAAGTGGAAAGAGTAAAGAGCTGGCTACCCATGGGAATACAGGGAGACTGTACAGATGGTCCCAGATTTACAAATGTCCATTTGCAGAAATTCCATTTTATATTCCTAGCTTTAGTGTATGTTGGAGTTGGGGCAAAGGGAGGAAGCTGAAACCCATGTTGTGTTAGTATAGAAGTGGGCACGGGTAGAGTCTGTAAGAAGCAGAGGCAGATGGCACTTGCCTGGGTAGAGTTGACCCACCTTTATGGTGCCAAAGACAAATATCTTGTCTCATGTTGTTAGGGCCATTTTTTACTTTCCTTGGGCAGGATTTCAGTTAGTGCATCAGAGATGCATTTGGTTTAAAGCAGCTTCCTTTTTTTTTTTTTTTAATTTAATAAATGTGAATACCTCTGCAACAGTTGAGGTTTTTCAGCATACGTTAGTAAGCTAGTTTACTCCAAATGCATGGGTGAGATCAGCTGCAGTGAGAGAATGGGTGTTTTGATTGGGGTTATTTATGGAAGATAGGTAATACTGAAAACTGGAGAGTACTTTAAGGGAGTGACTACCGTTACTAAGTTGAAGTGTAGCAGGAGATTTTGGACAGCATTTATTCAGTAAGCACCTCTGAACTGCTAGGCGCTGTCAGGACAAAAAAAGAAGCAGCTTCCTGCTCACAAGTGGCTTATATGGGGATGGAGAGGACTAGAGGCCATGTATGCAGAGAAGCAAAAACAAAATAATTGCCAAATAATTTAGAAGGGAGAGGCCTAACAAGTGTGGGGATAGTGCTAACAGTTGGGAAGGGATGTGGGTGGAGGAGGAACAGCATCATGTGGGAACTGGCATTCTAGTTGAGTCTGAAAGGAGCTAACGGATTCCAAGGAGAAAGAGAACATTCTAGGTAAAGGGGAGACAGCCTAACCAAAGGCATGGAGGGGAGAGGTAGAATGTCATAAATGAGCTGTTTGGCTAGAGAATAGAATGGGGAGGAAGAGTGACTGAAATTGGGCTGGAGAGATTATTGCTTAATTGAAGGCTTTAAATACCCAACAGGGGCCTTTGTATTTGCTGCTAGAGGCAAGGGGTCTCTGTTGGAGCTTTTACAGTAAGGTGGTATGTGCCCACGTGGTCTTTGAAAATACCAGTTTTGCATCTTTGTGGAAGGTAGATTAGAAATGAGGAAAAACCCAAGTCAGGGAACCAAATCAGGAAGGTGCTGCAGTGGTCCAGGCTGGAGGTGCTGACGGCTTGAACTAGGGCGACACATGCCATGGGAGTAGAAAGGAGATGAATGGAGACAATGTGCAGGTAGAACTGGCAAGATCTGGAGGCATGAGGGGAACCTGGCTCCTCTGAAGCTGGGCAAGGGGACAGCAGAAAGTTGGAAAATGGGACGTTTCCAAAATTTCAAAACTTTCTTCTTTGACTGGAAAAAGAAGAAGGTTGGTTTTTTTTTTTTCCTTTTGCTTCTGTTTTCTATTTCATATTCCTAAATTCCAGGTCCTGTCTTTGCACAGTCATCTCATTCAACTATTTAGAATTTAAATAACCCTTTTTGGGGGGAGGGAAGGAAGGAATGTACTACTATAAAATCTAACCATTTTTGACATTTTTAGGGAACGATATATTCTGAGTTCCAAACAACTGACTTACAAACTTCTAGGACATGACCTCTGCCAAGAGTTGCTCAGCATAACCCCTCTCTTGTTTCACTTTTATTAGATATTGAGCTTATACAATGGATAATCTTCCTATCTTCCTTCCTTCCCTCCTTCTTTCCTTCCTTCCTTTCCTCCCTCCCTCCCTCCTTCTTCCTCCTTCCCTCCCTCCCCCCTTCCTCTGCTTTCTTCCCTTTCCTTCTTTCCCTTCCTTCTCTTCCTCTGAACTAGGTGAAATTTAAAAAACATTTTTATCAGTCATGCACATCATCATCATTTGTAATTTTATCCTTCTCCCCACACCAAGTAAGAAAAGACAAAGGGAAAAAGCAGCAATTGCATTAACAATTAAATAATTTGTATGTAATCACTTAATTATTTAATATAATCATTAATACATAATATACATTAACTATTGATCTTATAAAACATGACTTTCTGAAGAAAAATGGAGAAGAGAAGGGTTTAGGCATCAAGAGAGAATGTATGAATTGAGGGAAGAAAGTCACAAGCAAAACAAATGAAGCTTGGGAGAATGAATCATAAGGAGGTATTAAAAACAAGATGTCAGAACCATGGATAGGTCCAAGCTGGATGAAGAAAAAGAACAGAGGAGTTGGGAGCAAAACACTTCAATTACACTTTACCAGTGCTGATCACTTTCCACTTCTTTTACACCTTCATCTTTTTTTTTTGGTCAGATTTTCTTTTCTTTCTTTTTTCTTTTTTTGCTTTTTGGAGGGCATTTGGGGTTAAGTGACTTGCCCAAGGTCACACGACTAGTTTTTGTGTTAAGTGTCTGAGGTCAAACTTGAACTCAGGTCCTCCTGACTCCAGGGCTAGTGCTCTATTCACTGCACCACCTAGCCTCCTCGTCAGATTTTATTTTCAATCAACAAGCATTTATTTTCTCTTCCTTGCCTTCTCCCTCGAGCTCCTTCTGCCTACCTCCCCTTCCTGAAAGACCTTGTAACAAACATTTTTAGTCAAAACAAATTCCTTCATTGGCTGCGTCTAAAAACATTTCTTTATCTTGTGTTTTATTAACTGTCAGGAGGTAGCTAGGTGGTTTTGTTGTGGTTCTTCTATAGTTGTTGCTGGTCAGTGCACTGATCAGAGTTAAGTCTTTCAAAGTTGACTTTACGGTGTTCTTATTGTATAAAAGAGAGAAATAGGCAACAAAGCTATAATATTTGGAGACTTCAAAGTACCCATTTCAAACCTTGATAAAGCTAAGAAGATAAGGAACTGAATAGAATTTTAGGAAAGTCATAATGATTACTGAATGGGGATCTAAAGGAATATCCATATTTCTCACATGTATAGCATGTTACAAAAACCTACCAGGCTCTAGGGCATTAAAAATTTCATAAACAGATGCAGAAAAGCAGAAATATTAAGTACATTCTTCACTGACCTCAATCTAATAAAAATTACGGTGAGTAAAGGACCTTTGAAGAAAGGACTGAAACTTAAATAAATACTAAATAATTTAATCCTAAAGAATTAAATCCTAAAGGACTAAATAATCCTAATTTTAAGAGGAAATTATGCTTTTAAGTAATTTCATCAACAATACTTTCATCAGCTTTCATCATTGAACATCCCAGTGAATTGAATAACTGAGAAAAATCTAACCAAGCAACAAATAAAAAAAATCACATCTAAATATAAAAAAAATTCTGAAAATCAAAGCAATAAACAAAATCGAAAAAATAATTGAATTGACAAAACTAGGAGCTGTAAAAACCAAAAACCAAAAAAGAGAAACCATTAGCTAATTGATTTTTAAAAAAAGAAAACCAAATTGGCAGTATAAACATGAATATGAATTCAGAACAGATGAAGATGAAATAAGCAAAATCATTAGAAGTTCTTTTGCTTGATTATATGCTAACAGAATTGATAGATGAAGTAGATAAGTATTTACAAAATTATAAAATACCCAGATTAAAGTCTATCTCTTGTTTTATTAAACATTCTAATTTTAAAGATGAAATCGAACAATCCATAAAGAAACTTTTGAAGAAAAACTTAGACAGATTTACCAAGTGAATTATCTCAAACATTCCAAAACAGTTAAATCTAATGTTACATAATTGTTTACCAAAAGAAAACATGTGGAAAGAACAGATTCTATCAAATTCTAATGAGATAGATGTGGTTCTGATAGCAGAGGAAGGGAAAGAAACTGTGGATTATCTCTATTGGACTTTCAGCAAAAATATTGAAGAAAATATTGACAAAAGGGTTATAGCAATATTTTATTTTATTTTTCCCTTTTTTTTGGAGAGCAATTGTTGTTAAGTGACTTGCCTAAGGTCACATGGCTAGGTTTTGTGTCTGAGGGGGGATTTGAACTCAGATCCTCCTGACTCCAGGGCTGGTGTTCTATTCACTGCACCACCTAGCCACCCCTATAGCAATAGTTTAAAAACATTATTCACTATGACTGGTTTGGATGTAAAGTAGGGATTCAAGGTTGATTTAATATTAAGAAAATGAGAAACATAAGACCATATTGATATCAAAACAACAAAAACCATGTAATTATATCTATAAATATAGAGGAACTTAGCAAAATAGAATATCTACTTATTTTAAAAACAGTAAAAAAAACCCCATCATTTTTTGTATGATAAATAGTGTCTAAAACTGAAAAGTAGCATTATTTCTAGTGGAAAAACAAAAGGTCTTTCCAGTTTTATCAGAGATAAAGCAAGGGTGTCCATTGTCACCCTTGTTAACATAGGTTAGAAGTATATATATAGCAAAAAGACAAGGCCAAAGAAATTGTGAGAATAAGCCCAGGAAAAGAGGATACAAAATGTTCACATTTCACAGATGACATGATAGTTTGCTCTAGAGATTCAACACAAAATAAGTGGGGCAATTAATAACTTCAGCAAAGTACAGGATATAAAATAAATCCACAAAAACCATCAGGCCTTCTGTATGTGATCATCAGAATTAATTAGGAAGAGGTAGAAAAAATTCCATTCAGAGTAACTGGAAAATATATAAAAATACTTTGGGGGTCTGCCTTCTGAGACACGTGTAAGGATTATATGGATACAGACATAAAATACTCTTTCCTGAAATGAAGAAAGAAAGAAATTATTGGAGAGAGAATAATTGCTCACAGTAGCATTATTATAATATAATAAAAATAAGAATATACCCCAAATCCACCGTTGCATTTAGCGCCATACCAATCAGGCCATCAGAGTTCTGTTCTTACTTTGGAGAACTAGACCAGGGAACAACAAACCGTGGCCTGCGGGAAGACACATCTGGACAAACAAATTTGCATCCACTCTTTCTGTTGTAGCAAAGAAACAGAGGTAAAGAGGGCATCCAGCAATGAAGGGAAGGCTGAAAAGATTGTGGTATCTAAAGGTAATGGAATATTAATGACCGGAACGTTCTGTAAAACAGCTTTGGAAGATTTAAGCTTTTTGACCAGTCACGACTCCAGAAGACTAATGATGAGTTGTGCGTCCCGCCAAGTAGATGGAATGTAATTGCAGAACGCAACATGTGTTTTTGGACGTGTTGAGTTGTTTCAGTGTCCAGCTCTTCATAACCCCATTTGGGGTTTTCTTGGCAGAGATACTGAAGTAGTTTGCCATTTGCTTCTGTAGCTCATTTGAGAGACGAGGAAACTGAGCCAAATACGGTGAAGTGACTTGTTTAGGGTCACACAGCTAGTAAGTGTCTAAGGCTGGATTTGAACCCAGGAGGAGGAGTCTCTTGACTCCAGGCCAGGCAGTCTGTCTGCTGCGCCATCTAGCTGCCCTTACCTGCCTCTAAGGACACTTGTATTTAGATTCCTGTCTATCTGGGTGAAGTGCTGTGCGATCTTCTAGGAGTGGAACCCTCCATAGCAGGACAGTACTGCAGTGAATGACAGAATGGATGTTACAGGGAGTTATGACTGGGCTTCTGTGGGTGAACTAGGTGCTGATACCTCATATGCCCCTAATCTATTTTGGCCAAAGGGAGGATGTGGTGTAGCCAGTTCCCAGGTCACCTTCTGTCCTGCATCTGGACCTTGTCCAACCACAAAATTGTCAGGCTGAAGGTCAGGGTTCTGCAGGTTCTGTAACCAGAGTTTGTTGCTTCTCAATCTTTTTCCCTCCTTCCCTTCCCCCCAACCCCAGACTCTGAGTGGGGCTGTCAGATTTCTGTTTGCTTAGTACACACACTGCCTGGTGGCTTTATTCTGCTTTCCCAGTCTGAAGTGATATGAGTTCCTGGCCCCTTTAGCAAGAAGCTTCCAGGCCTACCTAGTAGGCCTCATAGTTCTAGGCCCCCTCACTGTTCTGCTTTACCTAAACAGGTTTCTGTTCTCATCCTTCTCACCCCACCCCCTTTCTCTGTAGCCATCTCTTCCATCCCTACCCCTAGAAACGGAGAGTCTACTGTTTCTCCCAGACAGTGTAGCCTCAGTGGAATGCTGGATTCAGAGTCAGGTAGACTTAGGTTCTGGTAGGACCCTTGACACTTATCACCTGTGTGACCCCAGGCGTTGTGCATTATTTCCCAGAATTGATTCCCTCTTTTATAAAAGGGATGATAATATCACTTGTGAGGATCTGGTGTGATTGTTTCTGCAAAGGGCTTTGCCCACTTTAAAAGTCTGTCTCGTCCATTATCAGCTGCTTTCATCACCTTCTTTGCCCAGGCTTTTCCTAATGTGGGTTTATGTTCTCAGCAGGGGTACTTTACAAGTAGTGGTTAGCAGCCTTTTTGAAAGCTTAGGGGTCAGATCCAATTTTGCTTTTCCTCAAAGGCCCCACATCCTTCAAGGTCCTGTTTTGAAAGAATTCCTTAATATTTCCCTGAGGGATATCTGGTGTCCTCATACTGATTCACAGTTATCCAGGGCACCCCAATATAGCTTCCATTAAATCAAGCCTGCACTTGTCAAGATGTTCAGTCTTCTGGACCTTTCTAGGGAGTCAGTGAAATATAGTGGAAACAGCTACTTTGGGCAAGTCATTGAACTTTTTTAGGCCTGTTCCCTCACCCATAAAAGAATGGGTTTCTAGTTTTAACTATGTATAATATGTATATGTATATTTTTAACTATGTATAATATGTATATGTATATTTTTAACTGTATAATATGTATAATTAACCAAGTATAATATGGGAACTACAGGTAGTTTTGTGTCTAATTGGTCTAAACTTGTTTTTAGGTAGCTTAGAATTGCAGATAGAGGTAGAAGGAAGCTTTGAGGTCATCTAGAACAGCTTTCTCATTAATTTATTTTTCCCTCCACTTCAGTTGTATTTTATTTATTACATGGATAGTTTTCAACATTCCCTTTTATAAGCTTTTGAGTTCCAATTTTTTTTTCCTCTCTCCTTGTCCCTCCCCTCTCTCCTCGAGATGGCAAGCAATCTGATAGGGGCTATACATGTCCAGTCATATTAAACATATTTCCACATTAGTCTTCTGCTGAAAGAAGAATCAGAACAAAAAGGAAAAACCACAAGAACAGCTTTCTCCTTTTAAAGAAATGGCCGTTGAAGCCCTGAATGCCCAACTGATTTGCTCAAGGTCAAGGTAGTGAATGTGACCAAGAAAAGATGTGAACCTGTATTCTTTGACCTTTAATCCTATTTCTCCTTCTGTTACGGTTTTATTACTGCCCTTCAGAGTTAGCTCTTTATTTTTGGTTCTTTCGTATTCACTGGGTTCTTTTTGCTTGGTGTATGTGAAATAAGAAAAGGAGAGGCTTGGTGGGGAGGTGGGGGGAGGATCAAGTCTTAGTGAACGGTGACTTTTGTATACTCAGGACCTCATCTCCACGAGCACTTGATGGCCTATTGCCATGGGTGGAAGAGATTTTGCTAGGATTCTTTATAGGATGCTGGCTTCTTTGATGCGATGTCCAGTCAAAGATTCATAGGGGAAGTTTATGTAGTGATTGGGTCCTGCAAATCTTCATCATTTGTACTGATCCCCTTCAGGGTCTGCTATAATTTCCTTCTTACCTTTCTGGTTTTCTTTACTCCCTTTTGATTACTCTACAATCTAATGACACTGTTCTTGCTGTTTCTCCTCCATAACTCTCTTGTCTCTTGACTCCATGCTTTTGGCCATTGGCTGTTCCCCTTGGCTGGAATGCTCAACGTCCTCACTTCCACCTCCCCCCACCCCCCTTCCTGCAAGATTGAGCTCAGATTCCACCATCCGAAGGAGCTATATTCCTGTCCTCCCCAACGGCTAGTACTTTCCCTTTGAGATTACTTTCTGTCTACTATGTAAATATCTTGTGTGTAGTAATTATCTGCGTGTTGCCTGGAATGTGAGCTTCTTGAGGTTAGGGGCGCTGTTTTTGCCCTTTTGTATCTTCAGCATTTAGCATAGCGCCTGGCAAATAAGTACTCAGTCTTTATTGATGGGTTGATTATTGATTGACTTCCCTTGCAGAGGAGGTGAAGCTAAACCATATATGCTGTGAACTACCCCTGGCGAGCCTCTGAAACTTGCTCTAGCTCTTGAGATCCTACCTTGGAGTTAGGGACTAAGGTTCTTGAAGTTTACTAAACAGAAATGACTTCTCTTCTAGTGAGTGCCTGTTTATTGACCCTGGCCTTAAAGCATCTGTTTAGTCTGAGGCTGCCTCTGACCTTCCTGTTTTTTTTCCTTTAGGCAAAGCCCATTTATGGTGGCTGGCTGCTTCTCGCTCCAGAAGGGACTGATTTCGATAATCCTGTGCACAGGTCTCGGGTAAGGAAAGAATTCTTGTTCTTTTCCATTGCATATTAAAGTTCATTCTTGGGAAACGGCTCCTTAAGTTTAGCTTGGTAGACTAGACAAGTGAGGGAGGATTTTGAAGTTTGTGAATAAGAGCAGAATAAAGGCCTTAGAAGAAATCTGGTCAGGTGAAACACCCCAGAACTTCCCAGAAAGGGCTTCTCTTAGGATAGGACCCTTAAGAAAAAGGCCCAGTGGGCAGCCGTCTACTTGTCTTCTAGACTAATCTGACCCCGGAGACTAAAAGCAGAGAGAAATTATGAAAGTGTATTCTTTGTGATTGTTGTAAAAGTTTTTTTTAGCAAATCAAGTCCTAACTTCCACTTTAAAAAGCCAGCTCCCTGAGATTGTAGAAACAAGTCCATGAACATCTGCTTCCCTCATGTGCTCTCCAAGCTGCTTGTTGATGTCATGACATCAGAGTGGTCTTTTCACAATGTCATGGGTGCTCAAAGTGTGGTCAAGCATGACGAGGGAAAATAGCAGAGGAGGAGCTAAGAAAACATGAGGCCCAGCCAGAGATTTCTTCTCCTCTCAGGAAACCTTTCTGGAGCCGACACCATCACACAGACCTTTTGTTTTCCATGTGTTTTTTGCCTCCTTTTGACACTGCCTGTTCACCCTTAAGAATTGTTCCAGTCCCCTGTCCTTCTTCTTGGGCTGTCTTTCCTGGCCCTTTCTGTTCACTTCCTATGACTTCCCCTTCCAGTCCTGAATTTTAGGCTGCCTTTTCAGGGGTATCTTCTAGCCCTTGGGACCCTGAATGTCCTTTCAAGTTTTGAAATTTTCTAGAAATTATATTCTCTCCTGACAAGGACAATTAGAAATGAGGGGAAAGTAAAAGCCAATGTCATTGGGCTTTTATCTGTAAAACCACTATTTGGAGGTGACTCCAGAATTTATATTACATGTTTCTGTGTTTTGGGAAACGTCCCAGGGCAGCGGCTCTCAACCTGTGGGTCACAACCCCTTTGGGGGTTGAGTGATCCTTTCCTAGGGGTCGCCTAAGGCCTTCGGAAAACACACGTTTCTAATGGTTTTAGGAACCGAGACACTGCTCCTCCATCCGTCTCCAGGCTGGTCTGCCCACATGCAGACACACACATATTCAAGTGTTGAGTATTGAAGGATTGAGGCATGAGGAAGGTTGAGAACCACTGTCTTAGGGCCAAGAAGAACTTTTCTGACCCTCTTTGGCTGAAGATGGCCCTGAAGCACTGATTCATCTGTAATGTGGCCCAGTGGCCTGGAAGGACATTTCTGACCTTCTTCCACTGAAGATGGTCCTGAAGCACTGATTCATCTGTAATGTGACCCAGTGGCCTGGAACTTGAAGATTGTGAGGTTCCTGTATCCAGCTGTTTTCCAATATGTTCATGAGGCTGATATAGTTGGTGTTTTTTGGTTTTTTGGGTTTGATTTGATTTTATAAAAAACCAGCCTGCCTGTGACTGGGCTTGTCATAACTATAGAATAAGAGCTAGAAAAGATTTTGGAAGTCATCCAGACCCACCCTTTCATTTTACGGAGGAGGAAACTGAGGCCTAGAACGGGAAAAAGTGTGTTCAGGGTCACATCTAAATGTCAGGCTCTTAGTTATGGAGAATGTAAACCCTCTAAAAGGAAAGACAGCTTTATTTTTGAGTATCCTTAGTGCCTAGTACAGTGACTGGTAGACAGGCATAGAAAATGCTTGTGGAGTGGAAGTAGCCCTTCTCCTTATAAGCCCCAGGCACCCTTAATTTTGTAGCTTGTAACATTTGACCTTGTTGTCTGTCCAGGATTGGTGGAGGTAGAGAAGATTCTTTCTCTGGGTCCAGAACTCCATTGATGATTGGTCACTCTCTGATCCTTTGGGCAGAGGAATACCACTATTTTGGTTCATTTTTTGGTAGTTTGGTCATTCCTGCCTCACTGAATGCCGTATTCTTCCTTCTTCTCCTGTCCAACCTCCCCACCCCAGCTCTGGTCCTTTGTTCCTGTTCCCTGCTTGAGATTTCTCACGGGAACTTAATTTTGATGGGAGTTCGGTGGGGTGTCCCTTCTCAGATACTTCTT